>CM060909.1:1016687147-1017317147 GCA_030737875.1 Allium sativum
GGAAGACCCCTAGCCACTTAAGACCTCATTCCTAACGTCAACGTCATAAATAATAGCTCTCCTTGTAGGTTGAGAAATAGTAAAAACTACTTAATACCGGGTTTGGGCGGAACCTAGTTTTATTTAAAACCCTCCTGGTGGACTATCTTATTACTATCTAGCTGGCCCTACAGGTGAACTCCTAGTCGTTTAATACTTCCCTTAGACGGTGGTTCCTTTAGTCCATTATATAATTTGTCCCTCAATCAGCCCTCACTGGCCCTTAGATAAGAAGCATACCCTTCTTACGTTATCGTATGTTAAGACCATTTATACATTATAGGAGAAAGGCGGACCTAGTAACCGTTTAAATCCTCGAAGGTCAGGTCCCATGACTTGCTTCCTGAACCAAGGAGTGAACCTTAGGAATGGACCTAGTCCTAACCACTTAATACCCAACAAAAGGTAGGTCAACCACTTAATACTTTTTCCCCTAAGTAGGCCTACATTACACACACAATACACACACACACACACACACATATATATATATACACACACATATATGTACACACTAGACATCCCACATTAGACTGACCACTTATAGATGTTGGATTTGTCTAGCAGTTCCTAGCAGGCTTCTACTACAAGTTGGGCCTAACCTTGCATCGTAGGGTAATAATTATAATGTCACATGACACCTAGACCTCTCACATTAACCAATCTTACTTGTAGATGTTGGATATGTCGATTAGTTCCGGGCGGGCTTCTATTACAAGTAATGGTTAACCTTATGTATATATGTTATTAAATATAATTTAAGCCATTAACTCATTCCCATACATACGAATTCCTATGAGGACATTCAAATTATATTTCCTAATTTAAACATATTTTTACGCACTTAATACATGTTAATATTACGTTTGATTACGCTATGTATATATAGGCGTGAATTATGCAAACGTAAAAAACGTTCTGACCACGTTTGAAACGACAATCCCCATTCAAATTAAAGGTGTACAGGTTATTTCCCATATTCCCTTCAACCATGGAATATATATATATATATATATCAACATGTAACAATCAAAATGGGAAAACAACAATATCATCATAAGAATCGTAACCTAGGTTTGATTTGTGCATCTTGACAACAAAAGATAAACAAAGTGCCATATATCCAATATATATAATTTCTATTTTGGACATATATGTGTAACGACCCAGATTTTTGGACATTAAATTCAGTACATCTAAATTGTATTAAATGTTGTAATGGAATAATATAATGGATTATAATAGTGGATTTAATTATTAAACGAATGGTGAACGTACTAGATTTTATTTAAATCCAAAATGAGCTTGAAATAGTCGTGGTAGTTCGTAATTTACAATTTAAACTTCAATTGGATATACATAATCCAATATAAGTTGGATTTCTTTGAAATAAGAAACATTCGGATCTATTTGATTATATTTTTCTAATGTAAGTGAAAAATCAAGATTTCATATTGTAGATTTTGTTTTATGTCCAAATCAAATTTTAATAGTCGCTATGGAATTCGTTTTAAAAATATAACGATTTATTATATAAAATAAAAGGGATTTTTATTATATTTAATATTGATTTGGATTGAAACTCAACCAGGAATATTTTATTTTGGTACTGTACAAAATTCTGCTCGATATGTCTGAATATAATAATTTATTATTGTTATATTGAGGTATTTTAAAATTTATTTATTTTAAATTAAATTGGACCCTTAAAATGGATTATCATTAAAACGATCTCCGTTTTTTGGCAAAACCAGATCCATCGTGTCCGGAATATTTTATTATTTTAAAATTTTCAAGTTTCAAGGCAATTGGAATTGTTATGTGAACGTACGAAAATTAAAAGTGGATCAATTGACGATTTTAATATTCAAAATTTAGCCATTTTTCCAAACGGACTCGGTTTTCAACGAATCAAGTTCTGTTAGGACCGGAATGTTAACCTGTAGCTACATGTCCATTTCTAATGGAAATGGATATCGTATGAGATCATATGAAATTACAAACAGTTAATAGAAGTGGCGAAAGGTACGAACTTATTAAATTGAATTAAATAATTTAATTAAGTAATATTAAATCATTCTATAAAACCATCGTTACTTTCCCCTTTACACTGGAAACAAAATCCCTCATTTTCATTCCTTTGAGTTCTTCAAAATAAAACTGTTCTTTTCAATATTTCAGAAAAAAATTAAAAATCAATTCGTCAACGAAAATTTACGATCCTTAATTCATTCAAATTATTGAATTAAGAGATTCTTGTGGGCATCAATTTTAAAGGGTGCGATACAACCTGTTGTGCTCGAATTCGGGAAGTAGTGGAACTACGATCGGGGTTGGAGGCGTTACAAGCAGCGCGGGGAGGTGATTTTTGAAGGGGGTTCGAAGAGGAGGATGAGGTGCTTCCGGTGCTGGTGGTGCGGTCTCCTATGATGATCGAAGGAGGCCGATTTTGGAGGACATAGGGTTTCTGTTTGTGATCATTTGTGGTGCTATGGTTTGGCTTTAGAGGTCGACATCACCATAGGAGTGAAGTCATGGGGGAGCGGTTCCGGTAAAGTGAAAGGCGCTGTGTCCGGTCATCGAAATCCATGGTGGTGACGGTTCAAAGAGGGCAGGTGTAGTTTGAAGATTGCGTGGAAGAAGGAATTGGGGTATTCGTATTTTGGAAAATGATTAAGTGCAGTAATAATGGTAATTAACGTCTAATGATAGGAATTAGTAACAATATATTAATCAAATTCATTTAAAATATTGTAATGTCAATATCTATTTTATACATTAACAGAATCTCAAGAAATAAGTCAAATTGGGATCGTGACGAAGAATATTACACTGTAGAACTGATTTCACTTAGAACGGAGCTATCGAGATTTCATAGAAAAATTAAACGCTGTTTGAATTTAAATGAAACCAAAGCAGAACCATCAACTGCGATCAATGTGAGTAAACTCAATAACTCCAGCTTGCCTATATTTTTATGTAAACGAGTTTTAAATTTTTTCATTGTAATTTTATACTGTGTGATGGTTGTTTGGTAAAATTGGCTGAATAGGTTGACATAGTTATATCATTGATCGTTTAATATTTCTGTTCACCAAGGTATTTGATATTGATGTGAAATTAATATTACTGTTGTTATTTATGTCAACTAACATCTGTGGATGCAGGGAAACAGGTTTGACGGATCCAACTGGATTCCTCAACAATTTTATTACTGTTTTTCATTTGTTGTGATATATGATTTGATATATATAATATGTGGTTGGTTATGTTGGGTTTGAATAACTCTGACCCTGGAATTCCGGTATTTAAATATCATATATATATATATATATATATATATATATTAATGTAAGAAAGGAATTTGAAATCTAAAAGGGGAATTTATTTTCCAAAATAGTAACTAAATTTCAAATTTGATTCGAAAGTAGAAACTTGTTTCAGTGGATAAATTGAGTAGTCGAATTCATAAATGACATGTATAAATAAAATGAAATAATTATCATTGGATAATTTGGAAATCATTTAAAAAGGAAATAATCAAACTTATTCTAATATTTAGAATGTGAATGGAATTTAGATAATTCCATAAGGATTTATCAATGGAATTCGATTATGCCAGATTTATAAAATAGTTAATTTTCGAAAATTTTGTACTTAGGACATAAAAGGATAATTAATATTTGGATAAAATTGATATTTTATAATCAAATGTAAAATCGATATAGGGTTTTTGAAAAGGAGGTTTTAAATAGAAAATTGTTTTGACAAATAAATTGATAGGATTAATTTATAAACGACGTGTGTAAATCAAATAAAATATGTATCATGGATAAATTAAAATATAAATTCAAGTCTGAATTTATATAGGAAAGTGGAAATGGGTTTATGAAGCCAATATTTGTAACTGGGTTTCGAACTTAGCGATTATTAGGAAAATATGAATTCAAATGGGAATTTGAATAAGGAAAGGGAAATTGTTTTCGAAAGAAACAATGGGTTTTATCCTGAAGTTCGGAATATGAAATAAATCAAGATAAATTTAAGTGTTCTATAATTAGAATTTGATCATATCGAATTTTAATGGTTTATTTTCAATAAGGATATTTAAATTCTATAATTTAAGTGAAATATGTTAAGAAGCTAGTATTTCAATATTTATAGCTATGATAATACAACTTAATATTTTGAAATAAATTATAATCATATTAAGTTAGAATTATTAAATGAGAAGGAATGGTAGAAATCAAATAAATTTGATTTCAGAAGTTATGCCGGTAAATATGTTTTAAAGAATAAAAATGGAATTATTTTATATAAATAGGAAGTTGTTAGTAACAGATTTATAAATAGAATTTATAAATGTGATGTGGATTTGTAAAATGATTCGATTTGAATTCGTATCGATATTTTAAATAAAAATCTAGTTGATCTGATAACGAGTCTAGATTCCTATTAATGAATGATATTCATCTTTGGAAATGAATACCGATTGGAAAGCAAATGTTTCATGAATGGAAATAATTATAAAGTAGAATTTGAGATGAAATGAAATAGTAGATTTATTCCGAGATTCAGAGTATTAATCAAATATAGAATATTCAAAGGAGAGTTATTTATTGAATTCGATTATATCGAATTTAGGAAAGTACTATTTACTTTAAATTTATAATAAAGGTTTAAATATTTAGATTATTAATTTATTTACTTATTAATTAGTTAACTTATTTATCCTAATTAAGGAATTAGAGTTATATTTATAATTTAAATGTTTTGGGAGCAAGGATTATAACACCATCGTTATAATCAATGTATCGCGTAAAAGAAGTGGATTCTTAAATTGAATCCGAGGGTTGCGTGAGCAATGACTGTTAAAGATTTGAAGTGGCGAACTTGACTATTTCGAAGTTGAGAATGATGTTCAATCAAGGTTTGAGAGGTAATTATACCCCAACTTGATTGACTTCATGATTGACTATGGAATAGTTAGGGTTCGAAAGCGAGATTAGTTAGCAGTACAATTAATGAATGATTAATGGTTTAAATATAGTAATGATGTTTTATATAACATCGGTTTAATCAAATAAAAAGATTCTGGAAATTTATTCCAAGTTAAATCAGAGATATTTTCTAAGTACATAAAATGGGAAGAATTGGTTAAAAGGAATTTAAGAAATGACAATTGGAAATGTTTTTCCAATGTTAATAACGTATATTTTTCTAAATATAGAAAATAAGAATCTGTTGATATATGGAAATGTTTTCCAACCGTAATAAGAGATATTTTCTGGAAAATGGATAAATTGTGATATATGGAAAAGTTTTTCCAACGATCGTGGAGATAAGTAAGCTTTGAAAAATATATGAGAAAAGATAAGAAAATGGGGACCGATAATTTAATAAGAAATTGATTTAATAGGGGCCAATGTTGTTTGATGGTTGATCGGTAGAAATTTCCATTTGGAAATAGGACCGTTGATTGTATGGATGTTCCTTTGACAGTTAAATCACCAACTATCAAAGTTTCAGTTTATTTTATATACCTTCATTGTCAATACAGAGAGACCGAGATCAGGTAATATCTAGAAACCACTCTGTATAGGCATAAGTGTTACGAATCAACTTATGCTGAAGATGATTGAAGACGGAGTAAAGCGCAAGGGATATTCTGTTAATCTTAGGTAGAAATTGCCTAAGATGGATTGATGGGATGGTGATAGAGTATTTCAAACGAAGGTTGATTTTTACAAATATACCAAGTATGGTGGCAAGGAATTTATTTTCTTAGCTTAACACCCATAGTATATTTGTGGACGTAAATTAGTGATTTGACGGATGTGTCAATGTGGCATTCAAAGTGAATGGTGGCAAAGTGTTCTTTAAAAAAATTATCGTGACCTTAAGCCTCCACTACCAGGAAATAACAGAAATCGGGCAGGCAGCATGTCCATGTGGGTCATTCCCATTAGGGGTATTATCACCTGATCTAGAGAAATTCCATTTGCTACTTATTTTATTCGCTGTTGTATGCTTTCGGTAATGGTTACTGATCACAACCATTGGTGATAATATGCTCGATACACTCAAGTTAAATGAGTGGCCAGCCATGTGTGGCGGGTTGCAAGATGTTCTTGTTGAACCCAGTGTATCCCCTCTAGAGTACACTGATCGGAAGGTGGTTCCATACCTTGTCATAATCGGAATCCAATATCCAATAAGCGCCCTACAGTTTTTGATTTTATATTATATATGGAGCGTCGGATGCAAGCGTTCCGCTAGATTCCTATTTGTTTGAAGTAGACACTATTATAATATCACCAGATTTGATAACAAAATATTTTGGTTATTTTAAGGTAAAAACCATCCATGTTTATGTGTGGATCGGTCTTACGATTATCTTTTCTTTTCAAAAGAAATTTTTGAAAGTTAAACTAATGGTTGGAGTTTACTCACACCAGTCCCATGACCGACCCAGTGTTTATTTTGTTTTGTTTCACCCTAAACTCTTGGGTGCCAAAATTGGTCCGAGTAGTAAAGTAGTCGGGATTTTACAGATTCACTTGGAGGAGCTTGAAGAAGGAGGCTTCATCCGTTAGCTATCGACTATAATACTTTCCGTTGTGTACTATGTTGTATCTGGAAACAGGTGTATATAATTGTTCCAAGAATAACTGTTGTGCTCTGATGAGGGTATATATATACAGTTACTGATTGGTATTTCAAAAGTTATGTTAAATAATATATTTTATTCGTTCCGCTATGAGATTTGTGTTCTTCGTTTTCTTCTATTCTAATTTCTCTTTCTTTCTATTTCTCATCCTCTACTTTCTTTCTACTAATGATTCATATTTTTATGCAATTTGGGTTGGACGTGCTGTGTTATTAGTCGACTTAAAGGGTACGGAAATTCGGGCCATTACATTTGGTATCAGAGCTGAAGGTTGAGTTATAACCTTGGTCTATGGCGTAACTCAATAGAGATAGGTTTAGTGATACCTTAGATTGAGTTTGAGTGTATATTTATGAGAGCGTACTTGTAGATTTAATAAAAATTGTTTTATATTGTGTTGACTGGTTTGTTGAGTAGTTTATGAATTCTGGTCGATGCAAAATGTACAACTGTATCGATAGGTGTTTCTAAACTCTCGAAAAAAGCATTTAGATACAGTATTGTTTTAAAATAGGGTAAATGAAATAATTTTGCCCAAAAACTATTTTTGATATAAAAGGAATAATTTTCTGAAATTATTGATTTGGTTGGTTGTATAATCAAATGAAATTATAAATTTTAATGGTTATATACAACCAAATATAATTTACATATGGATAATGTGTATGAATAAGATGAGCTAAGATCTTGTTCAAATCAGAATTTGAGAATTTAAATCCCAGATGTTTTGAAATATTTTATGAAATATTTTAAAAGTAATATAACATTACTTTGAAGGATTTTCTGGTAGAAATTGATTTTAAGATGAATTTTGAAAGAAATTAAGCACTGAAATTACTTCAGTGGCGAGAAAATAATTCTGATAATGGATCGCGACATTATCGGTATTCATTTTCAAGTTTCGGAGTGACATATTGCTACCATAATAATTCATCAATGGAAAATTTGTTTGAAAATGACAAGTTATTTTAAAAATTCAAACGTTTTAAATATGTAGATGATTATAAATATATGGGTATAATTATATGATTCTAAACCGATTTGGAAATAAAAGCCGGGAATTTGAATTCTGAATAAAAAATCAAACTTGTATAAGTTAATGTGAATCGAGTGAATTGTAATTTAACTTAAGTCATATAGAATTGTAATAAATCAAAAATTAAATCCAGCTTCTTATAAATTAAGTGTGAAATAATCTTGAAATATAAGAAAATGAATTGATTTAAAAACAAGTTGGATGAACATGGATGTTTGTATATGGATTATGAATTGGATGTGAAAATATGGATTGAGAATTAATGAAAACCAAGTGAAATGATGTGAATTAAAATGTCAGTTATTGGAACTCTCCCGTTGAATTGAGTAAGTACAAGTACCTGGAGCCGTTGGCTTGGGTTTGGCTGCGTATGTTGCCTACGAAGTAAGTTATGATGGCCCGCCCTACACCAGCTGAAATTTCCCTCGAAATGTATTGTACCAATGCCTGACTAGCATGGGATGGTCGTCAAGGAAAAGGATTTTGAAACCATGAATCACCGAAGAACCTGTAGTATATCTCATGGCGCATGTAATAAAATATAATAATAACATAACTTGACATAAAACAGGCGAGATAGTGCATAAGCTGAAAACTAAACCATCATAGCAGCGGAATCCCAAAATACTGCTTATGATCCAAACCATTATTACAACTTCAAAATACTGTGTCTAAAAGGAAATAAAAGAGGTACACTACTAATGCCCAAAGTAGTGACCAGAAACAACACAGGGAGAATATATAAATAGTACATGGAGCCTCCTGCTCGTCTCCGGACAGCTACTCGTGCATAACCACCTAAATTGTCTCTAGTATGCTCGTTTAGGAGCACACAGAGTAAGAAGAAGAGACATAAAATTCTGGGTCAGACCAAAGTCTGGTATGAGTGATAGCAGCAAAATAAAACAATAATAGGTATAAATAATCATACCTGAACTTGGACCTGCTGTAACGAACCGGGATTTTCGACTCCGAAAATCAACACAAAACTGCCATGTTGACTATTCAGACATCGGAAATACTTGATCATTTGTAGAAATTGGAGGGTAAGAATAGATAAGATAGAAAATTAGAATAGAAGAAGAAGAAGATCACCACAGAATAGAATCATAGTAATACGAATCTCACAGCGGGACGAGTAAATTATAATTTATAACATAACTTTGAAATGAAACAGTATACATACAATAACATTATCAGAGTACAACACTTACACATAGACGAAATAACAATAGCTATATAATCCTGAAGCCTCCTGCTTTAAGCTCCTCCAAGTATACCTGAACTACTTGACTTCCCGTACAAATTTGGGCACCCAAGAGTTTAGGGAAAAACAAAACAAAATAAACTCTGGGTCAGTCATACGACTGGTGTGAGTAAACTCAAATCATTTGGTTTAATTTTTAAAAATCCTTTTCAAAAGAAAAGATAATCGTAAGACCAATCCACACATAAACACGGACGGCTTTTACCTTACGATAACCCAAAACAGTTTTGGAAAACCAATACTTTCTAATATTATAATAATGTCTAATCACAAGTAAATAACAATCTAGCAGAACGCTTGCATCTCACGTTCCACATATACAGTATACAAACAAAATCGTTGGAACTTATTGGAGATTGGATTCCGACCATGACAAGGTATGGGACCACCTGCCGATAGTGTATCTCTAGAGGCGAATATAATGGGTTTAACAAGAACATCTTGCAACCCGGCCCACACATGACCGACCACTCATTTCGCTTGAGTGTATCGAATGTATATCACCAACGGTTGGGAGCTACCCACCGTTTCCCGAAAAGGGACAGCATCGAACATAGATAAAAGAATGAAATGGATTTTCTCTAGATAGGTGATATACACCCTAATGGGAGCGACCCACATAGCCATGCTGCCTGCCCGATTTCTGTCATTTCCCGGTTGATGAGGCTTGAGGTCATTACGTATGTTTTGAAACACTTGACCACCATTCACTTTGAATGCCACATCGTCATACCCACCAAATCACAAATTGATTTACCCAAAAATACCACGGGTATAAAGCTAAGAGAAATGAATTCCTCCGCCACCAAACATAAGTACGTTTGAAGAGATCAACTTACGCGATCCGTTAGATATACTCTGTCGGACATTCATCCATTCACGTTGTCCTTGGACTGGACAAACCGAAAGCACTATTTTGTAAATAGGATAGCCCTTTTATAACTCCGTCTTCAATTTTTTTCATCATATTTGATCGCAACGCTAACGTCCATACAGAGTGGTTTTCAGATAATATATCTGATCCTGGTCTCTCCGTATTGACGAGATAAAATGGTCAAAAACTTCGATAGTCGGTGATTTAACTATCAAAGAAAAACAGGTGTGCAAACAACGATATTATTTCCAAATGGAAATTCTATCAATCAAACATCATTCAACATTTATCTCTTTTTAGATTAAATTATCCTTAATTTCTCCATTTATCCATTTATATACATATATATATACACACGTAACTTCCTATTTTTTTCTAAATTTAGAAAATATACTTTAGTAATCATTGGAAAATGTTTACATATTTACTTCCATTTCTTATCTTCTCTATCAGAAAACATTTTTGATTCTTATTTGAAAAAATTTCCCAAATCTCCTTTATTTGATTTAAACTGATGTTTAAATATAACATCGCTATGCGAACTCTAACCATTTTTCTCAGTAACCAAATTCACTTAACTAACCTTCACAATCGAACCTTACCCATCCCTTGGTTAACAACGAAGTCAATCAAGTTGGGGTAAAATTACCTCTCAGACCTTAACTGAACAACATTTCTAACCTCAAAATAGACAAAATTTACCCTTTACAACTTTAGCAACTTCCTTACGTAACTCTCAGATTCTATTTACGAATCCCTTTCTTTTACCAAAATCATTTGATTATAACGATAGTGTTATAATCTCAAGCCTTTGAAATATAATAACTTAAATATATCCTTTTAATCATTAATTTGAATAATTAAACCAATAACTAATTTATTAATTAAAAAAAATCTCGATTTGAAAACGAAAAGTATATAGTACTTCCCCAAATTCGATATAATCGAATTTCAACTTACAATTCTCTCTCGAATAATCTCTGTTCGATAACTCCTCTCGAATAACTATATTCGATTTAACTCCCTTCGAATAACTTATATCCGATTTAACTCACTTCGAATAACTAATATTCGATTACTCCTCTCGAATAAACTATATTTGATGACTCTACTTCGAATAAGTGATATTCGATTAATTCTACTTCGAATAAGTGATATTCAATTAATTCTACTTCGACTAAGTGATATTCGATTAATTCATTTTTACTAACTCTATTCGATTAACTATAACTCGACTAACTAGATTTATTTAACTCAACTTGACTAACTCGACTTATTTAACTCAACTTGACTAACTTGACTTGATTACTCCTATCGATTAACTAATATTCGATTTATCTCCATTCGCTTGACTCTAGATCGCAGCGATCACAATGGTTACGCCTGATTCCCTCAGGAAACATCCGACCGCCGTGGGCTATCTGCAACCCTGCGAATTACGCTAGCAGTCATACGAAATGGCAACTTATCCTGAATAACTATGTTTGACTAACTATATCACAAATAACTATATTCGATCAACCCTAATTGAATAACAAATATTCAATTAAATCCTAATTCGATTAACTATGTTCAATTAACTCTATCTGGTTAACTCTTTATCCGAATAACTAATATTCGATTAACTCTAATTAAATAACTAATATTCGATTACTCTACTGATTTACTCTAATCGATTAATCTTATTCGAATAAATTATATTTGATTACCCTATTTGACTAACTCTATTCGATTACAAATACTTCCTCTTCTATTTGTCTATATTTATTTCATATAAATATTCCCTTTATATAATTCCATTTATTTTCTAAATAAATATTTTATTTTTATTTTTATCTAAAATCTTATTTCTATTTAATCTATTCGTAAATAATTTACAAATGTTTCCTCTTTAAATTCTATTTGTAAAATGTTTTACACATGTTTGCCTTTCTATTTTATTTGAAAATGTTTTACCGATATTTTTCTTTTATTCCTTTTTAACTCTTTGATTTTTTATAAACTTTCCCAATTTAATAACCACTTCAACTTCCTTTTATATAAAATCATTTGACTTTATATATGTAAATATTTTATTTCAACTTATTGTTTGAAATCCCCTTTCTCACATTCTAGTATTTCTTATGGTATTAAAAATACCAAATAACAGTGATCAAACACACATAATCAACAACAGATTATAAATCACATCATATATCACAATATATAAAAAAAACAGTCAAATAAATGTTGAGGAACCCAGTTGGATCCCTCCAACCTGTTTCCCTGCATCCACAGATGTTAATCAACATAATAACACGAATAGAAAATATTCTGATAAACAGAATCAATATTCGATTACGATTTAAATATCGTTATTGATATTTTGAACCAATTTACTAGCAGTTCAACCAAACAGCCAACACACAGCAAACAACCATTATTTATCAATTCTAAAAATATTTTATAAAAATATAAATTGAGTAGAGTTAGTGAGATTTACTCACATTGAACAGTTATCGTTAAATAACGATAATTGGTGATTGATTCGATTCAGGCGTTTAATTTCACCATAAATCCAAACGATCTCCAATTCACTCCCAGTCAGTTCCATTGTGAAGCCTACGTCCATACGATCCCAACGCAACCAGTTTCGCTGAATTTTGTTTACGTGTGACGTAGTTATGATATTTAGAAGTTAGTATATATTTAATATAAAACAAAACATGGATTTTAAAATATAGTTGGGCTTTAACCTTTTTAATATGTCGGCCCATTACCCGTTCAGCCCGCACCTATAGTGTCTTCCTCCTTCAGACATAAAATCCGACTCCAAAATACCATAGCCATTGCCGAAACTTCATTTCTCCACCGCACCTCCATCTCAACATCGAATGGAATGCCACCACTTCCATTGTTCTCCTCTCCGCAGCCTCTACCTCCTCATATGAACATCGCCAGGCCCGAGGCCTTCATCCGAGATGCGTTGCAGACCTCCTTCGCCAGCTACAGGAAGGACATCGACCCATTTAAACATCGAGTTCACCCAAAAATCCACCCGAGGTGCTAAACATCATGCTGATTCCAAAAACAACATCCAATTCGAGAATCGTTGTTCCATTTCCAAGAATCGAAGAACCCTAACTATTACTGTACATTTCGAGCTCGACAGAAATTTAATCGCACCATGTAAAATTCATATGGAAATGGAGAGAAATGCTTGAGGACTTCAAAGAGACTGGTTTTAAAATTTATAGAATTTTATTTGGTTTATTTTAAATTTTCGAAGATGGAAAATTTTACTGTAAACGAAGAATGGTGGCGGCGTGAGTTTTTCATAATACTGGAGGACGATTTAGGGTTAGGCAAGAGTTGAGATTATTTATAGGGTGGTTCTATGTTTTTTTTATTCGATTTGTTTATTTAATTTTAAGCAATCGCTGCTTACATTTGTCCTCTAAATTCCTGTAATCACATATGACACCCAAAAATCACCAAACCGGACATGCAGCTAGAGTTCGACATTACGGACCCAACGAAACTAGTTTCGTCGAATTCCGACTTCGTTTGCTCTCATAGCGTATTTTTAACCATTAGAATATCGACTGTTTTTCACTTTAAAAATCGGTACGGCCACATACTGACTTCAAAAATCACGGAAATTGAAACCTAGCAATAATTTAATATTGCGGATCCAACAAAATTAGTTTCGTTGAATTCTGAGGTCGTTTGAAAAACTGGCTATTTTTAAAGCTCTAAATAACCCATTTAAATATATAAATATATTTAAAAACATTTAAATATAATATTTAAAAATAGATATTATCGTATATATTCACAATAGAATATCATACAGCTCCAATAGGGTTTATAATTCGATATTTCAAAATTCCAAGTTATATCGATATTCGATTTATATATAAAATCCTTTTATAATATAATATATATTTAAAATTTTCAAAAGAATTCCATAGCAACTTTTCTAAATTTTGATTTGAACATATATCAAAATCTAAACGATGGAATCCCGATTTTTCTCTTCCATTAGAAAAATATACTTCACCAGCTCCTAATGTTTCTTGTTTCATAGAAATCCGATTTAAAACGAACCCTGTATATTCAGTTAAAGTTAAAATCGCCAAATTACGAACTGCAGTGCCATTTCGAGCTCGATTATAATTATAATATAATTATATGTTCAACTGTCGTTCAAATAATATATTCGTTATTCTAATTCAAATTCTAAACTGAATTATATACTTTGAATTACCCACTTCACACCGTATTGCCATTTCAGCTAATTCTGATTATTTCAGAATTAAATATATTATTTAATTATTATATTAAGTAAATATTCAAAGTTATTTAATTAAACCACCATTAAATCCTCTAAATAATTAAATAAATAAATTATTATATCGCTGAAAATACGGGTCGTTACACCTGCAATTAAAGAGTTAGCACAACAAGATGTACAGTATTATAAGGTAACACTAACACAAAATGAAAAAATAAATGGCAGTGTGCATGTCATGGTGATAGAAAACATCAAACATAGAAATCATCCTCATGTCTCTCACTCAGTGAGTAAAGCATACGATATCCACCGCTTTGATCACCAAATCTATTAGGGCCATGACGGCAACTCCGTACAACTATTGCTATGACCATACTTCCCTGGTCTATAGTCAATAACCCTACCCAGTCCACACATCCCTGGCTCTAGGTTAAGGGCTAACCATTCCACACTTCCCTAGCTCTGGTTCGTCTACATGCCCCCTCTCTTCAACAGTGAACCAAAGTTATGGATATCGATAACCCCTTTGCATACGTCCCGCAGCAAAGTCCAACTCTAGAAGTTAACCCGTTGGCTCCCATCTAGATCCTAAGTAATAACTTCCTACTTGGACTTCCTTTGCATCTCGGGTTCTGGTTTTCTTCGGTTTGGATTCAACTTCTCGGTTTGGTTTGAGACTTCTTGTTCGGCTCGAGGCATTCCGGTTTGTGGTACTCCGGTTCGTGGGTCCTCATCGTGGTCCGGCTCGTGGTGATACCCCCCAGGCGGCTCGTGATGATGCTCCTCCTTGCGGCTCGTGGTGATGCTCCTCCTACAGGCTCGTGGTGCCCTTCCCCTTGTGGCTCGTGGTGCCTCCCCTCACGACCTGGTTCGTGGTCCCCCATGACCCGGTTCGTGTACCAGGGTCACGAACCGTACCTCACAGCAGTTTCCAGCAAGCTAACTTCCGCCTCACGATGGCGTTTTCAACCATTCTAACTTTCCTATGCAATCATAACACATACCAAATAGCAGTAACAACATATGAGTCCAATCAAAATGATCAAAACATCAATTACGTAGGTTATTTTGGATCAAACATACCCAAAACCTTGATTTTTCCCTTAATCCCTTAACCATGTTTTAAGAATAGGATTAGCAAACTTAATCCAAATTAACCTAAAATTTTACCAGTGACATAAAATAATATTTTAAAAATTTCACATATTTTCCCAGATTTTTATAATGCATAATTTCGCTAATTATCACTAATCACACCTAATTAGCCGTAATTAGTGAATAAAAGTGAAAATCACTCACCTTAGCCACAAATGAATCTTAGATCTGAAACTATGACTGATATGGCACAAATTCCAATGTATAGCAGCAGCTCTATCTCTGATTTGATGCCAATTTCTCCTGATTTGTTGTAGTTTTGGTCAATTAGTGATTAAAAAGCGATTATGAAGTGATTAGAATGAGATTTGGAAGATGGAGGCCATTACTAGAGTTCAAGGAATGTTTGTGGAGGCTGAGAAAATGAAATTAATTATTGTCTAACTATTTTCAGCCCTCCCATAACCCAAATCCCGAAATGGGTTATGGGCCTAACCACTATTCACCTAGTTAAGCCTGGTTATGCTGTTTTTTCATCTTCCAAACCTTATTTCAGTAATATGTCCCAAACGGTAAGTCTGTTTGATTGATGTGACCACTCTATGGGAAGATAAACCATCATTTGAATCCAATGGAAGCGGTTTCAAGTCAAAACTCCTTACCGATCAAAAGTTATAGGCGAATCAAGATTCGCCGAGGGAAAAATGGTCATTTAAAATTCGACAAAAATCATGAACATGGGAAATGACCTCAAAAATTGTTCCCCAAAGTTACATGACTATACGACTTCGTATGAAAATAAAATAAATATTCTACGATCCTTCGATGCGTAGAATGCAGGTCGTTACACCCCCCCCCCCCCCCCCAAGAAATTTCACCCCCGAATTTCCTTAATCAAGAAAACATACAATGGTGGCCCGCATGCCTATCAAGCATTTACAAACAATTAAACATACATAACAACACAACAAACCTATCCTAGCATGTGGTTTACTAACGAGGGAATGACTAAATCGCGATTAAAATCTTACCAGGCAAAGAGCTCTGGATATGACTTCCTTATGCTCTCCTCGGTTTCCCAAGTACAGTCATTCTCATTATCACCCCAGTGGGCCTTAACCAGTTTCACCGTCTTCCTTCGAAGTTGCTTCATATCATGTCCGATAATACGAATCATTTTGTGGTTCCCAACTGCCTCAGATTCCACTTCGATATCATCCAACTAATCTGGTAAAATAGTCATATCAGAATCGTGCATGAACTTCCTTAACTGAGAAACATGAAATACGTTGTGCACTCCCGCCATCTTGTCAGGCAATCCAACTTTATATGCCAAATTCCCAATTTGTTCAAGAACGGGAAACGGACCAACAAACCTTGATGCCAACTTACCTCTCCTACCAAAACAAGTCACACTCTTTAATGGAGAGATCTTGACGAATACCAGGTCGCCAACGGAGAATTTTAATTCTCTTCGTCTTTTATCAACATAACTCATCTGCCTATCTTGGGCAGCCTTCATTCGTTGTTGGATAACCTTTATTTTATGTGAAGTTTCTCTTATTACATCTGGCCCAAGCACAAATTTCTCACCGGTTTCCAACCAACATGATGGTGAGTTGCACGGTCTTCCATACAAAGCTTCAAATGGAGCCAAACCAATACTGGATTGATAACTATTATTATATGCGAACTTAACTAGATGCAAATGGTCATCCCATAACCCTTCAAAATCCAATAAACAAGCTCTTAAGAGATCCTCTAATACATGATTCACCCTTTCTATTTGACCATCGGTTTGGGGTTGGTACGCGGTACTGAGATGTAATTCTGACCCTAATGCCTCTTTTAAGCTCTTCCAAAACCCACTAGTAAATAACGGATCTCGATCATTTACAATACCTTTGGGTACTCCATGAAATCTCACTACCCACTTCATATACAGTTCCGCTAACTTAGTTGTCGTTCTATTCGACTTGACCAGTATAAACCTTGCGCTTTTGGTCAATCGATCCACAATCACCGAAATACTATCATGACCCGATCTAGTCCTTGGTAAACCATCAATGAAATCCATTGAGACTTGTTCCTATTTCCATTCGGGAATTTCTAGGGGTTGCAACAAACCACTAGGCTTCTTTTGCTCGGCTTTAACTAACTGGCAATTCATGCACTTGGATATAAACTTCCCAACGTCTCTCTTCATCCCTTTCCAGTAGTAGGTCTGCTTCATGTCTCGATACATTTTGTTACCACCGGGATGTATAGTCAGTTTCGAGTGATGACACTCTCTAAGCACTTCATCTCTCAATCCATTAACGTTGGGTGCAACTAGCCTCCCATTCTTTCTAAGCCATCCTTCTCTATCAAGTCCGTACTTTTTCATCTCCTCATCGTCGATACCCATCTCTATCTTGGAGATGATTTCCAATAGGTTAGGATCGTCCCTATGACTGGAACCGATCCGCTCAATCAAAGTGGGTCTGATTGTCAAACTTGCTAACATCTCTGGGTCTAATTCACACTTAGGTCTGAAATCATATCCTACGATATATTCCAGTTGCTTCCATTCCTGAAAATTGGCATGTCTCATGCTCAATGCATCAGCTACCGTATTGCCCTTCCCGGGTGTGTATGCGATATTAAAATCATATAAAGCCAAGAACTCTAACCAACTCTGTTGATGAATATTTAAATTCCTCTGAGAGAAAATACACTTTAATGACTTATGATTGGTAAACAACTCGAATCTTTCTCCCAAGAGATAGCGTCTCCACATCTTTAACGCGAACACGATCGCTTCCAATTCCAAGTCATGGGTAGGATATCTTTTCTCATGCGATTTCAGTTGCCGGCTAGCATAATCTACAACCCTACCTCCTTGCATCTGTATAGCACCTAGTCCGGTATCACAGGCATCCATGTATACCATCATCTCTTCGTTCCCTTTAGGAATAACTAACATTGGTGCGCATGTAACTTTTCCTTTAGGCTCTTAAATGCATACTCACACCTTTCGTCCCAGACAAAAGCTTGATTCTTCTTGGTCAACTGAGTTAACGGTGCCGCTATTTTGGAGAAGTCTTGGATAAACTTACGACAATATCCAGCTAACCCCAAGAAACTTCTCACATCCATTGCATTCTTGGGTGTAGACCAATCTTGTACCATAGCCACCTTCACAGTATCCATGGCAATACCATTCTATGAAACATGGCCCAAGAATCTCACTTCCCTCCTCCAGAAGTGACACTTAGAAAAATTTTCTTTCAATCGGTGTTTCCTCAACACCTCTATCACTGTCCTCAAATGTTCCTTGTGTTCTTCATCTGTCCTCGAGTAAACCAAGATATCGTCCACGAACACAAGAACAAACTTATTTAATTAATCCCTGAACACCCTATTCATGAGATCCACAAAATATGTTGGTGCATTAGTCAACCCGAATGGCATAACCAACCACTCATAAAATCTAGACGGCGTTCGAAATGTCGTTTCAGATATACTGTCAGTTGCTACTCTGAGCTGATGAAAGCCTGTATCGAGATCCAACCGGGAAAACACTCTTGCTCCATTTAATTGATCAAACAAATCATCTATCCGTGGAAGAGGATACTTATTCTTCCTAGTCACCTTATTCAACTCGCGGTAATCCACACATAAGCGAAGAGAACCATCGGCCTTAGTAGCAAATACAACTGGTGCTCCCCACTCGGAAACACTTCTTCGGATAAATCCCTTCTTCAAAAGATCGCTTACTTGCACCTCGAGATCTCGCTGGTCCCTTGGTACCATACGACGAAGTGGCATCACTATAGGTCTAGCATCTTTTACTAAATCAATCTGAAACTCAATCTCTCGGTGCAGTGGAAGTCCGGCCACTTCCTTGAAGATGTCCGGATACTCGCCAGCAATAGGCACATCTGATAACTCATCCTACGGAATGTCGAGGTAATGTAGAAAACTAACCCTCAACTCATCACTAGGTAGGCAACCCAATACCACCCTCTGCCCATCATCCACTCTAATGGTCACCGAAGACCCTTCACAGTCTACCACCACCCCATATCTTTGGAGCCAATCGACTCCCAAAATAATGCCAAACCCAGTAAATCCCGAAATAAAGCAATCACAAGCAAACATACATCCATGACTCGATAAGACCAAATTAGGACAAATCATGTAAATGCTAGTCGAACCAACGATCGGGTTCGTCACAAGTAAAGGTCTATCGACAATCTCGGGTTCCTATTCTAACCTATCTACCAGGTCACTAGATACGAAGGAATGGGAATACTCGGTATCAAACAACACTCGAGCAGGAACATCATAAATTGAAAGCATACCTTGAATAACGACATCTTTTACCTTCTGCGTCGCGGTTGGAGCATTCGACGAAGAAGGAACAGTGTTGATAGCATTTTCTTTCACGATTTGCTTCTCTTTAGGAGGTTGTGGACATTCATTCTTACAATGTCCCACTTGACCACAGTTGAAGCACTTCTTTTCCCCAGGTTTTGCTCGACAATTGCTGGCATAGTGGCCCTTCTTGCCACAGCTAAAGCACTCGATATCTTTCTTGTTCTTCTTTTTCTGACCATCCTTGGTCTGATTCTGTTTCCTCTTATTCTGGGAATCATTCTTGCCTCCACCGCTTGCCTGCGGCTTTTGCTTCTCTGCAAATGTAACAACAACCTCGGTCTTCGACTTATGGTAAAGGCTCTCAAATCTCAATGCTTTTCCCATAATAGATTCAAATGTCACATCGATGTGGTTTATAAGCCTTTCCCCCAAGTACCCATCTAAGCCAGTTATGGACCTTTTGTTCTTCTTCTCGGAAGTATCGATAAGAGATAATCCATGTTTTGATAAAGTATCGAATTCAGCAATATATTCCGATACTGCCCTACCATTCTACTTAAGCTCCAAAAATTTCATAAACAATTCTTATTTCTGAGAAGCTGGTATAAAATTGTCACTGAAGCGAGTCTTAAACTGTTTCCAAGTAACTTGATCCTCAGGAGTAGCCGCTTTGATAGCATTCCACCAATTCATTGCCCGTCCTTGAAGCTGATGTAATGCTAGCTTCCTCTTCATTGCATCATCGATCCCCAAATCCTCGAAGATGCGCTCACAACTATCCAGCCAATCTTGAACTTCTGTTGCCGATTCCTTACGTGGAACGGCTTTCCACCAAGATTAATATAATCCTTGTTGAACTTGGCAAAATCAGCTCTAGGCGCCTGCACCGCTGCACCACCACCGTTAGCAGCATTAAGAACCGTTCAATGGGCATCCATAAGCATCTCTCGCATGAAGGCAGTAAACATCGTCCTCATATCAGGGACATTCCAATTTTTGGCCTCTGAACCCGTACTCCTTGTATATCGGCTCACCGTTCAATCTGCAAAGAGAGAAACGATTAACCATCTCCTTAGTGGTGCCCGTGCAGTGCGACTTCCTCCTTAGATATACTAATAGTTTGAAAACCAAAATATCATAAACACGCACTCTCATATATGTATACTATCTCTCCCTGATGTATTCCCCTAGGTTAACTACGCAACCTAGGCTCTGATACCAAGGGCGACGACCCGCCCAGCACCAGTCGAAATTTCCTGCGAAATGCGCTGTACCAATGCCTGACCAGCACAGGATAGTCGTCAAGGAAAAGGGTTGTGAAACCCTATGTCCATTAATGTCACTCACAAATGTAATACATTAAGTTTCGTGAAGCGTTATAGGTAAACAGAAACAAAAATATTACAAGATGGACATAAAAATAGAAGCAGAAATAAAAACTTTATTTATCATAAAGTAGCATAGTCAAAACATCCCTTGTCTGAAATAAATGAAAACCATTTCATCGTTAAAACATCTGTCTTATTCTTAAGAATTAGAGTACAAAATAGAAGAAGCATAACTCCCAAGTGAAATCATAGCCATAGTAGCAAAAATAGAAGCTTGAGCAGTACATCATGCAGCTCCAAGCAAGACGATAGCAGAATCTTGAGTAAGCCTGAGAATTCCCTCATTGAGAACCTGGGGGGGAAACAGAAGAAAGAAGAGGAAACAAAAAGGGTCAGACATAAAGTCTGGCGAGTCTAGTTACTTTTAGCAAGTAAATAAATAAAAGTAGCATGATAGGCATATAAAGTGGATAAGAGAGATAACTGCATAAAAAGCAGGTATGACAAGATAAACATGATAGGGTGTATACGCTTCCTTAATGATTCCTCTGCACTACTGCTAGTATAACCAGAATGAGATGATCCCCAACATGTACAAGATGGTAGACTTAGGCGTACTTCTGGTGAGAGGTTTTAACCCCATATAATCCACAGGCAGCCCCAATAATGGATTCCTAAACTTATCAGAGTCTAGATGTACCCTAACTACTACCCTAATCGATCGGCTCCCTGATCTGCGTAGATACTCTGTGCGGTCCCACAGTAGGATGTATCACGTCCTAAAGTGGCAACCCTTCGCTGATATGCACAGCCCCATATCTGCAGGTGTCACGGCCATTTTATCCCCCTCTGCCCGGCTCATGCAAGCACATGGCCTGGTCGGTTTGCGTTGCCCACACCGTCCTCCATATTTGGATCTCTTACTGTAACACCCCACCTCTGCCAGGGTAACTCTTGCAAGCACACTAGCTTTGGAGGGGCGTTAAACAAGGTAAACATGCATGTAGATATCACAAGACAGAACATATAAGTATAACAGAGTAAATAAAGCAGCGGATTAAACTAGCATTTCAAAACCAAAGTCATGTCACAACAAAATACTTGATCATTATTTTCCAACAAACAAAGTCTAGCATAAACTGAAAAACTGAAATACATAAAGTACTATCCCCAAAGTGAAGTGATAAACCATAGCTAGCTCAATGTCCAAAACCGTACATGAGCAAATCCAGAAAGCAAGCTATAAAGATCCAAACTAAGCTCCAATGTTCCCACCCTGAGAACCTGAGGGGGGGGGGAAACGGAAGAAAAGAGGCGAAAGAAAACAGGTCAGTCAAAAAGACTGGTAAGCCCTAACTACTATCTGTCCATGAACTAGTAAAGTTAACTGGCATGAGAAGCTGAGATGAACATAAGGATAACAACATACTGGCATGATGACTAACTAACAAGATAGATAAAGGTGTCATCGCATAATCAAGGTTAAGTTTTGCACCACGGGTGTACTAGCATTCTAACATGTCAAGTAAAAACAAGAATTGATCCCTTGGCCCAAGCTTGGCCCAACATCATGAGATGACCTAAATCAAGGTCCAACTACACGGTCTAGTTGATCGGCTCCCTATAAGCCTAACTCGTCAAGTGTCGGTGTCATACGGCCCAAACATGCAATGTAGTTAAACTGCGCTAGGTCCACCCTAGGGTGTATCAAGTCCTAGGGTGTCAACCTCGGACACCAATCAAGTATGCACAGTATAGATCTACTGGTACCCGTGCCTGATTTTCCAACTCCGGACTAAGTGTACGACCATAGTCCGCCTGGACCTACACCGGCAAACCTACTCAGCCGTCGTTTCGGTCGCTTACATGTCAGCCCAGTAATCGTGCCCCACCCTAGCCTAGTCCTAGGGTCTTATGATACTATCAAGAGGGTTACTGCTGAAAAGGCCCACGCAACTAGGGTTTCTTAACGGGTTAAATGTGGTTAACCCGATCTAAACGTGGACTAAATTGGTTAAGTGTACCCAAGGTTCATGACTTAACCCCGATTAACCCATCAAGCCCAAATTGGTTAAGTATTAAGTGGACCATGACTTAACCCTAATCAGGAGGCATTAATTAACTTAATGTGCTTTAACCTCTCACATTAGACCTTGTTGTGGTTACTAGTTAAGCCGGGCGGGTCCGGGTAGCTTTACACCACAACTTGGTCTAACCTTGGGTTCGAGCACAACATGACCAACTTCTCACATTGGGTCCTATTGTTTGTAGCCACTAGTTAAGCCGGGCGGGTCCGGGTAGATTTATGCTACAAACTCACCCCAACCTCGAGTTGGCCACACTCATATTTTCTAAGTGTCATGTCCATTATGTTTCCAAAACATAATTACAAGTTAACATATCACGTCATGTTATAAAAACCATGTTTATGTCATAATATTACCCAACCCCAACGTAATCCCATCGTTTACATAATCGCATCAACGCATAAAGGATAAAATAGGGAACTTGGCATAATCATGACAAAAAGGTGTTGAAGCCACAAGTTTTTCATGGTGGCATATGAAATGTACATATGTTCATATACTTGCATATTGCATTATTAGGCTTCAAAAGCATGCATAAAACCAAACTTAGCATATGAGTGATACATGGTGATAAATGACACGTAGAAGTTGCTAGAAGTTCGCATTTAGCCTCACATGCAAGTTATCATAAGGGATATGATAACTTCCATGTTGCCAAAATGCAACCTTTAACATAAAGCTTGAAGCTCTCAACTCAAGTTTAACTTGCATAACATGATAACATGTGTATAATGATCAACCCAAACTTGCATAACATAGCAACATGTGTCATACATAATGATTAAACCAACTTGCATAACATAATGATCAACCAAACTTGCATATCACAATGATCAACCCAAACTTGCATAACATAGCAACATGTGTCATACATAATGATTAAACCAACTTGCATAACATAATGATCAACCAAACTTGCATATCACAATGATCAACCCAAACTTGCATCATTCATTTAACTTTAGAGTTCAATAAAAAGAAAGTAGAAAAGGGCTTACAATGCTATGAAGACACAAATGAATATTTATTATAAAGATTGAGACGAAGCCCTTATGCAATCACCAAAAAACCCAAACATGCAAGCTCCAAATGAAAAACCCTTGAGCCAAATCAATAAAAACCCTTGCTTTGTAATAGAAATGTCGCAACTTGACTTGAATGCAAACTAAGAACACTCATACAAGTTTGAAAACACTTGTATGAACTCAAAATCTCTCATAGAAATAAACTTAGAAATTTTAGCATGAGAGTGGAGGCCATGAGAGGAACCAATTTGACATAGTTTAGTTGTAGGATTGAATAATGGTGATTTAGGCTAGGCTTAGGGGTCCTTTTATAGAAGATTAGGATAGTATTAGCCATAGGATTAACCCTAGATTCAATCCAAGCCATCAAATCCCGTCACTAGCCAACAAAACAGGTCAAAACAGCCAAAATAGGTGCACCAGGTTGCCTGGGTCCGACCAGGCAGGTCGACCCCCAGGTCGACCCTGGGGTCGACTCCCCTGTCGACCTGGTCCCACCTAGGTCGACACCCAGGTCGACCCCCAGGTCGACCTGGTCTGGGCGGGATTTTTCCCGCCTACCCTGATTTTCTGAAATTTGAATCTGTTTTGAAATTTGAATTTTTCGTGAAACTTCGCAAGGCCATATCTCGGTCATACGGACTCCGATTTTCGAAAACTCGGACTCTATTTCGCGTATTTTTCCGAGACGAACGCAATGGCACAGCCCATTTCCATTGATTCAGATTTTACAGTTTAATTCTGCCTTGATTTATGTTATAGCATGTCATTCAAAAATACGGGTTGTTACATTCTCCCCTCCTTAAAGGATTTCGTCCCCGAAATCTCCAAGTTAGGAAGAACGTATCCTATCATCCATCATCCATCTACTCCAAACATCATCCACGTGCAGTCATTGTCCTTAAAGGATTCTAAATGTTGTATGAACATATGCAAGGGTGTGTGTATATGTACTTATCTAATGCGAAAATCAGGCGGTTACTGATACAGTAAACCTCCTTAATGCAAGGTATGTTAGTGAAATGAGTCCATATGTATGCAAATTCCTAACATAGCTCGTAGTCTCTACATGAGTGCACATAACATTCATCCATATGCAACATCCACGTGATAGCATAGCAAGTTTCATCCATGAATAAGTATAAGCACTCATGCATATGCAACATGAAAGTGTGTGAGCCGATCTTAGTGCCTAATGTGTATCATGCATCCACGAGTATCCACGTGCAAACACTTGCAACCACTTGCAACCATCAAGCATAACATGTTTCAAATACATGTTTCATCCAAAGGGTTTCTACCTAAGATTCTCATGACATGATTAACGAGATAACAAGATAAACAAGATAAACACGGATAAAAAGAAAGATATGCTAATTAGGAAAGAGGTCGAGAATGTACCCTCAAAAAGGAATGGATAAAGCCCACGCATCTTCTCCTCGGTTTCCCAAGTTGCGTCTTCATCGGCTTCACTCCACTGAACTTTCACCAATTTGACTTCCCGATTCCTTAGCTTCTTGATCTCCGTTCCCAAGATACGAATCGGGGTTTTTCTCAAGGTTGCTTCTTTCTCTACCTCAATGTCTTCAAGAATGCTTGGTTCCACCACCTCAGCGGACTCATGTAGGCACTTTCGGAGATGCGAGACATGAAAGACATTATGCACTCCGGCTAGCTTCTCGGGCAATTCCACCTTATAGGCCATCTTTCCAATTTTCTCTATGATAGGGAAGGGTCCTACGAACCTTCGTGCTAGCTTCCCAACTGCTCCAAAACGTACCACATTACGCAAAGGAGAAACCTTCACGAAAACCATGTCTCCCACTTCGAATTCCAAATCTGCCCTTCGCTTGTCAGCATAGGACTTCTATCTATCTTGGGCCGCTTTCATCCTTCTTCTCACTAATTCAACTTTCTCGGATGTGTCCCGTATCATATCGGGCCCAAGTATAAGCCTATCTGTTGTCTCCCACCAACAAGATGGTGACCTACACGGCCTCCCATACAAAGCTTCAAATGGTGCCATCCCTATGTTGGCTTGATAGCTATTATTATAAGCGAACTCTACAAGAGGAAGGTGGTCTTCCCAAGTACCACCAAAGTCGAGAACACAAAGCCTCAAAAGATCTTCTAGCACTCTATTCACCCTTTCGGTTTGGCCATCCGTCTGGGGGTGTTAGGGTGTACTCAGGTTCAATCGCGTACCCATCGCTTCTTGCAAACTGTTCCAGAACTGGCTAGTGAAAATTGGGTCACGATCGCTAACTTTGCTAGAAGGAACTCCATGCAACCGCACTATCTCTCGCAGATAAATAGTTGCTAGCCATGATGCGGTCCTCTTGCTCTTTACTGGGATGAAGTGAGCACTCTTCGTAAGTCTGTCAACTATGACCCATATGCTCGTGTTCCCTCTCCTTGACCTAGGCAATCCATCCACAAAATCCATAGAAATACTCTCCCACTTCCATTGCGGGACCTCCAATGGATGTAATAGCCCACCTGGTTTCTTTGACTCGGCTTTTACTTGTTGGCACACCATGCACTTTGAAACATATTCTGCCACATCCCTCTTCATTCCTTCCCAAAAGAAAATGCGCTTCATATCCCTATACATCTTGTCCCCTCCAGGATGTATAGTCATCTTCGAATGATGTGTTTCTTCGAGAACTTTATGCACCAAGTCTCCTACTTGTGGAACGCATAGCCTTCCATCACGCCTTAGCCAACCCTTATCATCAACAGTATATCTAGCAAGGTGACTAGACGTCTCACCACGAATCAACCTGTCCATGACCTCGACTATCTGTGGATCTTCCTTCTGCGAAGCCCCAACTTGATCAAGAAGTGTGGGTCTAAGCTCAAGGGATGCTAATGAACCCGTTATCGACTCAACAGCCGTCGTGAAATCAAAGGTTGCCAAGAATTCTAAGTTCTTCATCTCAATGAACAAGGGGCTCAAAGTCAATCTCCTTCTGCTTAGTGCATCCGCCACAACATTACCCTTGCCAGGGGTATAAGCTATCTCGAAGTCATAAGATGCCAAGAATTCCATCCACCTTTGCTGCCTTAGATTCAGATCTTTTTGCGAGAAGAGGTACTTGAGTGACTTGTGATCAGTATACAACTCAAAACTTTCGCCTAGAAGATAGTGGCGCTACGATTTAAGTGCAAAGACGATCGCCGCTAACTCCAAATCATGAGTGGGATAGTTCTTCTCATGAACTTTAAGTTGCCTACCCCCATAACATATCACTCTTCCCTCTTGCATCAGAACAGCCCCTAACCCCGTGCCACATGCATCTGTGTACACGGTAAACATCTTACCACTATCGGGTAATGCCAAAACTGGAGCTGAGGTAAGGGCTCTTTTGAACTTTTGAAAAGCAAGCTCACACTCCAAGTCCCATGCGAAGACTAAGTTCTTCTTTGTTAACTTAGTAAGAGGGGCCGAAATCTTAGCGAAGTGCCTGATCAACTTCCTATAGTAGCCCGCCAGACCGAGAAAGCTTCTTATTTCGGTTGCATTCCTAGGAGTCTTCCAATCTTGAACCACAACCACTTTCGCGGGATCCACCGCTATGCCTTGCTTAGAAACTATATGTCCAAGAAACTGAACTTCCCTTCTCCAGAAATGACATTTGGAGAACTTGGCTTTCAACTGATGCGCTCTAAGCGTATCCATCACTTCCTTGAGATGCCTAGCATGCTCTTCCTCATCCTTTGAGAAGATCAGAATATCATCCACGAAGACAACAACAAACTTGTTAAGGAACTCCCTGAACACCCTACTCATCAAGTCTACGAAGTAGGCGGGTGCATTAGTCAATCCGAATGGCATGACAAGCCATTCAAAGAATCCATCTGGAGTCCTAAACGCAGTTTTATCAATGCTATCCTCAGCTACTCTAAGCTAATGGAATCCGGTGGCTATATCGAGCTGAGAGAAAATAGAAGCACCAACCAGCTGATCAAAGAGATCATCAATCCTCGGTAAAGGGTGCCTATTCTTCTTTGTCAGCTTGTTCAACTCTCGATAATCAACACATAGACGAAGCGAACCATCCGCCTTAGTAGAGAATACCACCGGAGCACCCCATTCAGAAATGCTTCGTCTAATAAAATTCTTCTCAAGCAGCTCCTTGATTTGCTTACTGAGCTCTCTTCTTTCTCGTGGGGCCATGTGCCTAACGGGCAATGATACTGGCTTGGCATTATCGACTAGATAAATGCGGAAATCTATCTCTCGTTTAGCGGGTAACCCCTTAACTTCTTCAAAGACATCAGGATAGTCTCAGACCACCCTTACAGATTGCAGATCATCGATGGACGAGTTGAGAGATTCAAGATAACATAACATGACGGGACCTCTAGGGTTACAAGAAATTTCTAGGGTATTACCGAGGCGAGTCATGAGCCTCACCACCCTATGTTCACAATTGAGAATGGCTCCATAACCCGACAACCAATCCATGCCCAAGATCAACCCATATCCCGTGAACCCGAGAACATAAGCATTACACGTGAATTCTACGGTCAAGATAGAAATCTTCAAATCCACACAAATCATAGATAGATGGGCGGAACCCCCAATTGGATTTGAAACACAAACGGGATCCTCAACTAGGCTAGTACTTAGGTGCAAACTTTCAACAATGTCAGAAGAGATAAAACTATGCGATGCGCCAGAATCAAATAAGGTGCGAACAGGATAATCAGAAATATAAACAAGACTTTCTACAGAAATACTACCTCAGTCCTGAGCCGGAGCGGCGTTGAGAGCATGCACTTGCCCTCCAGAAGGTCCTGCACGCTGATTCTGCCCTTGCTTCTTGGGGCAATCCCTGCTAAAATGTCCGGTCTCTCCACAATGAAAGCAATCGCCTAACTTCCTCTTCTTCTTCTTACAGTCTTTAGCTATGTGCCCAACATTCCCACAGTAGTGGCATTTTCTTGGATCCTTTGCCTTGGCCTTGTTGCCCTTGTTGTTCTTGTTGTTTCTGTTGTTCTGATTGCTCTGATTTCCTCCCCACTTGGAGTCTGTCTTCTTGGCTTGAGTTTCATTAGCCTTGGCTACCTTCTTGCCATTCTTATCATCTCCTCGAAGCAATGCCATGTCCACTAGGCCTTCAAAAGTGGCTCCCATGGGTATATGAGATAGGGCTAAACCTTGTAATAGCTCGTTCAACCCTCGTGCAAAGCGCAAAGCCTTCTTCTGGGGAGTATTAATCATGTCCAAACCGAATCGGGCGAGCTTGTTAAACTCGTTCACATACTCCCTCAGGCGAGCTTGTTAAACTCGTTCACATACTCCCTCACTGTCATGTCCCCTTGCTTCAAAGATATAAACTTCTCCAATTGCAGATTCGCCTCAGCTGATGATAGAAACTTAAGCCCAAATCTTGTCCTAAAGTCGGCCCAAGTCTCTATAGGCCTCGTAGCATTGGTGACCTCCCACCAATAAGCAGCTTCTTCTTTTAATAACCATGCTGCCAATAAAACCTTCCTATGATCTTGTACATCAAAGATGGCGAAGAGATCTTCAGTTTCTTTCAACCAATTTCTTGCCTCCACAAAAGTCTCCATCCCAATAAAGTTCTTGCCACCCATCGCCTTAAAGTCTTTGCAAATCTTAGCGAAATCTGTTTGCGGATTCTGAGGAGGAGGAGGAGGAGGAACCTCAGTTATATTGGGGGTATTTGCTGGGCCCACATCGTTGGCCCTAGCTTCCAAGTACCTCCGGAACCATCCGGGAATGGTCACTCCCTCGGGAAGGTTAAGATCGGCCATACTGAGAAAGGAAAAAGATAGATTCAGAACGAAGAAACGAAGGATAGTGCTATGGGTTTTGGGGAATAGCCTTTTTTTAAAATGACTAGACTTTTCTTGGAAAATACTTAATTGGTTTTGAAAATAGTTTTTCAAAGGGTAAGTTTCAAAAACACTTTTGCTCAAATCTTGTAAACCTTATGCTCTGATACCAAATGTAACACCCCACCTCTGCCAGGGTAACTCTTGCAAGCACACTAGCTTTGGAGGGGCGTTAAACAAGGTAAACATGCATGTAGATATCACAAGACAGAACATATAAGTAGAACAGAGTAAATAAAGCAGCGGATTAAACTAGCATTTCAAAACCATAGTCATGTTACAACAAAATACTTGATCATTATTTTCCAACAAACAAAGTCTAGCATAAACTGAAAAACTGAAATACATAAAGTACTATCCCCAAAGTGAAGTGATAAACCATAGCTAGCTCAATGTCCAAAACCGTACATGAGCAAATCCAGAAAGCAAGCTATAAAGATCCAAGCTAAGCTCCAATGTTCCCACCCTGAGAACCTGAGGGGGGGGGGGGAAACGGAAGAAAAGAGGCGAAAGAAAACAGGTCAGTCAAAAAGACTGGTAAGCCCTAACTACTATCTGTCCATGAACTAGTAAAGTTAACTGGCATGAGAAGCTGAGATGAACATAAGGATAACAACATACTGGCATGATGACTAACTAACAAGATAGATAAAGGTGTCATCGCATAATCAAGGTTAAGTTTTGCACCACGGGTGTACTAGCATTCTAACATGTCAAGTAAAAACAAGAATTGATCCCTTGGCCCAAGCTTGGCCCAACATCATGAGATGACCTAAATCAAGGTCCAACTACACGGTCTAGTTGATCGGCTCCCTATAAGCCTAACTCGTCAAGTGTCGGTGTCATACGGCCCAAACATGCAATGTAGTTAAACTGCGCTAGGTCCACCCTAGGGTGTATCAAGTCCTAGGGTGTCAACCTCGGACACCAATCAAGTATGCACAGTCTAGATCTACTGGTACCCGTGCCTGATTTTCCAACTCTGAACTAAGTGCACGACCATAGTCCGCCTGGACCTACACCGGCGTACCTACTCAGCCGTCGTTTTGGTCACTTACATGTCAGCCCAGTAATCGTGCCCCACCCTAGCCTAGTCCTAGGGTCTTATGATACTATCAAGAGGGTTACTGCTGAAAAGGACCATGCAACTAGGGTTTCTTAACGGGTTAAATGTGGTTAACCCGATCCAAACGTGGATTAAATTGGTTAAGTGTACCCAAGGTTCATGACTTAACCCCGATTAACCCATCAACCCCAAATTGGTTAAGTATTAAGTGGACCATGACTTAACCCTAATCAAGAGGCATTAATTAACTTAATGTGCTTTAACCTCTCACAATAGACCTTGTTGTGGTTACTAGTTAAGCCGGGCGGGTCCGGGTAGCTTTACACCACAACTTGGTCTAACCTCGGGTTTGAGCACAACATGACCAACTTCTCACATTGGGTCCTATTGTTTGTAGCCACTAGTTAAGCCGGGCGGGTCCGGGTAGATTTATGCTACAAACTCACCCCAACCTCGAGTTGGCCACACTCATATTTTCTAAGTGTCATGTCCATTATGTTTCCAAAACATAATTACAAGTTAACATATCACGTCATGTTATAAAAACCATGTTTATGTCATAATATTACCCAACCCCAACGTAATCCCATCGTTTACATAATCGCATCAACGCATAAAGGATAAAATAGGGAACTTGGCATAATCATGACAAAAAGGTGTTGAAGCCACAAGTTTTTCATGGTGGCATATGAAATGTACATATGTTCATATACTTGCATATTGCATTATTAGGCTTCAAAAGCATGCATAAAACCAAACTTAGCATATGAGTGATACATGGTGATAAATGACATGTAGAAGTTGCTAGAAGTTCGCATTTAGCCTCACATGCAAGTTATCATAAGGGATATGATAACTTCCATGTTGCCAAAATGCAACATTTAACATAAAGCTTGAAGCTTTAAGCTCTCAACTCAAGTTTAACTTGCATAACATGATAACATGTGTATAATGATCAACCCAAACTTGCATAACATAACAACATGTGTCATACATAATGATTAAACCAACTTGCATAACATAATGATCAACCAAACTTGCATATCACAATGATCAACCCAAACTTGCATAACATAGCTACATGTGTCATACATAATGATTAAACCAACTTGCATAACATAATGATCAACGAAACATGCATATCACAATGATCAACCCAAACTTGCATCCTTCATTTAACTTTAGAGTTCAATAAAAAGAAAGTAGAAAAGGGCTTACAATGCTATGAAGACACAAATGAATATTTATTATAAAGATTGAGACGAAGCCCTTATGCAATCACCAAAAAACCCAAATATGCAAGCTCCAAATGAAAAACCCTTGAGCCAAGTCAATAAAAACCCTTGCTTTGTAATAGAAATGTCGCAACTTGACTTGAATGTAAACTAAGAACACTCATACAAGTTTGAAAACACTTGTATGAACTCAAAATCTCTCATAGAACTAAACTTAGAAATTTTAGCATGAGAGTGGAGGCCATGAGAGGAACCAATTTGACATAGTTTAGTTGTAGGATTGAATAATGGTGATTTAGGCTAGGATTAGGGGTCCTTTTATAGAAGATTAGGATAGTATTAGCCATAGGATTAACCCTAGATTCAATCCGAGCCATCAAATCCCGTCACTAGCCAACAAAACAGGTCAAAACAGCCAAAATAGGTGCACCTGGTTGCCTGGGTCCGACCAGGCAGGTCGACCCCCAGGTCGACCCTGGGGTCGACTCCCCAGTCGACCTGGTCCCACCCAGGTCGACACCCAGGTCGACCCCTAGGTCGACCTGGTCTGGGCGGGATTTTTCCAGCCTACCCTGATTTTCTGAAATTTGAATCTGTTTTGAAATTTGAATTTTTCGTGAAACTTCGCGAGGCCATATCTCGGTCATACAGACTCCAATTTTCGAAAACTCGGACTCTATTTCGCGTATTTTTCCGAGACGAACGCAATGGCACAGCCCATTTCCCTTGATTCAGATTTTACAGTTTAATTCTGCCTTGATTTATGTTATAGCATGTCATTCAAAAATACGGGTTGTTACACTTACAATCAATCTATTAAGCGTGCCCCTTCTCCAACCTAGTTCGGAGTACATGTTTGATACCTACTCCGGGTTACTAGCTGAAATGGGGCCCACACAATATGATACAAGCTCTCCCCTTTGTCTTGTATCCCCAGCTAGGTTTTCATTGGTTATGTATACCACTAGGTGTCTTTGATTACATAACCCTGCCATTTCTACAAGTTATGCTTACCCTAAAAAGGTGTCTTTAATTACATAACTTTATTATTTCCATCGGCTATATATACCAATAGGTGTCTTTGATTACATAACCTTATCGGGTTAAGTTTGTGGGCCTATATGTAAATATTACCCACCCCCCAGATTTACTTAACCCTCCCACTAATTCAAGCATGTTTATTTAACGGTTAAGTCTGTGGGCCTATATATACTAATATTACCCACCTAACCAAGATTTACTTGTTTCCTGTTTAATATATCACTACAACTTGACATTGTTTACTTACTTATTAACTTAGTTTTTTTAACTAATGTTTACTAATAAGCTTTCTTCCCTTTTATTATAACTTATGTTATAATTTCTACTTGTCCCTAGGAAAAGCCTACCTATTATATAATATTAAAGTAATTAATGATAATAGGATACTATCATTCCTTGTTTACTCCAATTCATTACCATGCCCATTTATGGTTATAATGGGCTAGACCTCTCACATTAGGCCTACAACTTGTGGATGATGGATATGTTGGTCGGGTCCGAGCAGACAACTTCCACAAGTTGGGCCTAACCTCATGTCTTAGCCCGTCTCGTATTTGTGCATTTGGACCTCTCACATTAGATTCACCACTTGCGGTCGTTGGATATGCCAGTTGGTTCCAGGCAGGCTTCCACCACAAGTGCAATCTTACCTCGTGTCGTAAGTGCCATCACAGTTTCTAATTACTGTAATCCTAGGAATTTCAATTATTAACTAATTATACCTATTTCCTTTATAGGTGTTCATGCCTCTTCTTCCCCAATTATATTCATAATTAATATATGCCTAAATTCATGTTCTCATTTATTACTCAATTTATGCCAAACTTCCCATTTACAATTTATGCCAATTTTACCATTTTCCCTTCGTCCCCACTCTAACGCATTTGTATAAATTTGGCATCATTCCTAGGATAGAAAATGTAACACCCCACACCCGCTACGGTCACTCACTAAGGGAATGCCATAACATTGGTGGAGTATTTTAAGTGAATATAGAACAGAAAAATTACAACAAGACAGATATAAGTAATACTTGAGAATTTAAAACATCATTTCATTGCAGCGGAAAGTAAAACATGTTTGGTTACACCAAAACCATAAACAAGAGTTAAGTACATAATATCCATCCTGATAAAACAAAAGTACATAATCCCACTACATAACTTAATAGCCATAATAGAAAAGATAAACTGAGCTTTACATCCACGGTCCAAGCTCCAAAAGAGAGATAAAGTAGTCTGATCAAAGCCCACTAGTGCTAGGCCCACTCTGATAACCTGAGGGTTGGGAAAAAAGATAAAAACAACGGGGTCAGACATAAGTCTGAGCGAGTCCTATAACTTTAACAATCCAATCATTAAAGTAACCAGAGTAAGACATAAGCTTGATATACGATAACGACTGGGGATAAATGGCTACACTAAGCAGCCAACTAGACATAGGATGAACTAAGATAACCGTAAAGACGCGCTTATCCACCCAAGGATAATTACTATATTGCACTACCCCAGATCTACCCACCCAAGGGTAATTCCTACACTGCACCACACCAGTTCTACCCACCAAGGGTAATTCCTACTTAAAGGTTGATCCCACTAAGTGTACTTAGTAATTTTACCCAGTAGTTTCTTGTACCCCTAGCTGACTACATAGGTGCCGTCTGCCCCTATCTCCGCTAGGTGTACTCACTACTCCCAAGCGATCGGCTCCCTAACGTAGATACCCGTGCTGGCCCCACAGTGGGGTGTATCACTCCCCAAAGTGGCAACCCGATAATCAATGGTGCACGGCTTATACCTACACGATGCAACAACGTCTTACCTACCAGCCCGGGTCCACACACGCCTATGAAACCCGTTGGACTCGCGTTGCCACCGCTACCCCGTTTTGGCCTCTTATAGTCAAGCCCAATATGCGTGTCCCGTCCTCAACTTGGGTCGAGCCCACAAAGATACGTTTGGGATATTGGTTGAAATGGGCCCCCACAAGCTACTACTTAAGCTTGTCATTTTATCTAGTGCATCCCACTTAACCCTTTTTATAATCATACCCACTTACATGTTAAGGTTTGGTTAAGTCATCTAATCATATTTCAATTGCCACTCAAGGCCCCCACAAGCTACTACTTAAGCTTGTCATTTAATCATATTTCAATTGCCACTTACGGCCCCCACAAGCTACTACTTAAGCTTGTCATTTAATTATATTTCAATTGCCACTTAAGGCCCCCACAAGCTACTACTTAAGCTTGTCATTTAATTATATTTCAATTGCCACTTAAGGCCCCCACAAGCTACTACTTAAGCTTGTCATTTAATTATATTTCAATTGCCACTTAAGGCCCCCACTAGATTTCCACATGCCACCCAAAGCACTTACTTGATTCCCACATGCCACCCAAGGCACTTACTTAACCCTTTAATCATGTTTAATTACATGTTCCACTTTGGTTAAGTATTCTAATCGTATTTTCTATTGCCACCCAGGGCAACCCACTAGTTTCCTTATGCCACCCAAGGCACCCCCACTAGTTACTACATGCCACCCAAGGCACCCCCACTAGTTACTACATGCCACCCAAGGAACCCACTTAACCCCTTATGCCTCACTACATGCTAATTTGGCTAAGTGTTTCTTAATTAATTAAGATCGTAACCTTTGTAAAGACCTCTCACATTAGACTGTCTTTTATGGCAGCTGGATATGCCGGTTGGTTCCGGGCAGCCTTACACCATAACAGAGTCTAACCTCGTGTCTTTACACTTGTCACGTATTTAGTTTATGACTAAGACCTCTCACATTGGGCCAATCATTTGTAGCCGCTGGATTTGCCGGTCGGCTCCGGGCAGTCTTATGCTACAAAAAGGGTCCAACCTCGTGTCTTAGTAGATTAATTACACCTAATTAATCACCCCCATAATTTGTATTAATTATCCCTAATTAATTACAAATATTTAAGAATATGGGTAGACCTAACTCAATAGGTAAATTCCCAATTCCATAATATGGGTAGACCTAACTTAATAGGTAAATTCCCAATTATGACCATCCACTTTATGGTATGTTTAATCATACCCACTTCACACAATTTTATGTGTTCATTAATTTTTACCCCATCGTCCCCACGTAAATACGTTAACATGACATACTTTAAAAGAGAAGATTCATCATACACACAATGGGTTCAACTTAGCATATCATTAGCATTATCATGGGTTTAAAAGGTGTCAACTTGCATATATGACCATAAACCCAACTTGCATAAATAACCAACCCAAACTTGCATGAATCACATATGTCATAAAGATGGTAACTTGCATAAATGTTCATGTCATAGACCTATCATAAAGGTGTCAACTTGCATACATGTCATAGGTCTAAAAGGGATGAACTTGCACATGTACTTATGTCATACATAGAGGCAAACTTGCATATATTATGCATATCATAAAAAGAGACAAACTTGCATATGAACTTGCATCATAACTTGCATATGAACTTGCATAACATGCCATACTTAGAGGCAAACTTGCATATATTATGCATATCATAAAAAAGAGACAAACTTGCATATGAACTTGCATCATAACTTGCATATGAACTTGCATCATAACTTGCATAAAACCAAACACTTAGCATGCATAAAACCAAACTACCTAGCATGCATAAAACCCACCACTTAACATGCATAAACCCAAACACTTAACTTGCATAAACATAGTGTCATCATGAATAAGTGTTAAACATAGTGATTAGCAAACTAGCATCATAACATATGGCCTAAAACCCATTGATCCGCAAGCAAAACCATATGATCTCATCACATCTCATCTACTTAGTTTAACAATTGGTTATTAAAGTGATAGAAACTCACAAACTCCAAGATTAGCTCCTTAGATAGTTGCTAGAGTTGAAGTAGAGGTGGATTAGTAGTTGATTAGCTTGCAATCCTCTTCACAAATTAGTGGAGGCTCCTTCTAAGTTGCATTTTGGCGGCATGATGGCACAAATTCTATTTTTAGTATGGATTAGGGTAGTCTTAGGGTGTATTTATAGGATTAGGTTGTGTTTTAGACTCTTAGATTAACCCTAGGTTAGTTTAGGTCCGTCAGATTTCGTCCCAAGCCCTCCAACCCAGCCCAAAACTCAATCAGGTGCACCCAGGCCAGAATCAGCCGACAGGGCAAGTCGACAGCCCTGTCGACTGCCAAGTCGACAGGCATGTCGACAGGCAAGTCGACAGCCCTTTCGACAGCCAAGTCGACTTGGCTGGGCGGGAGTTTTCCCGCCTGCCCCCATTTCTGCATGTTTCGAAATTCAAATTTCCCGAAAACTTCTTTGGGCCTTAACCGGGTCATACGGACTCCGATTTACAAAATTTCGGACTCTATTTCGCGTATTTTTCCGAGACGAACACAATGACGTAACCCGTTTCCCCTGATTCTCACATCTGAGATTATTAATTCTTTAATTAGTGAATATCAGTGTTAACTAAAATTCGGGGTGTTACATTCTCCCCTCCTTAAAGGATTTCGTCCCCGAAATCTCCAAGTTAAGGAGAATGCATATCCTACCATCCAAACAACCATCTACTCAATCCATCAAACACGGGCATCCATTGTCCTTAAAACAATTTCTAATGATGTATGAGCATATGCAAAAAGTGTGTGTATATGTTCCCTATCTAATGTATGAACATATGCAAACCATGATAGTGCCATGCATCCATTATGTATGCGAGAGAACCCTATCGACACATACAATATCTACATGAGTGCACAATCATTCACCAAAATGCATCATCCATATGATAACACAATCATTATACATCCATAAATATAGCTACCTACACACAATTATATGCAATATGCAATATGAAGTGATTGAGCCGATCTTGTGCCTAGAGTGTGTATATATGCATCCACGAGCAACCACTAGCAACCACTTGCATCCACATGCATCCATCAAACATAACATGTCTCAAACACATGTTTCAACCATAGGTTTACCCTATCTAAAGGTCAAAGGTACTAATGAGAGGACATACTAAAGATAAGATAAGCACTACACAAACGATAAAGGAGACGTTTAAAGGACATACCCTCAAAAAGGAATGGGTATAACGAACGCATCTTCGCTTCTGTCTCCCAAGTAGCATTGCTCTCACCTTCTCCCCTTTTCACTTTGACTAGTCGAACCTCTCTGTTTCTCATCTTCCTAATCTCTGACCCAAGGATGCGAGTAGGAGCTCGTCGAATAATCACATCACGCTCTACCTTTACTTCTCTAAGCAAGCTCGGCTCTACCACCTCTGCGGTCTCATGTAGGCACTTCCTCACATGGAATACATCATGTACACCACTAAGTCTGTCGGGCAACTCCACCAATGGAAGATACTCTTTTCCTGTACCTCCAAAATCTAAGATACATAGCCTCAAAAGGTTTTCTAAAATACGATTCACCCTCTCGGTCTGGCCGTCCGTCTGAGGATGATTTGCGGTGCTCAAACACAACTGAGTCCCTACCGCCTCTTTCAAACTCTTCCGAAACTCGCTAGTGAAGATAGGATCTCGATCACTCACTATGCTGGAAGGTACGCCATGCAATCGAACTATCTCTCGAAGATATACTGAAGCTAGCCATGGAGCAGTCCTCTTGCCCTTCACAGGTATGAAATGGGCGCTTTTAGTAAGTCTGTCTTCCACAACCCAAATTCCCGTATTACCCTTTCTCGATCTGGGTAACCCGTCAATAAAATCCATCGAGACGCTATCCCACTTCCATTGCGGAACTTCCAATGGGTGAAGCAACCCACCTGGTTTCTTTTGCTCCGCTTTCACCTGTTGGCACACCAAGCATCGAGCGACATACTTGGCCACATCTTTCTTCATATCGGCCCAAAAGAAAACTCGCTTCATGCCTTGGTACATCTTGTCCCCACCGGGATGAATGGTCATCTTTGACCGATGTGCATCATCAAGTGTAGCCTTCCTCAAACCCTCGTCTTGCGGTACACAAAGTCTACCGTCTCTACGCAACCACCCCTTACCATCTAGGGTGTACCTACTCAAATGGCTGGACGACTCCCCCTCCTCATGAGCTTCTCTACTAACTCAACCAACTGTGGGTCGTCCCGCTGTGCTCCGCCAATACGCCCCAAAAGAGTAGGCCTAACCTCCAAGGAGGCTAGCAAACCGGGTACAAAGTCAACGGAAGGTCTAAAGTCAAACATAGAAATAAACTCTAAGCTCCGTCGTTCAACGAACAATGAACTCAAGGACAACCTTTTTCTACTTAAGGCGTCCGCTACCACGTTACCCTTGCCATGGGTATACGCTATCTCAAACTCATAGGATGCTAAGAACCCCATCCAAAATCATCACAACTGTCCATCTCTCACGCAGACCATCCTAGTCGAACTTGACATCCCCCAAGTGCAAGCCCCAAAGGCCTAAACCAATATCAGACAAACACCCAAGGGATACATCCTTCGAATTCAGACGACCTACGTGAGATGATACTAGTAAAAACGGCTAAATAATTAAGCCCTTGTCCAACTCTGGATGTCCTCGCCAGTCTCGCTCCAAAACCACCGTTTATCCCATAACTGGCTTTGCTCAACCTATTGAGCACATACGAAAACTTATTTCGCTCCTAGAAAAGACCAAGATGTCATTTACAAAGACCATCACGAACTTATTTAGGTACTCCCTGAACACCCTTCTCATCAAATCAATAAAGTATGCGGGGGCGTTCGTCAAACCAAATGGCATCACCAGCCACTCAAAAAAAACCATCCGGAGTCCTAAAGGTAGTCTTCTATATACTATCCTCAGCCACTCTCAACTGATGAAACCCCGTGGCTAAGTCCTACTACGAAAACACTGAGGCGCCAACCAACTGATCAAAGAGATCATCAATCCTCGGCAATGGGTGTCTATTCTTCTTTGTTATCTTGTTAAACTCCCTATAATCTACACAAAGTCCGAGGGACCCATCCGCCTTCATAGCAAAAACTACTGGAGCACCCCACTCCGATATACTTCATCTTCTAAACCCCTTCTCAAGTAAATCGCCTACTTGCTTATGGAGTTCCCTCCTCTCACGAGGAGCCATGTGGCACACTGGCCAAGATACTGGTTTGGCATTGTCTACCGGATATATTCGGAAGTCAATCTCCCGCTCCGGAGGTAAGCCCTTCACCTCCTCAAACACATCCGAGTATTCCCGGACCACTCTAACAGATCGCAAACTCTAGACCGACGTGTCAAGCGATTCTAGATAACTTAGCATAACAGATTCCATGGGATTACAAGAGATCTCGAGAGTGTTACCCAAGCGGGTCGTAAGCCTAACAACTCTCCTTCCACAAACAAGAACGGCACCATTACTGGATAACCAGTCCATGCCCAAAACTAACCCATAGCCCGTGAAGCCCAAGAAGCATCACATCTAAACTCAACGCTAAGTATAGAAACTTTCAAACCCAAACACATCATGGAGCCCCCAATTGGGTTTGAAACAACTAAGGGATCATCTACTAAACTGGTGTCTAAGTGCAGTGACTCAACTAACAACGATGAGATAAACGAACTCGATGCGTCAGAATCAAATAAAGTTCGAACCGGATAATAAAGAAATCCAAATTCCAACCTAGACGGTCCTATCCCCATCTGGTACACTAGCCGTGAGGGAATACAACTACCCTCCAGGAGATTTCGTACCTTGCCCTTGCCCCTTTGGACAACCCTAATAAGGTGTCCTATTCCTCCCAAAAGGATAACTACTCGCCTTCTTCTTCCCATTCTCCACTCGTAACCTCCCACCAATGAGGTTTCATCCTTCATTAACCAAACAACTATTTGAGCCTTCCTCCCATCGTCTATCCAATAGGTACCTACCAGTCCTCCTCCTTCTTGAACCAACTTCTAATCCGACTAACGTCTAAGTCCCTTGAAGTGGTTTTCCATTCTGATCTATCTTAGAAAGATCATCCATACACGGAGGGGAAACTCAAAACGAGAGAGGAAGAGATTCAAAACGGAGAATTCGAAAGATAAAGATATGGCTATCGGGGATTATGCTTTTCTTTCAAAAACTTTTCTCTTAAAAGACATGTTTTTGAAAATACTCCTTTCAAAAATATTCTTAGAAAATAGTTTTTCTAAAAAATTTATCTGTTCTGGTAACCTTAAGCTCTGATACCACGTGTAACACCCCACACCCGCTACAGTCACTCACTAAGGGAATGCCATAACATTGGTGGAGTATTTTAAGTGAATATAGAACAGAAAAATTACAACAAGACAGATATAAGTAATACTTGAGAATTTAAAACATCATTTCATTACAGCGGAAAGTAAAACATGTTTGGTTACACCAAAACCATAAACAAGAGTTAAGTACATAATATCCATCCTGATAAAACAAAAGTACATAATCCCACTACATAACTTAATAGCCATAATAGAAAAGATAAACTGAGCTTTACATCCACGGTCCAAGCTCCAAAAGAGAGATAAAGTAGTCTGATCAAAGCCCACTAGTGCTAGGCCCACTCTGATAACCTGAGGGTTGGGAAAAAAGATAAAAACAACGGGGTCAGACATAAGTCTGAGCGAGTCCTATAACTTTAACAATCCAATCATTAAAGTAACCAGAGTAAGACATAAGCTTGATATACGATAACGACTGGGGATAAATGGCTACACTAAGCAGCCAACTAGACTTAGGATGAACTAAGATAACCGTAAAGACGCGCCTATCCACCCAAGGATAATTACTATATTGCACTACCCCAGATCTACCCACCCAAGGGTAATTCCTACACTGCACCACACCAGTTCTACCCACCAAGGGTAATTCCTACTTAAAGGTTGATCCCACTAAGTGTACTTAGTAATTTTACCCAGTAGTTTCTTGTACCCCTAGCTGACTACATAGGTGCCGTCTGCCCCTATCTCCGCTAGGTGTACTCACTACTCCCAAGCGATCGGCTCCCTAACGTAGATACCCGTGCTGGCCCCACAGTGGGGTGTATCACTCCCCAAAGTGGCAACCCGATAATCAATGGTGCACGGCTTATACCTACACGATGCAACAACGTCTTACCTACCAGCCCGGGTCCACACACGCCTATGAAACCCGTTGGACTCGCGTTGCCACCGCTACCCCGTTTTGGCCTCTTATAGTCAAGCCCAATATGCGTGTCCCGTCCTCAACTTGGGTCGAGCCCACAAAGATACGTTTGGGATATTGGTTGAAATGGGCCCCCACAAGCTACTACTTAAGCTTGTCATTTTATCTAGTGCATCCCACTTAACCCTTTTTATAATCATACCCACTTACATGTTAAGGTTTGGTTAAGTCATCTAATCATATTTCAATTGCCACTCAAGGCCCCCACAAGCTACTACTTAAGCTTGTCATTTGATCATATTTCAATTGCCACTTACGGCCCCCACAAGCTACTACTTAAGCTTGTCATTTAATTATATTTCAATTGCCACTTAAGGCCCCCACAAGCTACTACTTAAGCTTGTCATTTAATTATATTTCAATTGCCACTTAAGGCCCCCACAAGCTACTACTTAAGCTTGTCATTTAATTATATTTCAATTGCCACTTAAGGCCCCCACTAGATTTCCACATGCCACCCAAAGCACTTACTTGATTCCCACATGCCACCCAAGGCACTTACTTAACCCTTTAATCATGTTTAATTACATGTTCCACTTTGGTTAAGTATTCTAATCGTATTTTATATTGCCACCCAGGGCAACCCACTAGTTTCCTTATGCCACCCAAGGCACCCCCACTAGTTACTACATGCCACCCAAGGCACCCCCACTAGTTACTACATGCCACCCAAGGAACCCACTTAACCCCTCATGCCTCACTACATGCTAATTTGGCTAAGTGTTTCTTAATTAATTAAGATCGTAACCTTTGTAAAGACCTCTCACATTAGACTGTCTTTTATGGCAGCTGGATATGCCAGTTGGTTCCGGGCAGCCTTACACCATAACAGAGTCTAACCTCGTGTCTTTACACTTGTCACGTATTTAGTTTATGACTAAGACCTCTCACATTGGGCCAATCATTTGTAGCCGCTGAATTTGCCGGTCGGTTCCGGGCAGTCTTATGCTACAAAAAGGGTCCAACCTCGTGTCTTAGTAGATTAATTACACCTAATTAATCACCCCCATAATTTGTATTAATTATCCCTAATTAATTACAAATATTTAAGAATATGGGTAGACCTAACTCAATAGGTAAATTCCCAATTCCATAATATGGGTAGACCTAACTTAATAGGTAAATTCCCAATTATGACCATCCACTTTATGGTATGTTTAATCATACCCACTTCACACAATTTTATGTGTTCATTAATTTTTACCCCATCGTCCCCACGTAAATACGTTAACATGACATACTTTAAAAGAGAAGATTCATCATACACACAATGGGTTCAACTTAGCATATCATTAGCATTATCATGGGTTTAAAAGGTGTCAACTTGCATATATGACCATAAACCCAACTTGCATAAATAACCAACCCAAACTTGCATGAATCACATATGTCATAAAGATGGTAACTTGCATAAATGTTCATGTCATAGACCTATCATAAAGGTGTCAACTTACATACATGTCATAGGTCTAAAAGGGATGAACTTGCACATGTACTTATGTCATACATAGAGGCAAACTTGCATATATTATGCATATCATAAAAAGAGACAAACTTGCATATGAACTTGCATCATAACTTGCATATGAACTTGCATCATAACTTGCATATGAACTTGCATAACATGCCATACTTAGAGGCAAATTTGCATATATTATGCATATCATAAAAAAGAGACAAACTTGCATATGAACTTGCATCATAACTTGCATATGAACTTGCATCATAACTTGCATATGAACTTGTATCATAACTTGCATAAAACCAAACACTTAGCATGCATAAAACCAAACTACCTAGCATGCATAAAACCCACCACTTAATATGCATAAATCCAAACAGTTAACTTGCATAAACATAGTGTCATCATGAATAAGTGTTAAACATAGTGATTAGCAAACTAGCATCATAATATATGGCCTAAAACCCATTGATCTGCAAGCAAAACCATATGATCTCATCACATCTCATCTACTTAGTTTAACAATTGGTTATTAAAGTGATAGAAACTCACAAACTCCAAGATTAGCTCCTTAGATAGTTGCTAGAGTTGAAGTAGAGGTGGATTAGTAGTTGATTAGCTTGCAATCCTCTTCACAAATTAGTGGAGGCTCCTTCTAAGTTGCATTTTGGCAGCATGATGGCACAAATTATATTTTTAGTATGGATTAGGGTAGTCTTAGGGTGTATTTATAGGATTAAGTTGTGTTTTAGACCCTTAGATTAACCCTAGGTTAGTTTAGGTCTGTCAGATTTCGTCCCAAGCCCTCCAACCCAGCCCAAAACTCAATCAGGTGCACCCAGGCCCGAATCAGCCGACAGGGCAAGTCGACAGCCCTGTCGACTGCCAAGTCGACAGGCATGTCGACAGGCAAGTCGACAGCCCTGTCGACAGCCAAGTCGACTTGGCTGGGCGGGAGTTTTCCCGCCTGCCCCCATTTCTGCATGTTTCAAAATTCAAATTTCCCGAAAACTTCTTTGGGCCTTAACCGGGTCATACGGACTCCGATTTACAAAATTTCGGACTCTATTTCGCGTATTTTTCCGAGATGAACACAATGACGTAACCCGTTTCCCCTGATTCTCACATCTGAGATTATTAATTCTTTAATTAGTGAATATCAGTGTTAACTGAAATTCGGGGTGTTACAGAAAATATCCTTGCCATAAACAATAAAAGGGAAAGATGACAATTGTGATTATTTTGACAAACGTGACATAAACATGTAATTGGCATGGTGATAAGGTGGACATATAAAAATAGATCTAGTGAGCATGTGATAATAAAACTAGATCTAACATACTAAGGATGTCATAATAGGCATGAATAAATAAGGATTCATATTTCCAGTTAATGATAGATCTAAATTAATCACCACATGATAGGTAAAGTTTAAGATCCACAAATGAATTAGATCTATAAAGGTAGTTCTAGCATGACATGATAAATTATCCACAAACGAATTAGATCTATAAAGGTAGATCTAGCATGACATGATAAATTATCCACAAACGAATTAGATCTATAAAGGTAGATCTAGCATGACATGATAAATTATCCACAAACGAATTAGATCTATAAAGGTAGATCTAGTATGACATGATAAATTATCCACAAACGAATTAGATCTATAATGGTAGATCTAACATGACATGATAAATTATCCACAAACGAATTTGATCTAACATGACATGATAAATTAGTCTCAAACGAATTATATCTAACAACACAAGATAAATTAACCATAAAGCAAATTAGATCTATAAAGGTAGATCTAGCATGATAATATTTATGATTCAAGGATGTCATAGATTCAAGATTTATAAAAAATCCAAATCACAGTCGTATCTCGTTTACTTTTAATCATTTAATGCTAAAAGTAACTTACTCATAGTATTTGGATTTTAGAAGATAGAAAATAATTTGTTGGTGTTGAATCTCAGATCTATAGTTGAAACGCTTGAATCTTTTAAACTTGATTTGTAGAAGAAGATAGGATTAGATTTAGTCAGGCACTGATAGCATTTGGGCTCCAATGTTTTTAGTATGAGAAAACAAGAGATATGAGGGTATATTTGTAGCTGCTAGCCTCCAGAATTCGAATGCCGCCTCAGCCCTAGGGTGAATCGGGCCACCGGTCGACACTTACTTGGGTCCGAGTGCACAAAAACTTACATGGACGTTCTTTACAGGTGCGCCAGTGCAAAAATACTTTGGCGCACTTGTCAAGTGCGGCGGGAATTCCTGCTCTTTTCGCCAAACTTCTACCGTCCATAACTTCTTCATACGTTATCCGTTTTACACAAACCAGGTATATATCTTGACCAGAATTTCGAGACGGACGCAATGACGTAGTCCGATTCCCTTAATTCTTAATATTAAATTAATTATTCTTTAACTTATCCTCTTTATTGTAGTTGAAATACAGGGTGTTACATTCTCCCCTACTCAAAGGATTTCGTCCCCGAAATCTCCAAGTTAAGAAGAATGTATCCTACCATCTATCTACTCATCCACAAATCACAGGCATCCATTGTCCTTAAAATTTTCTAATGCTTATATGAATATATGCAAATGTGTGTGTATATGTCCCAACACTAATGCGAAAGATCAGGTGGTCCACTGATTCAGTCGACCTTCTTAATACAATGTATGTTAGTGCCATGAATCCAATATGTATGCAGATAAACCTATTATAACATGTAAGTTCTATATGTGTGCACAATCATCCATCCAAATGCAACATCTATATGATGATACATCCATTAAAGAAATAAAAATGCACACACATTCATATGCAGTATGAGAGTGATTAAGCCGATCTAGTGCCTAATGTGTGTGTATATGCATCCACGAGCAACCACTTGCATCCACTTGAAACAATCAAACATAACATGTCTCGAACACATGTTTACAATCATGGGATTCCTACCTAAATGTCGAAGATTCGATCGATAGGATACACTCAGATGATGGAAGCAAGCACGAATAAAAGCTTTTGGAAGAGAAGTTAAGAACATTCCCTTGAAAAGAAAAGGGTACAAAGCGCAAAAATCTTGTCTTCGGTCTCCCCAAGTCGCATCGTTTTGGTTGTCTCCCCACTGAACCTTCATCAACTTGACTTCTCATTTGCGTAGCTTCTAAACCTCCGACCCAAGTAAAAGTCTTTTTGTAGATCCCTACCAATGAATCGGTGGTCTACAGGGTCATCCATATAATGCTTCGAAGGGTACCATGCCAATGCTAGTTTGATGACTATTGTTGTAGGTAAACTCTACTAAAGGAAGGTACTCTTCCCAAGTCCCTCTGAAGTCTAGGATACACCGCCTCATAAGATCCTCTAGAACTCTGTTCACCCTCTCCGTCTATCTACCGGTCTGAGGATGATAAGCGGTGCTCAAACATAAATGTGTACCTAATGCTTCTTGCAAGCTCCTCCAAATTTACAGGTGAAAATGGGATCAAGATCACTTATGATACTGGAAGGTACTACATGAAGACGAACTATCTCACGAACAAAAAGTGCTGCCAACCATGCTACCATCCTCTTGCTCTTAACGGGAATGAGTTGGGCGCTCTTAGTAAGTCTATATACTACCACCTGAATGCTGGTGTTGCCTTTCGTTAATCTAGGCAAACCATCTATAAAATCCATGGAGATGCTCTCCCACTTCCACCGCGGGACCTCTAAAGGATGAAGTAAACCACTGGGCTTCCTTTGCTCAACTTTAACTTGCTGGCAAATCAGACATTGAGAAACAAACTCTGCTACATCTTTCTTCATCCCATCCCAAAAAAAAACCTTTCTCTTGTAGCTCCCCTACTTGTTTGTTGAGCTCCATTCTTTCTCTTAGAGCCATATGGCGCATGGGCAATGCAACTGGCTTTGCATTGTCCACCAAATATATGCAGAAATCGATCTCGCGCCTTGGGGAACCTCATCAGAGATATCAGGATACTCGCGGACTACTGGTACCAATCGCAGATCATCGATAGATGCTTTAAGAGATTCCAGGACACTAAGCATGACATACCCTTGCGGGTCACAAGAAATCTCGAGGGTCCTCCCACGGCAAGTCAAAAGTCTAACAACCCTCCTCTCACAATCTAGAATGGCACCATATATGGTTAACCAATCCATCCCTAGAATCAAACCATAGCCCATAAAACCGAGCATATACGCATCGCATTCAAACTCGACGCCTAACACAGATATTCTCAAACCCCGACAAATCATAGATTAATAAGCTGAACCACCTATAGGGTTTGAGACAACAACGGGATCCACTACCATACTAATATTTAAGTGCAGAGATTCAACTACAGAACTAGATATAAACTAATGTGAAGTGCTAGAATAAAAAAGAGTTCTTATAGGATGATTGGAAAGAGAAATAAAACCTTCCATGGAAACTTTCCTACCTCTATCTGGTGCACTAGCCGCGAGAGCATTCGCTTGCCCTCCAGAGGTTCCTGTACTTTAACGTTGCCTTTACTACCATGGGCACTCCCTAGAATAGTGTCCAACCTCTTCACAAACGAAGCAAGCATTCTTCCTTTTCCTGCAGTCCTGGGCTAAGTGACCCTCTCGCCCACAACTATGGCACTTCCTCTAACCTTTATACTTGTCATTCTTTCTACCCTTCTTCTGTTGTTGTTGTCGTCCTTTCTTGGGCCATACCTTTTTATTTTGTGTTTCTCCAACCTTAACTTTTTCCTTTTCACCTTTATTTGAACTTTACCTATGTTCCCTTCCCAGGCCATGTTCCCTTCCCAGGCCATCAATTTTCTCATCCTTGGGTTGTGCTCCTTAACTCTAACTCTCTTATTCTCCTTTTTACCATATTTGTGTAACGAGCTAACTAGTCTCTCGAAAGCTACCTCCATCGCATGGAAATCCTTACGAAGATCGAGAAAGTTAGCCGCAAGTGAAACTACTGCGGCTACTGATGGAGGTTAGGCACTTAATTGCCCTTCGACATGTGTCGTAGTCTTAACATGCCTACGGAACCATGCCGCAAGAGGGATGCCTTTTAGGAAGGATTGGTTCCCCAGACAAAAAGAAAAAGGAATCAAGCGGGGAATCAAGAGATATTTCTTATGGCTTTAGGGAATACGTTTTTCAAAATAGACTTTTCTTTTGAAAATGCTTTCTTCTGAAACCTTTTTGAAAATAGTTTTCAAAATTTTTAACCAATCTGGTAACCTTCAGCTCTGATACCAAGTGTGACATCCCACGCCCATTAATGTCACTCACAAAGGGAATGAATTAAGTTTCGTAAAGCATTATAGGTAAACAAAAACAGAAATATTACAAGACAGAAATAAAAATAGCAGCGGAAATAAAAACTTTATTTATCATAAAGTAGCATAATCAAAACATCCATTGTTTGAAATACATGAAAACCATTTCATCGTTAAAACATCTGTCTTATTCTTAAACATCAGAGTACAAAATAGAAGAAGCATAATTCCCAAGTGAAAACATAGCCATAGTAGCAAAGATAGAAGCTTGAGCAGTAAATCTAGTAGCTCCAAGCAAGACGATAGCAGAATCTTCACTAAGTCTGAGAATACCCTCCCTGAGAACCTGGGGGGAAACGGAAGAAAGAAAAGGAAACAAAATGGATCAGACATAAAGTCTGGCGAGTCTAGTTACTTTTAGCAAGTAAATAAATAAAAGTAGCATGACAGGCATATAAAGTGGATAAGAGAGATAACTACACAAAAAGCAGGTATGACGAGATAAACAGGATAGGGTGTATATGCTTCCTTAATGATTACTCTGCACTACTACTAGTATAACTAGAATGAGATGATCCCCAACATGTACAAGATGGTAGACTTAGGCATACTTATGGTGAGAGGTTTTAACCCCATACAATCTACATGCAGCCCCTATAACAGACTCCTAACCTTACCAGAGTCTAGATGTACTCTAACTACTACCCTAATCGATCGGCTCCTTAATCCGCGTAGATACTCTGTGTCGGCCCCACTATAGGATGTATCATGTCCTAAAGTGGCAACCCTTCGCTGATATGCACAGCCCCATATCTACAGGTGTCACAGTCGTCTTATGCCCCTCTTCCCGGCTCATGTACGCACATAGCCTGGTCGGTTTGCGCTTCGCACACCGTCCTCTATGTTTGGATCTCTTACAATCAGTCCAGTAAGCATGCCCCTTCTCCGACCTAGTTTGGAGTACATGTTTGATACCTACTCTAGGTTATTGGCTGAAATGGGTCCCGCACAATATGATACAAGCTCTCCCCTTTGTCTTGTATCCCCCACTAGGTTTTCATTGGCTTGTATACCACTAGGTGTCTTTAATTACATAACCCTACCATTTCTACAAGTTATGCTTACCCTAAAAAGGTGTCTTTAATTACATAACTTTATTATTTCCATCGTTTATGTGTACCACTAGGTGTCTTTAATTACATAACCTTATCGGGTTAAGTTTGTGGGCCTATATGTAAATATTACCCACCCACCCCACCCCCTAGATTTACTTAACCCTCCCACTGATTCAACATGTTTATTTAGCAGTAAAGTTTGTGGGTCTATATATACTAATATTACCCACCTACCTAAGATTTACTTGTTTCCTGTTTAATATATCACTACAACTTGACATTGTTTACTTACTTATTAACTTAGTTTTTTTAACTAAGGTTTACTAATAAGCTTTCTTCCCTTTTATTATAACTTATGTTATAATTTCCGCTTGTCCTTAGGACAAGCCTACCTATTATATAACATTAAAGTAATTAATGATAATAGGTTACTATCATTCCTTGTTCACTCCAATTCATTACCATGTCAATTTATGGTTATAATGGGCTAGATCTCTCACATTAGGCCTATAACTTGTGGATGTTGGATATGTCGGTCGGGTCCGGGCAGACTTCTTCCACAAGTTGGGCTAACCTCGTGCCTCATCCCGTCTCGTATTTGTGCACTTAGACCTCTCACGCTAGATTCACCACTTGCGGTTGCTAGATATGCCGGTTGGTTCCGAGCAGACTTCCACCGCAAGTGCAATCTAACCTCGTGTCATAAGTGCATTATAGTTTCTAATTATTGTAATCCTAGGCATTTCAATTATTAACTAATTATACATATTTATTTTATAGGTGTTCATGCCTTTTCTTCCCTAATTATGTTCATAATTAATATATGCCCAAATTCATGTTCTCATTTATTACTCAATTTATGCCAAACTTCCCATTTACAATTTATGCCAATTTTTACCGTTTCCCTTTCTCCTCACTCTAACGCATTCATATAAATTTGGCGTCATGCCTAGGCTAGAAAATATCCTATTCATGAACAATAAAAGGGAAAGATGACAATAGTGATTATTTTGACAAAAGTGACATAAACAAGTAATTGGCATGGTGATAAGGTGGACATATAAAAATAGATCTAGTGAGCATGTGATAATAAAACTAGATCTAACATACTAAGGATGTCATAATAGGCATGAATAAATAAGGATTCATATTTCCGATTAATGATAGATCTAAATTAATCACCACATAATAGGTAAAGTTTAAGATCCACCAATGAATTAGATCTATAAAGGTAGATCTAGCATGAAATGATAAATTATCCACAAACGAATTAGATCTATAAAGGTAGATCTAGCATGACATGATAAATTATCCACAAACGAATTAGATCTATAAATGTAAATCTAGCATGACATGATAAATTATCCACAAACGAATTAGATCTATAAAGGTAGTTCTAGCATGACATGATAAATTATCCACTAGGTCTTCATACGTTATCCGTTTTATGCAAACCATGTGTCTATCTTGACCAGAATTTCGAGAAGGACGCAACGACGTCGTCCGTTTCCCTTAATTCTTAATATTATATTAATTATTCTTTAATTTATCCTCTTTAGTGTAGTTGAAATACGGGGTGTTACAAGGGTTTTGAAACTATGAATCACCGAAGAACATGTAGTATACCGCACAACGCATGGAATAAAATATAATAATAATATAACTTGACATAAAACAGGCGAGACAGTGCATAAGCTGAAAACCAAACCATCATAGCAGCGGAATCCCAAAATACAGCTTATGATCCAAACCATTATTACAACTTCAAATTACTGTCTCTAAAACGAAATAAAAGAGGTACACTAATAATGCCTAAAGCAATGACCAACAACAACACAGGAAGAATATGTAAATAGTACGTGGGAGCATCCTGCTCATCTCCGGACAACTACTCGTGCATAACCACCTAACCTGTCTCTAGTCTGCTCGTTTAGGAGTACCCAGAGTAATAAGAAGAGACATAAAACTCTGTGACAGACAAAAGTCTGGTATGAGTGATAACAGCAAAATAAAATAATAACATGTATAAATAATCATACCTGAACCTGGACATGCAACCAAAGTGTTAGCACAACATGATGTACAGTACTCTAAGGTGACACTAACATAAAGTGTAAAAATAAATGGGATTGTGCATGTCATGGTGATAGCAAACATCAAACATAGCAATCATCCTCACGTCCCTCACTCAGTGCGTAAAGCATATGATATCCACCGCTTTGATCCCTAAATCTATTGGGGCCATGATGGCAACTTCGTATAACTATTGCTATGACCATACTTCACTGGTCTATAGTCAACAACCCTACCCAGTTCACACACCCTTGGCTCTAGGTTAAGGGTCAACTAGTCCACACTTCCCTGCCTCTGGTTCATCTACATGCCCCCTCTCTTCAACAGTGAACCAAAGTTATAGATATCGGTAACCGCTTTGCACACGTCTCACAACAAAGTCCAACTCTAGAAGTTAACCCGTTGGTTCTCATCTGGATCCTGAGTAATAACTTCCTACTTGGACTTCCTTTGCATCTCGGGTTCTGGACTTCTTCGGTTCAGTTCGGTTCGGATTCAACTCCTCAGTTCGGTTTGAGACTTCTTGTTCGGCTCGAGACATTCCGGTACCCGGTTCGTGCATTAGGGTCACGAACCGTACCTCACAGCAGTTTCTAGTAAGCTAACTTTTGCCTCACAACGGCGTTTTCAACCATTCTAACTTTCGTACGCAATCATAACACATACCAAATAGCGGTAACAACATGTTGGTCCAATCAAAAAGGTCAAAACATCAATTACATAGGTTATTTTGGATCAAACATACCCAAAACCATGATTTTCCCCTTAATCTCTTAACCATGTTTTAACAATAGGATTAGAAAACTTAATCCAAATTACCCAAAATTTTACCGATGACATAAAATAATATTTTAGAATTTTCACATATTTTTCCAGATTATTATGATGCATAATTTTGCTAATTATCACTAATCACCCCCTAATTAGCCATAATTAGTGAATAAAAGTGCAAATCACTCACCTTAGCCACAAATGAATCTTAGATATGAAACTATGACTGATATGGCATGAATTCCAATGTATAGCTGCAGGTATGTCTCTGATTTGATGCTAATTTCTCTTGATTTGATGTAGTTTTGGTTAATTATTGGTTAAAAAGCGATTAGGAAGCGATTAGAATGAGATTTGGAAGATGGAGACCATTACTAGGGGTTCAAGGTATGTTTGTCGCGGTAGAGAAAATGAAAAAGAATCATTCTCTAATTATTTTCAGCCCTCCCATAACCCTAATCCCGAAATGGGTTATGGGCCTAACCATTAATCACCTAATTAATCCAAGTTAAGCTGTTTTTTCATCTTCCAAACCTTATTTCAGCCATATCTCCCAAATGGTAAATCCGTTTGATTAATATGACCAATCTACAGAAAGGTAAACCATCATTCAAATCCAATGGAAGTGGGTTTAGGTTAAAACTCCTTACCAATCAAAAGTTATAGGTGAAACAAGATTCGCTAGGGGTAAAATGGTCATTTAAAATTCGGCAAAATCGTGAACATGAGAAATGACCTCAATAATCGTTCCCCAAAGTTACACGACTATACGACTTAGTATGAAAATAAAATAAATATTATATGATCCTCCGATGCGTAGAATGCGGGTTGTTACATAAGTGAGATCACTTAATAGCGCTTATAAAAGGTACGCCTACGCGAAAATACAAAAATTGGGTTTTTCAATTTTATTTTTCGACCGTGTGGGTATATGTATAAATATCTGTTCTTCCTGCGATACCGCAGAAGTCCCTCCGTACAGGGGAGACTCTTCGAAATTTTTCGAAAATTTAAGGTGTTAGAATTTTTTTTAGAATTTTTGAAAAAATCTGTGAGTAGGAATGAATTAATATTTTAATTGTAACAAATTAGTTCAGCTAAAACTGAAGTTAAGAAGTAAACCAAAGGATTTATAACTTAGTTTAATTGGGTTTGTAACATTTTTCCTATCTTGGTAATTTCGGGGACGAAACTCTTTTAAGGGGGAAGGAATGTAACGACCCAGATTTTCGGACATTAAGTTTAAAACATTTGAATTGTATTAAATGTAGAAATGGAATAATATAATGGGTTATAATAGTGAATTTAATTATTAAACGAATGGTGAACGTATTAAATTTTATTTAAATTTAAAATGAGCTTGAAATAGTCGCGGTAGTTCGTAATTTACGATTTAAACTTCAATTAGATATACATAATCTAATATAAGTCGGATTTCTTTGAAATAAGAAACATTCTGATCTATTTGATTATATTTTCTAATGGGAGTGAAAAATTGAGATTTCATATTGCAGATTTTGTTTTATGTCCAAATCAAATTTTCATATAGTCGCTATGGAATTCGTTTTAAATATATAACGATTTATTATATGAAATAAAAGGTATTTTTAATATATTGAATATCGATTTGGTTTGAAACTCAACCAGGAATATTTTATTTTGGTACTGTATAAAATTCTGCCCGAGTATGTCCGATTATAATATTTTATTATTGTTATATTGAGGTATTTTAAATTTTATTTATTTTAATTTAAATTGGACCCTTAAAATGGATTATTATTCAAACGATCTCCGTTTTTGGCAAAACCAGATCCATCATGTCTAGAATATTTTATTATTTTAAAATTTTCAAGTTTCAAGGCAATTGGAATTGTTATGTGAATGTACGAAAATTAAAAGTGGATCAATTAACAATTTTAATATTCAAAATTTATCCATTTTCCCAAACAGACTCGGTTTTCAATGAATCAAGTTCTGTTAGGATCGGAATGTTAAACTATAGATAGATGTCCATTTTTAACGGAAACGAATATCATATGAGATCATATGAAATTATAAACGGCTAATAGAAGTGGTGATAGGTACAAACATATTAAATTGAATTAAATAATTTAATATAAAAAATATTAAATCATCCTATAAAACCATCATTACTTTCCCCTTTCTACTGGAAAAAAAATCCCTAATTTTCATTCCTCTGTGTTCTTCAAAATAAAACTGTTCTTTTCAATACTTCAAGAAATTTTTAAAATTCAATCCATCAATGAAAATTTTTGATCCTTGATTCATTCAAATCATTGAATTAAGAGCTTCATGTGGGAACCAATTTTAAAGGATGCCATACAACCTGTTGTGCTCGAATTCAAGAAGCAGTGGAACTACGACTAGGATTGGAGGCGTTATAGGAAGCGTGGGGAGATGATGTCTGAAGGGGGATCAAAGAGGAGGATGAGGCGCTTCTAGTGATGGTGATGCGATCTCCTATGATGATCGAAGGCGACCGATTTGGAGGACATAGGATTTCTGTTCGTGATCATTTTCTGGTGCTACGGGTTGACTTTGGAGGTCGACGTCGTGGTGGAGCGGTTCTAGCGAAGTGAAAGGCGCGGGATCCGATCGTTGAAATCCATGGCAGCGATTGTTCAAAGAGGGTCGGTGTAGTTCGAAGATTGCATGGAAGAAGGAATCGGGGTATTCGTATTTTGAAAAATGATTAAGTGTAGTAATGATGTTAATTAACGTCTAATGATAGGAATTAGTAATAATATATTAATCAAATTCATTTAAAATATTGTAACGTCAATATCTATTTCATACGTCAACATAATCTCACAAAACAAGTCACAATGGGATCGTGATGAAGAAATCTACATTGTTGAACCGATTTCACTTAGAATAGAGCTATTGGGATTTCATAGAAAAATCAAATGCTATTTGAATTTAAATGAAACCAAAGCAGAGCCATCAACTGCGATCAATATGAAAAAACTAATTAACTCTAGCTCGTCTATATTTTTATATAAATGATTTTAAATTTATTTATAGTAATTTTATACTATGTGATCGTTGGTTGGTAAAATTGGTTGAATTGGTTGATATAGTTATATCATTGATCGTTTAATAATTTTGTTCACTATGATATTTCATATTGATGTGAAATTAATATTACTGCTGTTATTTATGTCAACTAACATCTGTGGTTGATTATGTTGGGTTTGAATAACTCTGACCCTGGAATTTCGGTATTTAAATATCTTATATTTTTTTTAGTATAAGAAAGGAAAAAGGGGAATTTATTTTCCAAAAATAGGAACTAAATTCCACATTTGATTTGAAAATTGAAACTTGTTTTAATGGATAAAGCAAGTAGTTGAATTTATAAACGACATGTATAAATAAAATGAAATAATTATCATGGGATAATTTGGAAATCATTTAAAAATGAAACAATCAAACTTATTCCGATATTTGGAATGTGAATGGAATTTAGATAATTCCATAGTGATTTATCAATGGAATTCGATTATGTCAAGATTTATAAAATAGCTTATTTTCAGAAATTTTTTATTCAGGACAAAAAAAGATAATTAATATTTGAATAAAATTGATATTTTATGATCAAACTTAAAATCGATATACGGATTTTGAAAAAGAGGTTTTAAATAGAAATTTGTTTTGACAAATAAATTGATAGAATTATTTTATAAACGATGTGTGTAAATGAAATAAAATATGTACCATGGATAAATTGAAATATAAATTCAAATCTGAATTTATATAGGAAAGTGGAAATAGGTTTATGAAGACAATATTTGTAATTGGGTTTCGAACTTAGCGATTATTAGGAAAATATGAATTCAAACGGGAATTTGAATAAGGAAAGGAAAATTGTTTTCGAAAGAAACAATGGGCTTTATTCCGAAGTTCGAAAATGAAATAAATCAAGATAAATTTAAATGTTCTATAATTAGAATTCGACCATATCGAATTTTAATGGTTTATTTTCAATAAGAATATTTAAATTCTATAATTTAAGTGAAATATGTTAAGAAGCTAGTATTTCAATGTTTATAGCTATGATAACACAGCTTAGTGTTTTGAAATAAATTAAAATTATTTTAAGTTAGAATTATTAAACGAGAAGGAAATGGTAGAAATCAAATAAAATTGATTTCAGAAGTTATGCTGGTAAATATGTTTTAAAGAAGAAAAATGGAATTGTTTTATATAAATAGGAAGGTGTTAGTAGCAGATTTATAAACAAATTTATAAATGTGATGTGGATTTCTAAAATGACTCAATTTGAATCTGTATTGATATTTTAAATAAAAATAAGTTGATCTGATAATGAGTCTAAATTCCTATTAAGGAATGATATTCATCTTTGGAAATGAATAACGATTGGAAAGCAAATGTTTCATGAATGGAAATAATTATAAAGTAGAATTTGAGATGACCTGAAATAGTAGATTTATTCCGAAATTCAGAGAATTAATCAAATATAGAATATTCGAAGGAGAGTTATTTATTGAATTCAATTATAACGAATTTAGGTAAGTACTATTTACTTTCCGTTTAAAATGAAGGTTTAAATATTTAGATTATTAATTTGTTTACTTATTAATTAGTTAATTTATTTATCCCAATTGAGGAATCAGAGTTATATTTTTAATTTAAATGTTTCGGGAGCAAGGATTATAACACCATCGTTATAATCAATATATCCCATAAAAGAAGTGGATTCTTAAATTGAATCCGAGAGTTGCATGAGCAATGACTGTTAAAGATTTGAAGTGGTTAACTTGACTGTTTCGAAGTTGAGAATGATGTTCAGTCAAGGTCTGAGAGGTAATTATACCCTAACTTGATTGACTTCATGATTGATTGAGGAATACTTAGGGTCCAGTAGCGAGATTAGTTAGTGGTACAATTAATTAATGATTAATAGGTTAAATATGTAACGATGTTTTATATAACATCAGTTTAATCAAATAAAAAGATTCTGGAAATGTTCTCTAAGTTAAATCAGAGATATTTTCTAAGCATAGAAAGTGGGAAGAATTGGTTAATAGGAATTTAAGAAATGACAATTGGAAATGTTTTTCCAATGTTAATAACGTATATTTTTCTAAATATAGAAAATAAGAATCTGTGGATATATGGAAATGTTTTCCAACCGCAATAAGAGATACTTCCTGGAAAATGGATAAATTGTGAAATATGGAAATGTTTTTCCAAGGATCGTGGAGATAAGAAAGCTTTTAAAATATATATGAGAAATGATAAGAAAATGGGGACCGATAATTTAATAAGAAATTGATTTATAAGGAGCCAATGTTGTTTGATGGTTGCTCGGTGGAAATTTCCATTTGGAAATAGGACCGCTGATTGTATGGATGTTCCTTTGATAGTTAAATCACCGCCTATCAAAGTTTTAGTTTATTTTATAAACCTTCGTTGTCAATACGGAGAGACCGGGATCAGGTAATATCTGAAAACCACTCCGTGTAGGCATAAGCATTACGAATCAAATTATGTTGAAGATGATTGAAGATGGAGTAAAGTGCAAGGGATGTTATGTTAATCCTAGGTAGAAATTGCCTAAGATGGATTAGTGGGATGGTGACAGTATTTCTAGATGGTCACGAATTGAGTTTTACAAATATACCAAGTATGGTGGCGAGGAATTTATTTTCTTAGCTTAACACCCAGAGTATATTTGTGGACATCAATTAGTGATTTGACGGATCTGACAATGTGGCATTCAAAGTGAGTGGTGGCAAAGTGTTCTTAAAGAAAATTATCATGACCTCTAGCCTCATTAACCGGGAAATGATAGAAATCGGGCAGGTAGCATGGCCGAGTGGGTCATTCCCATTAGGGGTATTATCACCTGATCTAGAGAAATTTCATTTGCTTCTTATTCTGTTCACTGTTGTATGCTTTCGGTAACAATTGCTGATAACAACTTTTGGTGATAATATGCTCGGTACACTCAAGTTAAATGAGTGGCCAGCCATGTGTGGCCGGGTTGCAAGATGTTCTTGTTAAACCCCAGTGTATCCCCTCTAGAGTACACTGATCGGAAGGTGGTTCCATACCTTGTCATAGTCGGAATCCAATCTCCAATAAGCGCCCTGCGGTTTTTGATTTTATATTATATATGGAGCGTGAGATGCAAGCGTTCCACTAGATTCCTATTTATTTGATGTAGACGCTATTATAATATCACCGCATTTGATATCAAAATATTTTGGTTATCGTAAGGTAAAAACCATTCGTGTTTATGTGTGAATCGGTCTTATGGTTATCTTTTCTTTTCAAAAGAAAATTTTGAAAGTTAAACTAATGGTTAGTGTTTACTCACACCAGTCCCATGACTGACCTAGAGTTTATTTTGTTTTGTTTTACCCTAAACTCTTGGGTGCCCAAATTGTTATGGGTAGTCAAGTAGTTGGCATTTTACAGATTCACTTGGAGGAGCCTGAAGTAAGAGGCTTCATCAGTTAGCTATTGACTATCATATTTTCCGTTGTGTACTATGTTGTATCTGGAAACAAGTGTATATAACTGTTCCAGGAATAGCTGTTGTGCTCTGATGATGGTATGTATGTGCAGTTATTAATTGGTATTTCAAAGGTTATGTTAAATAATATATTTTATTTGTTCCACTGTGAGATTTGTGTTCTTCATTTTCTTCTATTATAATTTCTCTTTCTTTCTATTTCTCATCCTCTAATTTCTTTCTACTAATGATTCGTATTTCTTTGCAACTTGGGTTGGACGCGTGGTGTTATTAGTCGACTCAAAGGGTACGGGAAATCGGGCCATTACGATATGAAAAACCTTAATACTTGGACATCGTGTAAACAATACGTTCGTATACCCCATTTTGAAAATAAAGATTTAAACCTATTCAAATTCACAATTTCCATAAGTCTTAACCTTGTACAACAAAACCATACATATGAATTTACAAAATACAAAACAAGATAAATCTGTCCAATATATAGAATTATAAAACACCAACATGCTTCTCTTTCATTATTTTAATAATCCAAACCCACATATACCAACAAATTTACCATTTCTTCGTAAAAACATAAAATAAATGGAAGATTTGAGGGATTTGATATTGTTTTCTTTTCATTTAAGCTCATATCTTCCTAGGCATGATAATCCAAATTTATACTAACAGATCATAGAAAATAGCAAAGTTAAATGAATTCCACTTACATTGAGTTTGAGATAGAAAACAGTAGAATTTTCTTAGAATTGAAATCTGGATTTAGCCTATGCAAACGAGCTCCAATCCTTCTATAATATATATATACACATGAATTAGAATCTTGTATATATAAAACCAAATTTCTAGAATTCTAAGTCTATAGAAAACCCCATTTTAGAGAAGGTAGAAATGAAGATAAGAGAGGTAGAAGTGATCTAACCTTTCTCTGGAAATTGGTAATAGCAGAAATATAATGGAGTCATGGAGAAGAATAGATGTATGGATTTGAGCGAGGGTTGGGGGTCATATTTATAGTTGACATTGTGTATGCAGGCCGTTAGATTCAATGGATTAAATTTAAGTAGTATGTTTGATGAAAAATATAAATAAGTCCTCATTTAAAAACAACCATTACTAGGCACCCTACAGGAAGGAGACCTGCCACTCCTATTGGAGGGCGGTCAACCCCCTTGTTCGACCCCATCTATAGGGCAGTCGACGCCACTTCTAGGGTCGAGCCTAGGAGATTTGTTCTCCTGTATGTTTCTTTTTATTAATTTATGAATTTATTTGATTGATTGGTTAACTTATATTGATTATTCTCTTTCCCCGTGTATATAAATATATACACACAAATTCGAATTCAATTGGAATATTCTTTTCATGCTTATCTAAATTAATATATTCCAGATTCGTATATTTATTTATTTGAAATTCAAACCTTGTGTGTTCATATTTATGCATAACTTGTTTTATTAATATCTTTTGCATATGGACTCCATTTTCATTAAATAAAAAAACGGACCAGAATCTTGCCACGTATGTAAGTACAATACTTTCGTGGCCTATTTCCTAATTATCCAAAATTTAAATTTTCATCCCATTAGCTTATTATTGATTTTTTTAAATTGCCTTATGTCTAATTTAAATTTATTTTATAGGGTGTTACATTCTCCCCCTTATAAGATATTTCATCCCGAAAACTTTTGAAGAGGCAAAGAACACAACTCGCTCTCAACAACCATGTTATGCAACCATGTTATATTATAAACATCAATGGCTTACAGTGATTACGAACTGCAGATCTACTACTAATGAGCTCAGTCCTAGCTTGTATGTGTAATGAGTGATGCAATATATATGCAAAATATCCTAATATGCATATAATTTTATATGAGTGCATGATGCATCTGTATTGCGTCCATCTCCTATCATCCAGTGCAACAAAAAACGATATTTTAGGAGAAAATAATTACCCGAGAATAGCTCTGGATGAGTTAGCCTGATTTTCTCCTCAGTTTCCTGAGTGTTTTCTGCGGGGGTCATCTTCCCATTAAACTTGGACTAGGAAAATAGATTTGTTGAAGAGTCATTTGATTCCGTGCTCCATGATCCTTGCAGTGGCATGGGGAACCCTAGACTCCATGTCAAAGCTCCCTATGTCCCCAATATCATTAAGTTCGAGTATATCAGCTGAATCATCAATGAATTTGTGAAGATGAGAAACATGGAGAATTTTGTGGACCGTCGATAAACACTTGGGAAGTTCCACTCTGTAAGCCATCTTCCCAATCCTATCTAAAATCCTAAAAGGCAAAATAAACCTGATATCCAACTTCCCAGTCTTCCCAAATCGAGTTGTCTTCTTTAGAGGGGAAACCTGAACCAATACCAATTCTCCAACATCAAATTCTGGTTCTTTCCTCCTTATATCTGTATATGACTTTTGACGGTCTTGGGCAGCCTTTATTCTCAACTGAATCGAAGCGATAATCTCTGTTGACTCGTGGATAAGGTCTAGTCCAAAAAAACTCGGTAGTTTCCCACCTACAAGTTGGTGGTTCGCATGGCCGCCCATACAAAGGTTCGTAAGAGGTCATACCAATCATCATTTAGTAATTACAATTAGGAATTGTAATTGTACTTATGACACGAGGTTAGGTTGCATTAGTGGCGCAATTCTGCCGGACCCGACCGACATATCCAGCAGCTACTAATGCTGAACCTAATGTGGGAGGTCTATGTACGTAAATACGAATCAGGCTATGACACGAGGTTAGGCCCAGCTGTGGAATAAGTCTGCCCGGACCCGACCGGCATATCCAGCATCCACACATTGTAGTCCTAATGTGGGAGGTCTAGCCCATTATAACCATAATTAGATATGGTATTGAATTGGACTACTTAACCTGATTTAAAGATTGTATGATTATGAACTTAAGTTAGGGTTAAGTAAAATTGGATGGGTAGTGGGTGGGTTAAGTAAACTAGAGGCGGTGGGTAATATTTATATATAGGCCCATGAACGTAACCCAGTAAGGTTATATAATTAAAGACACCTAGTGGTATACATAACCGATAGATAATGTAATGAAGTTATGTAATTAAAGACACCCTTTAGGGTAAGCATAACTAGTATAGGGCTATGTAATTAAAGACACCTAAGGGTATACATAGTCAGTGGAAAACCTAGTGGGGATACAAGACAAGGGGGAGAGCTTGTATCATATTGTGTGGGACCCATTTTAGTCAGTAACCTAGAGTTGGTATCAAGTAAAAAACTCCATACTAGGAGGAGAAGGGGCACGCTTACTGATTGATTGTAAGAGATCCAAACGAGACGGACGGTGTGGGCGGCGCAAACCGACCGGGGACATGTGCGTGCATGGACCAGGAGAAGGGGGCTAAGACGATCGTGACACTAGTAGATATGGTTGTGCACATCTTGGGTTGCCACTTTAGGAAGTGATACCTCCTACTGATATCTACGGAGTAGGGAGCCGATCGATTAGTGTAGCAGTTAGGGTATACTTTGAAGTATGACCTAAGCTTACCAACTTATAGTGGAAGGGATCATCTCATTTCAGTTATACTAGTAATAGTGCAGAGAAATCATTAGTGAGGCACATACACCTTATCTTTCTTACCTTGTCACACATGCCATTTATGTAGTATTCTCTCTCTTGTCCACTTTATATGCCTATTATGTTGCTTTTATTTGTCTACCAGCTAAAAGTAACTAGACTCGCCAGACTTTATGTCTGACCCTATTTGTAACACCCTGGATTTTCTGTTAACTTTAAATTAACAAATTAAAGTATAATTAATTCTAATTGTAAGAATTAAGGGAAATGGGTTACGCCATTGCGCTCATCTCGGAATTCTGCCTAAGATAGAGTCCGAGTTTGCGTGAATCGGACTCCGTATAAAGGAGTTATGACCTCCGGAAGTTTCATAATTCAGTTTAAAATTCAAACGGTTCAAAATGCAGTTCAAAATTTGAATTCAGACCCAAACTGGGTTGGGTGGGAAAATTTCCGCCCAGGACCCAGGTCGACCTGGGGGTCGACCTGGGTGACCAGGTCGACCATATGGTCGACCTGGGGGTCGACCTGGTCAGGCCCTGGCTGGCCTGGTCGATTTCTTGTCGAACTTCTGAGCTTGGCTGTGTCACTAGGGCTGATTTCTCACTTTTTGATTGGCTTCTCTTGAGATGGATGGCCTTGATTAACTCTAGTCATCGACAGCTCTAATTAGTTTGAAATTCTATATAAACAACCTAAGTCTCAACCTAAATTCAAAGAAATAAAATAGAACTAGAGCCGTCATGCTGCTGGAATGAAGCCAAGAGTAGCCTCCACTTGAAGAAAGATTAGAGACGAGCAAAAGTAAAGTAAAACAAGAATCAAACAACGTTTGCCTACTCAAAGGAAAGCATTGCAAATTCAGAACTCAGAATTCAGAATTCAAGTTCGTCGTTTGTTGTAAGTATAGTGATTTTTCCGATGGGAATAAAATTAAGATTTGATTCGATGAAAAATGGAAATAGAATTGTGCTATTGTATAACGACGATGTTAATTCATATCTAATTGTTGTAATGATTGTGTTGTGAATGGTATTGCGATGTTTTTGGTATAATTGATCTATTAGAATGTTTGTGGATTAATCTAGTTGATGTTGGATCCATTCAAATTCACATACAAGTTATTTGGTTCATATCTACACCTATATGTTTAGGTGATTATGACAAGTTATATGTTGTACAATAGAACTCCTATGCCTAAATGACTAAGTTCATATACGTGCTCATATGTTTATAAAAAAGTTGCAAGTTCATAATTGGATTATGCCTAGATCCACTTTAATACATGTTTCATGTTGTAATTGGACATATGATTGGATCTAGTTCACACATGTGATTAAATTATACATACTTTTATGGACATGTCATATTCTTGTCATATGCAAGTGATGTTCGATGTTATGCCTAGATCTAAACATGTTTAGGTTTATGTTGTCTAAATCATATGCTAATTCATATGACACCTATTTAGTTAAATCCCTATTTCAATGCAAGTTCACATATATGTAAGTTCATTTAGCCTATGTTGAAAATTCACATATATGTATGTTGATTTAGTCTACGTTGCAAGTTCACACCTATGATATTCATGTTGACTATTTTGCAAGTTCACACCTATGTTGCTCATATTGACCATGCTAAAAATGCCAAGTTTACACCTATGTCATGTTTATGTTAATGAATTTCTTTATGCCAATTTTTGTGTACGCTAAATTAGGCTAAGTTTTTAGCCTAATATTATATGTTAAAAATCATGCGGACGAAAAATTAGGCTAAGATTGTTAGCCTAATATTTAGATGGGGTAACGTTGGGAAATTGGTAATTATAGGAAACTTGACATAAAAATATATGTATTGGCATGTTTGGCATATGCCAATAATTGGTGGCACTTAAACGGTATAAATTCTTATACCAAAAATGTTAAACTTGGAAAGTGGGCAATAACATTTAATTGTTAACAAATTTACATATAACAAGTAAAAGAGACAAATATGTAAATTTAGAAAATACGAATATGCTTAAACCGAGATTGGATTGAGTTGTGATGTAAACCTGCCCGGACCCGCCCGGCTGTCCAGTAGTCACAACAATACCTATCCAATGTGAGAGATTAAGCATTAAGCCCAATAAGGACCCGAGGTTAGACAGAGTTACGGTGTAAACCTGCCCGGAACCGACCGACACATCCAGTAACCGTAACAATATCTGTCTAATGTGAGTGGTCGGAGCTTTAAAAAAGCTAATGACAGACAAGTCAGGATGGTAGGGTTAAGTTAACTAAAACGCTTAACCAATTCAACATGTTAATTAAACTGATGGGTGGGGTTAGGTAAATACAGACACTTAACCACTTAACATGTTTGACTAGAAAACCCTAGTAACGGGGACCCATTTCAGCAGTAACCCAATTAGGTATCATGGTACCCTGAAACTAGGCAGGGTGGGGCATGATTACTGGGCTGATTGTAAGCGGTCAAAAGCAATGGCGATGGGTGCAACAGTGTGGGTTCTAACGGAGTGCGACCGTGCACACACTTCGGAGCAGACAAAAAGGGCACTGAGGGCACCAGTAGTATAACCTATGCATTCTAGAATTGTGTCGGGCCGCCACCATGGGACTTGATACACCCCATGGTGGGACCAGCATAGGTATCTACAATCATTGGGGGCCATATAACACATATGATTTTGCGAGTAGGAGCCGATCTTTAGAAAGGGGATCACTTCACCCCGATCATGGGGTGCCAGTTGAGACAATGCAAGTAGGTGCAGAGACATAGTGTGGGGGTGCGATAGTATATTCGGTTCAAACTGCTTTATCTTAGTTTATGATACTTCCTATTTCCAGTTTATACCTATCATGCCCTTATTCTTATTCTCATACAGAAGAGTCACTAGACTTACCAGGCTTTATGTCTGACCCTGTTTTTCTTTCGTCTTCTTTTCTTCCGTTCCCCTCCCCCCCGGTCCACAGGGAGGAAACAACCCAGCTTAGTCAGACTCTTTGCAAGCTTCAAGATAGTAGATGTATGGTTTGGACTCTCTTTCTTTGGCTATGGCTGTTGGACATGTTCTATGGGGATTTATGCAGTTTTAATTATGTTTTATGCTTCTTTATTTAATAATCAAGACATAAATGATGATGTAATGTTTTGGGAGTTGTTGTGAGACAATTATGGAAATGTTTTGTATGAACAAGTATTTTATGAAATAAAAGTCTGTTTGTTTTCCGCTGCATATATATATATATATGTGTGTGTGTGTGTTTATATATGTCTTGTGTTTTATCTGTGAATTTTACTTATAAACCTCCACCAAAGTTAAGGCATTCCCTTTGTGAGTGACCTTAATGGAGGGTGGGGTGTTTCACTTGGTATCAGAGCACAAATTTACCAGACTAGATAAAAGTTTTTGAAACTATTTTCAAAAAGAAGTTTAAAGAAGCATTCTTTTTCAAGAAAAAGCGTTGTTTTTAAAGGGCATAATTCCCCAAAGCCATATGCACTATCTCTCTATTCTTTGTCTTGAATACTTTCCTTTTTGTTCCAGCATGTCTGGAGATCTTAACCTTCCAGAGGGAGTACCGATACCTGGCGGGTTCCGAAGGTACCTAGAGGCTAGGGCCAATGGTGCGGGCCCAGCAGACATTCCTCCTCCCACAGTGGCAGCGGTTCCTCCTCCTCCTCCTCCTCGTGGAAATACTTTCGCTAAGACGTGTAGATACTTCAAGGCTATGGGTGGAAAGGACTTTTATGGAACTGAATCCTTTGTGGTAGCAAGGAACTGGCTGAAGGAGACCGAAGATTTGTTTGTTATCTTCGAAGTTGACGACAGGAAAAAGATACAACTAGCAGTGTGGTTGCTTAAAGACGAAGCTTCTTATTGGTAGGAAGTTACCCATGCTGAGAGGCCAGTAGAGACTTGGGAAGATTTTAGGATGAGATTTGAGATGAAATTCCTCTCCCAAGCTGAAAGAAGCCTGTAAATGGAGAAGTTCCTAACTCTTAAACAAGGAAGTATGATGATCAAGGAGTATGTTAATCAGTTTAATCAGCTGGCCAGATTTGGGCTGGATTTAGTAAACACCCAACACAAGAAGGCCCTTCGCTTCGTCAAAGGTCTGAATGAGCCTCTACACAGCCTTGCTATGACCCATATACCCATGGGAGCGACCTATGAAAGCTTGGTGGACATGGCGCTGCTACATGAGGAAGATAAAGGCAAGAAAGCGGCAAAGGTGGAAGTGCCTCAAGAAAAGAAAGAGGGTTTACAGGCTAAGAAAACAGACTTCAAGAAAGGCGAGAAGAACAAAAAAACCCGCGAAAAGAGAAAGTGCAATTTCTGTGGCATTGTTGGACATATAGCGAAAGACTGCAGAAAGAAGAAGGCAAAGATGAATGGTGGTTGTTTAAATTGCGGCGAGACTAGACACTTGGCTAAGGACTGCCCAAAGAAGCGGGCGCAGGGACAGAGGACTGTATCCACCTCAGGGGGACAGGTTCACGCGCTGGTGGCACCTCTACAGGAACAAGGTAGAAATATTTCTATAGAAAGCTTAGCTTATCTTTATGATCATCCAGTTCGCACTCGATTTGATTCTGGTGCATCACACTCCTTTATTTTATCTGCTTTAGTAGAATCTCTGCACCTAGATGCTAGTATGGTAGAAGATCCCTTGGTTGTTTCAAATCCAATTGGAGGCTCGGCTTATTTATCGATGGTTTGCTTGGATATGAAAATCTCTATTCTAAGTGTTGAATTTAGATGTAGTGCCTTTGTTTTGGGTTTCTTGGGATATGGATTAATCTTAGGCATGGACTGGTTATCCAGTAATGGTGCCATCCTCGATTGTGAGAAGAGAGTGGTTAGGCTCTTGACTCGGCTCTGTAACACTCTAGAAATTTCTTGTAATCCCTTGAATGTTGTTATGCTTAGTTATATAGAGTCGCTTGATGCTTCTGTTGAGAATTTGCAGTCGATGAGTGGTCCGGGAATATCTGGATGTCTTTGAAGAGGTAAGGGCTTACCTCCGAGGCGGGAAATAGACTTCCGCATATATCTTGTTGATAATGCAAAGCCTGTAGCTCTGCCTGTTAGACACATGGCTCCAAAGGAGAGAAAGGAGCTCAGTAAGCAAGTTAAGGAACTTCTCGAGAAGGGGTTTATAAGGAGGAGTATCTCAGAATGGGGCGCTCCAGTGGTGTTCGCCACCAAAGCAGATGGTTCACTATGTCTTTGTGTGGACTATAGGGAGCTAAACAAGCTGACTAAGAAGAATAGACACCCGCTTCCCAGAATAGACGATTTGTTTGATCAGGTTGTAGGTGCGTCGGTCTTCTCCCAACTTGATCTAGCTACTGGGTTCCATCAGCTAAGGGTAGTTGAAGATAGCATTGATAAGACAACGTTCAGAATCCCAGACGGTTTCTTCGAGTGGCTTGTCATGCATTTCGGCTTGACAAACGCACCCGCTTATTTCGTAAACCTAATGAGCAGGGTGTTCAGAGAATTCCTCAATAAGTTCGTGGTGGTCTTCATAGACGATATTTTGATCTTCTCAAAGAATGAGGAAGAACATGCTCAGCATCTGAAGGAGATCATGGATACTCTCCGTGCACATCAGCTAAAAGTCAAATTCTCCAAGTGCCACTTTTGGAGAGAAGAAGTAAGATTTCTTGGACATATAGTGTCCAAAGAGGGGTTAGCTGTGGACCCCGTGAAAGTGGTGGCAGTGCAAGATTGGAAGACACCAAGAAATGCAACCGAAGTCTGAAGCTTTCTCGAGCTAGCAGGTTTTTACCGAAAGTTCATTAGGGATTTCGCGAAAATATCAGCTCCACTCACAAGGCTAACAAAGAATAATCTAGCATTTGCTTGGGATTTGGATTGTGATATTGCTTTCCAACGCTTGAAAAGGGCTCTTACAACAACCCCAGTTCTGACTTTGCATGATGGAAGCAAGATGTTCACAGTATACACGGATGCTTGTGGTACGGGACTAGGCGCTGTTCTGATGCAAGAAGGAACGGTAGTAGCTTATGGTGGAAGACAATTGAAAGTTCATGAAAAGAACTACCCAACCCACGATCTTGAGTTAGCCGCCATCGTCTTTGCGCTTAAGTCTTGGCGCCATTATCTCCTAGGTGAGAAGTTCGAATTATATACTGACCATAAATCGTTGAAGTATCTTTTCTCGTAGAAAGATCTTAACTTGAGGCAGCAAAGATGGATGGAGTTCCTTGCCTCATATGACTTTGAAATTTCCTATACTCCTGGCAAAGGCAACGTAGTAGCAGACGCTTTGAGAAGAAAGAAGCTGACCTTAAGCCCTCTCTTTGTAGAAAGGCAAAGCTTGGAGTATATAGCCAGTTTTGACTTTAGGCCCTCCTCTGATTTTGTACCTGGTTTATTGGCATCCCTAGAAGTACGGCCCACTCTTTTAGACTCAATAGGGGCCGCACAACGTAAAGACCCTCAGCTTGAGGATGTGATTGATAAGCCAATTAGGGGTGAAACTTCCAGTCACCTCAATAGGTACTCCATCGATGATAAGGGTTGGCTAAGGCGAGATGGAAGACTATGCGTCCCACAAGTAAGGGATTTAGTAAAGATGGTTCTCGAGGAAGCACATCATTCCAAGATGATAATACACCCAGGTGGAGACAAGATGTACAAGGACGTAAAGAGAGTTTTCTATTGGAGCGGCATGAAGAAGGATGTGGCGGATTTCGTTTCTAAGTGCGTGATATGCCAACAGGTCAAGGCGGAACAAAAGAAGCCTGGAGGACAGCTTCATCCTCTAGAAATCCCGCAATGGAAGTGGGATAGCATTTCAATGGACTTCGTTGATGGGTTGCCTAGGTCAAGAAGGGGAAATACTAGCATTTGGGTAATAGTGGACAGGCTCACAAAAAGCGCCCACTTTATACTTATCAAGAGTAGAAGGACTGCCTCCTCTCTAGCTTCTCTTTATCTCAAGGAAATAGTTTGGCTCCATGGAATACCCTCCAGCATAGTGAGTGACCGAGATCCCATCTTTACGAGTGAATTTTGGCGAAGTCTGCAAGAAGTTGTAGGCACACAGTTATGCTTGAGTACGGCCTATCACCCCCAAACCGATGGTCAAACGGAAAGGGTGAACAGAGTACTAGAAGATCTTTTGAGACTGTGCGTTCTTGACTTTGGAGGGACATGGGAGGATCATCTTCCTTTAGTGGAATTTGCCTACAACAACAGCTACCAAGCCACCATCGGCATGGCGCCCTTCGAAGCTTTGTATGGAAGACCGTGCTGATCACCAACTTGTTGGTGAGAGTCTACAGACAAGATTATACTTGGGCCAGACATGATTAGAGAGACTTCAGAAAAAGTGGACTTGATATGAAGGAGAATGAAGACTGCCCAAGATAGACAGAAATCCTACACCGACAAAAGAAGGACCGACCTTGAGTTTGAGGTTGGGGACAGGGTTTTCCTTAAGGTATCTGCTTTAAGGAACGTCATTTGCTTCGGATCTGCAGGAAAGCTTGCACCAAGATTTGTAGGACCGTTCCCTATCATCGAGAAGATTGGGAAATGGCTTATAGAGTAGAGATGCCTAAAAGGTTGGACGGAGTTCACAACGTCTTTCACGTTTCTCATCTCCGGAAATGTCTACATGAATCTGCGGAAGTGGTGGAGCCAGGCATTCTAGAAGAAGCCGAAGTGGAACGCGAAGCAACAGTGAGGAGAGTTCCAACTCAAATTGTAGGAACTAAAGTGAAAAAGCTACGCAACCGCGAAGTCAGGCTTGTCAAAGTTCAATGGAGCGACGCCGAGGAAGACGCGACTTGGGAAACTAAGGACAGAATACGCACGACCTACCCTTTTCTTTTTGAGGGTACATCTTTGATCTCTCTTTTTCCTTAAGTTGTGCTTGTATCTATCTTTTTAGGTATATCTCCTCGATGTTATCCTTTATCCTTAGGTAGAAACTAATGCATGTAAACATGTACTTGAAACATGTTATGATTGATGGCTGCAAGTGGTTGCAAGTGGTTGCTCGTGGATGCATATACACACACAACTTAGGTATTAGATCGGCTCAGTCACTTCATATTGCATATGCATATATGTATTCGTATTTGTATGTGGTTGAAACTTGATATGTTGTCATATGGATGTCGCATTTGTATGAATGGTTGCGCACTCACATAGAATTATGAGTAAGGACAAATTTGCATACATAATGGATTCATGACACCTACATGATTTGCATTAAGGAGGTCAACTGAATCAGTAGACCTCCTAATTTTGCATTAGATAAGGACATATACACACACTATGCATATGATCATGAAGCATTAGAAGTCTTTTGAGGACAATGGACGCCTCTGTTTGTTGGTTGAGTAGATGGACGATTGGATGTTAGGATGTACGTTCTCCCAGACTTGAAGATTTCGGGGACGAAATCCTAAAAGGAGGGGAGAATGTAACACCCCGGATTTTCTGTTAACTTTAAATTAACAAATTAAAGTATAATTAATTCTAATTGTAAGAATTAAGGGAAAGGGTTACGCCATTGCACTCGTCTCGGAATTCTGCATGAGATGGAGTCCAAGTTTGCATGAATCGGACTCCGTATGAAGGAGTTATGACCTCCAGAAGTTTAGGAATTCAGTTTAAAATTCAAATAATTCAAAATGCAGTTCAAAATTCGAATTCAGACCCAAACTGGGTTGGGCGGGAAAATTCCTGCCCAGGACCCAGGTCGACCTAGGTGACCAGGTCGACCATATGGTCGACCAGGGGGTCGACCTGCCAAGTCGACCTGGTGAGGCCCTAGCTGGCCTGGTCGGTTTATGGTCGAACTTCTGAGCTTGGCTATGTCACTAGGGCTGATTTGTCACTTTCTGATTGGCTTCTCTTGAGATGGATGGCCTTGATTAACTCTAGTCATCGACGGCTCTAATTAGTTTGAAATTCTATATAAACAACCTTAGTCTCAACCTAAATTCACACAAATAAAATAGAACTAGAGTCGTCATGCTAATGGAAGGAAGCCAAGAGTAGCCTCCACTTGAAGAAAGATTAGAGACGAGCAAAACTAAAGTAAAACAAGAATCAAACAACGCTTGTTTACCCAAAGGAAAGCATTGTAAATTCAAAACTCAGAAATCAGAATTCAAGTTCGTCGTTTGTTGTAAGTATAGTGATTTTTCCGATGGGAATAAAATTAAGATTTGGTTCGATGTAAAATGGAAATAGAATTGTGCTATTGTATAACGACGATGTTAATTCATATCTATGTGTTGTAATGATTTTGTTGTGAATGGTATTGCGATGTTTGTGGTATAATTGATCCATTAGAATGTTTGTGGATTAATCTAGTTGATGTTGGATCCATTCAAATTCACATACAAGTTATATGGTTCATATCTACACCTATATGTTTAGGTGATTATGACAAGTTATATGTTGTACAATAGAACTCCTATGCCTAAATGACTAAGTTCATATACATGCTCATATGTTTATACAAAAGTTGCAAGTTCATAATTGGATTATGCCTAGATCCACTTTAATACATGTTTCATGTTGTAATTGGACATATGATTGGATCTAGTTCACACATGTGATTAAATTATACATACTTTTATGGACATGTCATATTCTTGTCATATGCTAGTGATGTCCGATGTTATGCCTAGATCTAAACATGTTTAGGTTTATGTTGTCTAAATCATATGCTAATTCATATGACACCTATTTAGTTAAATCCCTATTTCAATGCAAGTTCACATATATGTAAGTTGATTTAGCCTATGTTGCAAATTCACATATATGTATGTTGATTTAGTCTACGTTGCAAGTTCACACCTATGATATTCATGTTGACTATTTTGCAAGTTCACACCTATGATGCTCATATTGACCATGCTAAAAATGCCAAGTTTACACCTATGTCATGTTTATGTTAATGAATTTCTTTATGCCAATTTTTTTGTACGCTAAATTAGGCTAAGTTTTTAGCCTAATATAATATGTTAAAAATCATGCGGACGAAAAATTAGGCTAAGATTGTTAGCCTAATATTTAGATGGGGTAACGTTGGGAAATTGGTAATTATAGGAAACTTGACATAAAAATATATGTGTTGGCATGTTTGGCATATGCCAATAATTGGTGGCATTTAAACGGTATAAATTCTTAAACCAAAAATGTTAAACTTGGAAAGTGGGCCATAACATTTAATTTTTAACAAATTTACATATAACAAGTAAAAGAGACAAATATGTAAATTTAGAAAATACGAGTATGCTTAACCCGAGGTTGGATTGAGTTGTGATGTAAACCAGCCCGGACCCACCCGGCTGTCCAGTAGTCACAACAATACCTATCCAATGTGAGAGGTTAAGCATTGAGCCCAATAAGGGCCCGAGGTTAGACAGAGTTATGGTGTAAACCTGCCCGGAACCGACCGACACATCCAGTAACCGTAACAATATCTGTCTAATGTGAGTGGTCGGAGCTTTAAAAAAGCTAAGGACAGACAAGTCAGGATGGTAGGGTTAAGTTAACTAAAACACTTAACCAATTCAACATGATAATTAAACTGATGGGTGGGGTTAGGTAAATACAGACACTTAACCACTTAACATGTTTGACTAGAAAACCCTAGTAACGGGGACCCATTAGCAGTAACCCAATTAGGTATCATGGTACCCTGAAACTAGGCAAGGTGGGGCACAATTACTGGGCTGATTGTAAGCGGTCAAAAGCGACGGCGGTGGGTGCAATAGTGTGGGTTCTAACGGAGTGCGGGCGTGCACACACTTCAGAGCAGACAAACAGGGCACTGGGGGCACAAGTAGTATAACCTATGTATTCTAGAATTTTGTCGGGCTGCCACCATGGGACTTGATACACCCCATGGTAGGACCAGCATAGGTATCTACAATCATTGGGGGCCGTATGACACATATGATTTTGCGAGTAGGAGCCGATCTTTAGAAAGGGGATCACTTCACCCCGATCATGGGGTGCCAGTTGAGACAATGCAAGTAGGTGCAGAGATATAGTGTGGGGTGCGATAGTATATTCGGTTCAAACTGCTTTATCTTAGTTTATGATACTTCCTATTTCCAGTTTATACCTATCATGCCCTTATTCTTATTCTCATACTGAAGAGTCACTAGACTTACCAGGCTTTATGTCTAACCCTGTTTTTCTTTCGTCTTCTTTTCTTCCGTCCCCCCACCCCCAAGGTCCACAGGGAGGAAACAACCCATCTTAGTCAGACTCTTTGCAAGCTTCAAGATAATAGATGTATGGTTTGGACTCTCTTTCTTTGGCTATGGCTGTTGGACATGTTCTATGGGGATTTATGCAGTTTTAATTATGTTTTATGCTTCTTTATTTAATAATCAAGATAGAAATGATGATGTAATGTTTTGGGAGTTGTTGTGAGACAATTATTGGAATGTTTTGTATGAACAAGTATTTTATGAAATAAAAGTCTGTTTGTTTTCCGCTGCTTATATATATGTGTGTTTATATCTGTTTTGTGTTTTATCTGTGAGTTTTACTTATAAACCTCCACCAAAGTTAAGGCATTCCCTTTGTGAGTGACCTTAATGGAGGGTGGGGTGTTTCACTATTGTTTCTCCTTCTTTCTTCCGGTTCCTCCCCCCGCCCCCCAGGTTCTCAGGGAGGAAACACTCAGACTTAATCAGGACTCAGATATCATCTTGCTAGAAGCTACTTCTGAAGTATGGCTCAAGTTCTTTTCTCTATTATGGCTTAACTTTTTTAATTTGGGGAAAATTATGTTTTTCATTTTCTTATGTACTCTGATGATGCAAGAAAAAGGTTATTTTATTGTAATGGTTTTTGTGACTTATGAAATTGCAAACCATGGTATTGTGCTTTATGGTTGAAATAACTAAATTTTCCGCTGTTACCTTATTTATATCGGTCTTGTAAATATTCTATGTCTGTTTACCTATAGCGCTTTACGAAACTTAATGCATTCCCTTAGTGAATGACATTAACGGACGTGGGGTGTCACACTTGGTATCAGAGCTGAAGGTTACCGAATTAGATAAAAGTTTTTGGAAACTATTTTCAAAAAAAAAAGTTTTAAAAGAAAGTATTTTCAAAAGAAAAGTCTATTTTGAAAAACATTCCCCAAAAAGCCATATGTCGTATCCTTCGGTCCTTTATCTAAATTTCTTCCTTTTCCCTTTTTTTCAGTATGTCTGGGGAACAAAACATCCCTAATGTCCCAGAGGGCGTCACAATACCCGAATGGTTCCATAGATATTTGGAGTCCACGGCGCCGGCCAAAGGCCAAAGAGACATTCCTCCCCCAGCTGCACCATTCATTCCTCCTCCTCCCCCCTTCAAAAGCTGACAACTTTGCCAAGATCTGCAAAGACTTCCGGGTTATGGGAGGAAGGCCATTCCATGGGAATGAGACATTCGTAGAAGCTCGGGATTGGCTTAAGGAGACCGAGGACTTATTCGTAATCTTTGATATGGAGGACCGAAGAAAGATCCAGTTAGCTGCTTGGGTATTAAAGGACGAAGCCTAATTTTGGTGGGAAATCACCCAAGCTGGACGTCTGGTGGAAACTTGGGAAGATTTTAGACAGAGGTTCGAAATGAAATTTCTTTCCCAAACTGAGAGAAGCATATAGATGGAGAGGTTCTTAACACTCAAACAAGGAAATTTGACGGTAAAGGAGTATGTGAACATGTTCAACCAGTTGGCAAGGTTCAGACTAGAGTTGGTGGATACACCGCACAGAAAGGCTTTGCGGTTTGTTAAAGGACTGAATGAGCCTCTGCATGGTTTAGCTATGTCCCATATTCCAATAGGGTACACCTTTGAAAATCTTGTTGATATGGCCCTAATGCATGAGGAGGACAAGGGAGAAAAAAGGAAATAAAAGCTGGGGGACATCGCAGAATAAGAAGGTGTGGCCCAAGAAGGGGCAGCAACAGCAGCAATAACAACAGAAGAAAGGAGGGAAGGATGATAAAGACAAGGATAAGAGAAAATGTCACAATTGTGGGAAGGAGGGTCACTTGATCAAAGATTGCAAGAGAAGGAAGGCCAATTGCTTTAATTGCGGAGAGGTCGGACACTTCTCTAAAGAGTGCCCGAAGAAACAGGGATCACCGGGATAAGTTAAAGAGCAAGGGCTTCTGGGGGGCAGGTGCATGCTATCGCGATCATTGCTCCTGAAAAAGGTAGAAAAATTTCCTTAGAAAGTTTAGTTTCTCTTTAAAACCATCCAGTTAGAACACTTTTTGATTCTGGTGCTTCACACTCGTTTATATCAAGTTCTATAGTTGAATCTCTGCACTTAGTTGCTAGTATGGTAGTAGATCCCGTAGTTGTTTCAAACCCCATTGGTGGTTTGGCTCATTTATCGATAATTTGTCGGGATTTGAAAATATCTGTGTTAGGCGTCGAGTTTGAATGGGATGCGTATGTGCTCGGGTTTATAGGCTATGGGTTGATTCTAGGAATGGATTGGCTTATCACGTATGGGGCCATTCTGGATTGTGAGATGAGGGTTGTTAGACTCCTGACTTGTCATGGGAAGACCCTCGAAGTTTCTTGTGGCCCCTAAGGGTCTGTTATGCTTAGCTTCCTAGAGTCTCTAGTTGCATCCATAGATGATTTACAATCTGTTCCAGTGGTTCGAGATTATTCCGATGTTTTTGATGAGGTACGGGGTTTACCTCCAAGGTGCGAGAATGACTTCCGCATATATCTGGTGGACAATGCAAAGCCAGTTGCATTACCAGTGCGCCACATGGCTCCAAGGGAGAGGAGGGAGCTGAGTAAGCAAGTAGGGGAGCTACTTGAGAAAGGGTTTATCAGAAGAAGCATATCTGAATGGGGTGCTCCAGTAGTATTCGCAACTAAAGCGGATGGTTCACTTCGTCTGTGTGTTGACTATACAGAGAATAAGTTCACCAAGAAGAATAGGCACCCACTTATGAGGATTGATGATTTATTTGATCAGCTTGTTGGTGCCTCGGTATTTTCTCAGTTGGACTTGGCTACGGGGTTCCATCAGTTGAGTGTGGTTGAGGACAACATAGATAAGACTGCTTTCAGATTTCCGGACGGTTTCTTTGAATGGCTAGTTATGCCTTTTAGGTTGACAAATGCATGCGCCTATTTTGTTGATTTGATGAGTAAGGTGCTTCGGGAGTTCCTAAACAAATTTGTTGTAGTCTTTGTTAATGATATTTTGATCTTCTCCAAGAGTGAGGAAGAGCATGTCCAACATTTGAGAGAAGTTTTGAAAACTCTCCGTGACCATCAACTTAAGGCAAATTTCTCCAAATGCCATTTTTGGAGAAAAGAGGTGAGATTTTGGGGGCACGTAGTCTCCAAAGAAGGGATAGCTTTAGATCCTGCTAAGGTGGTTGCAGTGCAAGATTGGCAGATTCCTAAAAATGCAACCGAGGTGAGAAGCTTTTTTGGGTTGACAGGTTATTATAGGAAGTTCATTAAGGACTTCGCGAAGATATCAGCCCCTCTCACCAGGTTGATAAAGAAGAATTTGGCATTTTCATGGGACATAGACTGTGACGTTGCTTTCAAATGACTGAACAGGGCTCTGACAACAACCCCAGCCTTGATCTTTCCTGATGGAAGTAAAGTGTTTACTGTTTACATTGATGCATGCGGTACAGGGCTTGGTGCGGTTCTGATGCAAGAAGGGAAAGTAATATGTTATAGGGGTAAACAGTTAAGAGTTCATGAGAAGAATTACCCCACCCATGATCTAGAGCTAGCTGCCATAGTATTCGCGTTAAAGACATGGCGTCATTATTTACTTGGAGAGAAGTTTGAGTTATACACCAATCATAAATCTCTCAAGTATCTATTCTCATAGAAGGATCTCAACTTAAGGCAAAAACGGTGGAAGAAGTTCTTATCTTCATATGATTTTGAGATTGCTTATACCCCTGGCAAGGATAATATGGTGGCAGACGCGCTAAGTAGGCAGAGGGTGGCCTTGAGTCCTCTGCTTGTGGAGAGAAAGAACTTGGAGTTAATATTAGCTTTTGATTTTAGACCCTCCATCGAGGTTTTGCCTGATTTGTTTGCATCCTTGGAGTTACGACCGACCCTTATGGATCAAATAGGAGATTCACAACAAGGTGACCCACAGATTCTAGACATCATGGATAAGCTCAGAAGAGGGGAGACTTCTATTCACCTCAGTAGATATGCCATAGATGAAAAGGGGTGGTTGCGATGAGATGGAAGGCTTTGTGTTCCTCAAACTGGAAGCTTGATAAAGGCAGTCCTAGAAGAAGCCCACCATTCTAAGATGACTATTCATTCAGGTGGTGACAAGATGTATAGAGACATGAAGAGGGTTTTCTTTTGGCTGGGATGAAGAAAGATGTGGCCGAATTTGTTCCTCAATGTTTAGTTTGCTAGCAAGTCAAAGCTGAGCAAAAGAAGCCCGGTGGATTACTTCATCGTTTGGAGGTTCCGCAGTGGAAATGAGAGAGCGTCTCTATGGATTTCATAGATGGGTTGCCTAGATTAAAGAAAGGTAACACCAGTATTTGGGTGGTAGTGGATAGACTCACTAAGAGCGCTCACTTTATTCCAGTTAAGAGTAAGAGGACGGCATCATGGTTGTCAGCAATTTATGTTCGTGAGATAGTTCATCTTCATGGAGTACCTTCCAGCATCATGAGCGATCGTGACCCCATCTTTACCAGCGAATTTTGGAGGAGCTTGCAAGAATCATAAGGTACACAGTTGTGTTTGAGCACCGCTTATCATCCTCAGACAGACAGACAGACAGACAGAGAGGGTGAACAAGATTCTTGAAGATCTTTTAAGGTTGTGTATCCTAGACTTCGGAGGGACTTGGGAAGAGCATCTTCCTTTAATAGAGTTTGCCTATAATAACAGCTATCAGGCCAGCATCGGCATGGCACCCTTCGAAGCATTGTATGGACGACCCTGTAGATCGCCAACTTGTTGGTGGGAATCTACAAAAAGATTATTACTTGAGCCAGATATGGTTAGGGAAACATCTGAAAATATTGACCTTATTCGACGGCGAATGAAGATAGCTCAAGATAGGCAGAAGTCCTATGCAGACAAGAGAAGGACTGACATCCAATTCAAAGTGGGAGACCTGGTTTTTATCAAAGTATCTCCTTTAAGGATTGTGGTTCGCTTCGGATCAGTGGGGAAATTGGCACCTAGGTTTATGGGACCATTTCCCATAACCGAGAGGATTGGTCAAATGGCCTACCGAGTAAAGATCCCAGAAAATCTATCCGGCGTTCATGACGTTTACCACATCTCTCATATGCGGAAGTGCCTGCATGACACCGCGGAAGTTGTTGAGCCGAGTATGTTGGAAGAAGTCGAAGTGGAACGAGAGGCGACAGTCAGACGAGTCCCTACCCGTATTCTTTGGTCAGAGGTTAAGAAGCTGCGCAATAAGGAGATCAAGTTGCTAAAGGTTCAACAGGTAGATAACCTAGAAGATGTGACTTGGGAGACCGAAGACAAGATTCGTGCTTCGTACCCTTTTCTTTTCGAGGGTATGTTCTTAACTCCTTTTTCCGAACTTTTATCAGTGCTTGTTTCTATCAATAGAATATATCTTATCCGTCGTATTTTCGACCTTTAGATAGGAATCCTATGGATGTAAACTTTTGTTTGAAACATGTTATGTTTGATGATGCAAGTGCATGCAAGTTTTTGCTAGTGGCTGCCTGTGGACGCATATACACACACATTAGGCACTAAGATCGGCTCAATCACTCTCATACTGCATATCGATGTGTATGCATTTTCTTTTCTTTTATGAATGGAAATGGATGATTTAGCATATGGATGTTGCATTTGGACGAATTAATGTGCACACATATAGAAATTATATGATATGATAGGTTTATTTGCATACATATTGGATTCATGGCACTAATATACATTGCATTAAGGAGGTCAATTGAATCAGTAGACCGCCTGATATTCGCATTAGTGTTGGGATATATACACACACCTTCGCATATATCCATATAAGCATTAGAAATCTTTAAGGATAATGGATGCTAGTTATTGGTGGATGAGTAGACGGATGATGGATGGTAGGATATACATTCTTCTCAACTTAGAGATTTCGGGACGAAATCCTTTGAGTAGGGGAGAATGTAACACCCTGAATTTGTACCAACACTAAAAGAGGATAAATTAAATAATAATTAATTTAATATTCTGAATTAGAGGAAATGGACTGCACCATTATGTCTGTCACAAAATTTTGGTCAAGATTGACATTTGGTTTGCATAAAACGGACACTGTTTGAGGAAGTTATGAGGGTTTTAAGTTTGTATACGCGTAGAAAAATTATATACATACATATGAGTCAGAGATGAATCAGAGCTGAGTCAGAAATTTATCCAGAAAGATTCAAATTTGAAAATTCATCAGAGCGGCAAAATTCTCACTCTAGGTGGTCGACCTTCTAGAGGGGTGTCGACCTAGGGGCCGACCCACCCACAGGGGTGTTGACACCCCTAGGGTTGAGGTGGTAGTCGGTTTCAGAGGGCTCTGCACCTATAAATATGTGGCTATTTCTCATATTTTCTTCATTGGAAGTCATGGAGGCCATATGCTGCTGGAGTGCGAACTGAACCGTTTTCTACAAACTTTGCAAATCATATTCAGAATTCTAGATCCATTCTTTCTCAATTCTCTAAACCTAACGTTGTGAGTTTCTAGTTGTTTTTAGGTTAGATAAATGAAAGTAAATTGTGAAAGACTGTGACTTGGATATGTTGTAAAGTATGATTCTATGCAAGTGTTAAATCATATATTATGTCATGAAAGATCTAATTCCCTAGATCTAATACAATTGTGATTATTCTATTATGTTGTCTATGTGGATCTGAACTTGTAACTGTATTATAGTGAATGTACATCTACTGGACAGTTGTAACATTGGCTAGATCTAATTCTTTATGTAAATCACCTTTCACCTGTCATATTGTGATTAGTTTAAATATGTGGTAAATTTGACATGTGAAGCCATTTTTTAGATCTAAATATGTTGCTATGTCACCCTAATTATGCTAGATCAAAATAGTTGGACTAGATCTCATTATGTTGCTTTTATATCGTAGTTGCCACAAGTTCATTAGTTTATTTCCACCCTGTTATGATGAAAATTACATGTCCACTCACCTTGTTATCATGTTAAGTTTATGTGTATGCCAAGACATGTTGAAAAACTATCATCCTTTGTCATATTCCCTTTTTCATTGTTGTGGTTAGGCTGCTTTATAGCCTAGATGCCGCCAAAATACGTGCGAATACGTTAGTTAAGAAATAGGGAAAAAGGGGTTTATAATTGGCATAATTTATGTAATATTGGACATTTAATTCAAATGACGAAACATAGAAATAATTACCTATAATGACATAGGTAGGTTTGGATAAAAATGGAATGTTTAGTAATTACAATTAGGAATTGTAATTGTACTCATGACAAGAGGTTAGGTTGCATTAGTGGCGGAAGTCTGCCCGGACCCGATCGACATATCCAGCAGCCCATCCAGCAGCCACTAATGTTGAACCTAATGTGGGAGGTCTAAGTACGTAAATACGAATCGGGCTATGACACGAGGTTAGGCCCAACTGTGGAATAAGTCTGCCTGGACCCGACCGGCATATCTAGCATCCACACGTTGTAGGCCTAATGTGGGAGGTCTAGCCCATTATAACCATAATTGGACATGGTATTGAATTAGACTACTTAACCTGATTTAAAGATTGTATGATTATGAACTTAAGTTAGGGTTAAGTAAAATTGGATGGGTAGTGGGTGGGTTAAGTAAACTAGAGGGGGTGGGTAATATTTATATATAGGCCCACGAACTTAACCTAATAGGTTATGTAATTAAAATACCTAGTGGTATACATAACCGATAGATAATGTAATGAAGTTGTGTAATTAAAGACACCCTTTAGGGTAAGCATAACTGGTATAGGGCTATGTAATTAAAGACACCTAAGGGTATACATAGTCAGTGGAAAACCTAGTGGGGATACAAGACAAGGGGGAGAGCTTATATCATATTGTGTAGGACCTATTTCAGTCAGTAACCTGGAGTTGGTATCAAGTAAAGAACTCCGTACTAGGCGGAGAAGGGGCACGCTTGATGATTGATTGTAAGAGATCCAAACGAGACGGACGGTGTAGGCGGCGCAAACCAACCGGGGACATGTATGTGCATGGGCCGAGCAGAGGGGGCTAAGACGACCGTGACACCAGTAGATATGGTTGTGCACATCTTGGGTTGCCACTTTAGGAAGCTGATATCTACGGAGTAGGGAGCCAATCGATTAGGGTAAGGGTTAGGGTATACTTGGACGTATGACCTAAGCCTACCAACTTATAGTGGAAGGGATCATCTCATTTCAGTTATACTAGTAATAGTGCAGAGTAATCATTAGTGAGGCACATACAACTTGTCTTTCTTACCTTGTCACACCTGCCATTTATGTAGTAATCTCTCCCTTGTCCACTTTATATTCCTATCATGTTGCTTATATTAATCTACTGGCTAAAAGTAACTAGACTCGCCAGACTTTATGTCTGAACCTGTTGTTTCTCCTTCTTTCTCCCCCCCCCCCCCCAAGGTTCTCAGGGAGGAAACACTCAGACTTAATCAAGACTCAGATATCATCTTGCTGGGAGCTACTTATGAAGTATGGCTCAAGTTCTTGTCTTTACTATGGATTAACTCTTTTAATTTTGAGAAAATTATGTTTTTCATATTCTTATGTACTATGACGATGCAAGACAGAAGTTATTTTATTGTAATGGTTTTTGTGACTTATGAAATTATGGACCACGGTATTGTGCTTTATGGTTGAAATAAAAATTTAAATTTTCCGCTGCTACCTTATTTATATTTGTCTTGTAATTATTCTTTGTCTATTTACCTATAGCGCTTCACGAAACTTAATGCATTCTGGGTGTCACACTCCTCTAAGCAATCTTTTATCGTCATCAATCAACAGTCCTCACCTACTAACCTGTTTATGTTAAGAGGAGGGAGGTCAGAACATAAAGTTCTGGTGAATAAATACATATAATTTTAGAAATGACTATTTCATATATTTGAGTGTAAATTCTTTATATTATATCTACGCAAAAAAACATGCACATAATTAAACATATGAGGCAGACATCCTAACAATCACGTAAGGCCTATATGTAAATCTAAGTGCGGACGTACGTAGGTCACTTAATACCCACAAAGTAATCTAAGTGTAGGCATTCTTATAGTCACTTAATACCCTATGAGGCGGGCCATATCTAATCACTTTAGGTCGTTCCTAATTTATTAGGGGTGGATATCTCTATAATCACTTAAGACCCCATGGTAAACCCCTAGCCACTTAATACCTCGTTCCTAATGTCAACGTCGTAAATAATAACTCTCCTTTTAGGTTGAGAAATAGTAACAACCACTTAATACCAAGTTTGGGCTGGAACATTGTTTCATTTCAGACCCTCCTGGTGGATTATCTTATTACTATATAGTTGACCCAATGGGTGAACTCCTAGTCATATAATACTTCCCTTAGACAGTGGTTCCTTTAGGCAATTATATAATCTATCCATATGTTATTCCTCACTAGACCCTAGATAAGAAGCTGACATTACTTAGAGAACTACCCTACTCACATTATCGCCTATTAAGACAATTTAATACCTTATAGGAGAAAGGCGGATCTAGTAACCATTTAAACCCTTAAAGGGGTCCCATGACTTGGGTCTTGAATCAAGGAGTGAACCTTAGGAACAGACTTAGTCCTAACCACTTAATAGCCAATAAGAGGTAGGTCAGCCACTAAATAGCTTTTTCTCTGGGAAAGCCTACTTCGCACTCAATATATATACACACTAGACATCCCACACATTAGGCTGACCACTTGTAAATGCAAGATTTGTTGGGCGGTTCCGGGCAGGCTTCTACTACAAGTTGGACCTAACCTCACATCGTAATGTAATAATTATAATGGTTATTGACACTTAGATCTTTTACATTAACCAGTCTTACTTGTAGATGCAAGATATGTCGGTCGGTTTTAGGCAGGCTTCTACTATAAGTAATGGTTAAGCTAATGTCTATATGTCATTAATTATAGTTGAAGCCATTAACTCACGCACATACATACAAATTCCTAGGAGGACAAAAACATCTATTTCCTAATTTAAACGTATTTATTATGCACTTAATACATGTTAAAATTACATTTTATTACGCTATATATATATATAGGTGTGAATTATGGGAAACGTGAATAACATCCTAACCATGTTTGAAATGTCAATCCCTATTCAAATTAAAGGTGTATAATTTATTTTCCATATTCCCTTCAATCATGGCATAAATGTACACATTAACATGTAACAATCTCAATGGGAAAACAACAATATCAACATAAGAATTGTAACTCATATTTTATTTGATTATCTCGACAATGAAAGACAAATAAAGTGCCATATATCCAATATATATTTTCTATTTTCGGATAGATTAACTTTTTATGTAAGTTTATATGCTAAACCTTAATACTTGGACATCTTGTAAACAATACATTCAAATACACCATTTAGAAAATAGAGATTTAAACCTATTCAAATTACAATTTCCCCAAATCCTTAATATTTTGCAACAAAACCATAGATATAAAATTACACAAAATAAAATAGGATAAATCTGACTATTATAGAGAATTATACAACACAAACACGCTTCTCTTTTATTATTTCAATAATCCAAACCCACATATACCAACAGATTAACCATTTCTTCATACAAACAAAAAACAAATGGAAGATGTGAGGGTTTTGATAATGTTTTCTTTTTGTATAAAATTAAATCTTCCCACACATACTAATCCAAATTTAGACTAACAAATAATAGAAAATAGCAAACTTAAATGAATTTCACTCACATTGATTTTAAGATAGAAAACAACAGAATTTGTTGTAGAACTGAAATCCGGGTTTAGCCTACGCAAACGAGCTCCGATCCTTCTATAATATATATATATATATATGAATCTTGTATATATATAAACCAAATTTCCAGAATTCTAAATCTATAGAAAACCCTAGTTTTAAGAAGGTTGAAATGAAGATAAGAGAGGAAGAAGAGATCTAACCTATCTATGAAAATTGGTAGCGAAAGAAAGATAACGGATGCGTGGAGAAGTGTAGATGAAGGGTTTTGAGTGAGGGTTGGGGGTAATATTTATAGTTGACATTGTTTATACAGGTTGTTAGATTTAGTGGATTAAATCTAAGTAGTCCGTTTAATGGAAAATATAAATAAGTCCTCCTTTAAAAACAACCATCACCAAGCACCTTATAGGAGGATGGTCGACCACTCCTATAGGAGGGCAGTCAACCCCCCACCCTGGTCGACCTTCCTTCTACATTAGGGTCGAACCTAGGAGATTTGTTCCCTTGTACGTTTATTTTCAATAATTTCAAAATTTATTTGATTGATTGGTTACCATATATCTTGTCTGCCCTTGCATGTAAATATATACGCACAAATTCGAATTCAATTTTGTTTATCCCATAAAAACCATAAACATCTATATGGAAATCATGGGGCAAACGCCGTTAAGATCTGTCGTATCTAGTTCTACCCGATACACTTCGGCAGTTACGAAGGGTGAGGGACGATCGCACAGAATAAGGTTCAAGCACTAGCTTCAAGGTTAAACATGGAAAGAAAGAACAAATTAGGTTGTCCTCTCAGCACAATCAGGATCGGTCACACATTCCGTTCTACGATCGTTCGTTCATAATAAACTAGTCACTTGTGCATAGTAGGAAATGTAAAGAAATCAGAGGTCGCACATGTATTCTATGTCCGCTCATAGAATGCAACTCCAGTCGCCCACTCGATACTCAATCAGCTGTAAATATCAAATGCTACTTGCCATTTGGTTGAATATCAGTTCTCAAAGGGTCGTTCTTACATTTCGGACTACGGAGCAGGTCGCCCATTCATGTTCAAACAAGCTGCATCAACTAAATATCATCTATCGGTTGATTATTCTTATACAAGCTAGGAATCTTTGACAGGTCGCATGTACACTCATCGCTTGCCCGCCCATTCAATATGCCCAGACCTATGCAGTCGCTCACTCCTATAAAGTCGCTCACTCCTGTGAAGTCATTCTGAGAATACAGTTGTTGCCAGTTGGCTACAGCTAAGCGGTGGCATATTTGTAATTAATGAGACAAGCAGCCCATGGTATGAAAAGAGGATTTTGGAGATCATTTCTTCAGGGAGGAAAACCTATAAATAGGCCATGGCTCCCGCCTTAAGGGGGGACGGATTCCGAACCACCACGAAGTGCTGTCAAATTCTTTCCTCCACCAATCCTTAAATATTTCAACCATCATCGTTATCTACACTTGAATGATCTTCATTCATCCGGCCATGGTATCCATTGAGATCTTATAAGTAAAAGAAACCAAGGACATCCTCCTCCTTCGTCACTCTTCCGTCCTCCTGTTCCGCGGATTCCACGATTCCTCCATCAAATTCCGTGAATATTGAGCGAGATTTGTATGTGAGAATGAGAATATGTTGAGAAAACAAGAAGATGTATGAGGGAAGATAATTTAAATGCTTTGTAATCATTGTCATGATAATGCAAATATCATCTTCATAGTGGGCGTAGGCCTAGGTAAGGGCTGAACCACTCTAAAATCTTGTCTCCATTTAACATTCCTCACATTTTTACTATAAACTTTTGATTGATCACGGCTTCATTTACTTTCTAACCGCATTGGTGAAGTACAATTCTTGTACCCTTGGTGTTTGAGACATTTTTGGTGAAAACATTTGGCACCCACCGTGGGGCTCGAACTCGCAACCACAAGGTTAAGAGCCTTGCCCTGAAATCCTAAACCGCCTCCTTCTTGAAGCCATGGACGGTTCAAAGAAAAATAGGAAATCCGTCAGAGCTACCACAATTGTTGAGGATATTCATGGTGATCAAGTTACACCGTAAACTTTGAATCAAGAAGTTGAGGAGACCTCAAGGCCATCTGTAACACAAGATGAATTGAATGTGGCTGTGACCGACTTGAATGAAAAAATGGATGCTACAACAAAAATAATGATGGAAAGGATTGATTCCCTAATCAATGCTCGAGTTAATCTTCTGCCACCAAATACTGTAAATAATGTTGACGAAAAAGAGGACTCTTCAGCCTCATACCCTAGTCGATTCCACTTCTTAGTGGAAGATAGGGGGGAGGCTGGCATTAAGGACTCTAAAGTCAAATCTCCACAGCCTAAGGAGAAACGTGCAGCTCAAAGTGTCGCGAGTCCCACCAAAAGGGCACCTCCCAAAAGAGGTGCAAGGCATCGGAACTCGAACCGCGGTCGCAGCAATAAAAGTACTGATGTAAATCCTGTGGAACGAGCGAGCGATGAGAAGCGCATCACAGATATGATCCAGCGAATAATGAAAGAAAAGACGATCCAAGAGGATGCAGAGAAAGAATGGGAATTTTCACCCAGTAAAAATCTGATTACAGAAAGAATCCATCAAGCGAAGTTTCCTAAGAAATTCATATCCCCAACCATAGCAACTTATGGCGGGACTGGAGATCCAAACCGATGAGATCAAATGCCTATACTTCCCTGTATGCTTAGAAGGTGTGGCTTGACTATGTTCACTAGACTTCCACCTAAGTACGTTGATCAATTCGCCGATCTGGCGAGAAGATTTCAAGAACAGTTTCGTCTCCAAACAACCAAAGCAAGGGATGTGATGTCACTCAACGAGATGGAACAAATGCCTAAAGAAGCTATTAAAACTTTTCTTATACGATTCCATGTTGCGGCGGTTGAGGTCATAGAACCGAAGCCTTAGTACTTACTGTCAGTTCTGAAGGGTGCTATTGATAAGAAATCAGATTTTGGGAAGTGGCTCAAGATGAAGAATCCCAAAACTCTAAAGAAATTCTATAAGAAGGCCGAGGAGTATATGAGCGTGGAGGATGATGCACCGAATGTTTAGAAGGTCATAGAACGTAGCACTACCAAAGAAGGGAAAGGCAACGAATCCCAAACCGAGTAGAAGAATGACTCTAGGAAGAAAAGGGGATGTGACGAGAAGGATAACAAAGCTTATAAGAAAACGTGGCTTTACAAGCATTTAGAATTGACTCTCTTAAATGAAACCCCAGAGAGGATCTACTCGGCTACAAAGGATTCAGGCATTTTTCCTCAAATGAAGGCTTAAAAATTACTGAACAACAAGCCAACTTTGGTAAATTTTACCGGTTCCATAATCAACTAGGGCATAGCACTAATGAATGTCGGCACCTGAAAAGTTTGATCGAAGAACTCATTATAAAAAAACCAACTTCAATAGTATGTGAAGAATCCTCAGAATGCTCCAACTACCCAAGGACAGAACAATACCACCAATCAATCTAGTTTGGGAGGGAAAGCTCAGAAACCTGTCGATTCGAGGCCAGTGATCAACATGATTTTCGGTGGGCCCCACCCGGCTGGAAGTAGCTAGGCATATATGGAAAGGTACGCTAATGAGCTGAAGGGTGTCACTAAAGAAGAAAGGTGCATGATCTTAAGAAATGAGATTCCAATGAAGATAACTAGAACTTCGACCGACGACGTGGTATTCAAAGATAGAGATGCTGACAGACTACTTGCGCTAACTTTCGGTGCCATGGTAATCACAATTGGTCTCGGCCCTACACTGTGAAAAGAGTCCTAGTTGACACGGGGGCATCCGTTAATGTGATCTTCATAAATAGATTCCAGAAAATGAACCTCTTGATGGTAGAAGTGCGAGCCTATCCAAATAAAATCCATGGATTTACTGGATAACTCACGCAACCCATTGGTACGATTGACTTGCATGTTGAACTAGCAGATGGGGAACGCAAGGTTTCTATGATGCAAAACTTCGTCATAGTAGATGAGCTCTCCTCTTACAATGCGTTCCTCGGGTGGCCGACCCTCGCAGGCTTTAAGGTCGCGCTAGCTCCATGGTCTTTAACTATGAAGTTTCCAATTGAGAATGGGGTTGGCGTAATCAAGGGCGATCAGGCCACTGCGAGAGATTGTTATGTGACAGAGTTGCGCGAGGCAAGGAAGAAAGACATGGGAAAGAATGCGGAGACTCCACCCCGCATTCGCAAGCTCCCTTTGTAGCAATTAAGGAGTGGTCCCTGCACTGGCGAATACAGTGGCGCACAGAAGGAAATCAGCCCTAGAAAAGTGAGTGCAGAGGTCAAAAGAGCGGTCCCGGCTGAGATCACAATTCCTATAGTTGTTAGTGTGAAAGATCCAAACCGTGTGCTGAATATAGGATATCAGTTGAGCCCCAAATTGAAGAGTCAATTGATTGTCTAATTGAAAGCTAATTTGGACGTGTTTGCGTGGAATCATTCTGACATAAGCGGCATATCTCCAAACGTTGCGGTCCATAAACTTAATATTAATCCACATATTCCACCTATCAAGCAGAAAAGGAGGACTCAGGGACCAGAGAGGTCAAAGGCCTTAAAAGAGGAGGCGACAGGCTACTGGAAAACAACTTCATTAGGGAATCTACCTATCCAAATTGGGTCTCCAATCCTGCACTTGTGAAGAAAGCAAATGGCAAATGGCGGGTCTGCGTGGACTACTCGGATCTTAATAAAGCTTGTCCAAATAATAGTTTCCCTATTCGCAGAATAGATCAATTGGTGGATTCCACAACTAGGCATGAGTTGCTATCTTTTATGGATGTGTATTCTGGTTACAATCAAATCATGATGTACGGACCAGATCAAGAGGACATGAGTTTTATCATTGATATTGGCCTATATTTCTATAAAGTGATGCCATTTGGCTTAAAGAACGCAGGGGAAACTTACCAGTGATGGGTAAATGCCATGTTCAAAAAACAAATTGGCAAGAAAATGGAAGTCTATGTCAATGATATGTTGGTAAAATCCAAAAAGGCAGTTGATCATTTGGAAGATTTAGCCAGATGTTCGATATTCTACGCCGATTTGGTATGAAACTAAATCCTTTGAAATGCTCCTTCGGGGTTGGGTCGGGCAAGTTCCTAGGGTTTAGGGTCAATGCTAGGGCTATAGAAGCCAATCCAGCAAAAATATCAGCCTTAAGGGAAGTGCGCGCCATAGGAACCAAGAAAGAGCTCCAGCGTTTGAATGGGAAGATTGCAGCTTTGAATCGTTTCATATCCAGGGTAACGGACAGGTGTCTTCCCTTCTTCGATTCTCTCAGGGAAGGGAAGAAAGAGATACAATAGACTCCTGAATGCCAGCGAGCTTTCGAAGAACTAATCCAGCACATGGCGACCCCTCCAATGATGTCAAAACATAATGATGGAGAAGATCTGTTTGTATATCTGGCAGTATCCGCCCATGCTCTAAGTGCGGCGTTAGTAAGGGAGGATTCGAAGGTCTAGAAACCAGTTTATTACATCAGTAAGAGATTATCTAGGGTGGAACTGAATTACCCAAAACTTGAAAAACTCGCTTATTATCCACTTATCGCGTCAAAGAAGCTTCGACCTTACTTTCAGGCTCACCCTATTAAAGTCCTCACGGATCAACCGCTGAGGGAAGTTTTGTTCCGACCAGAGACTTCTGGGAGGTTGTTAAGGTGGAACATTGAGCTTAGTCAATATGACATTACCTACCATCCCTAAAAGGCAATTAATGGACAAGCACTTGCAGATTTCATCGCAGAATTCACCGATCGAGGAGAGATAAAAGAGGAGCCTAATATTGAAACCAGCATCTGATGGAGATTATTCGTCGATGGAGCATCGAACGATTACTGCTCTGAGGCAGGAGTATTCTTGGAAACCCCTGAAGGAAGATCTATATGCTACGTGCTAATACTGGAGTTTCCATCAACAAATAACGAAGCTGAATATGAAGCCCCCATCACAGGAATAAAACTAGCAAGAGAATTACAGCTAAAAACCATACAAATCTTCAGTGACTCCTAATTAGTGGTGTTTCAGATCCGAGGAGAATTCCAAGTCAAAATGGGTAACTTGTCGGCTTACCCATCTAAGGCTCTGGAATTACTAGAGGACTTCGAGCATTATACCATATCTCACATTCCGAGAGAAGATAATACCAAGGCGGATTCGCTGGCAAAGTATGCAAGCACAAGAGACACACAACTTATAGGATTGGTCTCACTGGAAGTCCTTTCCAGCCCCAGCATGGAACAAATTGAGATGGATTGGGTCCGGAGGTGGATGACGAGCCAGACTCATGGATGACACCAATCAAGGAGTATCTCGTGACCAGTGCACTCTCGACAGAAGTTAAGAAGCGAAGGAAAATACTGCGAAAAGCTCCCATGTGTCTCATCCAGGATGGACGACTATACAGACGAGGATTCTTTACGCCTTTACTTTGTTGCGTTACAAAAAAGGAATCGAAAGCAATCATGATAGAATTACATGAAGGTGAATGAAGAGGTCATACTGGTGAACAGACATTGGCCAAGAAAATTTTGTGATATGGTTATTTCTGGCCATACATAAATAAGGACTCCGTGGCACATACTAAAAGATGTGACAGATGTCAGAGGTTTGCATAAATTCCAAAAATGCCATCAACAGTTATAACCCAAATGGTCAGCCCATGGCCATTCGCCATCTAGGGTATCGACCTTATAAGAGCACTACCCACCACAAAATCTGGTTTTAAATATGTTATTGTTGTTGTTGATTATTTTACAAAATGGGTGGTAGCAGAACCACTAGCAATTATAACCTCAACGAAAGTTACTAATTTTGTCTTGAAAAGCATCATTTGTAGGTTCAGAGTCCGACAAAAATAATCATAGACAACGGAACCCAGTTTGAAAGCGAAGAATTCCAAAATTTCTGTGCCAAGTATAAAATCCAGAAAAAATTTTCCGTGGTCACCCATCCGCAAGCAAACGGGAAAGTGGAAGCGGTAAACAAGATCATTAAATCGACCATCAAGAAGCGACTAGAGAAATCCAAGGGTGGTTAGGCAGATGAGCTTCTACTGGCACTATGGGCATACCGTACCACTCACAAAACTGCGACTGAGCACACTCCCTTTTCCTTAGCTTTCTGCTCTGAAGCCATGATCCCTGTGGAACTGGAGGTTCCCACCCATAAGAGGATTCACTTAAACCAGGAGGAAAATGAAAGGCTACAACATGAGGACCTCAACCAACTCGAGGAAAAAAGAAAGGAAGCAGAACTCAGAGTAGCCGCACATCAGAGAAGGGTGGCTAGGCATTTCAATTCAAAAGTCAGACACGGGACTTTCGAAATTGGAGACCTTGTGTTAAAGAAAGTAATGACCGAAACCGGGGTTTTTGGGCCAATTGGGAAGGGCCTTATGTTATAAAACAAAAACTTCGGGATGGTACTTTCAAATTGACCACCACAGATGGAGTCCAGATTCCTCGGGCTTGGAATAGCGAACACATTCGCCGTTATTTTCTATAATGCATTGTTCGAATATATTGTAAAGTTGTGAATATTTGCGAAAGACTTCGCATTCAAGATATGTACATATAAAAAACAACTACATTAGTGAGAAACTCCATTTGCTTACACGGATCGTATATTTACAAACTTTTGCTAAAAGTTGACTTCTTTTGTGTAGGCAAGCAGGAACAGTAACTCTCTCAAAATCCAACCATTGTTGGAGACTTCCCAAGCATATCCTGGCCAGAACAACTCGAAAAACATTGAGTGCTAGAGCATCATCTAAATTAAACAATGAGTGGGCGACAAATCAGAAACCCCCACCTTTTATCGCAAAAACATCAAATCCTCAGTAAGCATCTAGCCGAAGAATTGGTGCCAAACTGCAAAAATAGTGCAAATGTGAGAATGGCTAAGTTTGTCCCACAGATAAAAGATTGCTAGTCCCAAATGAGGCACCTCGTTAGGTGTAGGATGTTAGTCTTTCAAATCAAGCCAAAGCTCGATAAGATGAACTAGCGTCCACCTCCCAGGATTGGAAGCACCAATTCTAGTGCCGGAAGGACTGGTAGCAAAAAAAGCTGGAAGGACCGACAAACCTATGATTGGAAGCACCAATTCTAGTGCCGGAAGGACCGGCAGCAAAAAAAGAAAAAAGAGAGCTGGAAGGACCAACAGTCGGGAGGACCGACAAACCTAGGATTGGAATCCCCAATTTTAGTGCCGGAAGGACCGGCAAACATACTGGAAGGACCAACACCAAATTAACAGAAATCCTAGCCAAAAGGGGGTAACAGAAATCCGAGCCGAAAGGGGGTAACAGAAATCCTAGCCGAAAGGGGGGGTATCTAATTTAGGCCTTGTTTGATTCCAGAGTAACCAAATCAAACAGGGCCAAAACTGGATCGAAAACTAAAACCTAAGTCCTCCCTTGGGGGCACATATTCAAGGCCAGTCTCCGAAGGGCTTGGGTCACCGAGTCAGTGAGATATGGGGTTGAATACATTTTAATAAAAAAACAACAAACACGTATGTATATATATGAATGGGTATTTAATTGTAAAATCTATAACCCTCTTTAAAGAGCGTGTGTTCAAATCCGAATTATGAAGGGCTTGGGTCACCGGGTCAGTGAATGTCCGAATGAATACGAGAATAACGACATAAAATCAGTCAACTAAATTGAAACTCCAAAGAAGCTAATTGCTTCCAATCTAGTAAACTGAATCAAAACTGCTATAATATCAACAAAAAAAACAAGTCAACCGTGCTAAAATCGCGCAACGTAAGACGCGATACAAACGCACGATCGACTAAGAAAATTATAACACAAGGTACTAATAAGAAGTGCTACTGAGCAGAGTGAAAGACCACGGTATAACAAGCAAGTGCCTAGTCTTGTACTAGCAAAATAGAGCACAGAGGCATCACAACAAACTGTTTACAAGTCCACCAAAACAAGCACAAAGTTGTGACACAGACTAGTGTAAAGATAAATGCGAGGATCGGCACTCGCTTATACAACCAATCTAAAAGCATAGTTTGAAGAAGAAACAACCTAAAGCGGAATAGAGAAACTACAAATCCCTGTTCTTCCTGGGCCTTCCAACCCTGCTCTTAACCTGGGTAGAGTAGGATGGATGTTTATCAGCACGCTTCAAAACTGACAACTCAACATCTCCCAGAGTAAAAGAAGCAATCACGTTATCTTTGGATTAAGGGCCTGAATCGACTTTGCTTTATCTTCTTCCAAGGTAGAAATACTTCGGATTGTCCCTATGAAGCTTTTGATGATCACAAGTCAGTGTGTGCCAACCACTCATTTGTTTAGCAGAATGGTCTTTCAGCAAATCCATCTGTTTTCCAAACTGATACATAGCGGTTTCAAAGTGGGCTAACATTTGAGATTTTGCGGCAATCTTGTCACAGAAAAAGGTTTGGTGTTCAGATGGATGTATATCTACATTAGAGGATACTCCTCGTAAGCTCCAGCCTTTAAGCCGCTTAGCAAGCCTGGGGTTACATGGCTCAGGGGTATAACGGGGCCTGTTAATAATGGTTTGGAGCTCTGTGTGAGATGGACTGAGGGGAGAGTTCACAGACGGCTGACCGGTCAATTGAACGTCAGTTATCTGAACATCCAAGTCAAAAAACTTTCTATCCGGCGTCGCTCCGGAGACGAATCCATCCTGTATGAATGAACCAGTAAATGGCTATGCAATTCGAGGATCTAAAGAGTCAGTCAAAGTTAAACGAGTAACGCAATCAAAAGCAGAACCGCAAACAACCAATCCCCCTGACTTTGGTCACAAATAACAGGTTCAAATTATCACTCAAAAAGGTCGCTCGTGTTCAGCATCACTAAGGATTGGATGATAGTAATAAAACAGGAGAACAACCTTTTGTCAAAAGCACTCGAGCAACCACGAGGAGTCAAAACAAAAAGTATGGATCGTACCAACAAAATCAAGGTCGCATAGTGTAAGCATTTCATCGAACATCACATGTGTAAAACAGATAACTAGGAACAAATTACTGGCACATGGTCACAAGGTTGGGAATTTTGCAAGATGTGAACTTATCCTAAACATTTCAGTAAGCATATAATATGTACGGAACCAGAAGAAAAAGGAATATCGGAATTTAAGTGTTCTTGGACTAGTGCATGTACAAAACAACCCAAATACAGTTCAAAAATTCTGACTATTGTCATCATAAAAGATCAACAGTGGCCCGAGTCACATCTAATGATCATAAGAATTTCGGAAAGCATAAAAGAGCTTATTTCCTAATAAAACATATGTTATCAATTCAGAAGAGGAACATGCATAAAGCAAGAATGACAAACCTGCGCTTCACAAATTGATGATGGGAAGGAGTTCGAGGTTTTCGACGGGAAGAATCAAATCGAGTAGAAATCAAAATAGAAGTCAGAATTTCTTTTTTGAGAATGAAGTAGCTATTACCAATATGTTTTACCTGGGAAGTAAAAGTGAATTAAAGGGGAAGTAAGAAAACGACAGGGAATATTAAAGGACATGCATCCAGACTATTCTCGCCACGTCAGCTCAATTCTCAATTGCGCAAATATAAGTGGCGCATCAAGTCCAGCTGTTCTACACGCATCCCCATGATTTGATCGATCATGATGATACTTCGGCTCAAAGGAGATAGTGTGAGTGTCTTAGACCTCTCGCTCACAAGAAGGTACATTCCTATATACCTTTACCCAAGCGACCCTGAGCTCCGCGCAATCGTTCCTCGATAAGAAAGATTTGATCTACCAAACTATGTTGAGGTCAGTTATTTCGAAGCCCGTAATTTCTACAAAATTTCAAACTTCCGAGGGGAAAAGGTTTATCCCTTAAAAACCGTACACATATTAGTATATTAAATCTGTATGGAAATCACGGGACAAACGCCGTTAAGATCGGTCGTATCTAGTTCTACCCAATACACTTGGACAGTTACGAAGGGTAAGGGACGATCGCACAGAACAAGGTTCAAGCACCATCTCCAAGGTTAAACATGGAAAGAAAGAACAAATTAGGTCATCCACTCAACACAGTCAGGATCGGTCACACGTTCCGTTCTGCAGTCGTTCGTTCATAATAAACTAGTCAATTGTGCATAGCAGGAAATGCAAAGAAATCAGAGGCCGCACATGTATTCCATGTCCGCTCATAAAATGCAACTCCAGTCGTCCACTCGATACTCGATTAGCTGTTAATATCAAATGCTGCTTGCCAGTCGGTTGAACATCAGTTCGCAAAGGGTCGTACTTACATTTCAGACTACGGAGAAGGTCACCCATTCATGTTTAAACAAGATGCATCAACCAAATGTCATCTATCGGTCGATCATTCTTACACAAGCTAGGAAGCTTTGATAGGATGCGTGTACACTCATCGCTTGCCCTCCCATTCAATATGCCTAGAACTATCTGGTCGCTCACTCCTATAAAGTCGCTCGCTTCTGTGAAGTCGTTCTGAGAATACAGAAGTCGGCAGTTGGCTACAGCTAAGCGGTGGCATATTTGTAATTAATGAGACAAGCAACTCATGGTCTGAAAAGAGGATTTTGGATATCATTTCTTCAGGGAGGAACACCTATAAATAGGCCATGGCTCCCGCCTTAAGGGGGGTGGATTCTGAACCACCACGAAGTGCTGTCAAATTCTTTCCTCCACCATTCCTTAAATATTTCAACCATCATCGTTATCTACACTTGAATGATCTTCGTTCATCTGGCCATGGCATCCATTGAGATCATGTAAGTAAAAGAAACCGAAGGCATCCTCCTCCGTCGTCACTCTTCCGTCCTCCTTTTTCGCAGATTCCACAATTCCTTCATCAAATTCCGTGAATATTGAGCGAGATTTGTATGTGAGAATGAGAATATTGAGAGAACAAAAAGATGTATGAGGGAAGAGAATTTATATCCTTTGTAATCATTGTCATGATAATGCAAATCATCTTCATAGTGGACGTATGCCTAGCTTAGGGCTGAACCACTCTAACATCTTGTCTCCATTTAACTTTCCTCACATTTTTATTGTAAACTTTTAATTGATCATGGCTCCATTTACTTTTTAACCGCATTGGTGAAGTACAATTCTTGTACCCTTGGTGTTTGAGCCATTTTTGGTGAAAACAAATTTGAATATTCTTTCATGCTCATCTGAATCAATGTATTCCAGGTTTGTATATTCATTTATTTTAAGTTCAAACCTTGTGTGTTGATATTTACACAAAACTTGTATTAATATCTTTTGCATACAGACTCTGTTTTCACTAAGTAAAATATGTTAACTGGCCAAAATCTCACCACGAATGCAACCATAATACTTTCGTGGCTCAATTCCTAATTATCAAAAAATTCGTTTTTCAGCCCAGTAGCTTGTTATTGATTTTTATTGTTTATTTTAAATTAAATTACCTTGGTGTTACAGGCGCCTTCTATGACGAACATCATCATCTTCAAGTAAGTCATTAACCTCGATTGCTTGGTTCTGTAGAGGTTGGTTGGAAAGAGATTGAGCTTGGTTAGGTATTGGATGCGTAGGCACCAAGTTCTAAGTAAGGATAGGAAGATTCTGTCATATAGACGGTTGGGTACTAGTTCTGGATTGTTGTTAGTATCCAACCGGGAATGGTCGCGTTGATGCATTTCCTTACTGACGGTAAAGGTTATTCTATTACCATTTCCATTGGTTATCCTCCTCCTTTGGCTACGATTTCTGTGATAAGTGTTAGAAGAAGAGTTTTCCAGAACATTCCGTGGAGGATGCGGGTTTCTATTTACTTCAAGGTGAGAGACATCTTGTTGAGCGTTTTCTTGGAGTCGCTACATCAAGTCAATGTTCTACTTAATTTGATCACTATGCCTTTTTGTCCTTTCCTCCAATTTTCTGTTTAGCTCTAAAATTTGGCATGACTAACTGGAGCTTTCGGGTTGGAGGAGGTAATGATTTCCATATCAGTAAGAATTTCTAAAGGTTGAGGACGAGGGGAGGTTTCCAGCTCAACGGCAGTGGAAGTTCCAATCACAATGTTCTTTCCTTTCTTATCCATTTTAAGTGAACTTAACAGGTAGATCTAATGGACCTAAGTAGCACTCTTAACTCGAAACGGAAGATGGTAAGAAAAGGTGAAGTCTTGAGTCTTCAAAACCTCTCAATGAAAGCACCAGAATGTTGATGCGCAAAATTAGCACAACACCCAAGGATTTCCGAATTAAAGGAAAAAATATGTAGAAAGTAATGAACATGGTATTTATAATGGTTCGGTTCGGAATGAAGCTACTTCCACTTTGAAGGATTTGCTAATTTTATTCACTTTTGTACGAATACAATGGTGAACACCATGATTATAAGTTACAACAAAGATAATGGTGGTAAGTAAGTCCTATGAAGTCCAAGATTAGTTTCCAAGTCCTTCTTCCAGGGATTCCTTTAATGTTCAGAAAATGGAAATCTTCAAGAAGGAAGTGTATTTCTTCTTCCCAAAGGTCCAAAGTTCTTAATGGTGCCCAAAAAGTAAGAAATCAACTTAGAAGTGTGAAATAAGCATGTTACCAACTCTTTTCACATTATTGGCAAGGAAGTATTTATAGATAGTGAAATAGGTAGGAGCAGATGAAGAGTGGGACCCACTCCCTAATATTCATGCCCTGGGATCGGTACCGATCCCGGGATCAGTACGTATCCCAGGGTATTGGCCTTTCTCGTTTGTTTTTTCTTCGAAATCCTGGACTCTTCGTACTCGATGCATTTCGTGTTTGGGCACCGTTTGTATCCTGAGAATTTATATCCCGTTACTTGGTAATTTTCTAGAATGGATGGTATGTGGGATACGAAGTGTAGAATGCAAGCGGGATACGAACTTTGTGGAGTACGAATGTCGAAGAGTACAGAGTTTCATAGAGTGGTAGGCAGGGATACGAAGAGTTAGTGGAGTGGGGATCTGAATTTTTGAAGGTGGAGCGGGATACAAAATTAGTTATGAGGCTTTGCACTAATCCCTATACTTTGTGGTATTATGGAGAGTTTCGAATGGGATACGAAATCCCATTGGTTGCATCGGGATATGAAATTAGTGTTGTTGGATTCTAGAGGAATTGTTGAGGCCAGATGCGAAGTTCATGATGAAGCTTTATATTGATCGCAAACACTTCTTCGCCACTAAGTAGTTTTGATGAGTTGTGACGTTCATTCTTGCACGACTCCATCTGGGCTTGGTTCCTAAGTATCTTGGAAACACTTTGGGTTGTACTCCCACACGATGGACCGAGTCGTGTAGGCTTGAATTAGTTTTGGGAACCGGGCCAAAAGGTCGGTTAACACATATGAAACATGTTGCTGATGCTATATGGTAAGTGAGTTTATAGAGTCCTAATTTAGTATTCAATTAATTGATTATCTTCTTTTAATAATTGCTTACATTGTATGAGCATTTAGTAAAAAAAATAAGCTCACTTTATTGTTCAATCCTTTGTTAATCGGTCTTTGAGCATACCTTGATAATCTTTTATTAGATAAATGCGTACAAAATTAGATAGTGAGGGTCGTAATAATGTATTGAACGTATCTATGAATTAGATTTTAGATATAATGTTTTGATATGTTTCGTAGTTTGATCATGATCGGTAACTGTATATTGAAACTGAACAAACGAAAATGATTTGTATTATTAAATAAATTGTATTGTATATAGAATACATAGTTTATTTAGCCGCATATATTAAAATGGGCTTTTGGGCTTACTTAAAAATCGTGTATGTTACCTTTGTTTCATTACATAAAACATAAAATGGTCAATATACAATTCTGTGTTTATTATTTCTCTTCCCCAAATGTTACAAGGGTTTTCGCCTCCATCTAAATAAAAAACCCGATTTTTTCAAATCTTTAAGATCCTTAAGTAATATTTTTCGGGATCTTTTCTTGATGTCTATCCTCTGAAAGATTAGAGTACGCTTTGAGTTGGTTCGTCTTCAATTGCTAAGAATTGAGGAGTGATCTGAAGGATTAAGTGATGGAGTTTGAGAGGAAAATTCATATTTGAGCTACCGATTCAGCTTCAAGTCAGATCAGAGAATATGACCACCTTCTACTCACCATAATTCTTTTAAATTTCTATTGATTTTGATGTGAGTTATTATGATCTGGTATGCTTTTCATCTAAGGTTGCTGATCTGGTATGATTCTGATCTGAGAAAGATTCACTGATGCATAACTCCTTTTTGAATCAATTAAAATTTGTTGCAAATAATGCTTTAGTAAAAATGGTTGCTTTTTGATATGTGCTTGATACATGATTGATGTTGATTTTTCCTTTTAATGCTTGCTCCCTAATGAAGTATAGATCTAGTTCAATATGTTTTGTCCGAGAGTGATGCATAGGATTTGCTATTAAAGATATTGTGTTGAGATTAATAGAATCACTTCCCCAGTCAGTATCTGCAAACCAAATAAACTGATATCAGAACATGGTTTTAAAGTTAAACCATGATTTAAGGTTCCTTTTAAATATCTCAAAATCCTTTTTACAGCCTTCTAGCGTTGATCTAAAGGACTTTGCATAAATTGGCTGACTTTATTCACACTATAAATGATCTTTAGTCCTGTAATTGTAGCATACTGAAGGGCATCAACTATGCTTCTGTATTGTTTTGCATTTTGAATTGGTTCTCCTTGAAATTTTGATAAGTGTAGATCGACAGCCATGGGTATGGGTAGATTATTTGCTTGATCCCTTTTTGTTTTCACTAGAATTTCAGAGATGTACTTCTTTTGACTTAACATAACCGTTGACTCTAAAATTCTTTTGACTTCAATTCCTAGAAATAGTATAACTCGTCCAAGTCTTTGATAGAGAACTCTCTGTTTAGTTGTTTAACAAGTGCACTGACTTCATTGTTATTGATACCAGTAATAATGAAGCCAACTACATAGACCAGTACATTAATTACTTTTTCACTGATGAATCTTATGAATAGAGAGTTATATGACTTTGATGGGTTCAATTTCAACTTGACTAATGTTGACGTTAGCTTCTTGAAGCATACCTTTGGCGCCTATTTTAGACCAAACATTGCCTTGTTTTGTTTACAAACAGGTTTAGTATTCCTTATTTGGTTATATCCTGGTGGTTGCTCAATGAATCCTTCTTCTTGGAGTAATATACTAATGAAGGCATTGTTAACATCTAGATGTCCAATGCTCCCCTTTTTATGTAAGGATATAATCGGTATGATTCCGAATGTTGTTGACTTGACAACTAGGGAGAAGGTTTGATTGAAATCAAATTCATGTTGTTAAGAGAGCCTTTTGCTATCAGTCTTGCTTTGTATTTTTGAACTATCCTATTCGCATTTATCTCTAGTTTGTATGTCCATTTTCATCCAACCATATTCTTATGTTTTAGCAATTTAACAAACTTCCATGTGTTATTACTAACAAGTGCCTTATATTGTTCATCTATAGATGATTTCCATTTACCACTTTGACTGGCTTGTTGATAATCCGTAGCTCTTCACTGTCTAAGTTTATGATATATGCTTTTGGTTTAAAGATTCCATACTTAGCTTTTGTCATCATTGGATAACTAGGTTTTTTTAGGAGTAGACTAACTAGTGTTTGTATTGTCCTTGTTACTTACTTAAGATTTTGAATAATCCTACCTTTCAATAACATGATGAGAGAAAGAGTGAGATTTCCAGTGCTCTTTAGTGATTCATATTGCCAATGCTCAGTCTCTTGACTTGTGAGTTGTGGCCCTTGATCACTCAGACAATTCTGATTTTGCACACTAGAGATAATAACATTGTTAACCAAAAATATGATTAACACCCCCCCCCCCCTAAAAAAAGGTGTATTTCTTGTAGAATCCTTTACTTATGAAAGGATTGGCTTAGGTTATATTTCCCTTTATGTAGTACAATTCGTGTAGATAGCTTCCGATGATCTCCGAAAGTAAATTTTTGTAGAAAACAAGAGACAATAATCAGTTGGAGGTTGAAGGTCGAAAGACAGCTCGAAAGAAGCTTAGTTCTCTGATATGTTATTAAATCCTTTCATAGGGTATTGGAATTCCTAAACTTCTTTTAGGGGAAATACCATGTAGATTCCTATTACTTAAAGGGTATCGGTAAGGTTTACAATGGACCTCTCAAATCTTCCAAAAGGGATTAGGAATTACGACTAGTTCGGATATCTTGAGAAACCATCGACGGGCCACGATTTATGAGGTTCCAAGAATTCTATCCTTAAAGTGACCATAGTCAACTTATTCTGGTACTTATGTCCTTTCAGAGCTTCTAAAAGGTACTTTATCAAAGTAATTTTATTGGTGCTCTCAACATCAGACCTGCAAAGTTATAAATAATATAATAATTAAGAAATTACCATCTTATTACCTCGATTACGCAAACAAATCTCTTATTTATGAATTCATGTTTTATGGGCTTTCCCCAAAATTAATTTCAAAATTAATGTTTATGGCTTTTACTTTTAGATACAAGAGTAAAAATGAGAAATTTGATTCGGATTGTTCACCCTAGGGTCATATTTAAAGGTGCAGGTTACCTTCTTCAAAATATGGGTTTTATTCTGGTACTTTAACGGAAATGCATACGAAGACCCATTGAAGGTGCTCCTCGTCAGTAAGTAGCTTATGTCATTGATATTCCCAAGATGGGTCATCATTGGCTTGCCATTGGCTTCTCCAAAGGGATTCTTCTGGACTAGATACTTTGGCTATTTATGAGAGGAATAAGCTTGTGGGAGCTTCCGGCTTTTGACACCGTTTGAATCATCGTCCTCTCTCGGATGAGATGCTTACTTATGCAATAATCATCTGATGGGAACTCAAACTCTCGTGATACCGTCTTCCAGTTATCCGAAGGGTCAAACTTGTTCTTTTGATGACTACTTCAAAGTGCATTCCCTTTAGATTTTAATAATAAGGACTTTTCCACATAGGAAGGAGTTCTTTGCTCTTTAATCCTGCGTTTGGAAGCAAATGTTTGAAGTAATAACTTCGATTGCATTGATGGCCTATTGCCTCTAACATCCCTTCACCACACTTTGGCTTTGGATTCTTCTATGGTTATTTTGGTGCTAATATTTTCCTCCCCCACATATGAAGGTATGTTTATGTCTTTCCAAGTCTTCAACTCCAACTGGTAGTTTCCCCTGGGCGTCAATTCAACTTTCCCGCCCTCTAGAACCATCCAGATCTGATTTGACGGTCATACCATTGTTGACTTTCTTTTATAAATAGCTGCATCTTCTTATTCATCTTCACTTTCCTGTATTCAATACCTATATGCAAGAATTAAAGTTTTCAAAACCTTTCAGATTATCCTAGCTCATCGAAATTGAAGAATAAGGTAAATATTCCTGTTTTGATCTTATGTTTAAGTTCCAAGATCGATTATGAACTTGATATTTTCTTAAAACTTCTAGCCCACAGTTTTCATTTTAAAATTGATTTCCTAATAATTGATTTGAAAGTTAACTATGAATATTATACGTATTCATTTCTTTTATTGAAATTGTGCTTAATGTCGAACTTCGATCTAGTTATTCTCCAATAGCTTGAAATATTTTATTTATGGAGTGAATTTTCTTAGGATCGAAGTTCAGTTTTCCAATTTCAATCAAATGTGACATTCTAGGATTTATCTTAAGGTAATCAGGTTTAAACTCTAAATCCCCAATGTCAAAGAATATATTATAATAATAAAAAATTAGTGAATAGATTTTAGCAGCACGACCCATTTACCCTTATCGAACGACCCATTATACGTTTTTGTTATAGTGACATCTTTTAGATTGTTTGGATAATACATCTTGATCGATCATGATGCTCAAAGGCTTTCAGTAAGGATGGAAGACCCTTCTTATAATTGGCATAATTTTATTCTTTCGTCATATTGTATTGGGACAGTTTGGCTCAGGTCCCTATTATGTTTTGAAATACAAAAAAACTCCCTGTCTAAATTTTTTATAAATTAGGTCCCTATTTTTCGAAAATTATCAAAAAGTCAACATTTTTTTATGAAAAATCAAAAATAAATTCAACACATAATCATCATCATATTCATGCATTAAAACTACAAAAAATATGATTTAAAAAAAATTAAAAAATATACCCGCTCTAGTATATTGTTGCAATTAATGCAACTACTTGGGATTGTTGTTGATATTTCAGCAACTTTTCCAAATATTTGCATCAACAGCAAAACAACTGCTGATATTTTAGTAATATATAGTAACAATTGCAGATCCTGCTACAATTTTTCATTCCGCCTTATAATCTGTCAGTTTGTCATGAAGTATAAAATAGTTGCTGATATATCAGCAAATATATACAATAATTGCTGATATATCAACAATTATTTATAAGCCTTTCATCACCTTTAACATAATTGCTGATATATCGGCAATTATATACAATGATTGTTGGTATATCAGCAATAGTTCATAATCCTTGCAAAAAAATTAAGCACAATTGCTGATATATAAACAACCATATATGAATAATGATGATATATCAGCAATTATTCATCCGATTTTCAAATAAAATTTTAGGTGAATAATTTCTGATATATCAGCAATTATTCACTATAATGACTGATTTTGCTTTTTTTTTTTTTTTTTTGCAGATTACTTCCGTGAATATTTTCAATTTTTTGAAGAAAAAAATTACACAACAGCGCCAAAAAAAAGTTGAAAAACACGAAGCACCCAAAAACAGGGACCTGCTTTATAACAATCTTTAGGGAGGGAACCGCTTTAAACGAAACCAGGAAACAAGGATGCGAGACGAATTTTCACTATTGTATTATTATAACTGAAACAATGCTACTAGCCAGTGCTATGTTGAAAAAAAAGAATGGTTAAGAAGATTGGCTTAAAGGTTTCGGTTATTGGCGGAAGTGAGCCTTCTTCGTAGGTTCCGGAAGAAGTCCCGCCAAGGGTTGCTACTATAATTAAACACTCCGTTATTTTGTCCCAAGCTAAGGTTGATTCAATATTGGAGGACGACATCTTGGGAGTCGCTTTCATTCCTACTGGGTAGAGGTTACCATTTACAAGCCTTTGGAAGGGTTATTCCTCTTTACCATTATCCCTATCTGGCAATGGAGGTTTTTGTAACAACCCAAAATTTTAATAAAGCTATTTAACCAAAAGATTAATAAAATAAATATTAATTAGAAAATATTGAGAAATGGGCAATGGGGGTTGCACTATTGGGCCCGTTACAAAATTCTAGCTAAGATAGACACTTGGCTCCCTGAAATTGGACTTAAAACGAAGATGATATGAAAGAAAGAAGTTTGAATTTCAAATTTGAAATTGGAATAAACATTATATTTATCAAAAAATTAATTTAGCGCCAATCACTGCTAGAACCTCCATTTTTGGATTAGATATTGATTACAACAACTATATATCGACGATATTATTCACTAACAACTTTTACAGAAAAAAGGAGAAGAATATAGTCTAAATACATTAAGATTCGGCAAGAAGATGTGTTGATATATTTAGTATGTACTCGAGTTAGTATTTAGATAGTAATCATTGTTAAAATCTCTTCGATAGTATATAAAATCATAAGTTATGTTTTCATATAAGCTGGAAAACATGTACTGACTCTTGTGCATCAGACATCTGAATTGAAAATTTGACGTCTGACTACTGAGTATTCAAATATTTGGGTTTGAATATTCAGATGTCTGAAATTCCAATTCAGACGTCTGAATATGCAAACTTGTGCACATGCACACCTATTTTCAAATAACAGCCATTTTATATCCTTCCGAATTATAAATTTAGAAGGCAGAACGTAAAGGTTATGATTTTTAAAGTCATAACTCTTTAATCTAAAAGTTATGACCATATCTTTTAATCAAATATTTTTATGAATAATTGCAACCTTCTATTTAATATAAATACACTTTAGAATCGTTTGTTTCAACCACCGAACTTTCTTGAATTATATGTTCTCTAATTCTGAACTATTTTCTATTCTATACTCACATGTGCTCTCAAATATTCATTAATTCGTGATTATAAATCACCCTCCTTGAGATGACCCGAACTTCCCCGTAAAGGAAAGCACAGATAGAATTGAGGACAAGACGAATCAGAACACAAACAGAAGAACATTTCATTGTTAATTACGACAATTTCATCAGAATACAAGAATATACAGAGTATGAATGAACAAAATACATTCAATAAATATCAGAGATTACAATAAATTACATAGCAGCGGAAAAACAATATAAAACACAACTGAAAGTAATACACGGATACAGAGCTTTTCGAGCATCGTTCTAGCTATAAATCAAGATCCTGTGAATATAAATCTGCAAAACCAAAACTACTAGCTGCCCGTGTCGAAAATAAGGGCACCCAGAGTTTAGGTTAAAACAATAACCCCAGGTCAGTCATGTGACTGGTGTGAGAACTAAAACAGTCATTAAAACTTTACTTTAAAAGAGAGTAATTCAAGGGACCACGCCGTATAACACGGAACGGGTTTCCTCCCAAGAATACCAGTGCATAGAATAAAATAAACAACGCAATGCTTTTTGGAAAAATGAAGCTATTATAAGACCCAGGTCCCATCACACAATGCAACGCAAGCCGGAGGATAGGGTTTTACCTTATAATAGCCAAAGAATGCTTGATACGATTAAAAACACATTATTTTGATATTACTATAAGTGTATAGTGTCAAAAAAATTTCAATCATAAGTATCAATCATAGACGGCATAGCTACCATCTACTATGTCACCATACTAGGCTCTACAAATAAAACCGAAATATCACGTATTAGAAATTGGATTCCATCATGAGTCAAGGCAAGGGGCAAGCTCCTCTCCGCTTCGAGACACTCTAGAAAATGCCTCGGGACTACACACTCTGGGTAACCCCTGGATCCTCCAAGACCGGTCCTCCCTTACGTTTGAGGATTAATTATTCCTGAACACACGTTTCCCGGCCCTATAGGACCTATAATCGAGGCACCTCGCATCCAACAACCACAAAGGTGAAAATAATATAAATGTCAGCCAGTTTAAGCACTGACACCACCATAGCTAGAAAGAAACGTTGTGCACTCCTTGGGTCCTTATCCCGTTTTTGACTCATAATAAGATGTGAGGCTCGCGAATTCACGCTATACACAAAGCTGCGCCACACAGGTTGTGCTTTGATCATCAACCACAAGACTTTGCTTTTCAACAGAAGCCTTGATCATCTGCCACTTAGGCATGCCACACAGGCAATTCACTCCATGCGACCGATGTCCATCGATATATAACCTCTGAGCTCGTACGTCTCAGAGAAGGGCGTTAAGCAAGAGAATAAATTCTCCGCCGCCAAACAGATGTATATTTAATAGAGATCAATCAGCACAGAATAAAATCCAATGTCAGATACACAGTCCATTTACAAGTTCGTTCTGGGTCTGAACGAAACCGGAGGCACTTTCCTTGCATATACATCGATCTCCAAGTACGTCTGGACGATCACCAACTGATTCCCTCATCTTGGGTGTACAGCCCAATCAAGATCATCAATAATCATCCAAACGATGTGAAGACTTCTGGTCTTCAACCACCCTCTTCATCTTCGACATATCGTCGAATCGGTTATTCAGAATGGGTATAACCCGGCCTTTCTAAATAACCCGCATATATAATAAACAAGTGTTACACAAACACAACATACGCCTCATTCCAATTCAGCAGTCACTAACCGTAAATTGGCAAGAGAACAATTCCCCAAATATTAACCCCGAAGGCCGAAACCAACATCAGATCAATATCCAGGAAACCATCCTTCTTAGCTAACCTACAGTTAGTTTCTAAATTTCACATTCTTAGGGAAAGGTTCCCATTAATTTTATCAAAGATAAATTCTTCTAAATTTAATCTTTAATCCTCCTTTGGATATCATTTCAAACCATGTTAAGGTTTTCCAAACTAGTCGGGATTAGCGAACCACACCGAAGTAATTATTTATTTTATTTCCCAATCCCAACCTATTTATCCCATGGAGAAAAACTGGTAATACTCCATATCTAACACCATGGTGTTATCGGTAAAATTAATTACCATTTCACGTTCAAATCTAATTAAAGATTTAACTATTGCTTTGGAGCAAAACTGGTGATACTCCATTCTCGCTCACTGTCGAAATTTGATAATTTAAATTATCGATTCCCATTTTAATCTAATTACAGATTCATTGAAACTCCTTTACTGGGTTAAAGAACTAATGTCATTTAAAACACAGTTCACGATAAACCCAAATCACATTCTATTTATTATCGGGTTAAAGAACAAGTGTTATTTAAAACACCGTTCACGATAAACCCACAAATCAATTCTAATTCAATTCTAATTAAATATATATATTAATTGGTATAATTCATTAAATCTAATTAAAAAGTTTTAATCTTTTCTCAACGGGGTTTAAGAACAGTGTTGATGAAGACGCCATTCACGACAAACCCAAATCCCATTTGATATTAAATACAAGGCTCTGAATAGAAAATATATCGGCTTATATTCAATATCAAATTTTGAAACCAACAAATATCGTATTGGAAATAATGATATAAATATATCTTTCAAATTTCCACAACCATATCTGTATAATCACGAAATCGAACATCGAAATATTCCGAAGATAATTTCGATTCAAATCCATTCCAATTCGTATATTGGAAATTCTGATTATTTTTAAAACCGCTTTCAAATTCAATTTATTTATTTCAAAAATAAATTGATTTTTATTCTAGTTCAAAACTAGTTCATTTTGATAAAAATATATTTTTATCCTGTCAAATGTGGAATCTTTCATCCCAGTTCTTCCCAAATCATTTCTTATGATTTTACGCAGATTATTGATATTTTTAATAATTTTATCAAGGCCCGTACATTCGATTTCCAATAACGACCATCGAACTGCACTTACAGCGACCTTTTCTGAAATTGATTTGGACGTATCTCCAAATCCAACCGTTAGATTTCAAATTTCTAATATTCATTGGAAAGCTCTTTTCGATACGAACCCAACGGTTCCAGTTTTAGGAGAATCCGACGGTGTGATCTCCCGTAATGTCCGTTCGAAGTCAATGGTCGAAATTCACGAACTGCCGCAGCGCAGCACGTTCTATTCAGGCCATTATATATATATTATATATATTTCGTCGATTTCCTTTTAAAACGAATTTTATAAATCGTTTCAAATTTTTTTCAAAAACAATTTCAACTTTCATTTCAAATTCAAATCAAAATTGAATTTTCCATTATAAATTATTTTTACATTTATTTCTATTTGATTTCAATTCAAATCGATTCCAATTCAATTTCAGTTCATTTTCAATTCGATTTGAATTCATTCCAAATCGATTTCACTTCGATTTCCAATTGCATTTCTATTTAATTCAATTTCAATTTGATTTCAATTCGATTTGAATTTAATTCGAATTCGATTTCAATTTAACTCAATTCGAATTCACTTTATATTCAATTCAATTCGAATTCACATTATATTCAATTCAATTCGAATTCACATTATATTCAATTCAATTCGAATTTACTTTATATTCAATTCAATTCGAATTTTCTTTATATTCAATTCAATTCGAATTTTCTTTATATTCAATTCAATTCGAATTTTTTAAATCTCTTTTCAATATCCATTATAAAAACGAATATAATCGATATAAATATCGTTCGCGTCAAAATAGCGCATCTCTAATCAACACGGCTTTATATATTTCAATAATTCCGTTATTCTATTCAATAAATGAATATTTATTCTATTCAACACATGAATCTATATTTCTTTCAACACATGACTAATCTCAACAAATGAGTATTGTCAACACGCGACAATTTTTGTTATTTAATATATTTTATAAAATTTTGATTTCTATCGTTTAATTTCTAATCAGACTCCAACCGTAAATTAGTAAGAGAACGATTCCCTAAGCATTAACCCCGAAGGCCGAAACCAACATCAGACCAATACCCAGGAGACCACTCATCTTATCTATTTTCCAGTTAGTTTCAAATTTTATATATGATAAAGATGTAAATTTTATTGTTCAAATATTTCGTACAACACATGACTAATCTCAACAAATGAGTACTGTCAACACATGAATCGATAATTTATAATATCCTTTATTTTCCCAACTGGAATGAGGCCCAATCAATTACCATATAATGTTAATTATATGGATTTCATACAACACATGTAGATAATAGCAACGATAAATAATCAACCATCATCCAAAGTGCACCACGCAACTGCATAAGCATTAAATATAAATAATTAACGCTTACACAGTCTGTCGACCAATCGATCGACATACAATCAATTAATTGGGATTAGTGTATGCCAATTATCATCCCAATACCCGTGTGGGGTGTCAAACATTCAGACACAGATTTTATTTGTGAAGTTGGGCGATGTGTAAAATTTATCGTCCCAATCAATATCAGTCAAATGTGTGTATATAAACAAATCGTCCGATTTGTTTATAAATATTTCATTTTATATACACGTTAAAAATTCTACTTTCAACTATAAAATATTTTTAACTATATAAATATTTTATTTTATTTCACATCACACAATCAATTACACCTCAAAAGCAAACAAACAAGCATAACAGCCGTCCATGGTCCGTGGACGACGGGTGTCGGGTGCTGCTAAACACTGTCTGCATCCTAGTATATATTTTAAACTAGAAATAGAAATAAAAGTGAGGAGTTATCATAGAGGTTTCCACTCCGCCGTGCTTTGCTTTTGAACTGTTGAACCGTCTGGATCTATTTAAAATTCCAATGCAGTTCTTTTCACGTTGTTCATAGTAAAAATCACATTTTTATATCCCACTTCATATATAAGAATTATATTTTTATAACTCTATTACATATATAAAATTCGTATTTTTATAACTCTAACTTCATAATAAAAATCATGTTATTATTTCAAATCCATATGTGTAAAATCACATCCTTATTCGCTACCTGTATAAGAATTATATTTTATATAATTAAAAATTACTTCTTTATATAATTAGAAATCTTAACTTTCTATAAACAAAATATAACCTTTTTAACCAAAAAAATATGATCTTTTCGTCTTGAAAAATATGATCTTTTTATCTTCAAAAATATGATCTTTTCATCTTTAAAAACCATAGCATATATACAAATGTCATATTTTTATATAACAATGCTTTTTCTAAATAAATAAATAAAATCATCTTTTTATCAATGCTGTTAATATTTAAAAACAAGATTTTTGTTTAAGGCTAATTTTAATTGCTAATGAATATCCTAACTAAATTAAAATTAAATTAATTATCTTACTAAATAAATTAACTAAGGTTTTAGATTAACCTAAATTTTCTTTTTTATTTATCACTAAATCCCCTTAATTATATAATTAACTAAGTTTAATTACATTTAAAAAAATGCTACCTTTCATGTTATCTTCTTCGTTGACATCGCCTGGGTAACGAAACCCATCAGCTCCACTTTAAATCGCGCAGCCACTCATCCGTATAGCCACCGCGCCATCAATTCGAGCACGCCATCGAATGCGGCTCTGTGCCTTCTACCATCGCTAGAACCCTAGGGTAGTTCGACGCCCTCTGTTGATCGGGAAAGCCCTGCGAGTTGCGGCTGTTTGAGCAGCGATTTGGGGAGAAATAGGCAACGATACATCACCAGCTTGGAATCAATCGAAAGGGCTCACTGCGTAGAACCATTTTTGTTTTAGATTCAGGTTCTAACTCGCAATGATTTGAGAGAAAAATCAATGCAAAGTTTCAAAGGGTTTCCGCCTTACATTGGGAAGAGAACGGCGGCTTTGACCCCGATTGGAAATTGAATAGGGGTTTGACTTTGGTTGGGGTTATATATATTTATATTTTAATTTATTTAATTTCGAAAATACCCTTGTGTTTGTACGAACTCGAAATCAAACCCAACGACTGTCGCCCCTAGCTAAATACCCCCATTCCGAACACAATGGGATATGTTTCGTAACCCAATTTGGCTGTTACGATCAGTTTTCATTTAAATTAACATTTAAATCATTATATTGAATTTTAAATGTACATTTCAATTTACCGGGGCCACATACTGATTCTAAAAATTCCAAAAAATATATTTCTAGTTTCGTATTGACGATACAGTCCTAAAAAACTTAATTTCATCAAATTTGAAGACCGTTTGAAAAATGACTATTTTCTGGTCGATCCAAATTGACTAAAACTGTCAAAACCCGTTTATCTTTGCCACGCTCACATATTGATTCGAAAAATTACGAATTTTGAAACCTAGCAATAACTTGACATCACGGATCCAACAAAAGTGGTTTCGTCGAAAACCGAGGTCGTTTGCAAAATTTCCATTTTTAAGGGCCAGAATTCCATAACGACTATTCTGAATTTTCAACTGGACGTAACTTTTGATTCCCGCTATAAAATTTCAATTTTTCGGATTCGTTGGAAAGATAGTCTCAATTATATTCTAATATTTTTGGTTTTGCTAAAATCCGGTTTATTTTGAATCCTGTGCATTCATTTGAAGTTTGAAATCGAATTATCGAACTACCGTGCCATTTCAGGCTCGTTATATAATTAAAATAAAATATTTATATTCTAACGACGATTCGAATAAATATATACGTTCTAATTCTATTCAAAATAAATTTCTCGTCGATATTATTTAAAATAATCCAATTTAAATATTCAAAATTCATTAAAGTTTCCAAAATAAAAAATTTAAACTGGCTTAGATTTTCCGGGTTTTTACAATCTCCCCCACTTAAAACTTTTCGTCCCCGAAAAGGAACGAAGCCGAAAGTTGTTTAACTAACCAACTCAACTTCCATTATTTTCCTTATGGCTTAAGTTCTTCAACTTTTCAGTTTCTAAGAACTTCTCAAATTTTTTGAAAATTTGGCTAACACCCTAAATTTTCGAAAAATTTCGCCATAACCTCCCCTGCACTAGGGACCTCGGGATATTTCATATAGCCTCCCATGGCCTTCTTCAATCCAAAAGAAAAAGGAAAGGCCAAGCGGTTGGCCAATCGGCTCATAAAATCATCATCACCCAAACAAGACAGTAAATTATGGTAAACATGTAACTATTTGTCGAGCAAACAATTTTATTCTTCTGCTCTAGCCTCCTTGCTATGACCTGTTCAATGTAAGTACATGTATATGCAAGCAAATGCGACTAAATTTCAATACACTCACTATTTGGTTCAATTTGGCTAAAGTTTCAACATTTAATTAATCAAACAATAATCAAACAACACAATCAACAATCAATTAGTGAATTATCGTTTCAAATTCATAATTTTGATTTATATATAAAAATCATGTTTTTGATGCCAAATCACAACAATAAACCTATCTATATTTGGTTCTCACAATAGTCTATGGAAATATATAAATACCACACTTTCGTCAGTAGAAGATAAATTCTGACGACGAGTACTCAACCATCAGAATCATCTTCGGGCCACTAGAGTATGATTCTATATCTATCCAGTACATTAAAACTTCGAATATACGTTCATGATGCGTATATGCAAAATCTTTATATACTCGATTGTCCAAATTCAATACAAATAAAATATTCAAGTACGAATAAAATGGTTTAAATTTTCAAAACAATGTTTGTTTTCATTTGAAAATTATACTCTTCATACTCGTTCTAGGATACTACTGATCCCATCTCTAACGAGTTATTCTAATTGGATATTACTAATCCAATATCTGATGAATTCTTTCGTTCGGTTCTAATGTGTCCTGTTCTCGAGCTCTGTAAACAAAAGCTCTGACACCAAACTGAGACGACCCGAACTTCCCCGTGAAGGAAAGCACGGATAGAATTGACGACAAGACGAATCAGAACGCAAACAAAAGAACATTTCATTGTTAATTACAACAATTTCATCAGAATACAAGAATATACAAAGTATGAATGAACAAAATACATTCGATAAATATCAGAGATTACAATAAATTACATAGCAGCGGAAAAACAATATAAAACACAACTGAAAGTAATACACGGATACAGAGCTTTCCGAGCATCGTTCCAGCTGTAAATCAGGATCCTGTGAATATAAATCTGCAAAACCAAAACTACTAGCTGCCCGTGTCGAAAATAAGGGCACCCAGAGTTTAGGTTAAAACAATAAACCCCAGGTCAGTCATGTGACTGGTGTGAGAACTAAAAGAGTCATTAAAACTTTACTTTAAAAGAGAGTAATTCAAGGGACCACGCCGTATAACACGGAACGGGTTTCCACCCAAGAATACCAGTGCACAGAATAAAATAAACAACGCAATTCTTTTTGGAAAAATGAAGCTATTATAAGACCTAGGTCCCATCACACAATGCAACGCAAGCCGGAGGATAGGGTTTTACCTTATAATAGCCAAAGAATGCTTGATACGATTAAAAACACATTATTTTGATATTACTACAAGTGTATAGTGTCAAAACAATTTCTATCATAAGTATCAATCATAGTCTGCATAGCTACCATCTACTATGTCGCCATACTAGGCTCTACAAATAAAACCGAAATATCACGTATTGGAAATTGGATTCCATCATGAGTCGATGCAAGGGGCAAGCTCCTCTCCGCTTCGAGACACTCTAGCAAATGCCTCGGGACTACACACTCTGGGTAACCCCTGGATACTCCCAGACCGGTCCTCCCTTAGTTTGAGGATTAATTATTCCTGAACACACGTTTCCCGACCATATAGGACCTATAATCGAGGCGCCTCGCATCCAACAACCACAAAGGTGAAAATAATATAAATGTCAGCTAGTTTAAGCACTGACACCACTGCAGCTAGAAAGAAACGTCGTGCACTCCTTGGGTCTTTATCCCGTTTTTGACTCATACCGAGGTGTGAGGCTCGCGAATTCACGCTATACACAAAGCTGCGCCACACAGGTCGTGCTTTGATCATCAACCACAAGATTTTGCTTTTCAACAGAAGCCTTGATCATCTGCCACTTAGGCATGCCACACAGGCAATTCACTCCATGCGACTGATGTCCATCGATATACAACCTCTGAGCTCGTACGTCTTAGAGAAGGGCGTTAAGCACGAGAATAAATTCTCCGCCGCCAAACAGATGTATATTTAATAGAGATCAATCAGCACAGAATAAAATCCAATGTTAGACACACAGTCCATTTACAAGTTCGTTCTGGGTCTGAACGAAACCGTAGGCACTTTCCTCGCATATCCATCGATCTCCAAGTACGTCTGGACGATCACCAACTGATTCCCTCATCTTGGGTGCACAAACACCACATACGTCGCATTCCAATTCAGCAGTCACTAACCGTAAATTAGCAAGAGAACAATTCCCCAAATATTAACCCCGAAGGCCGAAACCAACATCAGATCAATATTCAGGAAACCATCCTTCTTAGCTAACCTACAGTTAGTTTCTAAATTTCACATTCTTAGGGAAAGGCTCCCATTAATTTTATCAAAGATAAATTCTTCTAAATTTAATCTTTAATCCTCCTTTGGATATCATTTCAAACCATGTTAAGGTTTTCCAAACTAGTCGGGATTAGCGAACCACACCGAAGTAATTATTTATTTTATTTCCCAATCCCAACCTATTTATCCCATGGAGCAAAACTGGTAATACTTCGTATCTAACACCACGGTGTTATTGGTAAAATTAATTACCATTTCACGTTCAAATCTAATTAAAGATTTAACTATCGCTTTGGAGCAAAACTGGTGACACTCCATTCTCGCTCACTTTCCAAATTTGATAATTTAAATTAACGATTCCCATTTCAATCTAATTACAGATTCATTGAAACTCCTTTACTGGGTTAAAGAACTAATGTTATTTAAAACACCGTTCACGATAAACCTACAAATCAATTCTAATTCAATTCCAATAAATATATATATTAATTGGTATACTTCATTAAATCTAATTAAAAAGTTTTAATCTTTTCTCAACGGGGTTTAAGAACAGTGTTCATGAATACACCATTCACGACAAACCCAAATCCCATTTGATATTAAATACAAGGCTCTGAATAGAAAATATATCAGCTTATATTCAATATCAAATTCTGAAACCAACAAATATCGTATTGGAAATAACGATATAAATATATCTTTCAAATTTCCACAACCATATCTGTATAATCACGAAATCGAACATCGAAATATTTCGAAGATAATTTCGATTCAAATCCATTCCAATTCGTATATTGGAAATTCTGATTATTTTTAAAACCACTTTCAAATTCAATTTATTTATTTCAAAAATAAATTGATTTTTATTCTAGTTCAAAACTAGTTCATTTTGATAAAAATACATTTTTATCCTGTCAAATGTGGAATTTTTCATCCCAGTTCTTCCCAATTCACTTCTTATGATTTTACGTAGATTATTGATATTTTTAATAATTTTATCAAGGCCCGTACAGTCGATTTCCAATAACGACCATCGAACTGCACTTACAGCGACCTTTTCTGAAATTGATTTGGACGTATCTCCAAATCCAACTGTTAGATTTCAAATTTCTAATATTCATTGGAAAGCTCTTTTTGATACGAACCCAACGGTTCCGGTTTTAGGAGAATCCGACGGTCGGATCTCCCGTAATGTCCGTTCGAAGTCAATGGTCGAAATTCACGAACTACCGCGGCGCGGCGCATTCTATTCAGGCCATTATATATATATATTATATATATATCGTCGATTTCCTTTTAAATCGAAATTTATAAATCGTTTCAAATTTGTTTCAAAAACAATTTCAACTTTCATTTCAAATTCAAATCAAAATTGAATTTTCCATTATAAATTCTTTTTACATTCATTTCTATTTGATTTCAATTCAAATCGATTCCAATTCAATTTTAGTTCGTTTTCAATTCGATTTAATTCATTCCAAATCGATTTCACTTCGATTTCCAATTGCATTTCTATTTAATTCAGTTTCAATCCGATTTCAATTCGTTTTCAATTCGATTAGAATTCAATTCGAATTCGGTTTCAATTCAATTCGATTTCAATTTAATTCAATTCGAATTCACTTTATATTCAATTCAATTCGAATTCACTTTATATTCAATTCAATTCGAATTCACTTTATATTCAATTCAATTCGAATTTACTTTATATTCAATTCAATTCGAATTTTCTTTATATTCAATTCGAATTTTTTAAATCTCTTTTCAATATCCATTATAAAAACGAATATAATCGATATAAATATCGTTCGCGTCAAAATAGCGCATCTCTAATCAACACGGCTTTATACATTTCAATAATTCTGTTATTCTATTCAACACATGAATCTATATTTCTTTCAACACATGACTAATCTCAACAAATGAGTACTGTCAACACGCGACTATTTTTGTTATTTAATATATTTTATAAAATTTTGATTTCTATCGTTTAATTTCTAATCAGACTCCAACCGTAAATTAGTAAGAGAACGATTCCCTAAGCATTAACCCCGAAGGCCGAAACCAACATCAGACCAATACCCAAGAGACCACTCATCTTATCTATTTTTCAGTTAGTTTCTAATTTTATATATGATAAAGTTGTAAATTTATTGTTCAAATATTTCGTTCAACACATGACTAATCTCAACAAATGAGTACTGTCAACACATGAATCGATATTTTGTAATATTCTTTATTTTCCCAATTGGAATGAGGCCCAATCAATTACCATATAATGTTAATTATATGGATTCCATACAACACATGTAGATAATAGCAACGATAAATAATCAACCATCATCCAAAGTGCACCACGCAACTGCATAAGCATTAAATATAAATAATTAACGCTTACACAGTCTGTCGACCAATTGATCGACATACAATCAATTAATTGGGATTAGTGTACGCCAATTATCATCCCAATACCCGTGTGGGGTTTCAAACATTTAGAAACAGATTTTATTTGTGCAGTTGGGCGATGTGTAAAATTTATCGTCCCAATCAATATCAGTCAAATGTGTGTATAATAACAAATCGTCTGATTTGTTTATAAATATTTCATTTTATATACACGTTAAAAATTCTACTTTCAACTATAAAATATTTTTAACTATATAAATAATTTATTTTATTTCACATCACACAATCAATTACACCTCAAAATCAAACAAACAAGCATACAAGCCGTCCATGGTCTGTGGACGACGGGTGTCGGGTGCTGCTAAACACCGTCTGCATCCTAGTATATATTTTAAACTAGAAATAGAAATAAAAGTGAGGAGTTCTAACAGAGGGTTCCACTCCGCCGTGCTTTGCTTTTGAACTGCTGAACCGTCTGGATCTATTTGAAATTCCAATGTAGTTCTTTTCACGCTGTTCATAGTAAAAATCACATTTTTAAACGATGATCTTTATAAAAAAAATCACATTTTTATATCGCCACTTCATATATAAGAATTATATTTTTATAACTCTATTACATATATAAAAATCGTATTTTTATAACTCTAACTTCATAATAAAAATCATGTTTTTATTTCAAATCCATATGTGTAAAATAACATCATTATTCGCTACCTATATAAGAATTATATTTTTATATAATTAAAAATTACTTCTTTATATAATTAAAAATCTTAACTTTCTATAAACAAAATATAACCTTTTTAACTACAAAAATATGATCTTTTCATCTTCAAAAATAAGATCTTTTCATCTTCAAAAATATGATCTTTACATCTTTAAAAACCATAACGTATATACAAATGTCATATTTTTATATAACAATGCTTTTTCTAAATAAATAAATAAAATCATCTTTTTATCAATGCTGTTAATATTTAAAAATAAGATTTTTGTTTAAGGCTAATTTTAATTTCTAATGAATATCCTAACTAAATTAAAATTAAATTAATTATCTTACTAAATAAATTAACTAAGGTTTTAGATTAACCTAAATTTTCTTTTTTATTTATCACTAAATCCCCTTAATTATATAATTAACTAAGTTTAATTACATTTTTAAAAAAAACGCTACCTTTCATGTTATCTTCTTCGTTGACATCGCCTGGGTAACGAAACCCATCAGCTCCACTTTAAATCGCGCTGCCGCTCATCCGTATAGCCACCGCGCCATCAATCCGAGCACGCCATCGAATGCGGCTCCGTGCCTTCTACCATCGCCAGAACCCTAGGGTAGTTCGACGCCCTCTGTTGATCGGGAAAGCCCTGCGAGTCGCGGCTGTTTGAGCAGCGATTTGGGGAGAAATAGGCAACGATACATCACCAGCTTGGAATCAATCAAAAGGGCTCACTGCGTAGAACCATTTTTGTTTTAGATTCAGGTTCTAACTCGCAATGATTTGAGAGAAAAATCAATGCAAAGTTTCAAAGGGTTTCTGCCTTACGTTGGGAAGGGAACGGCAGCTTTGACCCCGATTGAAAATTGAATAGGGGTTTGACTTTGGTTGGGGTTATATATATTTATATTTTAATTTATTTAATTTCGAAAATACCCTTGTGTTTATACGAACTCGAAATCAAACCCAACGACTGTCACCCCTAGCTAAATACCCCCATTCCAAACACAATGGGGTATGTTTCGTAACCCAGTTCGGCTGTTACGATCAGTTTTCGTTTAAATTAACATTTAAATCATTATATTGAATTTTAAACGTAAAATTCAATTTACCGGGGCCACATACTGATTCTAAAAATTCCAAAAAATATATTTCTAGCTTCGTAATGACGATACGGTCCTAACAAACTTAATTTCGTCAAATTTGAAGACCGTTTGAAAAATGACTGTTTTCTGGTCGATCCATATTGACTGAAACTATCAAAACACGTTTAACTTTTCCACGCTCACATATTGATTCAAAAAAATACGAATTTTGAAATCTAGCAATAACTTGACATCACGGATCCAGCAAAAGTGGTTTCATCGAAAACCGAGGTCGTTTGCAAAATTTCCATTTTTAAGGGCCAGAATTCCATAGCGACTATTCTGAATATTCAACTGGACGTAACTTTGATTCCCGCTCTGAAATTTCAAATTTTCGGATTCGTTGGAATGATATTCTCAATTAGATTCTAATATTTTTGGTTTCGCTAAAATCCGGTTTGATTTGAATCTTGTGCATTCATTTGAAGTTTGAAATCGAATAATCGAACTACCGCACCATTTCAGGCTCGTTATATAATTAAATTAAAATATTTATATTCTAACGACGATTCGAATAAATATATACGTTCTGATTCTATTCAAAATAATTTTCTCGTCGATATTATTTAAAATAATCCATTTTAAATATTCAAAATTCATTAAATTTGCCAAAATAAAAAAATTAAACTGGCTTAGATTTTCCGGGTTATTACAATCCTAATCTATTCTTCACTTTCTTTCAAATATATATACAAAGGAGAAGATTATATGAAGGGTGTACTTAAACTGTGACTTGTCTGTGTTATTAAGAACACATACGCAATCGAAAACTACTTTTTGTATTTAGGAAGTCTTGTTCTGCTACTCAAGCAAGAAGTCCTCTTCGGCTACTAAGATGAAATCTTGTTCTACTGCTTAGGTGTTGTAATACCTATTCCTCCGGGTTAACTGAGGGTGTTCATTAGTGAAATTCCAGAAGGAGTCTGGGACTGGACGTAGAATCATGCTTCGAACCAGTATAAAATTCATGTTGTTCTTTACTTTATTTACTACATTTACATTTATAGTCTGTGATATATTCTCTAAATATTTATCTCATTAAATATTATTTTCATATATCTAGAATAATATACCACTCTATCAAAATTTACACATATACAGCATTTCCATTTTACTCGATTCTACTCGTTCTTTTCGTTTCGTATCAAAGCAAGACATCTTATAACCGTAAAATAGTTATTTGATATCTCGATAATATGGAAAACAATACTAGCACCAACACAAACACTAGTTTCATAGAGGGTCAATCCACTACATGACCTCCACTCTTTAATGGAATGAACTATAATTATTGAGTTACACGAATGAGAATCTATATGCAAAAATAATTTTGATTCATGGAATATCACTTAAAAGGAATATACACCCCATACTACTAATTACCTGAATGGTCATCCATTAAGAAAAAAGATGCTACTGCAAATGTTAAAGCTATGAATTGCATTGTGCCTTGAATAGAAATGAGTTTAACCGTATTTATATGTGCAATACTGCATATGAAATATGGCGAACACTAAAAGTAACTCATGAAGGAACTAACAAGGTTAAACAAAGCAAGATATCCATGCTTAAAAGTCAATTCAGAATTTTAGGATGAATGAAAATGAATCTATTAATGACATGCATTCTAGATTTCAAGACATTTATCATTCATTACTGGGCTTAGGAGAGAAATACTCCGATTTGATATAATATCGAAACTCCTGAATTCTTTAACGGAAGATTGGGAATGAAAAGTCTTGGTAATTGAAGAAGATAATGATCTTCCAACCATAAAATCAGAAGAGTTAATAGGAAATCTAATGTCATATGAAATAAATTCACAAGCAAAAAGAGTTTATGCACAGGATAAAAAGAATCTAGCCTTCTATGTAGAAAAAGAAGAATCACATTCAGATGAAGAAGACCTAGTGTTGTAATATAAGATCTCTGATTAAGTTGTATAATTAAATTTGTATCTTATACATTTAGTAGTGTCGAATATTTATCAAATATTATGTAGCAAGTTTGTAGTTTTCATTAGTACTTTTAGAGTGGACAGATATTTCGGTAATTTTGACTGTCCCGAAAAATTCGGGTCGTTACATTAGCTTTTATTGCCAAAAAAATTAGAAAGTTTTTGAAATGTAAGAAAGGTAAAATAAACAATGGAAAGAAAAAACTTAACAACAACAAATCATCTTCATCAGTAATTGAGTGCTTTGGTCGTCATAAAAAAGGACATTTTCAAAAAGACTGTCCATAACATAAGAAACAACATCACAACAAAAATAAGAAGGAGAAATCCAAAAGATGAGCATTTTCAGTAACATGGAATGACTCAAATTCCTCATCTTCAGAAAGCGATAGTGAAAGTGATACCAAACAAGCTAATATGTGCCTCATGGCCAAAGATAAGAATGTTATTGACTCTACTTTTGAAGATATGGTAGAAATAAATACATTGTTATTAGAATCTAGAAATTGTTTCAAAAGAAAATATAAACAAGCTAGTGAGGATTAGAAAAAGGCAGAATTCGAAAAAGATATGCTGAAAGATGAAAAAGAGACATTAGAAGATGAAATTTGAAAAATTCAAGAAACTCTTTCTGATGCAAATTCTCAACTTCTTATTGAGTTAAGAAATTGAAACTCACAAAAGAAAAGAATAACATGCTTATTTCTGAAAATCATGAGTTGAAAACTAGGATTAAAATAGTTGAATTAGATAATTCTAGTCTTAAAATCAAGTTAGATTATATCACTAAAAATGTCACTAATTTTAATAAAGAAAGAGAGAATGTTTCTAGAATTATAGAAAATTCTTAACTTGCATCTAGCAAAAAAGGACTAGGATACAAACAAAATACTTATATTCCAACCAGAAAGAAATCAAATAAAAAGAAGCTTAAACCTAGCAATCCATCAATACCACAAAGAAAAAAGTTTCTAATACTATTAATATATGGGTTCCTTGAACAAATAATTCTTTGATTACGAATAAATATATAAAATCATTCTTAGAAACAATTCAACAAAATAAGAATAATATTTATAAAAGGGACACTGAAGCCTCTTGGGGTTGGTTTCCTAAGACCTATCTCTTAGGACCCTAACGGAGGAAGTGCGTACCAATGTCATTACATATTTTTTGCAGGTCCCACTTAAGAAAAGAGTAAAACAATACTCAATATTGGTTGCTCAAAACATATGATAGGAGATAAAAAAATGTTGACAAATATTATCTACTCAAAAGTACGAACTGTCAAATTTGGAGATAATTTCAAAGGTTATATCATCGGCAAAGGCGATGTGAGCAATTACGGTACATCTAATTTACCTCTTATTACTGATATTTCTTTAGTTAAAAATCTTAAACATAATATGCTTAGTATTAGTCAATTATTTGATAAAGGTTTCAAAATATTATTTTCTGAAAATAAGGGTACTATTTCAAATGAAAAACAAAATATTATTTTTGAAGGGAATAGAGATAAAAACATTTATATTATAAATATAGAAATAAATAAAAATCTGAATTTGTGTTTATAAGCTAAAGAAAATGATCCTTGGTTATGGAATAAAAGATTTTGTCATATGAATTTTAAAACAATAAATAAAATTTTGAAAAATGAAATCGTAAAAGGTTTACCAAAAACAAAATTAAAAATTAATAATATATGTGACGCTTATCAATAAGGAAAATTAACAAAATCTTTATTTAAATCTAAGAAGGTCATTTCAACATTACAACCATTATAATTACTACATATGGATCTATTTGGACCAACCCAAGTTCAATCCATAAATCATAGCATATATATGTTTGTAATAGTCGATGATTTTTCTAGATATACTTGGACGGTATTTTTGAAAAATAAAAGTTATACTTTTGAACATTTTAAAACTTTTGTAAACAAAATAAAAATTTAAAAGGACTGAAAATAAAAAAACATTAGAAGTGATCACGGAGGAGAATTTGAAAATGAAATATTTGATCAATATTGTAAAAAGAAAGGCATTTTTCACAATTTTTCATTTCCTTGAACTCCACAACAAAATGAAGTCTTAGAACGAAAAAACAGAATCCTATAAGAATGCACCAGAACATTATTAAATGGTAGTACGTTACTAAAACATTTTTGGGCAGAAGTTATTTCAACAGCCTGTTATGTTTTGAATCATGTCTCTATCCGGCCACTTACGAAAAATACTCCATACGAACTCACTACTACAAAACAGGTCATTTGCCTCAGTTGTATACCCTCTGTTGCTTCGGTTCTACATCCGATGCAAATGCAGACAATGTAAAAGGCCTTTATCTTTTGCACTTGTTTTAGAAACAGTGCAAAAAAATGTTTTTTAACCGGTTGTCATTAACAGCCGGTGCAAAAGATGAGTTTTTGCACCTGTTTTTATCAAAAACTGGTGCAAAAAATGCTCTGTAACCGTAAAAAGCTTATTTTTTGCATCAGTCGTTTTCTACAACCGATGTAAGAGATGGAAATGTAGCACTGGTTATTGGTTGTTACAAACAACTGATACAAGAAAGTAACATTTGACTTGTTGCATCGTTTATTCCTAACAAATGGTGCAAAATGATGATCTTTTGCAGAAAACCCCTCATTAACTGTCGAAATTTTAAAACATGCTATTAATACAGTTATACATATACGTCATTTTTATGATCATTTATAATAAAACTGAATGACAAACAAATTTAGCATAACTTAAACTATATATATATATATAATATAATTACAGTGTTCATCGATACAAAATAGTTATTCATATATTCGTTTTAGTAATATAATTCACATTTTCAATACAATAATCACTAAGAAGTTAATTGTAACAATGAGCTTTTCGAAGTAAACTAAAGCCTAAAAATACTCCAGTCAGATCACCAATATAGTGAATTGTGGATCACTTAGGTTAATCAAACCTCAGTTATACATGAACCAAATGCCAAACCTTCAAACCACTAATTCAATCGTTCATGAGCAGCCTTTTTTCCCCTTACTTCTCACCAGGTTATTATGTCCTCCTTTTTTTCCTTTGCTTCTCACCGGGTTATTATGTCATCCTCAGTATCTTGTATTGTTATGTAGAAAGAAAAAATAATCCTGTATAGATAAAATCACCACTACATCAGAATTTAAATCGCAAGCTCCACCTAAGGAAAATGTGAATGGAAGTTAATGCACACATGCACATGGAAATATGTGTGTATACATACATGCGCATCCACACATTTAATATTTGGTTCGGGGAACTTATAAATGGAGTTGATGTTATTCCCTTCCTTACAAACATCTTGCACATCGTTTAGTTTCACAAATCCAAATGCTTATATATGTTCAATGAAAAAGAAAAAAGAAGACTAAAATCGAACATTGATCCTGTGTCTGGTTATAAAAACCCAGTGTGCTTATACCTGCACGACACATAGGCAGAAAATGTGGTGAGAATAAAATGGTAAACTGACAAGAGAAATTGGGACAAGAATATTCAGATGAACAAGAAAAGGCTGCCACTATCAGTATAACCAAATGGAAAATGTTTATTTGTTTAGTGTTAGCAGCAAACAAAAATAAACATGCGTGCATACTTGTGTCAGTGTAATGTTAAAAAACATCGTAACGTATTATGATTGAGCTTTAATCTTACGATTCACACTTGATCCATCACACGCTAGTTACTAAGTCAAACTACATAACCTCTTTATTCACACTTTACTTTTATGTTTTAACACTTCACTTAAAGCATTATATTTACCTTGCCACGTTGATGTTCAATGCAAGTAGAAAATGAACCTTTTTAAACTCAACCCAAGTTCGTCACAGACTGACAAATTACACATACATGTATATTATATTAAGTAATATTAAACTGTTTAATTAAGAAATTTTGCAGATCAAGTATAAGAATAGTGTATACGCAGGGTAATCTAATTCAGTTAAGATTATATAGTAAGTGATTCTAATAAATACCTAGAAGGGTTTTGCTATAGTAGTTTTTCATGTAAGGCCAGAATCAGTCTTCGACCATTGATTTCACAAGGCAACAACAGCGCTAGTCTCCAGCTTCTGCAATTCTTCCAAGTGTATTGTCTTTGACTCAACAAAATGGCAAGGACTGCAAAAAATAAATAATTAAATAAATTGGAGAAAAGGGAGCAAGTCACATGGATTGTAAAAAAGTTGGTAACTGATCCTGTGGTGTGGAAACATCAAAAGCTAAATGAATATGCATGATTAACTGTATAAATAAATGAATATGCATAATTTAATTAGCATAAATAAATTAAACAATATTAATATGCATAGGAGCAAGCATACATATGTAGAACCGAAACCACATTGTTGCATATGCACATGTAACACAATAGCATATCAGTCGGCATAGATTTGGTTTGCAGTGGGATAGGACAGATTTCAAAATAATATGTTAAATTCAATCTTCGATCTATTTTAAAAACCGTATTAAGTGTTTTGCCATGATCAGTTAGCATCATTAAAGATTCAAAGTCGTATCAAGAATTTTAGCCGTGAATATGTAGTACCAAGTGAATTTCGAAATCATTTAAAGTATTTTAGCCATAATTAGGCAGTACTATGCATTTTCAAAGTCTTACGAAGTATTATTTTATTCATGATCAAGTAATGTCATGCAGTTTCAAATATATGTAAAATAATATTGCCATAATCAAGTCGTGACATGTAAAGAAAAGCTAGCCATACCATGTAATGCTTTACAAGGGAAAATTAAGCTATAGCTAACAAAGTGGTGTAAGGAACTAGCCATGACCAAATATGTCATGCAATATAGACACAAATGCTATGACAACTAGTTTTCCCCATTAATTTGCATCGAAGTTCTAACCTCGAAAACTAGAGCTTGGTTTCAAAATAATTTTGTCTACTTGGCCTAGCGATTTTCAAAATAACTCTCAACCATCTGTTATGGTTTCCTGAACTAAGAACCAAAGCTCAAAACAAATTTTCTTTTAGTTATTATAATCAGAGTGAAATTGTGACCTCTTTAGCAAGAACTATATGACCAAATCACTAATGGTATCTTGAGTACACTAATAAAAAATAGTTTAGCCCCAGGTACAAATAGAAATCTATCACCTATCTCATGTTACTACCTTCCTTCTCCTTCCTTTTGTTTTACCACCTAGTTTGTTGCTGCCACATACACAGTACTGCACATATACATAGTGCCTACCCTTCACTTTCATATACATAGTATAAAATCAACAAATTAACCTCCTAAGAAATAGAATACCTAAAATTTAGATTTCCTACAAATAAACAAATATTATTTAGTTGAGGTTTAGATCGTACCATAGCATTGCAAGCTGCAGGGTAATCTAATTTTGCATCTAAGACAATTCGCTTGGCCATCTCCAAGTTTGTTGATTTGTCAACAAAAACAAGGCAAATTCCATTTAGTAAATAGAAAATGGTTATGCATTCATAATAAAAAAATCACTAATAGTACTTATAGCTTAGATCTAGAACAAGAAGCATACCAACGTGACCATCGACAGGAATCTTAATAGATTCCTTAATTTGAGGCACGATTTTGTTGTTGCCTACAATCCTTTATAAGACACCTCCAGCCTTCCTCACCTACAAAGACAAATGAATGATTTAATAGTCCAATGTACATATATGGATACGTTTTGCAAACTTTATGATGAATTTTATGGGAACTTTTGGTGTTGATTTTGAAACAACGGTCAATAAGAAATCAAGATAACATAGTGTCTTTACTGTTAAGTTATAAACTATAAAACTCAGAAATAAGAAGATGTTAGAAATTCAAGAAATATTATCATTTAAGTTCTTTGTCCATTCTATTTAATATTCAAACAGTGGAAAATCTCTGCGTTCATTAAAGAATAAAATTAAAGCATACATGGAGAAAACATGCGAATACTACAAGGCATACTCCAAGATTTTGGATTTAACAACAAAAAGGAGGAAAACATTTTCAGTTTTTTTAGTGCATTTTGATGCTTATTTCGCTTTCATTATTCTGCTCTTGCATGATTCTAGTGTTTATTTTCATAGATTTTATTTTGTGTTTTATTTTGTTTAGTGTTGATTGTCATAAGGAAAAAATTTATTGCACTTGATAATTCGTATATATCTATTCTCCATGCATTTGTTTAACATTCCACATTGTTTGGCTTTTTCTTCTTTTATTTCAGTTTTTTTCTTTCAAATTTGTGTATCTCTCATTTAAGTTTTGTTTAATCTTGTTTAACCTCTCTGCCTTTTTGCTTCCAATTTCTGCTGTTACATCCCAGAAATAATTTCATTTCAACTAATACAATGCAGACTGTAATACATTTCAGCAGTTTGTTTATTTTCTATTTTACAAGCATTCCACATTTGCATCTCTTTTCTGTATTCTATGCTTCAACATCTCCTGAAGCCTTCGCCCTTTCCCTTTTGATGGCCACAACCTCCCTACCACTATAACACTAAGGCAGCCACTCAAATACGAATAACCAAACAACAACCTCTTCTTTTGTTCACATCACACCAGAATCCAAGCTCGCCACTTCGTTATATTCAACTCTCAAATCGTTGCAACTGTTTAAACTCCCCTACCATGATCACTTTTAATCAAACTGTTTGTCCATAGCAACCAAAACCTGTTCAATTTCAGTCCACCTCAACCATAATTCGATCAGTAACTCCACAATCAACAGAACTCCATCTTCAATCACTTCCTTTCATCAACTACATCAGCCATCATACCTTCCTCCGTCACCATAAAACCGCCACTAGATGTTCATCAATCGTGCCCTTTGCCCAACACCAGTCTCCACACTCAATCATCAAAAAAATTCCCCGACCTCATTAAGAAATTATAAACTAATACTTCTTCAATTGCATAAACCAACGTGTGACGACCGCCCACAACCCATGCACTAAACAAGAGGAATAATGCGCTAAAAGGTGTGACAGGCAGCCATGGACGATCATCATAGGTAAACAACAACATTGGTACCTGTCGTAACTCACAGCGCAAGGATAAAATATAATAAAACATATACAATAGGTATTAATAGTGAAGCAGAAAACACCAAACTTCCTTAACAATTAGAAAGTAATATCCATACACTTGGATTACAATAATAGATTTATACAAATCTGCCTTACTACAGCACTCAGAGAAGAATAACACACAGCAGAAATCCAAATGCTATGTAGAAGGAAAGATAATATGCCAGCCTCCTACTCGCCTTCGAACTGCAACATCTTCCTCACTAAGCTATCACCTGTCACCTATTCTGGCCATCCAACAATCGGATGAACAGCCCAAGGTAATAGGAGGGAAACATAAAACCTTGAGTCAGACAATAGTCTTAGTGAGCGACAAAACAACTATCTAACATCATGAATAAAGTATATGAGAATGGATATATAAACATACTAATCTACCTACAACACCAGAGAAGAACCCAAACCTGCCTTCTCCACATCCAACAGTGATAACCTTTACAATGCATTCAACCAAAAGAAAAACAACTCAACCATGGCATTCAAGATAACCATTCATTAAATAGCAATCACAACCAGTTATATCTCACATAAACCATCCTAATCGAACTCAACAAACCTCAAGTACAAGCCCCAGAGGTCTAAACAAATATCAGACAAGCACTCAAGAAACATCTGCTTTGATGTTGGAAAATCAATGTGAGACAGTACAAACAGAACACCCAATCATCCATGACTGACTTTGGCTATCATCGCCAACCTTGCTTCGAAACTATCGTTAATCGTATGACGACCAACCTTTGCCATATGTCAAGGGCTAATGGTAACCCCAGTTCTAGCATAAACTCCATACGCCTTTCAACGATACGTATGTTTGTCCAACCTTGACAACTAGGTCTTTCAACGATACCCAGGGTACTCGACCAGCAACCTTCCGGTCTTTTAGGTGCCCCTGCTTTGTGTCTGCTAGAACTAACGACAACGATAACCCTCGTCCTTCGCATTTCTAGTCATACAACTTTGACAACTTGTCATAACTCGAGAAACCTTCTCGAGTAACCATTATCCACCATCTCCAACTCACAACCTACGAGTTCCCACCTCATTGCACTACGGCATGGGTTCGGGGGCATACCCAAAAAAAACTTCAAAAATGACCCTGTGCGATCGACCCCCTGGCCATGCTCAACCACATTCTTCAAAACATGACCGACCCCATTACATCAGAGATGACCTACCCGACCCATATGTGTGATCCAAGCTTGCTCGACCGACCCACTCAGGTGCGATCGACCCCTCCTTGCACGACCCTACGTACTCGACCCAAACCACCCTCTTCTGGGACATGATCGACCAACCCGTCTTGGCACGACCCCATCACTTCACGAGCCCTGACCGACCGCCTTGCTTGATCCCCTTGCTCGACCGACCAGAGCCCTGCCCGACCGACCCACTCGTGCAAGACTGACCCCTATTGACACGACCCGAACTTCCCCGTGAAGGAAAGCACAGATGGCGTTGAGGACAAGACAAAATAGAACGCAGACGGAAGAACATTTCATTGCTATTACAACAATTCCATCAGATACAAGAATATACAGAGTATAAATGAATAAATTACATTCGATAAATATCAGAGATTACAATAAATTACATAGCAGCCGAAAAATATACAAAACACAACTGAAAGTAATACACGGATACAGAGCTTTCCGAGCATCGTTCCAACTGTAAATCAGGATCCTGTGAATATAAATCTGCAAAACCAAAACTACTAGCTGCCCGTGCGGAAAATAAAGGCACCCAGAGTTTAGGTTAAAACAATAAACTCCAGGTCAGTCATGTGACTGGTGTGAGAACTAAAACAGTTATTAATATTGGTTTTAAAGTTAGGTAAATCAAGGGACCACGCCGTATAACACGGAATGGGTTTCCTCCCAAGGATACCAGTGCATAGAACAAACAGCGCAATGCTAAATAAAGAAAAATGAAGCTGTTATAAGACCCAGGTCCCATCACACAATGCAACGCAAGCCGGAGGATAGGGTTTTCCCTTATAACAGCCAAAACATGCTTGATACGTTTAAAACACATTATTTGATACTATTATAGGTGTATAGTGTCAAAACAATTTCAATCATAAGTATCAATCATAGGCGGCATAGCTACCATCTACTATGTCGCCATACTAGTTCTACAATTAAAACCGCAATACGTGTATTGGAAATTGGATTTCCGTCATGAGTCGAGGCAAGGGGCAAGCTCCTCTCCGCTTCGAGACACTCTAGCAAATGCTCAGGACTACACACTCTGGGCAGCCACTTGGATCGGTTGGGCCGGTCCTCTCTTACGTTTGAGGATTGGCAATTCCTGAACACACGTTTCCCGGTCCTTACAGACCTATAATCGAGGCGCCTCATTCCAACAACCACAAAGGTGAAAAGTATATAAATGTCAGGGCTGGTAAGTCACTGACACCACCAAAGCTAGAAGGAAACGTCGTGTTCTCCCAACGGCCCGTATCCCGATTTTAACTCATACTGAGGTGTGAGGCTCGCGAATTCACGTTATACACAAAGCTACGCCCCAAAGGCCGTGCTTTGATCATCAACCACAAGACTTTGCTTTTCAATAGAAGCCTTGATCCATGCAACTCAGCGTGCCACACAGGCAATTCATGCCATGCGATTGATATCTGTCGATATATAACCTCTAAGCTCGTACGTCTCAGAGAAGGGCGTTAAGCAAGAGAATAAATTCTCCGCCGCCAAACAGATATATATTTAACAGAAATCAATCAACACAGAATAAAATCCAATGTCAGACACACATTCCATTTATAAGTTCAATCTGGGTCTGAACGAAACCGGAGGCACTTTCCTCGCATATCCATCCATCTCCAAGTACGTCTGGACGACCACCAACTATTTCCATCCTCTTGGGTGTACAGCCCAATCAGGATCGTCAGTAATAATCCAAACGATGTAAAGACTTCCGGTCTTCAACCACCGTCTTCATCTTCGACTTATCGTCGAAGCGGTTATTCAGAATGGGTATAAACCCGGACTTTCAGAACAACCCGCGTATATTAAAAACAAATGTTACACAAACACAACATACACCTCATTCCAATCCTTAGGGAAAGGTTCCCATTAATTTTGTCCAAGATAAATTCTTTAAAATTTATCCTTTAATCTTCCTTTGGATGTCATTTCAAACCAAATAATGGTTTTCCAAACTAGTCGAGATTAGCGAACCACACCGAAGTAATTATTTATTTTATTTCCCAATCCCAACCTATTCATCCCATAAAGCAAAACTGGTAATACTCCATATCTAATACCACGGTGTTATCGGTAAAATTAATTACCATTTCACGTTCAAATCTAATTAAAGATTTAACTATCGCTTTGGAGCAAAACTGGTGATACTCCATTCTCGTTCAATTTCTAAATTTGATAATTTAAATTATCAATTCACATTTCAATTTAATTGCAGATTCATTAAAACTCCTTTAACAGGGTTAAAGAACCAGTGTCATTTAAAACACAGTTCACGATAAACCCAAATCATATTCTATTTATTATCGGGTTAAAGAACTAATGTTATTTAAAACACCATTCACGATAAACCCACCAATCAATTCTATTTAAAATCCGTTTCAAATCCAATTTATTTATTTGAAAATAAACGGGTTTAACTTTAGTTCAAAACTAGTTCATTTCGATAAAAATCTATTTTTATCCTTTCAAATATGGAGTTTTTCATCCCAATTTTTCCCAAATCATTTCTTATGATTTTACACAAATTATTACTATTTTTAATAATTTTATCAAGGCCCGTACAGTCGATTTCCATCAACGGCCATCGAACTGCACTTACAGCGACCTTTTTCGAATTTGATTTGGACGTATCTCCAAATCCAACCGTTAGATTTCAAATTTCTAATATTCGTTAGAAAGCTCTTTTCGATACGAACCCAACGGTTCATGTTTTAGGAGAATCCGACGGTCGGATCTCCCGTAATCTCCGTTTGAAATAAATGGTCGAAATTCACGAACTGCCGCGGCGCGGCGCGTTCTATTCAGGCCATTATATTATATATATAATATATATTTCTTCGATTTCTATTTAAAACGAATTTTATAAATCGTTTTAAATTTGTTTCAAAAACAATTTCAACTTCCATTTCAATTCAAATCAAAATTGAATTCTTCCTTATAAATTCGTTTTAAAATTCATTTATATTCAATTCAAATTTCAATTCAATTTGATTTCATTTCAATTCGGTTTCAATTCAATTCGAATTCGTTTTATATTCAATTCATTTTCTATTCAAATCAAATCAAATTCGTTTTCTATTTAATTCAAATTCAATTCATTTTCTATTCAATTCAGATTCAATTCATTTTCTATCCAATTCAAATCAAATTCGTTTTCTATTCAATTCAAATTCAAATTGGTTTTCTATTCGATTCAATTCAAATTGGTTTTGTTTTCTATTTGAATCAAATTCATTTTCTATTCAAATCAAATTCGCTTTGTTTTCTATTTGAATCAAATTCATTTCGTTTTCTATTCAAATCAAATTCGCTTTGTTTTCTATTTGAATCAAATTCATTTCGTTTTCTATTTGAATCAAATTCATTATATATTCAATTGAAATCAAATCCGTTATATATTTAATTCGAATTCAATTCGTTATATATTCAATTCGAATTCAATTCGTTATATATTCAATTCGAATTCAATTCGTTATATATTCAATTCGAATTCAATTCGTTATATATTCAATTCGAATTCGTTTTCTATTCAATTTAATTCAAATTTCATTTCAAATTATTCGATTTCGAAATCACTTTTCAATATTCATTTTAAAATGAATAAAATCGATATAAATATCGTTCACGTCAAAATGGCGTCAATCTAATCAACACGACTTCATATATTTCTATTTTCAAATATTCTATTTCAAATATTTCTTTTTCAAATATTTCTTTTTCAAATATTTCTATTTTCAAATATTCTATTTCAAATATTTCTTTTTCAAATATTTCGTTTTCAAATATTTCTATTTCAAATATTTCGTTCAACACATGACTAATCTCAACGGATGAGTACTGTCAACACATGAACCTTTATTTTATATTGATAAAGATGTAAATTTTATTATTAAAATATTTCGTTCAATACATGACTAATCTCAACGGATGAGTACTGTCAACATATGAACCTTTATTTTATATTGATAAAGATGTAAATTTTATTATTAAAATATTTCGTTCAATACATGACTAATCTCAACGGATGAGTACTGTCAACATATGAACCTTTATTTTATATTATTCTTTATTTTCTAAATTGGAATGAGGCCCAAACAATCACCATATAATGTTAATTATATGGATTTTCATACATCACACGTATATAATAGCATTGAAAAATAATCAACCATCAACCAAAGTGCACTACACTGTATAAGCATCAAATATAGATATCTAACGCTTATAACAGCCTGTCAATCTATCGATCGACATATTTAATCAATCAGGATGAGTGAACTTCAAATTTCATCCCAACACCCGTGTGCGGTTTCAAACAATCAAACACAGATTTTATTTGTGCAGTTGGGCGATGTGTAAAATTTATCGTCCCAATCAATGTCAGTCAAATCAGTGTAAATAAACAAACCGTCCGGTTTGTAAATGAATATTTATTTATTCACATTCACTATATTCACATTCACATTAAAAATTGTATTTTTAACGATAAAACATTTTATTTTAACATATGAATTCCTATTCAGTTCATTCTTTAAACAAAATGATATTTTTATTTTTCTAACTTATTTTAGAAAATTTCGGCGGCATAACGGCACGATACTAGAAACGGGACGAGGCCTAGCCTTATCCCCGGTCTAGTGAAGGCCCACGCCATTCACACATCAATCAAATCAATTTTATTTCACCAAACAATTCAATTCGAACCAAATAAACTAACCAACTATACAACCAAACAATTTAAACAAACAAGCCATCCATGGTCTGTGGATGACGGGTGTCGGGTGCTACTAAACACCATCTGCATCCTAGTATATATATATATAACTAGAAAAAGAAATTGAAGAGTGAGAAGTTCTCACCTAAAGCTATCCAACACCACGACTCTTCTTTTAGAGAAATCTTCATCTTTTTCGCCTTTTGTCGCTTTCGTTGCCCGTAGCCACTACATATATAAAAATCACGTTTTTATTTGTTCACTTTCAATTTAAAAATCGAATTTTTACTTCGCTATTCAATATATAAAAATCGAATTTTTACTTCGCTATTCAATACATAAAAATCGAATTTTTACTTCGCTATTCAATATATAAAAATCGAATTTTTACTATGCTATTCAATATATAAAAATCGAATTTTTATAATCACGCTTTATGGATAAAAATTCTATTTTTACATTGCTACTATATAGATAAAATTATATTTTTACCTCGCTATTCTCTATATAAAGATTTCGCCTTTTCAAATATATCATTATAAAAATCACAATTTTATTTTGCGATACATATAAATATGACATTTCTAATATTTCTATCATGTAAAAATTATATTTTTAATACTTTAAAAATATAAAAATCATATTTTTAATCCACTACATATGTAAAAATCACGCCTTTCTCCATTTAAAAATATCGTCTTTCTTCCTTTAAAAACCTAATCTTTTCTATTTAAAAAAAATCTCGTCTTTTCTATTTTAAAAATCTCGTCTTTTCTATTTTAAAAATCTCGTCTTTTCAATTTTAAAAATCTCGTCTTTTCTATTTTAAAAAATCTATTTTAAAATCAAATAAATTTCAGTTTTAAAATCAAATGGAACGATAACTTAAAATTGAAAAATAAAATAAAATAAAAAGAAAACACAACTTACAGATTTTCGGAGGGGGGGGGGGGCTGTCTGAGGCGCGTCAGAACCAGGAGGAGGCGGCGGCTCTTCTGGGTGGTGGCGGGTTTCGAATCGGAGGGGGGGGGTCTTGCGTCGCGCGGCGCCTGGGGGGGCTTTCGTCGATCGTCAATAGGAGGAGGAGGGGGCTGGAGGGGCGCGCCACCATTGAAGGTCGGAGGGGGGTGGGATCGCCGCCAGGCGCGGTGGACGGAGGGGGTTGGAGCAGCGCGTTCGATCATTTTTTTTCTTCCTCTGATCGATTGAAAAACGAGAAGGGGGGCAGAACAAATAAAGGGAAGAGGAGGGGTAGTTTTTTTTATTTGTAACAACCCGTATTTTTCGATAACGTGTTAAGACGAGAATCAAGGCAGAATTTAATTTTAAATTCTGAATCAAGTAAAACGGGCTATGCCATTGCGTTCGTCTCGGAAAAATACGCGAAATAGAGTCTGAGTTTTCGAGAATCGGAGTCCGTATGACCAAGATATGGCCTCGCGAAGTTTCACGAAAAATTCCCAAATTAAAGTATACTTAATTAAGTGAAATGGGTTGCGCAGAGAAATATATATATATATTGATATATATATATATATATATATATATATACATATATAATTGAAAATTAAATAAATAAATATGCAAAAATGTTCAAAACAGCGAATTGGGAGAGGGGAATAACCGAACCGGCCGATTTTTGAGGTCGACCCGAGCCCGCTGGGTCGACTAGGGGTTAATCCAGGGTGTTTGGCTGTCAACCCGTGGGCCGATTCGCTCAAATGCAGATTTTGCATTTGGATGGTTCACATGGTTCATCTTTAATCTAAAGGCCCTAGATGGTTCCTACACTTGACTTCTTCCCCAAGACATGCTTTGATGGCTTGGATTGAATCTAGGTTTAATCCTATGGCCTAAAACACTTGCCTAATCTATAAATAAGACCCTAACCTATCCTAAATCCTCATTATTCATTCATGCAACTAAACTATGGCAAAATTTTACCTCTCATGGCCTCCACTCTCTTCATAAAATTTCTAAATGGTTTCTATGAGAGATTTTCCATGCATACAAGTGTTTTCAAGCTTGTATGAGTGTCATTAGCTTGCATTCAAGTCAAGTTTCTATCTTTGCATCATAAAGCAAGAGTTTTGATCATTTTGGCTCAAGGGTTTTTATGTTAGAGCTTGCATTTTGGGTATATTTGATTGCATAAGGGCTTTGTCATATCTTTTGTGCCTTCATAGCAATGTAAGCCCTTTCCCTACTCTTAGATATTAACTATGAAGTTAAATGTTCATGTTGCAAGTTTGGGTTTGATCATTGAGTATGATACATGCTATCATGTCATGCAAGTTTATGAAGTCATTATCTTGATCTTGTGAGCTAAAAGCTACAACCTTTATGTTGAAATGTTGCATTAGGCAACATGAGAACCCTCATAACCTTTATGTCAACTTGCATATGAAGTCATAACCCTTATATGATGATATATGCGAGTTACTAGTCATCATTCCATATCTTTTGTCACCATGATTCGCTTATGTGCCAAGTTTGGGTTTATGCATGTTTTGAGGCTTAAGAATGTAACATGCAAGTTAATGAACACATTTGTGCCTCATTTGCCACCATGGTTAACTTGTGGCTTAATATCCATTTTTGTCATGCCTTTGCCAAGTCTCTTCTTTTAATCCATTACGTTGTCGCGAACGTATATGCGAGTTTAAAAGCGTTGGGTTATGTTATGGGTAATTTCTAATGACATGAAAATACAACTTGAAAACATGACTTGAAATATAACATGGAAGTTGACATGTAAGTATGCATAAAAACATAAGCTTGGGAATTTACCTATTAAGTTAGGTCTACCCTTTGGGAATTTACCTATTAAGTTAGGTCTACCCAAATGCTTGAAAACTTGTAACATGTTTTGGGAAACATGATGGACATGACACTTAGATAATATAAGTGTGGCCAACTCGAGGTTGGGTTGAGTTTGCAACGTAAAACTACCCGGAACCGACCGGCCTAACTAGTAGTTGCAAACAATAGGACCCAATGTGAGAAGTTGGTCATGTTGTGCTTGAACCCGAGGTTAGACCAAGTTGTGGTGTAAAGCTACCCGGAACCGACCGGCTTAACTAGTAACCACAACAAAGTCTAATGTGAGAGGTGAAGGTGCATTAAGTAATTAATGCCACATGATAGGGTTAAGTTAATTTGATTAATGACTCTTAACCAAATATGACATGGACAAATGGGTTAAGTAATTTGATTAGGCTAATGATACTTAACAAAACATGACAAGGTTGGGTAGGTTAAGTAACTTGATTTGCCTAATGACACTTAACCATTTTTATATGACTAGTGGATGGGGTTAAGTTAACCAACACTTAATCAATCCAACGCGATAACTTGGTAAGGTTAAGTAAGTTTTCTTAATGACGCTTAACCGAAAAATACGGTTAACGAATGGGGTTAAGATTAGACTCAACTAGTCTAAACATGGAAATCAGATGGGGTTAAGTTAGCCTAGACTTAATTAATCCCACTTTGTAGTTTAATGGGGTTAAGTTAAACACTTAACTAATCTAAACATGATGAATTGATGTGGTTAAGTGACCTATACTTAACCAATCTAACTCGTGAATTTATTGAGGTTAAGTTAACCTATACTTAACCGATCTAACGTGAAAACATGATAAGGCTAAGTCACGAATCGCTTGAATACACTTGACCGATTTGACTGAGTAAATTGATAGGGTCAAGTTAATATATACTTAACCAATCTAGAATGATAATTGGACGAGGTTAAGTCGTGAATTGCTTAATACATACTTAACCAACGTGAGCATGGTTTGTAGGGTTAAGTCTTGGACTTGGATACTTAGCCAATTTTGACATGATTTGAAGACGGGTTAAGTCTTTGACTTGGATACTTAGCCAATTTTGACATGATTGGTAGACGGGTTAAGTCATGAACTTAAGTGACACTTAATCCATTATGTAAACCCTAGTTCCGAGGATAGGGGATAACCGTAGTTAACAAGGATAACGGGAATAAGGCTAAGTGGTAAACCTTAGTTGAGAGATAACTAAGTAATGATTCTTAGTCAAGGAAATTTAGACCAGTTCATAGATAGATGAGTAACCTGATACGGTAGGTCATCGTTTAAGTATACGAGTAGGAGCAAGTATCTGATTTAGATAAAGGCTCCAGCGAACTGGGTAACGAAGCAGCGGCTTCGGGGAACGTGAGGGTATTCTTGGTATCCCTCTATGAGCTGCCAGGTGATTATACTAGGCTCATGAGAGGTTAAGGTCTTCGTTAGAAGAACCAAGAGTATGCCTTGGTTGCTACGCGAGCGACCTAAAGACGGGGATGGATAGGGGATAGTCGACGATACACGGTCGTACCCTAGATAGCATTTCGTCAGACTACCTACCATCTTTGGTCAAGCGTGTACGTACGGAAAGGCAGAGAACACCCAATAGACCATAATTGCTATCTAATTATGGTTGCGGTAAGGCTAGGATTGTGGGTTGGCCAGTAGTGTGTTCTCATACAGGATTTATCCTGTCTTGTCTTTCACTAGTTGAGGGAGGGGTCGCGTGGGACCATAGCCACGTATAGAAAAACAGACCTTAGCATCTGCATCGGCAGATAAATCGAAAGCTCCCGACCGAGTCCTGTATTTCTCGATCTGCCCTGTGACAGGACTCGGATGGCACGATGTGATACATGTGCATACAGTCATGGAAAACGATTCACGATGAATGCGTGGGAAAAAAGGGCGCGGTTGACGGTTAGCATAAATCCCAGTGGCCCTGGGTGGTTGAACCAAAACCGAGATACGAAAACGTGCAATAGGTAAGCGTAATCCCTAGTGGCCCTAGGTAGCATAAGTCCTAGTTGTACAAACGATAATTCATGTTGGAAGACCCTAGCTAGGTTTAGGGTAACAGTCCAAACCGATCTTAAGGATCATGGAACTATGTTAAAGTAATGTAGAATCTCATGGGAAAGCCCTTATGGTCTACGGCAAGAGACTGAACATTTACATGGAATAAAACATACAAGTTGAGTAACCTATATATGCGATATATTAGGTTGACATGGACCATTACACGACTTTTGAGTGAGGGTCATTCTTGGTTAACACATGATACGGTGGGGATACTAGTACGGTAGGTGCAGAGCTAAAATGCAGGATAGATATCATGGGACGTTATACGTGATAGATATCTTGGGGATATTATACTTGATAGAAACCTGACGATGTGATACCTTGTTTTATCTTGACATCGTAATTTATCATGACACCTTAGTTTATCTGAGTTCAGTAGTTCATCCTGTTATTTTGATTTAGCTTATCTATCTTGTCATCATGCTTATGTTCATCTCAGTTTCTCATGTCAGTTAACTTTACTAGTTTTTATGCTAATAGTAGATAGGGCTTACTCAGTCTTTTTGACTGACCCGTTTTGTTTCGCCTCTTTTCTTCCGTTCCCCCCCCCCCAGGTTACAGGGAGGAAATACTGTTGTTTAGTTCGGACTTCTTCTGCTTGAAGGTCATCATGGATGGCTTGGACTTTTCTCGGCTAATGGCTACTTTACTGTTTTTACTTGGGGAATAATTTATGAAAATGTCTTTATGCTTCTTTACTATTGCAAGACAGGTTTTGATGTACTCTGATGTAAAAGGCTTTAGACCTTATTTATTCATGTTATGAAAGTTTGATTTTACTTCCGCTATTTTTATATGTTATGTCTTGTGATATTTCTGTGCATGTTTACCAATAATGCCCCTCTAAAGCTAGTGCATTCCTTTGCGAGTGACCCTAGCGGAGGCGGGGTGTTACATTATTTATTTAATTATTTAATTTCGAAAAGGTTGACTTTTACATACGACCTCGAAACGAGGCCCACCGCCTGTCATCTATAGCGTTTCACCCCATTCCGAACACAATGGGATATGCATCGTAGGCTGATTCGATCGTTTCGAACAGTTTCCGTTAAAATCAACATATAACTCTATATATTGAATTTGAACGCGCATTTCAATTTACCGGGGCCACATACTAACTCTATAAATCCCAGAAAAATATTTTCTAGCTTTGTATTGACGATACGGTCCTAATAAAACTAGTTTCGCCGAATTCTGAGACCATTGGAAAAATGGCCATTTTCCAGTCGATTAAAATCAACTGAAACTGGTCAAACGCGTTTTCCTTTGCCACGCTCACATATTGATTCGAAAAATTATGAAATTTGGAATCTAGCAATAATTTGACATCACGGACCCAACAAAAGTGGTTTCGTCGAAATCCGAGGTCGTTTGCAAAATTCCCATTTTTAAGGGCCTGAATTCCATAGCGACTATTCAGAATTTTCAGCTGGATATATCTTTTGATTCCCGCTATGAAATTTCAATTTTTCGGATTCGTTGGAAAGATATTATCAGTTAGATCCTATTGTTTTGCACCCGGTACGTTCAATTGAAGTTTGAAATCGAATTATCGAACTACCGCGCCATTTTCAATTCTATTTATAATTATATATAATTATTTATATTCTAACGACGACGTATATAATATATACATTCGAATTATATTCAAAATAAATTCTCGTCGATATTATTTAAAATAATCTATTTTAAATATTCAAAATTCGCTAAAATTGCCAAAACAAAAATTTTAAACTGGCCCAGAATTTCCGGGTTATTACAATCTCCCCCACTTAAAACTTTTCGTCCCCGAAAAGGAACAAAGTCGAAAGTGGTTTGATTAATCAACTCTACGTTCGATCTGGCTTCCATTCTCTAACTTTTCGGTTTTTGAGAATTTTCAAATGTTCAAAAATTTGGCTAACACCCTAAATTTTCGAAAAATTTCGCCATAACCTCCCCTGCACCGGGAGCCACGGGAAAATCCCGAAATTGCCATACAGGCCTTCTGATTAAAAAAGAAAAAGAAAAAGCCAAGCGGCTAGCCCATAGGCTCATAAAATCATCATCACCCAAACAAAACAGTAAATTATATAGTAAACATGTACCTATTTGTCGGGCAAACAAATTTTATTCTTCGGCTCTAGCCTCCTTGCTATGACCTGTTCAATGTAAGTACTTGTATATGCAAGCAAATGCGACCAATTTTCAATATAATTCAATATTTGGTTCAATTAGGCTAAATGGTTCAAAATTGTCAAACAAATAAACAAACAACACAAACATCAATCAACTAGTGGATTAGAGTTTCAAATTCATAATTTTGATACATATACAAAAAATCATGTTCTTGATGCCAAATCAGAACAATGTATTCTAGCTATATAAGTTTTGGTTCTCACACCAGTCTAATGGAAATATATAGATATCACACCTTCGTCACTCGAAAATAAATACCGGTGATGGTATACTTCATCATCAGGACCATGTCCGGGCGACTAGAGTGTGACTCTATATCTATCTAATATATTAAAACTTTGAATATACGTTCATGACGCGTATATGCAAAACCTTTATATACTAGATTGTCCAAATTCAAAATAAATAAATAATCAAATACGTATAAAATGGTTTAAATTTCAAAACAGAATTGTTTTCAATTGAAAAATATACTCTTCACACCCGTTCTAGGATACTACTGATCCTATCTCTAACGAGTCATTCTAATTGGATATTGCTAATCCAATATCTCATGAATTCTTTCGTATGTTTCTAATGTGTCTTGTTCTCGAGCTCTGTAAACCAAAGCTCTGATACCAAACTGACACGACCCGAACTTCCCCGTGAAGGAAAGCACGGATGGCGTTGAGGGCAAGACAAAATAGAACGCAGACGGAAGAACATTTCATTGCTATTACAACAATTCCATCAGATACAAGAATATACAGAGTATAAATGAATAAATTACATTCGATAAATATCAGAGATTACAATAAATTACATAGCAGCGGAAAAATATACAAAACACAACTGAAAGTAATACACGGATACAGAGCTTTCTGAGCATCGTTCCAGCTGTAAATCAGGATCCTGTGAATATAAATCTGCAAAACCAAAACTACTAGCTGCCCGTGCGGAAAATAAAGGCACCCAGAGTTTAGGTTAAAACAATAAACTCCAGGTCAGTCATGTGACTGGTGTGAGAACTAAAACAGTTATTAATATTGGTTTTAAAGTTAGGTAAATCAAGGGACCACGCCGTATAACACGGAATGGGTTTCCTCCCAAGGATACCAGTGCATAGAACAAACAGCGCAATGCTAAATAAAGAAAAATGAAGCTGTTATAAGACCCAGGTCCCATCACACAATGCAACACAAGCCGGAGGATAGGGTTTTCCCTTATAACAGCCAAAGCATGCTTGATACGTTTAAAACACATTATTTGATACTATTATAGGTGTATAGTGTCAAAACAATTTCAATCATAAGTATCAATCATAGGCGGCATAGCTACCATCTACTATGTCGGCATACTAGTTCTACAATTAAAACCACAATACGCGTATTGGAAATTGGATTTCCGTCATGAGTCGAGGCAAGGGGCAAGCTCCTCTCCGCTTCGAGACACTCTAGCAAATGCTCAGGACTACACACTCTGGGCAGCCACTTGGATCGGTTGGGCCGGTCCTCTCTTACGTTTGAGGATTGGCAATTCCTGAACACACGTTTCCCGGTCCTTACAGACCTATAATCGAGGTGCCTCATTCCAACAACCACAAAGGTGAAAAGTATACAAATGTCAGGGCTGGTAAGTCACTGACACCACCAAAGCTAGAAGGAAACGTCGTGTTCTCCCAACGGCCCGTATCCCTTTTTAACTCATACCGAGGTGTGAGGCTCGCGAATTCACGTTATACACAAAGCTACGCCCCAAAGGTCGTGCTTTAATCATCAACCACAAGACTTTGCTTTTCAACAGAAGCCTTGATCCATGCAACTCAGCGTGCTACACAGGAAATTCATGCCATGCGATTGATATCTGTCGATATATAACCTCTAAGCTCGTACGTCTCAGAGAAGAGCGTTAAGCAAGAGAATAAATTCTCCGCCGCCAAACAGATATATATTTAACAGAAATCAATCAACATAGAATAAAATCCAATGTCAGACAAACAATCCATTTACAAGTTCGTTCTGGGTCTGAACGAAACCGGAGGCACTTTCCTCGCATATCCATCCTTCTCCAAGTACGTCTGGACGACCACCAACTATTTCCATCCTCTTGGGTGTACAGCCCAATCAGGATCATCAGTAATAATCCAAACGATGTGAAGACTTCCGGTCTTCAACCACCGTCTTCATCTTCGACTTATCGTCGAATCGGTTATTCAGAATGGGTATAAACCCGGACTTTCCGAACAACCCGCGTATATTAAAAACAAATGTTACACAAACACAACATACGCCTCATTCCAATCCTTAGGGAAAGGTTCCCATTAATTTTATCCAAGATAAATTCTTTAAAATTTATCCTTTAATCTTCCTTTGGATGTCATTTCAAACCAAATAATGGTTTTCCAAACTAGTCGAGATTAGCGAACCACACCGAAGTAATTATTTATTTTATTTCCCAATCCCAACCTATTCATCCCATGAAGCAAAACTGGTAATACTCCATATCTAATACCACGGTGTTATCGGTAAAATTAATTACCATTTCACGTTCAAATCTAATTAAAGATTTAACTATCGCTTTAGAGCAAAACTGGTGATACTCCATTCTCGTTCAATTTCTAAATTTGATAATTTAAATTATCAATTCACATTTCAATTTAATTGCAGATTCATTAAAACTCCTTTAACAGGGTTAAAGAACCAGTGTCATTTAAAACACAGTTCACGATAAACCCAAATCATATTATATTTATTATCGGGTTAAAGAACTAATGTTATTTAAAACACCGTTCACGATAAACCCACAAATCAATTCTATTTAAAATCCGTTTCAAATCCAATTTATTTATTTGAAAATAAACGGTTTAACTTTAGTTCAAAACTAGTTCATTTCGATAAAAATCTATTTTTATCCTTTCAAATATGGAGTTTTTCATCCCAATTTTTCCCAAATCACTTCTTATGATTTCACACAAATTATTACTATTTTTAATAATTTTATCATGGCCCGTACAGTCGATTTCCATCAACGGCCATCGAACTGCACTTACAGCGACCTTTTTCGAATTTGATTTGGACGTATCTCCAAATTCAACCGTTAGATTTCAAATTTCTAATATTCGTTAGAAAGCTCTTTTCGATACGAACCCAACGGTTCCGGTTTTAGGAGAATCCGACGGTCGGATCTCCCGTAATGTCCGTTTGAAATAAATGGTCGAAATTCACGAACTGCCGCGGCGCGGCGCGTTCTATTCAGTCCATTATATTATATATATAATACATATTTCTTCGATTTCTATTTAAAACGAATTTTATAAATCGTTTTAAATTTGTTTCAAAAACAATTTCAACTTCCATTTCAATTCAAATCAAAATTGAATTCTTCCTTATAAATTCGTTTTAAAATTCATTTCTATTCAATTCAAATTTCAATTCAATTTGAATTCATTTCAATTCGGTTTCAATTCAATTCGAATTCGTTTTATATTCAATTCATTTTCTATTCAAATCAAATCAAATTCGTTTTCTATTCAATTCAAATTCAATTCATTTTCTATTCAATTCAGATTCAATTCATTTTCTATCCAATTCAAATCAAATTCGTTTTCTATTCAATTCAAATTCAAATTGGTTTCCTATTCGATTCAATTCAAATTGGTTTTGTTTTCTATTTGAATCAAATTCATTTTCTATTCAAATCAAATTCGCTTTGTTTTCTATTTGAATCAAATTCATTTCGTTTTCTATCAAATTAAATTCGCTTTGTTTTCTATTTGAATCAAATTCATTTCGTTTTCTATTTGAATCAAATTCATTATATATTCAATTGAAATCAAATCCGTTATATATTCAATTCGAATTCAATTCGTTATATATTCAATTCGAATTCATTTCGTTATATATTCAATTCGAATTCAATTCGTTATATATTCAATTCGAATTCGTTTTCTATTCAATTTAATTCAAATTTCATTTCAAATTATTCGATTTCGAAATCACTTTTCAATATTCATTTTAAAATGAATAAAATCGATATAAATATCATTCACGTCAAAATGGCGTCAATCTAATCAACACGACTTCATATATTTCTATTTTCAAATATTCTATTTCAAATATTTCTTTTACAAATATTTCTTTTTCAAATATTTCTATTTTCAAATATTCTATTTCAAATATTTCTTTTTCAAATATTTCGTTTTCAAATATTTCTATTTCAAATATTTCGTTCAACACATGACTAATCTCAACGGATGAGTACTGTCAACACATGAACCTTTATTTTATATTGATAAAGATGTAAATTTTATTATTAAAATATTTCGTTCAATACATGACTAATCTCAACGGATGAGTACTGTCAACATATGAACCTTTATTTTATATTGATAAAGATGTAAATTTTATTATTAAAATATTTCGTTCAATACATGACTAATCTCAATGGATGAGTACTGTCAACATATGAACCTTTATTTTATATTATTCTTTATTTTCTAAATTGGAATGAGGCCCAAACAATCACCATATAATGTTAATTATATGGATTTTCATACATCACACGTATATAATAGCATTGAAAAATAATCAACCCTCAACCAAAGTGCACTACACTGTATAAGCAACAAATATAGATATCTAATGCTTATAACAGCCTGTCAATCTATCGATCGACATATTTAATCAATCAGGATGAGTGAACTTCAAATTTCATCCCAACACCCATGTGGGGTTTCAAACAATCAAACACAGATTTTATTTGTGCAGTTGGGCGATGTGTAAAATTTATCGTCCCAATCAATGTCAGTCAAATCAGTGTACATAAACAAACCGTCCGGTTTGTAAATGAATATTTATTTATTCACATTCACTATATTCACATTCACGTTAAAAATTGTATTTTTAACGATAAAACATTTTATTTTAACATATGAATTCCTATTCAGTTCATTCTTTAAATAAAATGATATTTTTATTTTTCTAACTTATTTTAGAAAATTTCGGCGGCATAACGGCACGATACTAGAAACGGGACGAGGCCTAGCCTTATCCCCGGTCTAGTGAAGGCCCACGCCATTCACACATCAATCAAATCAATTTTATTTCACCAAACAATTCAATTCGAACCAAATAAACTAACCAACTATACAACCAAACAATTTAAACAAACAAGTCATCCATGGTCTGTGGATGACGGGTGTCGGGTGCTACTAAACACCGTCTGCATCCTAGTATATATATATAACTAGAAAAAGAAACTGAAGAGTGAGAAGTTCTCACCTAAAGCTATCCAACACCACGACTCTTCTTTTAGAGAAATCTTCATCTTTTTCGCTTTTTGTCGCTTTCGTTGCCCGTAGCCACTACATATATAAAAATCACAATTTTATTTGTTCACTTTCAATTTAAAAATCGAATTTTTACTTCGCTATTCAATGTATAAAAATCGAATTTTTACTTCGCTATTCAATATATAAAAATTGAATTTTTACTTCGCTATTCAATATATAAAAATCGAATTTTTACTATGCTATTCAATATATAAAAATCGAATTTTTATACACTACAACAAAAACACCATATTACAACTTTACTTTTACAACGGTGGTAAATGCACCGTTGTAATAAATGTTTTTTACAACTTTTTTCCAGAAAAGTTGTAATAAACTTATTTTTAACAACTGTGTTCTTTTGACCGTTGTAATAAAAGCCTATGACAACTTTTGTTTTTTGACTGTTTTGGCGGCACCTTGAAAATTTTGGCGGCCAACCCTAATATTTTACTTCCTCACGTTATACTTTATCAGCCGACAAAAAAAAATTCCCCCAAATCTTTTCCCCAATTCGAAATTAATGGCCTACTCCAGATCCGACGGATCCTCCATCCTTGGCCCTAATTCGCACCGCCAGAATTTGCCTTGACCACTCCTCTTCGTTCAACACCTACTCCAGATCCGACGCCTCCTCCATCCTCAATCGAACCGCTCACTGTTTCCATCGCAACGCTCCTGCTTCTTTCCCGCTATCCTTTCTCTCGCAAGTTCAACCGGACCACCTGCTGCTTCAACTATTGCCGTTCCAATATCCGTTCCTCAGCCTCTGCCTCGCAAAGATCTCTGTCCTGCACCAATGCCTGTTTGGCAAATCGAACCGTGTCACTGTCGCAAACCCGAAGACCGCCTGTGCCCGAAAGCTGCTGCCTTTTCCATACCTGAGCCTTCACTTCCATTCAACACCGCCCTGTCATCGACCTAAAGTAAGTTCGCTTACCATTATTCTTCTTTCAAATTGGCTTCGTCGGTTTCTAATTATAAACTGTTAAGGGTTACTTGGATGCTATTCCTGTCGATGAACATGAATTTGTAAGTGAAACACGAATTTTGTTTGAGTTTAGTTTGTAAGTGAACATGGTTAGCATCTGCTTCTAATCGCCAAGATGAACATGAATTTTGTTTGAGTTTAATTTTAGGTAAGTGAAACCATATTGTAGAAAAAATAGAGACTATTGGTGTAAATAAGCTAGTTGTTAAACAAGATACTGATAAAGAAAAAATTACAGCTTAGATACAATCAGATATATGGGTTTAGAAGCACATCTTGGTTTGCATTATGAGGATCATACACTAATGCTCATGACAAAGTGATAAATTGCTTGCTGCTACTAAATTTATTTCACATCTTGTGAACCAGCAAGTAGCGCATGAAATCCTTGTATTGGAATTGCTCACAATTCTTCTGGAAAATCCAACATATGACAGTGTAGAGGTATAATTTCCTTTTTATGGTATAATGTTGTTGCCAGATTGAATTTTTATGTATTCCTGTTCATTTTTCATATGCAGGTAGCTGTTGGTTTTGTAAAAGAATGTGGTGCACTCCATATATAATAATCTATATTTGCTTTTTGTGTAGTATATTTCATGAATTTTGTTGTGAAAAACTCAGGAGGATCTATGCAGGTAGCTTTTGTCATATGCAGGTAGCTTTTGTCATATGCAGGTAGTATATTTCATGAATTTTGTTGTAAAAGAATGTGTAGTATATGAATTTTCATGAATTTTGTCATATGCAGGTAGCTTTTGTCATAAGCAGGTACTATATTTCATGAATTTTGTTGTAAAAGAATGTGTAGTATATTTCATGTAAAAGAATGCAGGTAGCTTATGATACCTCCATTGTTAGCATATGGACCTGAGCCTGCCGGATGCTTTAAAGGTGAAGCTTAATTGTGTTATTTCCAAATTTCTTTCTTATAGTTACCTACACTGTTGTATAATCTCATATTTGTATCATATTTACAAAATCGAAGTATTTTATTTGTAGGTGATTGCAATATCCCTGCCAATGCAACACTTCTCTATGATATGTTCTCCCTCTTCTTACCTGAGGATTGCGATGGTAAGAAGCGAATTTATGAAGATCAACCGTCCTATATTAATGTGTGTAAAATTCTGTGATAGGTAACTGGATTGGATGCTGGAGCATAAAGACTCGATGTGTGTCAGTGTGTATGTATATTTATACGAAAGTGTGTATGTAACTGAGTCTATTGAGTGATCAGTTTGTAGTGAGGAATGTATGTATTGTTGTATTAATTCAAATATTGAAATAAAATATTTAATTGATTATTTCAGTTTAGAGTAGTATCATTTTATTCAATATAAATATTTATTTTTATATGAAATGTAATGTACAACGAAACAAAAATCATATTGTTATAATTAATTGTAGTAGGAATTACTACAACGGTGAAAAAAGTTGTAATATGTATTACTACAACAGTGCAAAAATGTTGTAATATGTATTACTACAACGGTGGAAAACAGTTGTAAAATATACATTTCACAACGGTGTCGCAACGGTGCAGAAAAGTTGTAAAAGATATTAGTCTATTACAACTTCTTAATACACGACGGTTTGCCCACTGTTGTAAAAAGTATATTACAACGGTGTTCCACCGTTGTAATAGGGTCATTTTGTTGTAGTGATAATCACGCTTTATGGATAAAAATTCTATGTTTACATTGCTACTATATAGATAAAATTATATTTTTACCTCGCTATTCTCTATATAAAGATTTCGCCTTTTCAAATATATCATTATAAAAATCACATTTTTATTTTGCTATACATATAAAGATGACATTTCTAATATTTCTATCATGTAAAAATTATATTTTTAATACTTTAAAAATATAAAAATCATATTTTTAATCCACTACATATGTAAAAATCACGCCTTTCTCCATTTAAAAATATCGTCTTTCTTCCTTTAAAAACCTAATCTTTTCTATTTAAAAAAAATCTCGTCTTTTCTATTTTAAAAATCTCGTCTTTTCTATTTTTCTATTTTAAAAATCTCGTCTTTTCTATTTTAAAAAATCTATTTTAAAATCAAATAAATTTCAGTTTTAAAATCAAATGGAATGATAACTTAAAATTGAAAAATAAAATAAAGGGAAGAGGAGGGGTAGTTTTATTTTTTATTTATTTATTTATTTAATTATTTAATTTCGAAAAGGTTGACTTTTACATATGACCTCGAAACGAGGCCCACCGCATGTCGTCCATAGCGTTTCACCCCCATTCCGAACACAATGGGATATGCATTGTAGGCTGATTCGATCGTTTCGAACAGTTTCCGTTAAAATCAACATATAACTCTATATATTGAATTTGAACGCGCATTTCAATTTACCAGGACCACATACTAACTCTATAAATCCCAGAAAAATATTTTCTAGCTTCGTATTGACGATACGGTCCTAATAAAACTAGTTTCGCCGAATTCTGAGACTGTTGGAAAAATGGCCATTTTCCAGTCGATTAAAATCAACTGAAACTGGTCAAACGCATTTTCCTTTGCCACGCTCACATATTGATTCGAAAAATTATGAAATTTGGAATCTAGCAATAATTTGACATCACGGACCCAACAAAAGTGGTTTCGTCGAAATCCGAGGTCGTTTGCAAAATTCCCATTTTTAAGGGCCTGAATTCCATAGCGACTATTCAGAATTTTCAACTGGACATATCTTTTGATTCCCGCTATAAAATTTCAATTTTTCGGATTCGTTGGAAAGATATTATCAATTAGATCCTATTGTTTTTTGTTTCGTTAAAATCCGGATTGTTTTGCACCCGGTATGTTCAATTGAAGTTTGAAATCGAATTATCGAACTACCGCGCCATTTTCAATTCTATTTATAATTATATATAATTATTTATATTCTAACGACGACGTATATAATATATACGTTCGAATTATATTCAAAATAAATTTTCGTCGATATTATTTAAAATAATCTATTTTAAATATTCAAAATTCGCTAAAATTGCCAAAACAAAAATTTTAAACTGGCCCAGAATTTCCGGGTTATTAGACCTATGACTTGCTCCCTAAGCCATGCTAGACCCGTGGCCTGTACAGCCCCAATCCAAGTCCAATTTCGACCAAAATTCCGCCAATCGAGATGATCGACGAAATATATTCATCTAATTCATCCAACAAAACCATAAGCGTGTTATGAAATCACTAACAATATGAACATGACGATTTTCATCACAATTATGCAAACTCTACCAAAATCATGATAAATGAATATGAACTAAAATTTGGATCTAACTTGCATAAACATATGAAATAGCATAGAAATTACCGGTTTTAAGTTGCTAAATTAGATCCTATGGCGACTCATATGAAATTAAACTTAGCATGGTGTAGATCTAAGGAAAACGACTTGAATTTGATGAATAAAGAAGATCAATCACTCATATACTTGATTGTATCCGTGTGAGAGATGCATATCACTCACCAATTCTCCAAAATAACCCAAAAGCACTTAGATCTAGATCCGGACAACGAAGAATTTGATCCAAACTCTTCAATTTGATGATCTCTCCCTTGGAATGATGTAGATTTAGCTTCCAACGATGTAGATCTTTGATTCTCTAATGTAGATCACGAATTTTAATGGTGGAAAGGTGTAAGAGAATGGAGAAATGGAGGATCACAAGCTCCTCCAAATGAGAGAATGGAGAAAGTAAACTATTCTCCATGCCTCCTACCCCCTTGTTTATAGCCTCCACCAGCCTACTAATAGGCCCCACCAAATCAGCACATTATGACTTACCAAACCTGAACAGCCAACTGAAAAACCTTAAAATAGCGATTCTTCCCAAACCGCTGAGCCAAATCTTTAATGTGACCATTCTACGGAAAGGGAAACATCATTTCCTTTCCAATGGAACAAGACTCAACACCTGATTTGATCCGAGTCAAAAGTTATCCCCTGTACAAGACTGACAGGGGCAAAATGGTCACAAACAAAATTGGTAAAAATTATGGACATGTCTCACATTCCTATAAAATATATATTAAAATATGAGAATGATCCAACCCACAGGGAATAAAATAAAAATATTTTACGATCTTCCGACACGTAAAATGCGGGCTGTTACACAACGCCTGTCCCTTCTCCATTAAACTTCTCATTGTGACCTAAAACCACAACTGCCACCCTAAAACATAAAATAGAATGACCTGAATCACAACCGTAACCACCTGCTCCTCCTACATCTCATACTTAAACCTTTCCACAACTCAATTACTGAAGACATGCATAACTATTATAATAAAATATGTTAACTAAAATAAATTTCATTTTTTTTTTTGGAAATATAAGTTGAGGTGAAGTATATATATATATATATGATGTAGACACGTCTTGTTGCTTGTTTCTATTCATATCAATGTATAATGAGAAAACATCCATTTGAAGCTTTTGAAATACCTAAAATAACCATTTAATCTTAAATGAGTGATAGCATTTTATGTGAGAACATAACATAAATGAGTAGCACTCAAAGCATCATGCAAGTGGCATCGTCATGTGTACATGCACTCTAATAATGGACAATTAAATAGAAGGGCAAGCAGAGGATAGTACAAATAACAGGCATGGGTATGCATGTACGCTGCCTGGAAACACTAGTAACCATAGCTCAACATGAACTCATACTACACTACATACCAAACTGTGCATACAAATTTCATATTGACTAAACTTTTGCACTACATGGATTCGTATTTATAATCCATAAGTGATTAAACTTATGCATTATATTATATGTTTTTGAAGTCCACGATTGCTTGGTAATTAACTTATTTAAATATTGACTAAGGATCATGTCCATGGTAGGTAGTCAGCACAATTTCATTGGTAGCTAATTTCCAATTGTTCAACCAATTCAAGAAATAATATTATTAGCACAAATACAGTATTTTAGCAAGGTAAACTAAATTTTATAGCTAGCTCCACTTTTATAGATAAACTCATTATAGGTGTGAGACTAATGTACCTTATTAGCTTTGTTGCGTATACACATAGCGCATAAACACTCGATGAACTAGGTAAACTTAGCTGCCGCGTACAATAATGACACAATCAAACTACAGACTTCAGACAGAATAACACATTTATGGCTAAACACTCTGACTAAACAAAGCACACCCTTGTGATAATGCAATTTTTTTTCAAGCAAACACTATAACATATAAAATGCATGATGACCACAAAAAGTTTCACAAAAAACAAGTTCACAAGTAAGAATAAAGATTCAAAGAAAATTTGCAACCCTAAATTGCCGAATCTACTACCTTGTTTGATCGGCATGATACTCAACAAGAACAATAACAACACTACTAGCTACAACAATCCATGTGGTATTTAATTAAAGGGAGTGAAAGGAGAAAATGTAGCGGACTATATGAACACGATTAAAAGTCAAATATAGATTTTATGTTTAACTAAAACTCGATATATAAAACTGTATATCACAGATATAGATTTTTTGTTTAACTATTCAATGTGCAGATCGAAATCAAAATTAGGGTTTAAAACTATGGTTTCATACCTCGGGGGAATATGGATATCACATTCACAAATATAGATTGATAGCATGGATGATTTAAAACTAGGGCTTCGAACCTCAGGCGAAATCGAAATCCCAACAGAAGCAAATGATTGAATATTTTTTTGGTTATTCTTTCTCCTTTTTCTTTGGTTGACAATTTGGAAAATTTTTGGGGATCAGAGCAAAAACAGAGCTTAGAATAATTTTAAGGTTGAGAGTAAACTGCGAGAGCTTAGAATAATTTTAATTTGCACCAGCAACAGAAACCAAGTATGAAGGAAATGCAAACATAACCCTTGCACCGGTCGAACATATAACCATTGCAAATAAAAGTATTTGCTTATTCTTATTTGCACCAGTTTTCAATTAAAACTGAAGCAACTTATTTTTTCCTACCTAATGCTTTTTCTATATTGGTTTTTATCCTATAACCAAAGCAAAAAATACTACTTGCATATGTTGTTGACAACCAGTGCAAATGAGACAAAGCAACAAATATTATTTGTAATAGTGACTATTCAATAGTAGAAAACCAAATATTTCGTATTTTAAATTTTCCGGATCAAAATGTTTCGCTTTAAATACTAAAGATCAGCTTGGAAAATTCGATTCATAATCCGACGAAGGAATATTCTAGGATATTCAGATCGAAGTAAAGCTTATCATATTTTTAATAAAAGAACAAACAAATTCGAAGAAACAATTTATGTTTCGTTTTACGAAAACTTTATTCAAAATTCATATAATAATGAGATTTTGAAAAATAAAAATTCTCAAGATGATGATAGCGTTATTTATAATTTTAGAGAAGATGAAAACGTTATTCATAACAATAATAATAATATCACTGAAAATCAAGATATAACCAAAAATAATGTTCAAAATGAAAATATATCTATAGAAAATGAAAATAATATTTTGAACTCCAAAGAAGATGAAAACATTGCCCAAAAAAATAATGAATTAATATCTCCACCAAGAATATCAGGGGATCATCTAGTTCAAAATATTATTAGAGGAATTAATTCAAATGTAAGAACTGGGAATCGATTAAATTTAAATAGTCATGTAGCATTTTTATCTAGTATAGAACCTAAAAATGAAAAAGAGGCTTCTACGGATGAAAATTGGATTATAGCTATGCAAGAAGAACTTAATCAGTTTGAACGCAATGAAGTTTGAGAATCAGTTCCTAGACCAAGTGATCGAGCTGGCATAGGTACAAAATGGGTATATAAAAATAAAGTTGATGATTTAGAAAATATAACTAAAAATAATGCCAGATTAGTCGGACAAGGATATAATCAAGAAGAAGGAATAGACTATGAAGAATCATTTGCTCTGATTGCAAGATTAGAAGCAATTCGTATCTTAATAGCCTATGCTTGTTTTCACAACTTTAAATTATATCAAATGGATGTAAAAAGTGCTTTTCTAAACGGATATATAAAAGAAAATGTCTACATTGAACAACCACCTCTATTCACACATTAAAAATATCCAGATTATGTATATAAATTGAAAAAGGCATTGTATGGATTAAAACAAGCACCCCATGCTTGGTATGAACGTTTTAAAAATTATCTTATAAGTTCAGGATTTCAAATTGGAAAGGTTGATCAAACATTATTTATAAAAAGATCAAAAAAGATATTTAAATAATTCAAAATTATGTAGACGATATTATATTTGGTTCTACTAATGAAAAATTATGCCAAGGATTTTTCCAAAATCACGACTAAGGAATTTGAAATGTCCCATAGAGGAGAATTATCTTATTTTCTTGGTCTACAAATTAAACAATTGACTAATGGTATTTTTATAAATCAAGAAAAATATTGTAATAATTTAATAAAATGATTTGGAATGGAAAATGCTTCTATTAAACCAACTCTTATGAGTACAATAACACTTCTCGATAGAGATGAAAATGGTAAAAGTGTTGAACAAAAATCATATCATGACATGATACGATTTTACTATATTTAACAGCTAGTCGACGAGATATTATGATGAGTGTTTGTTTAGGTGCACATTTTCAAGTCAACCCAAAACAATCATATTTACGAGCAGTAAAACGTATATTACGTTATCTAAGCAATACCAAAGATTTTGGACTTTTCTATCCAAAAGATTGTTCCTTTAAATTAGTATCTTACAACGATGTTGATTTTGGAGGATCACGGACGGATCGAAAAAGTACAAGATATCTGTCACTTTATGGGAAAATTACTGGGCTCTTGGTTTAGCGAGAAACAAAATTACATTTCACTATCTACCTGTGAAGTTGAATATATATACCAGCAGCTTTGGCTTGTGCGCAAGTTATATACATGCAACAAACACTTAAATTTTTTAATATAAACTTATCAAAATAAACTATTTAGTGTGATAATACAAGTGAGATAAATATATCTAGGAACCCAGTTAATCACTCTCGAACTAAACATATAGATATTAGACATCATTTTTTACGAGATAATATAGAAAAGGATATAATTAACTTGGAATTTGTGTCATCTGAAAATCAAATAGCTGACATCTTCACAAAACCATTACTTGAAAACACATTTATTAAACTACGAAGAGAATTAAGCATCGTTTCATTTAAAGATTTGTAAAAAGATAAAATTTTAAGTCTAAAAATAAAATTTTGTACATCAACTAGGACTCGAACCCTGGTGGCCTAAATGATAGTTGAATAGCCTTTCCAATTGGCTACTAGGTGTTCCTTGCTTATCCTAAACATTCAAAAATACTTATAGTTTTGTAGATTTTATTAACAATAGATATTTACCACTAATTAATAGTCTATTCATTACTTTAAATTTCCGGACCATATTTTACGTTTACTAAACACCACAGAAACTATTCCTACGAAGAAGGAAATGTTCATTTATAAAAGCATGACAAAATTATCATGATCTATTTACAAAAACAAGTGAAAATCAAAATTTTCTTTACACAATCAATATATCTACACTCAAATTCAAGCTCACCCAAAAAATCATCATCCTCAATTTAAATTACTTCACCAAAACGAGATCCAATATATAAACGGTCTTCGTATCATACTAGACATACACCAGCAAGTAAGAAATCCAACGTGCGCTAGCTACCTCACCATCAACCAAAGAAAAAATTGATGATATTCATCATTATCAACAGCAACAACTTTATCTTTAATTTGAGCTATATTTTGAATAAAAAGTTAATACGAGACGATTAACCTTCTTAGAGAAAATCAACGATTTATGTTTTCAATAGAAATGCATTATGTGCTTTTTACTAAAAATTTTTAATTCAAACAAATATTTGAAGATTAAATTTGTTGATATAGGCACTAATATATATGATAGTCCTATTCAACAACAAAACCAAATTAATGTAAAACGAAATCTATCAATGTGATACCCCACGTCCGTTAATGTCACTTACTAAGGGAATGCATTAAGTTTCGTGAAGCGCTATAGGTAAACAGACACAGAAAATTACAAGATAGATATAAATAAGGAAACAACGGAAAATTTAAATTTTTATTTCAATTATAAAGCATAATACTGTGGTCCACAATTTCATAAGTCACAAAAACCATTACAATAAAATAACTTCTGTCTTGCATTATCAAAGTACATAAGAATATGAAAAACATAATTTTTCCCAAATTTAAAGAGTTAAGCCGTAGTAGAGACAAGAACTTGAGCCATACTTCAGAAGTAGCTCCTAGCAAGATGATATCTGATTCCTGATTAAGTCCGAGTGTTTCCTCCCTGAGAACCTAAGGGGGGAATAAAGAAGAAGAAACAACAGGGTCAGACATAAAGTCTGGCGAGTCTAGTTACTTTTAGCCAGTAGATAAATAAAAGCAACATGATAGGCATATAAAATGGATAAGAGAGAGATTACTACATAAATGGCAGGTATGACAAGGTAAGCAAGATAAGGTGTATGTGCCTCACTAATGATTACTCTGCATTATTACTAGTATAACTGAAATGAGATGATCCCTTCCACTATGAGTTGGTAGGCTTAGGTCATACGTCCAAGTATACCTTAACCCTACCCTAATCGATCGACTCCCTACCCTGTAGATATCCTGTGCTGGCCCCACAGTAAGAGGTATCACTTCCTAAAGTGGCAACCCATGGTGTGGACAACCATATCTACTGGTGTCACGGTCGTCTTAGCCCCCTCTGCCCGGCCCATGCATGCACATGTCCCGATCGGTTTGCGCCGCCCACACCATCCGTCTCGTTTGGATCTCTTATAATCAATCAGTAAGCGTGCCCTTTCTCCGCCTAGTACGGAGTTCTTTACTTGATATCAACTCCGGGTTACTGGCTGAAATGGGTCCCAAACAATATGATACAAACTCTCCCTCTTGTCTTGTATCCCCAATAGGTTTTCCGCTGACTATGTATACCCTTAGGTGTCTTTAATTACATAGACCTATACTAGTTATGCTTACCCTAAAGGGTGTCTTTAATTACATAACTTCATTACATTATCTATCGATTATGTATACCACTAGGTGTCTTTAATTACATAACCTTATTACATTATATATCGGTAATGTATACCACTAGGTGTCTTTAATTACATAACCTTATGGGTTAAGTTCGTGGGCCTATATGTAAATATTACTCACCCCCTCTAACTTACTTAACCCACCCACTACCCATCCAATTTTACTTAACCTTAACTTTAGCTCATAGTCATACAACCTTTATGGATTAAATTAGGTTAAGTAGTCCAATTCTTTACCATGTCCATTTATGGTTTTATAATGGGCTAGACCTTCCACATTAGGCCTACAACATGTGGATGCTGAATATGTCGGTCGGGTCCGGGCAGTCTTATTCCACAGTTGGGCCTAACCTCGTGTCTTAGGCCAATTCTTATTTGCGTACTTAGACCTCCCACATTAGGTTCAACGTCAGTGGCTGCTGGATATGCCGGTCGGGTCCGGGCAGACTTCCACCACTAATGTAACCTAACCTCGTGTCATAAGTACAATTTACAATTCCTAATTGTAAATTACTAAACATTCCAAATTAATCCAAATCTACCTATGTCATTATAGGTAACTATTTCAATGTTTTCCCCATTTGGATTACATGTCCCATTTCATATAAATATTACATAAATTATGCCAATAATAATCCCTTTTTCCCCGTTTCCTCTCTAATGTATTCGTACGTATTTTGGTGGCATCTAGGGTATAAAGTAGCCTAGCTACAACAATGAAAAGGGAATATGACGAAGGTGATAGTTTCAACATATCTTGGCATAAACATAAACTGGTATGATAACAAGGTGAATGGTCATGTAATCATCATGGCAAGGTAGGCATAAAAGTGATGAACTTGTAGCAACTATGATGTCAACATAACATAATGAGATCTAAGTTAACCATAAGGTGTCCAATTATTTAGATCTAGCAAAGTTAGGGTGACATAGTAACATGTTTAGATCTAAAGATGGATTCACATGTCAAGTTTACAACATATCTCAATGGATCACAATATGACAGGTGAAATGTGATTAACATAAAGATCTAGATCTAAATAATGTTACAACTATCCAAATTAATAGATGTGCATCCACCATAACATGGTTACAAGTCAAGATCCACATAAGCAACATACTCAAATAGCCATAATTTTATTAGATCTAGGAAAATAGATCTGTCATAACATAGTATAGGATTTCACATTAACACAGAATCATACTTTACAACATATTCAATTCATAGTCTTTCAAAATATACTGTTATTTATCTAAACCTAAAAAACAACTAGAACTCACAGCGTTAGGTTTAGAGAATTATGGAAGAACAGATCTAGAATTTCATAATTGGATTTATAGAATATGTTGTTGTAGAAAACGGTTCAGTTCGCACTCCAGCAGCATATGGCCTCCATGACTTCCAATGAAGAAAATATGAGAAATAGGACACGTATATATAGCTGCCAGACCCCCTGAAACCGAGTGCCACATCAGCCCTAGGGGTGTCGACAAACCAGTGGGTGGGTCGACCCCTAGGTCGACACCCCTTCAGAGGGGTCGACCCCTTGGTCGACACCCCTATAGGGGGGTCGACCCCCTAGAGCGGGAATTTTGCCGCTCAGAGGAATTTTTCGAATTTGAATCCTCTAGATAGAATTTTGACTCATCTCTGACTCACCTCTGACTCATGCGTATATATAAAATATTTATGTGCGTATACAAACTTAAAATCTTCATATTTTCTTCATACGGTGTCCGTTTTACGCAAACCAAATGCCTATCTTGACAATAATTTCGAGACAGTCGTAATGGTGCAGTCCGTTTCCTCTAATTCTGAATATTAAATTAATTATTATTTAATTTATCCTCTTTTAGTGTCGGTACAAATTCGGGGTGTTGCATTCTCCCCTACTTAAAGTATTTCGTCTTGAAATCTCTAAGTTGAGAAGAATGTATATCATACCATCCATCATCCGTCTACTCATCCACCAATCACTGGAATCCATTGTCCTTAAGGATTTCTAATGATTATATGAATATATGCGAAGGTGTGTGTATATGTCCCAACACTAATGCAAAGATCAGGCGGTCTACTTATTCAGTTGACCTCCTTAATGTAATGTATATTAGTGCCATGAATCCAATATGTATGCAAATAAACCTATCATATCATATAAATTCTATATGTGTGCACATTCATTCGTACAAATGCAACATCCATATGCTAGCTCATCCATTTCCATTCATAAAAGAAAAGAAAATGCATACACATCCATATGCCGTATGAGAGTGATTGAGCCGATCTTAGTGCCTAATGTGTGTGTATATGCGTCCACAGGAAACCACTAGCAAGCACTGGCATCCACTTGCATCCTTCAAACATAACATGTTTCAAACACATGTTTACATCCATAGGATTCCTATCTAAAGGTCGAAAATACGATGGATAAGATATATTCTATTGATAGAAACAAGCACTGATAAAACTTAGGAAAGGAGTTAAGAACATACCCTCGAAAAGAAAAGGGTACGAAGCACGAATCTTCTCTTCGGTCTCCCAAGTTGCATCTTCTGGGTTATCTCCCCATTGAACCTTTAGCAACTTGATCTCCTTATTGCGCAACTTCTAAACCTCTGACCCAAGAATACGGGTAGGGACTCGTCTGACTGTCGCCTCCCGTTCCACTTCGACTTCTTCCAATATACTCTGCTCAACTACTTCCACGGTGTCATGCAGGCACATCCGCAGATGAGAGAAATAGAAAACGTCATGAACACCAGATAGATTTTCTCTAAGCTTTACTCTATAGGCCATTTGGCCAATCCTCTTGGTTATGGGGAATGGTCCCACAAACCTAGGTGCCAACTTCCCTACTGATCCGAAGCGAACCACATTCCTCAGAGGTGATACTTTGATAAAAACTAAGTATCCTACTTCGAATTCGATGTCAGACTTTCTCTTATCTGCATAGGACTTCTGCCTATCTTGAGCTGTTTTCATCCGCCGTCAATTAAGGTCAATCATTTTGGATGTTTCTCTAACCATATCTGGTTCAAGTAATAATCTTTATGTAGATTCCACCAACAAGTTGGCGATCTACAGGGTCGTCCATACAATGCTTCAAAGGGTGCCATGTCGATGCTAGCTTGAAAACTGTTATTAGAGGCAAAATCTACTAAAGGAAGATTTTCTTCCCAAGCCCCTCCGAAGTCTAGGATACACAGCCTTAAAGGATCTTCTAGAATCCTATTCACCCTCTCCGTCTACCCATCGGTCTGAGGAAGATAAGCGGTGCTCAAACACAACTGTGTACCTAATGCTTCTTGCAAGCTCCTCTAAAATTTGCTGGTAAAGATGGGGTCACGATCGCTCACGATGCTGGAAGGAACTCCATGGAGACGAACTATCTCACGAACATAAATTGCTGCCAACCATGATGTCGTCCTCTTACTTTTAACTAGAATAAAGTGAGCACTCTTAGTGAGTCAATCCACTATCACCCAAATACTGATATTACCTTTCTTCGATCTAGGAAAACCGTCTATGAAATACATAGAGATGCTTTCCCGTTTCCACTGCGGAACCTCCAACGGATGAAGTAATCCACCGGGCTTCTTTTGCTCAGTTTTGACATGCTGGCAAACTAAACATTGAAAAACAAATTCGGCCACATCTTTCTTTATCCTAGCCCAAAAGAAAACCCTCTTCATATCCCTGTACATCTTATCACCGCCTGGATGAATGGTCATCTTAGAATGGTGGGCTTCTTCTAGGACTGCCTTTATCAAGCTTTCGATTTGAGGAACACAAAGCCTTCATCTCGTCGCAACCACCCCTTTTCATCTATGGCGTACCTATTGATGTGACTAGAAGTCTCCCTGCTTCTGAGCTTATCCGTGATGTCTAGAATCTATGGGTCACCTTGTTGCGAAGCTCCTACTGATCCACAAGAGTCGGTCGTATCTCCAAGGATGCAAATAAATCAGGCAAAACCTCGATGGAGGGTCTAAAATCAAAAGCTGATATGAAATCCAAGTTCTTTCTTTCCACAAACAGAGGACTCAGGGCCACCCTCTACATACTTAGTGCATCTGCCACCACATTACCTTTTCCAGGGGTATAAGCAATTTCAAAATCATATGAAGCTAAGAACTCGATCAGCCATTTTGGCCTTAAGTTGAGATCCTTCTGTGAGAATAGATACTTGAGAGATTTATGATCGGTGTATAACTCGAACTTTTCTCTAAGTAAATAATGACGCCGCGTCTTTAATGCGGATACTATGGCAGCCAGCTCTAGATCATGGGTGGGGTAGTTCTTCTCATGAACTCTTAATTATCTACCCCCATAACATATTACTTTCCCTTCTTGCATTAGAACCGCACCAAGCCCTGTACCGCACGCATCAATGTAAACAGTAAGCACTTTACTTCCATCAGGCAAAGTTAAGACTGGGGTTGTTATCAAAGCCCTTTTTAGTCGTTGGAAAGCAACGTCACAGTTTATATCCCATGAAAATGCCAAATTCTTCTTTGTCAGTCTGGTGAGAGGGGATGATATCTTTGTGAAGTCCTTAATGAACTTCCTATAATAACCTGCCAACCCAAGACAGCTTCTCACCTCGGTTGCATTTTTAGGAATCTGCCAATCTTGTACAGTAACCACCTTCGCGGGATCTACAGTTATCCCTTCTTTGGACACTACATGGCCCAAGAATCTCACCTCCTTTCTCTAGAAATGGCATTTGGAGAACTTTGCTTTTAGCTGATGGTCCTGGAGAGTTTTCAAAACTTCTCCCAAATGTTGGGCATGCTCTTCTTCATTTTCGGAGAAGATCAAAATATCATCAACGAAGACTACAACAAATTTGTTTAGGAACTCCTGAAACACCCTACTCATCAAATCAACAAAATAAGCAGGTGCATTTGTCAACCCAAAAGGCATAACTAGCCATTCAAAGAAACTATTTGGAGTTCTGAAAGTAGTCTTATCTATGCTATCCTCAGCCGCCCTCAGCTGATGGAACCCCGTAGCCAAGACCAATTGAGAAAATACCGAGGCACCAACAAGCTGATCAAATAAATCATCAATCCTTGGAAGCGGGTGCCTATTCTTCTTGGTGAGCTTATTTAACTCTTTATAGTCAACATACAAACGAAGCGAACCATCCGCTTTAGTTGCGAATACTACTGGAGAACCCCACTCAGATATGTTTCATCTGATAAACCCTTTTTCAGGTAGCTCCCCTACTTGCTTACTCAGCTCCCACCTTTCTCTTGGAGCCATGTGGCGTACTGGTAATGCAACTGACTTTGCATTGTCCACCAGATATATGCGGAAGTCGATATCATGCCTTGGAGGTAAACCCCGTACCTCATCAAAAACAATTGGATAATCTCAAACCACCGGAACAGATTGCAAATCATCCATGGATGCATCTAGAGACTCTAGGAAGCTAAGCATAACAGACCCTTAAGGGTCACAAGAAACTTCGAGGGTCTTCCCATGACAAGTCAGGAGTCTAACCCTCCTCTCACAATCCAGAATGGCCCCGTACGTGGTAAGCCAATCCATTCCTAGAATTAACCCATAGCCCATAAACACGAGCACATACACATCGCATTCGAACTCGATGCCTAACACAGATATTTTCAAACCCGACAAATCATCGATAAATGAGCTGAACCACCAATGGGGTTTGAAACAACTACGGGATCTACTACCATAATAGCAATTAACTGCAGAGATTCAACCATAAAACTAGATATAAACAAATGTGAAGCACTAGAATCAAATAGTCTTCTAACTGGATGGTTTGAAAGAGAAACTAAACTTTCTACGGAAATTTTTCTACCTCTTTCAGGAGCAATGATCGCGAGAGCATACACCGCCCTCCAAAAGTACCTGCTCTTTGACCTTGTCCCTACGATCCCTATTTCTTCGAGCACTCACTACGAGAAAATCCACCTCTAATAGCATACGTGTACTGCGCTCAGATTAGTCTGTGCTAAGTCATTGAACGCTATACAGTAGGCATGCCCATTTTTTTTCATGTTTTTCAATGCTATGCACCAAATAAAAAGGCGGGAAACAATTATTTTGTGCGAGAAACAATTTTTTTGTGCAGGAAAACAATATTTCACTTCGTTAGCGGCTTTGGCTTCTGAGTTTCTCCCCCTTTACACTATTTTCACCTCGAAGTCAATACAACCGCTTGCATTATCAACATTCACGTAGCTCGATCGCAATCCTTCGCTAGCATCGATCAATCCAATTGCTCATGTTATCGACCTTCATGCTGCCACTCACTGAAACTATAACGGCCCGTAAATCCGTACCAATTTGAGCTGACTTATATCCTAAACATTCAACTCAGAGTGCACGAAAATATACAGATTTTTAATAGAAACAAATAAGAGGATGAGAAAGATAAGATAGAACTAATAGAATTGAAGAAGAAGAATAACACAACTGAACAGAATCAGAGTAAACACGAATCTCACAGCGGAACGAATAAAATATATAATATAACAAAATCTGGAAATACAAATCTTAATTTGTATATACATATTATATCAGAGTATAACTCATATACATTATAGCGGAAATAATCTCTAAATAACTAAAGTTGAATCCTCCTGCTTTGAGCTCCTCCCAATGAATATGTAAAGCCTGAAACACTTGACTACCCATACAAATTTGGACACCCAAGAGTTTAGGAAAAACACAAACAAAATAAACTCTGGGTCAGTCATGGGACCGGTGTGAGTAAATTCCAACCATATCATTTAAATTTGAAAATCCTTTTAAAAGGAAAGGATAAAAGTAAGACCAGCCCACACATAAACATGGACGGTTTTTACCTTACTATAACCCAAAATATTTTGATATCAAAATCCAATGATATTATAATAATGTCTAATCAAATAAATAACCAAATAGCAGAATGCTTGAATCTCACGCTCCATATACATAGTATAAAATCAAAAACCATAGTGCGCTTATCGGAGATTAGATTCCAACTATGACAAGGTATGAGACCACCTCCCGATCAGTGAACTCTTGAGGGGATACACTGGGGCTCAACAAGAACGTCTTGCAACCCGGCCACACATGATCGACCACTCATTTAGCTTGCGTGTATCGAATATATTGTCATCCACGGTTGTTGGCCCTCCAACCGTAATCCGTAAGATACAAAATCGAAAGAAGAATAAATAATGAATTTTCTCTAGATTGGTGACAAATATACCCTGCTTGGGAATGACCCACCTAGCCATGTTGCCTGCCCGATTTTTGGCATTTCCTGGTTGTGAGGCTTGAGGCTACATTAATCTTTTTAGAACATCTGGTCACCATTCACTTTGAATGCCACATCGTCAAACCCATTAAATCACTAGTTGATCTTCCTAAAATATTACGGGTATAAAAAGCTAAGAGAAACGAATTTCTCTGCCACCAGACGTAATACCTTTAAGAGATCAATCGTACGTGATTTATTAGGTATACTCTGTCAGACACTCGTCCATACAAGTTGTCCTGGGATTGGACAAACAGAAAGCACCATCCTGGAACAGAACGACCCTTGCATTTCACTATGTCTTCAATTATCTTTAGCATAATCTATTTCGCGGCGCTTATGCCAATATGGAGTGATTTTCAGATAATACATCCAACTGGTCGCTCCATATTGACAACGATGGTCAAAACACTTCGATAGTCGGTTATTTAACTATCGAAGTAAAAACAAACATCCATTCAAATGTACAACTAAATATCACGCAAACACTGGCCCTTTTTATTTAACATTAATTTCCCCATTTTCCATATCTTCCCAGATATCATCCAAAACCCGTTTAGCCCTTCACATTTCTAAGAAAACATTTCTAGTCATTATAAACCTTTATTCTCCTATATTCCAGATGTATACGTTACCGACATTCGAAAAACATTCTCATCCTTTCACATTTCCTATTTCCTGTATATCAAAAATTATACATTATTCACATTGGAAAACATTTCCACTTTCCATTTTAACTACTTAATCTGCAGACATTTTCTTTTTAAACATTATTCACTTTGAAATGTGAACATTATTTCTTATAGAAAATCTAATTTCGTTTATCAGATAAATCTTCATTTAGATAATAAATACCATTATAACTTAGTGTCGACCTACTATTTGATTAAAACTCGTTTAGCCTTCCTTTATTTTGGAAATAACAATATATATTATTTGTTCAACATTCAAGTACCATTTATTATATGATCTAGAACAATGTCGAATGGCATGTTATATAAACTCAAATGTTTTTATCACATTCCCATATTTTAAAGAGTTCCCTTCAGTACGGGTAATATATATCAGATCTTGTTTATTTACTTCTACTCCCAACTTCGTATAATTCATTTACATTTCTTCGGGAAAAAACATAATTATTCTCTTATCACTTGGGATAAGTGAATTTCAAACCTTTATAGGGAATAGTGTTATATATAATAATCATGCTTAAGCTTGGTTAACAACGTTAATTTATCGTTATAGTTTTTAAAACTTGCAATACGCTGTAATATTCCTCCTTTTATAACTAATGCAATACGTTGTAATATTCCCCTTTTTATAACTAATACAATATGCTGTAATATCCCCCTTTTGTATCTAATGCCATACGCTGTCATATTCCCCTTTATAACTAATCTCGACGTCTATGTCCGTTACAAACTAATACCATTCCTCGATAATAGTGAAGTCGTTCAAGTTGGGGTATTCTATTTACCTCTCAGACCTTGATCGACGACGTTCTTATATTAGGATAGATAAAAGTATGTAACTCTAACTCCTTATTACTTTAATATTCCCTAAACGGTATTTCTTATTTTATTTTGGGATACGGTTTTATAAAACCATATCCTTACTTTGAAAGCTAGCGGTTGATTATGATTATTAAACATTAACTCTTCGCTTCATCTTCCTTAAACAATTCCATTTGTAGTTAACATTCTACTTTCCATTCGAATCATTTCACCTAATTCAAGTAAACCTCTCAAACAAAATCAATATTAAATTAAATGAATTCAATTTAAGAACAATTTCATTAATTAAAGAATCAAATAATTAATTAACTTCATCATTGCTGAAGTAAACAGTTTTCTTCATTCTTAACTTAAAATAGATTAGTTGCTTACCTTATTACACATATTAACTAATTATATTAGTTCAATAATCATTTAAACTCCATTAAATAAAAGGTAATTATTAATTGAGAAATCTTATTGATTTAAACAATTTATTTCTAAGCTATTATCACTTGATTAATTGAAGATCAATTAATCAAATAATCATTTTCTAACAAAACAGTTGATTTAATCAACTTCAAATCATCAGTTAATTTGTTACCCAATCTTAATTACTTCTTACCATCAGTTTAATATAATTGGTCTGAAACACTAAACTATTTGTCTTAAAATGGTTATCCAAAAATATCAGCTCACACGGTAATTATAACTTCACTTATATATAACCCTATATAAACTGTCAAAACAATCGTTTATATTTACTCTATAAATCTGACTATAGAATGTTATAATAGAATTTCTATTATAATTTAAAACTCAGCTTCAATTATAAAAATATAAATTTTATAATTTAACTTCGTTGATTTGCTTGAAGGTAAATCAACGTCTTAACAAAAAGATGGATTTATGGTCGTCTGCTGCTAATTCCTTAATCAACATCGTTTATTGATTAAGTCACACTAATGTTGCATTTCCATTCAACATAAATATCCAAATGGGTTTTTCAATTGTCATTGGGTTCAAGCGGCGCATATATATATAGAACAAACAGTACATATAAAATTGAGGAATCCGGTTGGATTCCTCAAACCGGTTTCCTGCATCCACCGATGTTAGTCAATAAAATTAGCATAAATTCCATAACATGGAATATTATAATCAATAGGATTTATATCCATCTAATGATGTGTATATATGCAATGATATATATATATATAATTCAACCAATTTAACTGTAATTTATCTAAACGATCATCACACAGCATTCAACCAATATTAAATAAAACTATAATATTTTAAAATAGAACAGAGTTAGTGAATTTACTCACCTTTTCGCGTTAACTATTAAATAACGATTTGTGTCGGTACACCGGATCAGACGTTAAAATTTCTAATGATCTCCGAATCACTCCATACTGGTTCCAGTGCGTAGCCCGTGACTTTACGATTCTAACTGATCCGCATTTGTATACTTCGCTTCTTAAATCCATGTCTGCACATTCAAAAACAACCCTTACTTTACTTTACCACATATCCATACTTCATGTTGTTGCCAACAAACTTTTATGATTATTGAATTTTGGTCCACTTCAAGCAGTGTAACCCGTAGCTGACTCCAACCAGCTAGCGTTCAAGCTTCCAGCGACTGTGACAGACCCACTTCACCATTTCTCCCATTTCTTTTTTGTCACGTAACCATTTTCCTTTGCATTTTACAAAATGTAAACCCCCCCAAACATTTATAGTTCCCTTCCTTCTCTCATCAAAGATGCCGCTATAAACACTCGTACACATTTTTTCCCTCCAGTTCGAGACAATAGTCTAGCGTTCAAGCTTCCAGCGACTATGACAGACCCACTTCACCATTTCTCCCATTTCTTTACTTGTCACATAACCATTTTCCTTTGCAATTTACAAAATGTAAACTCCCCCAAACATTTATAGTTCCCTTCCTTCTCTCATCAAAGATGCCGCTGTAAACACTCGTACACATTTTTTTCCTCCAGTTCGAGACAACAATCCATACCCCCTTTCCTTAAAACCCCCGTCCAGTTTTCATTTCATGGACATACTTCTTAACACCTAAACACTTCCTTATTTCCAACCTGCTCACCCACTTTCCAACCGCCATTTTCATGCACCTTTCCCGAGCCTCACACCCACATTCACTCCCCTTCCGTTCGCTTTACCTTCAAATTCTCTTTCTCATGCCAACGCAACCTCCTGTTTATCAACTCCATCGAACAAAATTTCCGTGAACCCTGTACACATTATTCACTTTCGAACTCACTCCCTCCCTCAATTCTTCCATCTAGCAAGAACTCCTTCTTCTGCTCAAACATGTCCACACAGACACCATTACACTTCACTTCGCCTTACTCCCTCTTTACTGTGTTTCTTTCCCACCCAAACTCTCATTTCTCCACAACTTCACGTGCCAGCATGCAAATCCGAATTTGCAGAGACCCCATTCGCCACTCGCACACGTCCATTTGAATCGAGCCCACTTCCCACTTCGTATGTATAAAAGGAGCATCCCATCTTCTTTTACACAACAAAAACCGACAGCATCAACTTGCTCGCCCTAACAATCTTCATTCACATCCGCCTTATTGGAAACAAACACTGCTTCTTCAACTGATGAGCGTGCGTCACAAAAATGTAAACACTGGCATTGAGCAAAAAAAGATCCTGACTTTTGAAAAGCTCCATCGCAGTGGGTTTAAACTTTAAATTTGGAAGCCATTTTCTTTTTGGTCCGTGAACTCGAGAACGACGGAGCAACCCCGCATATATATATATATATATATATATATATATATATATATATATTAGAAAGAACCAGGAGATAAGATCAACGTCTTCTCTTCTAGGTCCGTGGCTAGTTCTAGGTAGTTTATATTTTCAATATTTGGCGTGTGCGTGTAGTAGTATGAAGTCACTTTGGAGGAGAGGCCTGTATGAGTTGTCTCTTTGTAGACTTCAGATTAGGTGACATTTCAAGCTAAAATTAGCAGGCAGAGCGATTCCTAGGTATTACTGGTTCTGTGTACTATATAAACATGGGAGACTTAGGCAATATAGAGTAGGGTTTAAACACTACAAAGATAGAGGCATGCACTCCTCATTTCTTCCGCGTGATTTGATTTTGATTTCACAAGCACGTTCGTTAGCATGAGTTGTCTATTCTTAGATGTGTACCTCAAAGATTCTAAGATAAGTAAATGTGATTTAGATATTATTTTTCAACAAGGGTGGTGGCAGATAGACTTAGATGTTAAGGAACGAAAGGTCAAACTTGAAATGAAATATGCGGTCATTTGCAGGGAAGGTCACTGGGTATTAAATGATGATAGGTTAGATGCTAGGTGCGTTACCTTTATTTCGTGTGTAGTGATCCGCGTTACGTAAATTTCGTTCATGCCCCGGGCGACTGCGGACAGAAATAAAGATACGGTCGTGTCCAGCAAGGTCCCACGATCCAAAAAATATAATAATATCGGTAGGTCAATTCATATTGTGAAACCCCAAAATGTTGTTACAGGGTGCAAAATACTCCAAACAAAAAGTTACTTATTTTACGAAATAAAATTTTCAGTAACATTCTTAAAATTAAATTATAACTACGCCTCAAAAGAATCTTGTCCAAATTCGAATCCGATGTTTAAATATATTTAAATAACCGTTATGGCCATAGACGAATATGCCGCTGCTTTTCTGAATATTTAATTTGGACATAACTTACAATATATAATACGAAATCTTGGTTTTCACTTCCATTCGAAAGATACAGTTCAACAGATTCCAACTTTTCTTATTTCGCAGAAATTCGATTTAAAACGAATTATATATACTTAGTTGAAGTTCAAAACGTTAAATTACGAACTGCCACGATATTACGGGCTCGATTATATTTAATATATATTTTATACGTACAATTTCGTTTTAGTTAATATATAAATCCACTTATATTACGAATTCAATATTTAAACTGATTTAAATATTCAAATACAAACCGATAAAAATGCGGGATGTTACATTCCTTTCCCCTTTAAAGAATTTCGTCCTCGAAATTACTAAGGTAGGGAAAATGCTACAATCCATATTATAACCAGGTTAAAAATCTTTTATTTAATTTCTTAAATTTAGTTTTCAACAGAACCGATTAATTCTAACTAAATTATTAATTTCTTCTTATTAACGAATACTTTCAGAAATTCTGAAAATTTCCTAACAACATAAATTTTCGGAGAATTTCGTCAGCGTCTCCTCTGCACAGCTCATTCGGTATTACAACAACTTACCTCTCTGGGATTTCTCCAATTCAATAGAAAATCAAACGGCCAAACGGCTTGCCAAACAAACTCATAAAAATCTCACTCGTATATAAACGTGTACCTGCTCTGTTGGGCATTCAACTCTATCTCTGCCATCTGCTATCAAACCAGCATACATTTCCAACTGATCTCCAATCAATTTATTCTCCAATCTAATCATTCACTTATACCCAAATCAGACTTCGTTTCAAACTCTAGTTCTGATTTCACTAAATTTTTACTCAATAATTCAATTCCATTCTGGATCATCTTTAACCCAAACCAATATATTTAACCAAGTTAGTTTCCATGTTCCATTTACTAATTTGTTATCCTTATCTTAAGCTCAACTTGATTTTATTACAATATCCAATTTTAACTGCCTTCAGGTAAATCTCTGCTTGCTTTCTCAATCCCTATTTACTTCCTTGAGTGAATTTTTTTCCATTATTACAAATTCATCTTGTATACTTGTTTTTAATTCAAAACAATATCGTCCTGGGAGTTTAAACACTTTACTTTCCCAAAAATCAAATATTTCCATTAGGAAATCAAAACAATTTGTTTTCTTAAAACAATCCAAAAACACTAATTTTGGAAGTAATCCGTCACTTAGAACTCGAAAATGAACACTGATGATGTTGCAGTCATCACCAGAATTATTTTCCAGCGATTGAAGTGACTACAATACTATATTACTTTCAAAACTTATTTTTCCAACACTTTTATCTTGAAATTTGCTTCAAAATATCTCCTCAAAATGCTTGGAAAACATTTCCAAATCTCTCCCATGGTTTTATATTTCCATATATTTAATCCAGAATTCATTTTCATCTCCTTTTTCAACTTTCCAGGGTTTAATTACAATTATGGTTTTAAACTCAGATTTTATCGATTTGATATTTAGATTCAATATGTTAACTTATACGATTTCTAATTGGTTATTTATATAACCAACTCAATTATATATCTTTATCTGATCATAATAATGATCAACACATCCAATATACTATAATAATCTCAAGAGATATACTTATTTTACATTCAAATATATTTTGGGTAAAATTATTTCATTTAGCCAGCTTTTTAAAACAATACTATGTCAAATTTCTTTATCCAAGCGTTTATAAATCCCTATCGATCACGCCAGCTAAACATGTCGATCTCGAATTCATATACCACTCACCAGATCAATCAACACAATATAAAACAGATTTTATATTGATTTACAGATACGCGCTCATGTATATACAGTCAAACTCAATCTAGGGTGTTACAAACCCTATCTCTACTGAGTCACGCCATAGAGCCAAGGTAATCACGTAACCTTCAGCTATGATACCAACTGTAAAGGCCCGTAAATCTGTACCAATTTGAGCTGACTAATATCCTGCACATTCAACTCAGAGTGCACGAAAATAAAGATCTTCAATAGAAACAAATAAGAGGATGAGAAAGATAAGATAAAACTAATAGAATAGAAGAAGAAGAATGACACAACTGAACAGAATCAGAGTAAACACGAATCTCACAGCGGAACAAATAAAATATATTATATAACAAAATCTTGAAATACAAATCTGAATTTGTATATACATACTATATCAGAGTATAACTCATATACATTATAGCGGAAATAATCTGTAAATAACTAAAGGTGAAGCCTCCTGCTTTGAGCTCCTCCCAGTGAATCTGTAAAGCCTGAAACACTTGACTGCCCGTACAAATTTGAGCACCCAAGAGTTTAGGAAAAACACAAACAAAATAAACTCTAGGTCAGTTATGGGACTGGTGTGAGTAAATTCCAACCATACCATTTAACTTTGAAAATCCTTTTAAAAGGAAAGGATAATAGTAAGACCAGCCCACATATAAACAAGGACGGTTTTTACCTTACTTTTACCCAAAATATTTTGATATCAAAGTCCAATGATATTATAATAACGTCTAATCAAATAAATAACCAAATAGCAGAACACTTGCATCTCACGCTCCACATACATAGTATAAAATCAAAAACCGCATGGCGCTTATCGGAGATTGGATTCCAACTATGACAAGGTATGGGACCTCCTCCCGATCAGTGTATTCTAGAGGAGATACACTGGGGTTCAACAAGAACGTCTTGCAACCCGACCACACATGACCCACCACTCATTTAGCTTGAGTGTATCGAATATATTGTCACCCACGGTTGTTGGCCCTCCAACCGTAATCCGTAAGTTACAGAATCGAAAGAAGAATAAATAATGAATTTCCTCTAGATTGGTGACAAATATACCATGCTTGGGAAAGACCCACCTAGCCATGCTGCCTGCTCGATTTTTGTCATTTCCTGGTAGTGAGGCTTGAGGCTACGTTAATCTTTTTAGAACATTTTGTCACCATTCACTTTGAATGCCACATCGTCAAACCCGTCAAATCACTATTTGATCTTCCCAAAATATTACGGGTATAAAAAGCTAAGAGAAAAGAATTTCTCCGCCACCATACATAATACCTTTAAGAGATCAACCGTACATGATTTATTAGGTATACTCTGTCAGACACTCGTCCATACGAGTTGTCCTTGGATTGGACAAACAGAAAGCACCATCCTGGAATAGAACGACCCTTGCATTTCACTCCGTCTTCAATTATCTTCAACATAATCTAATTCACAGCGCTTATATCTATACGGAGTGGTTTTCAGATAATATATCCAACCGGTCTCTCCGTATTGACAATGATGGTCAAAACACTTTGATAGTCGGTTATTTAACTATCGAAGTAAAAACAAACATCCATTCAAATGTACAACTAAATATCACGCAAACAATGGCCCTTTTTATTTAACATTAATTTCTCCATTTTCCATATCTTCCCAGATATTCTCCAAAACCCGTTTAGCCCTTCACATTTCTTGGAAAACATTTCCAGTTATTATAAACCTTTATTCTCCCATATTCCATATGTATACGTTATTGACGTTCGAACAATATTCTCATCCTTTCACATTTCTTATTTCCTGTATTTCAAAAATTATACATTATTCACATTGGAAAACATTTCCACTTTCCATTTTAACTACTTAATCTGCAGACATTTGCTTTTTAAACATTATTCACTTTGAAATGTGAACATTATTTCTTATAGAAAATCTGATTTCGTTTATCAAATAAATCTTCATTTAGATAATAAATACCATTATAACTTAGTGTCGACCTCCTATTTGATTAAAACTCATTTAACCTTCCTTTATTTCGGAAATAACAATATATATTATTTGTTCAACATTCAAGTACCATTTATTATATGATCCAGAATAATGTCGAATGACATGTTCTATAAACTCAAATGTTTTTATCACATTCCCACATTTTAAAGAGTTCCCTTCAGTACGGGTAATATATATATATATATATATATATATATATATATATATATATATGTCTGATCTCATTTATTTACTTCTACTCCCAACTTCGCATAATTCATTTACATTTCTTCGGGAAAAAACATAATTATTCTCTTATCACTTGGGATAAGTGAATTTCAAACCTTTATAGGGAATAGTGTTATATATAATAATCATGCTTAAGCTTGGTTAACAACGTTAATTTATCGTTGTAGTTTTAAAAACTAGCAATATGTTGTAATTGTAACACCCCACTCCCGCTATGATCACTCACTAAGGGAATGCCATAGCATCGGTGGAGTATTTTAGTGAATATAGAACAGAAAAATTACAACAAGACAGATATAAATAGTACTTGAAATTTTAAAACATCATCTCATAACAGCGGAAGTAAAACATGTCTGGTTACATCATAAAACCACAATAAAGGTCAAGTACAATATCCATCAAAATAAAGAAGTACATAATCCCACTCTCATACAATAGCCAAACAAAAGAAAAGATAACTGGATAACTGGAGCTTTACATCTATCCAAGCTCCTAAAGACTGGAACAGCAATCCGATCAAGCTCCACTACTGCTAGGATCCACCGTAGGACGTGAGGGTTGGGAAAAAGATAAAAACAACGGGGTCAGACATAAGTCTGAGCGAGTCCTATAACTTTAACAATACAATCGTTAAAGTAACCAGAGAAGACATAAACTGATATACGGTAACATATAGGGATGAATGGCTACCCTAAGCAGTCAACTAAACGAAGATAAAGGATAAAGACGCATCTACCCTCCCTAAGGTAAATTACTAAACTGCACCACACCAGTCGTTCCTAACTTAAAGGTTGATCCCACCCAAGGACTTATAAAATTTACTAATTAGTACCTGCGTACCCCTAGGTGACCAAGTAGGCGCCACGGGGCCCTACAATCCACTAGGTGTACACACTACTTCCCATTCGATCGGCTCCCTAACGTAGATACCCGTGCTGGCCCCACCGTGGGATGTATCATTCCCCAATGTGGCAACCTGATGAAACTAAAGGTGCACGGCTTATATCTACTCGATGCAACAACGGCTTACCTACCAGCCCGGGCCCACTCACGCATATGAAGCCCGTTGGACTTGCGTTGCCACCGCTAACCCGTTTGCCTCTTACAGTCAAGCCCAGTATGCGTGTCCCGTCCTCGACATGGGTCGAGCCCACAAAGATACGTATGGGTTACTGGTTGAAATGGGCCTCCACAAGCTACCCACCTAAGCTTGTCCCTTTTTCTAGTATATCCCACTTAACCCTTTAATCATGTTTTAATTACATGTTCCATTTTGGTTAAGTATTCTAATCGTATTTTCTATTGCCACCCAAGGCAACCACTAGATTTTCTCATGCCACCCGAGGCACCCACTTAACCCCTCATGTCCCTCTACATGCTATTGTGGTTAAGTGTTTCTTAATTAATTAATTAAGAACGTAACCTTTGTAAAGACCTCTCACATTAGACTGTCTTTTATGACCGCTGGTTAAGCCGGTTGGGTCCGGGCAGCCTTATGTCATAACAGAGTCTAACCTCGTGTCTTTACATTAATTACGTATTTAGTTTGTGCCTAAGACCTCTCACATTGGGCTAACATTTGTAGCAACTGGTTAAGCCGGTTGGGTCCGGGCAGTTTTACGCTACAACTGAGTCCAACCTCGTGTCTTAGTCAATTAATTACACCTAATTAATCACCCTCATAATTTTATATTAATTATCCCTAATTAATCAAGTTTTCTTAACATGGGTAGACCTAACTTAATAGGTAAATTCCCATGGGGTAGACCTAACTCAATAGGTAAATTCCCAACACATAGTATGGGTACACCTAACCAAATAGGCAAATTCCCATACTATGTTTATTTATTTTGTGTTATGCATAATTATATTAATTTCACACAATCTTATTAACTTATGCATTTAATTACCCCATCGTTCCCACGTAATTTCGTTCATGATATAACACATATAAAAGGTGTCAACTTGCATATGAATGAACATGTTTCAAAGGTGCCATCTTGCATATTAACAAACACATAACTTGCATATGAACTTGCATAACATGTCACATAACTTGCATATAATATGTCACATAACTTACATATTCATTTTGCATAACAAACTTGCATATTAGCTTATAGACTTGCATAATGTGTCATCATGAACTTGCATATTAATAAACATGTAACTTGCATATTTACATACATGTAACTTGCATATTAACAAACATGTAACTTGCATATAAAGAAACATGTAACTTGCATATTTACATACATGTAACTTGCATATTAACAAACATGTAACTTGCATATTAACAAACATGTAACTTGCATATTTACATACATGTAACTTGCATATTAACAAACATGTAACTTGCATATTTACATACATGTAACTTGCATAGCATATTACCATGAACTTGCATAACATGCATATGATTACATAGCCCACAACTTGCATATTTAGCATCATGCAAACATAACATACATCATATTAAACTTGCATAAGCTTACATACTCAACATGCATAAACATAAGATTAATGCTAACATCATATCATATGATTCAAAGCTCATTAACCCACATACAAAACCATAAATCTCATCACATCTCATCTAATTAGTTTACCAAAAGATCATCAAAGTGATAGAAACTCACAACTAGCAACTTTGAACACCAAATGAAGAAGATTAAGATGCTAAGAAGGGATTAGAAGTTGATTAGAGAGTGATTAGTATGCAACCCTCTTCATAAAATTAGTGGAGGCCATGAGAGCTAGCATTTTGCCATAGTTTAGTCACTAGGTTTAATTATGAATGAATTAGGGTAGGTTAGGGTCTTATTTATAGATTAGGCAAGTGTTTTAGGCCATAGGATTAACCCTAGATTCAATCCAAGCCATCAAAGCATGTCTTGGGGAAGAAGTCAAGTGTAGGAACCATCTAGGGCCTTTAGATTAAAGATGGACCATGAGAACCATTCAAATGCAAAATCTGCACTTGAGCGAATCGGCCCACGGGTTGACAGCCAAACACCCTGGATTAACCCCTAGTCGACCCAGCGGGCTCGGGTCGACTTCAAAAATCGGCCGGTTCGGTTATTCCCCTCTCCCAATTCGCTGTTTTGAGCATTTTTGCATATTTATTTATTAAATTTTCAATTATATATATATATATATATATATCAATATATATATATATATATATATATATCTACACAACCCATTTCACTTAATTAAGTATACTTTAATTTGGGAATTTTCGTGAAACTTCGCGAGGCCATATCTTGGTCATACGGACTCCGATTTTCGAAAACTCGGACTCTATTTCGCGTATTTTTCCGAGACGAACGCAATGGCATAGCCCGTTTCCCTTGATTCCCATTTTAGAATTAAATTCTGCCTCGATTTATGTTATTACAGGTTATTGAAAATACGGGTTGTTACAGTAATATTCCCTCTTTTATAACTAATGTAATACGCTGTAATCTTCCCCCTTTTATAACTAATACAATATGCTATAATATCCCCCTTTTTGTATCTAATGCCATACGCTGCCATATTCCCCTCTATAACTAATCTTGATGTCTATGTCCTTTACAAACTAATACCATCCCTCGATAATAGTGAAGTCGTTCAAGTTGGGGTATTCTATTTACCTCTCAGACCTTGATCGACGACGTTCTTATCTTAGGATAAATAAAAGTATGTAACTCTAACTCCTTATTACTTTAATATTCCCTAAATGGTATTTCTTATTTTAATTTGGAATATGGTTTTATAAAACCATGTCCTTACTTTGAAAGCTCACGGTTGATTATGATTATTAAACATTAACTCTTCGCTTCATCTTCCTTATTCCATTTAAGAACAATTTCTTTAATTAAAGAATTAAATAATTAATTTACTTCATCATTGCTGAAGTAAACAGTTTACTTCATTATTAACTTAAAACAGATTAGTTGCTTACATTATTACACATATTAACTAATTATATTAGTTCAATAATCATTTAAACTCCATTAAATAAAAATGTAATTATTAATTGAGAAATCTTATTGATTTAAACAATTTATTTCTAAGCTATTATCACTTGATTAATTGAAGATCAATTAATCAAATAATCATTTTCTAACAAAACAGTTAATTCAATCAACTTCAAATCATTAGTTAATTTGTTACCCGATCTTAATTACTTCTTACCATTAGTTTAATATAATTGGTCTAAAACACTACTTAACTATTTGTCTTAAAATGGTTATTCTAAAATATTAGCTCACACGGTAATTATAACTTCACTTACGTATAACCCTATATAAACTGTGAAAACAATCGTTTATATTTACTTTATAAACCTGACTATAGAATCTTATAATAGAATTTCTATTATAATTTAAAACTCCGCTTCAATTATAAAAATATAATTTTTATAATTTGATTTCGTTGATTTGCTTGACGGCAAATCAACGTCTTAACAAAAAGATGGGTTTATGGTCGTCTGCTGCCAATTCCTTAATCAACATCGTTTATTGATTTAGTCACACTAAAGTTGCATTTCCATTCAACATAAATATCCAAACGGGTATTAGGGATGCTTGTTAATGGCGACTGGAGATTTGCTCTCCAGTTTTCATCACGTGTGAGCATCCTTTCCATTTTACCTTTCTTCACCTTCCTCAAATCATTTTGCGATTTTTACTTCACCAATCTTCAACGATTTAATTGTTGATAAGACTTCTGTATTACTTCACCATTTGATTATCATCTTGTTTTCGATCGCATCTTATTTCAGATCTGAAAACTTTTCCACTGTTTAACCCTAATCCCATTATCACTTTATGATTGTTTGTTTCTATCGTTTTCCATTTGTTTTCCTTTCGTTTTTCACATTTAAATCAGATCCGCATACTATATTTTCCCTTTTAACTCTATTTTGGGTTTCGCTTTCCTATTACAAGTCAGATTCATCAGATCTGATTTCCTCCTATTCCTATAAACGTCGATGGTCATCCTAAGACTTTCTTAATGCATTTTTGCCTAAATGGTGATCCACATCTGACGAGATCTGGTATGTGTTTGATTTCCGTTGGGTTTTTTGGGCTTGATTGTGGATTTGAAGTTACAAATGGATTGTTATTTTAGGAGGAGATCGTCTATATGGTTTTCATTGGTGTAGTTTGTTCTTCATAATACTGGTTTCAGATTATTCACTGATTTTTCCAAACCAGTTTGAATTTGAAAGATTGAGATGGCTTTTTCTACCACATGGATGATTGATTTCTACGGATAATGTTTATCCATAGCCTAGGTTTCTCCTCAATATGCTTCACAGTTTAACTACATAGGCAGAGATAGAATGAGTACTGTTCTATTTGGCACTTGTTTCTCTAGTTATGAAATCCATATACTAATTTGTCGATCCTGGTAATAGGATTGATTCACAGGAGTCTGCGAATCATCAACCAGACTTATTGTTGCGGATTTGTTTTTTAGGGAATTCATATGACTGCTAAACTGTATGAGTGATTCAGTAAGAATTGTATGGTTTCTTCTCTGTTGTATGCCTTGGAAAGTTTTTGAGCAGCTAGTAACAAATAGTAGGCTATGGATGTTTGGACTTAGCATAGAAATGGTAATGAGAATCCGTAGATATGTATCCAGTCTTATTGTTTGAAGAACAAAGTGCTAAGCCTTGCTGATAATATGATGCTGATGATCGGATGTTGATTTTGAATAAGTGGAGCCTTTAGCTTGTGAGACGCCGAGGGTTTGCTCGAGCACGGAAGTGGGTGGATGGCTTTTCATGAGCGGTTATCTTTAGTTTAAGATTTAATTTCCTGTTGGTTTTCTTTAATGTTTTGCTTATGTAAAGGTTAGTACGCTAACCTCTCTCTTGTATGTTTTGTTTTAGTAGAAATAAAGTGAACCAATTTTCAAAAAAATAATATCCAAACGGGTTTTTCAATTGTCATTGGGTTCAAGCATTGCACATATATATATATATATATATATATATAACAAACAATACATATAATATTAAGGAATCTGGTTGGATTCCTCCAACCGGTTTCCTACATCCACCGATGTTAGTCAACACAATTAGCATAAATTCCACAATATGGAATATTATAATCAATAGGATTTATATCCAGCTAATGATGTGTGTATATGCAACGATAAATATATAATTCAACCAATTTAACTGTAATTTATCTAAACGACCATCACACAACATTCAACCAATATTAAAATATAACCATAATATTTTAAAATAGAACAGAGTTAGTGAATTTACTCACCTTTGCGAGTTAACCGTTAAATAACGATTTGGGTCGGTACACCGGATCAGACGTTAAAATTTCCAATGATCTCTGAATCACTCCAAACTGGTTCCAGTGCATAGCCCGTGACTTTACGATTCCAACCGATCCACATTTGTATACTTCGCTTCTTAAATTCATGTCGGCACATTCAAAAACAGCCCTTACTTTACCTTTCCACCTATCCATACTTCATGTTGTTTCCAACAAACTTGTAAGATTATTGAATTAGGTCCACCTCAAGCAGTGTAACCCGTAGCTGACTCCTACCAGCTAGCATTCAAGCTTCCAGCGACTGTGAGAGACCCATTTCACCATTTCTCCCATTTCTTTACTTGTCACGTAACCATTTTCCTTTACAATTTACAAAATATAAACTTCCCCAAACATTTATGCCCTTCCTTCTCTCATCAAAGATACCACTGTAAACGCTCGTACACATTTTTTTTCCTTCAGTTCGAGACAACAGTCCATACCCCCTTTCCTTAAAACCTCCGTCCAGTTTTCATTTCATGGCCATACTTCTTAACACCCAAACACTTCCTTATTTCCAACCTGCTCACCCACTTTCCAACCGCCATTTTCATGCACCTTTCCCAAGCCTCACACCCATGTCCACTCCCCTTCCGTTCGCTTTACCTTCAAATTCTCTTTCTCATGCCAACGCAACCTCCTGTTTATCCACTCCAACAAACAAAATTTCCGTGAACCCTGTACACATCATTCACTCCCTCCCTCAATTCTTCCATCCAGTAAGCAATCCTTCTTCTGCTCAAATATGTCCACACAGTCACCATTACACTTCACTCCGCCTTACTCCCTCTTTACTGTGTTTCTTTCCCACCCAAACTCTCATCTTCTCCACAACTTCACGTGCCAGCATGCAAATCCGAAGTTGCAGAGACCCCATTCCCCACTCGCATACGTCCATTTGAATCGAACCCACTTCCCACTTCATATGTATAAAATGAGCATCCCATCTTCTTTTACACAGCAAAAACCGACAGCACCAACTAGCTCGCCCTAACAATCTTCATTCACATCCGCCTTATTAAAGTTTCAACTGATGAGCGTGCTTCACGAAAATGTAAACACTGGCATCGAGTGGAAAAAGCTCCGCCTTACTCCCTCTTTACTGTGTTTCTTTCCCACCCAAACTCTCATCTTCTCCACAACTTCACGTGCCAGCATGCAAATCCGAAGTTGCAGAGACCCCATTCCCCACTCGCATATGTCCATTTGAATCGAACCCACTTCCCACTTCATATGTATAAAACGAGCATCCCATCTTCTTTTACACAGCAAAAACCGACAGCACCAACTAGCTCGCCCTAACAATCTTCATTCACATCCGCCTTATTAAAGTTTCAACTGATGAGCGTGCTTCACGAAAATGTAAACACTGGCATCGAGTGGAAAAATATCTCGACTTTTGAAAAGCTCCATCGCAGTGGGTTTAAACTTTAAATTTGGAAGCCATTTTTTTTGGTCCGTGACTCGAGAACGACGGAGCAACCCGACATATATATATATATATATATATATATATATATATATATATATATATATGGGATAGGATCAGGGAGCCCCCCTGAATTTCAGCCCTCCAATTGCACCCGAATTTCAGCCTCTCGTTTATAATAAAAAAAAAGCGAGTGGGGATTGAGAGAGTTAGTGGAAGGAGAGAGAATGGTAGTTAGTGGGAAATGAGTGGTGGAAAAGTGGGAGGCTAAAGGGGTGCTCACTATTTGGGGTGCCATTGAACCTGCCCCTATATATATATATATATATATATATATATATATATATATATAAACCAAGAGATAAGATCAACGTCTTCTCTTCTAGGTCCGTGGCTAGAAAGAACCAAGAGATAAGATCAACGTCTTCTCTTCTAGGTCCGTGGCTACTTCTACGTAGTTTATATTTTCAATATTTGGCGTGTGCGTGCAGTAGTATGAAGTCACTTTGGGGGAGAGGCCTGTATGAGTTGTCTCGTTGTAGACTTTAGACTAGGTGACATTTCAAGCTAAAAATAGTAGGCAGAGCGATTTCTAGGCATTACTGGTTCTGTGTACTGTATAAACGTGGGAGGCTTAGGCAATATAGGGTAGGGTTTAAACACTACTAACATAAAGGCATGCACTCCCCATTTCTTCCGCATGATTTGATTTTGATTTCACAAGCACATTCATTAGCATGAGTTGTCTATTCTTAGAAGTGTACCTCAATGCTTCTAAGATAAGTAAATGTGATTTAGATATTATTTTTCAACAAGGGTGGTGGCAGTTAGACTTAGATGTTAAGGAACGAAATGTAACACCCCACGTCCATTAATGTCACTCACAAAGGGAATGCACTAACTTCCATGGAGGTTTTAAGTGAATATAGAACAGAAAAATTACAACAAGACAGATAATAAGTAGTACTTGGAAATCTAAAACTTTATTTTATTACAGCGGAAATTAAACATGTTTGTTACATCATAAAACCATAAATCAGAGTCAAGTACAATATCCATCTTGATAAAACGAAATACATAACCCCATTACATAAATAGCCATTAAAGAAGATAACAAGCTGGATTCTTCAGCGGTCCAAGCTTTCCAAAGAGAGATGAAGAAATCCAATCAAACTCCACTAGAGCTGGGCCCAACCTGAGGACCTGGAGGGGGAAAAAGGATAGAAATGGAGGGGGTCAGGTATAAAGTCTGGCGAGTATGATAATTCTAACAATACTATTACCAAAATAACTAGACTTAGGCATAAGCTGGAAAACAAGGAAATGTCTATGAACTATTGGGTATGGAAGGGCAGATAACGTTAAAGGCACACCTAATTACTAACGAATAATGACTACACTGCACCACACCAGTCACCCTAAAGGTTGATCCCACTCACCGAACTTACAAATTATAGCTTTGTGTACCCCTAGCTGACTACATAGGTGCCGCCTGCCCTTATCTCCACTAGGTGTACACCACTACCCACTTGCGATTGGCTTCCTACTCGTAGATACCCGTGCTGGCCCCACAGTGGGGTGTATCACTCCCCTAAAGTGGCAACCCGATACAACTTGAGAATGCACGGCTTATACCTACACGATGCGACAACGTCTTACCTACCAACCCGAGTCCACACATGCATATGAAACCCGTTGGACTTGCGTTGCCACCGCTACCTCGTTTGGCCTCTTATAGTCAAGCCCAGTATGTGTGTCCCGTCCTCGACTTGGGTCGAGCCCACAAAGATAGGTTTGGGATACTGGTTGAAATGGGCCCCCACAAGCTATCCACCTAAGCTTGTCCCCACTAGTATATCCCACTTAACCCTCTTCTTAGTCATGTTCATTTACATGTGTGTTTGGTTAAGTCTTATTAATCGTATTTCAAATGCCACTAAAGGCAACAACTAGATTCCTCATGCCACCCAAGGCACCTACTTAACCCCCATGTCCCACCTTACATGTTTATCTGGTTAAGTGTTTCTTAATTCATTCAGGCCTTAACCTCATAAAGACCTCTCACATTAGACTGGCATTTATGGCAGCTGGATTTGCCGGGCGGGTCCGGGCAGTCTTACACCATAAAAGAGTCTAACCTCGTGTCTTTACAACTGTTATGCTTTAATTTGGGCCTAGGACCTCTCACATTGGGCTGACATTTGTGACCACTGGATTTGCCGGGCGGGTCCGGGCAGGTTTACGTCACAAACGAGTCCAACCTCGTGTCCTAAGCATTGATTATCACTTATAATCTTTTACCCCAGTTTTGAATATATCCCTATTCAAATCATTAATTACTTCCAATTTTAATGATGTCCATAATTGACTCAATTATGGACATCCACTTATGGTATGCAAAATCATATCAATTGCACCCCAATTTCTTAATATTAAATCCTTAATATTACCCCTACCCCACGTTATACGTTCGCTTATTCAACGCAAAATTTACTTTAGACTCGAATAGTCTAACTCATAGCACAAAGGTAACTTATCACAACATATAGACAAATAAAATAAATCTAATCATAATAGGGGTGAAACTTGCATGTGTGATAGATGTCCAACACCTAAACTTGCATAGGCAAAAACTATAACTTGCATAAAGCTACACATGTCATGGATCTAAAGGTGTCTACTTGTTTGGTAAAATGTCACAACTTAAATGATACGATCATAACCCAAATTCATGTATAAACTTGCATATGGGGTTTTATGCAACATAATGATGGTGTGAACTAGCATCTAATACATAGAATTCACATATGTCATAGCATAATTCTAGATGTCATAATTCTAGATCTAAATAGATGTCATGGCATATGTTCATAATCTTTACTAATCCATCTAAACTTGCATACATAATTTGTCATATAGATCAACATAGCCCAAACATTATGATCTGATTAACATGAACTAATTACATAGATAATAACATCATGACTTTATAACATGTATGATTTATCACAACTTAGCATAGAAAATTACAACTTATACAATATCATCATGGCATGATTTACAACATATAGGATATCATCATTACATAACATAGGATTTACAACATACATGATAGCATAAGGTTTACAACAACATATATGACAATTCACATCATTTTCTTATGATCCATATCACAACTTAATCTAATTAATTTGCAATAATCTTGTTAAGATCATCATACTCACAATTAGAGAAGAAAGAGAGTTTTGATTTGCTTTAGAGTTGAGTAGAATTAGGGTTTTGATTAGCTTTCTTCCTTCTTAGTTGGCGGCGGCTAGACTGAGTTCCATGGCGGCGGTATGACGGTGGCTATTCTATTTTTCATGTGAATTAGAGTGAGAGACTACCTAGGTATTTATAGAGTTTAGGATTTATTTAGACCGTCAGATCAACTCAGAACTAAACTGAACCGTTAAATTTGCCAACTCAGCCCTAAAGACACATCAGCAGCTCAAGATTGGGCTCAGTCAAACCCTAGCCGACTGGACCAGGTCGACACCCTGGTCGACTGCCCAGTCGACTCCCCAGTCGACCTGGGGTGCTGGGCGGGAAATTTCCCGCCTAGCCTGTTTGACTTCGAATTTTGAATTTTAAATTTTCTGAAATCTGTTTTGAATTTTCTGAAACTTCCGATGGCCATAACTTCTTCATACGAAGTCCAAATCACGCAAACTCGGACTCTATTTCAACCAGAATTCCGAGACGAACACAATGGCGCAACCCATTTCCTACAATTCTCACGTCTGAGATTAGTTATTCTTTAATTTGTGAATATTAATATTAACAGAATTACGGGGTGTTACATTCTCCCCTCCTTAAAGGATTTCGACACGAATTCTTCAAGTCAAGAAGAATGTATATCCTAACATCCAATCGTCCATCTACTCAACCATCAAACACAGGCATCCATTGTCCTTATAGACTTCTAATGCTTTCATGTTTAAATGCACAGTGTGTGTATATGTCCATATATAATGCAAAATCAGGCGGTCCACTGATTCAGTTGACCTCTTTAATGCAAATCATGATAGTGCCATGCGTCCATTATGTATGCGAAAGAACCCTATTGATACATATTATTTCTACATGCGTGCACAACCATTCACCAAAATGCGGTATCCATATGATAGCACAACCATTATACATCCATTAACCTAACTATGTACACACATTTATATGCAATATGCAATATGAAGTGACTGAGCCGATCTAGTACCTAAAGTGTGTGTATATGCGTCCACGAGCAACCACTAGCAAACACTTGCATCCACTTTGCATCCATCATACATAACATGTCTCAAACACATGTTTCAACCATAGGATTATCCTAACTAAAGGTCAAAGATACTAGCGAGAGGACATACTAAAGATAAGATAAGTACAAGCTAAGCGATAAGGAGAAATTAAAAGACATACCCTCAAAAAGAAAAGGGTACAACGAACGCATCTTCGCTTCTGTCTCCCAAGTAGCGTTGCTCTCATCATCTCCCCATTGCACTTTGACTAGTCTGACCTCTCGATTCCTCAACTTCTTGATCTCCGACCCAAGATTGCACGTAGGAGCTCGTCGAATCGTCGCATCACGCTCTATCTCCACCTCTCTAAGCAAGCTCGGCTCTACCACTTCCGCGGTCTCATGCAAGCACTTCCTCAAATGTGACACATGGAATACGTCATATACACCACTAAATCTCTCAGGCAACTCCACTCTATACGCCATCTGTCCAATCTTCTCCTTAAAAGGAAACGGCCCTACGAACCTTGGTGCTAATTTCCCAACGGACCCAGAGCGAACAACGTTCCGTAATGGAGACACTTTGACAAAGACCATGTCCCCAACCTCAAACTCAAGATCTGACCTCCTCTTGTCCGCATAAGATTTCTGTCTATCTTGCGCCGTCTTCATCCTCCTTCGAATCAAGTCGATCTTTTCCGAAGTCTCCCTAATCATATCAGGCCCAAGTAAGATCTTATCCGTAGATTCCCACCAGCATGTAGGTGAACGACAAGGTCGTCCATAAAGAGCTTCGAAAGGTGCCATGTCAATGCTAGACTGAAAGCTGTTATTATATGCGAACTCTACCAACGGAAGATGCTCTTCCCATGTACCCCCAAAGTCTAGGATACATAGCCTCAAAAGATCCTCTAGAATGCGATTCACCCTCTCGGTCTGGCCGTCCGTCTGAGGATGATATGCGGTGCTCAAACATAACTGAGTCCCTACCGCCTCTTTCAAGCTCTTCCAAAATTCACTAGTGAAGATAGGATCGCGGTCGCTTACTATGCTAGAAATAACACCATGCAAACGATCTATCTCTCGGACGTATACAGAAGCTAACCATGGAGTAGTCCTCTTACTCTTCACGGGAATGAAATGGGCGCTCTTAGTAAGTCTATCTACTATAACCCAAATCCCCGTATTACACTTCCTTGATCTTGGTAATCCATCCACAAAGTCCATCGAGACACTTTCCTATTTCCATAGTGGAACCTCCAATGGGTGAAGCAACCCACCGGGTTTCTTTTGCTCCGCTTTTACTTGTTGGAACACCAAGCATCTAACGACATACTCGGCCACATCCCTCTTCATACCGGCCCAAAAGAAAACTCGCTTCATGTCTTTGTACATCTTGTCCCCGCCGGGATGAATGGTCATCTTCGAATGATGTGCTTCGTCAAGAATAGCCTTCCTCAAACCTTCGTCTCGAGGTACACAAAGTCTACTATCCCTACGTAACCAACCCTTACCATCTAGGGTATACCTACGGAGATGACTTGATGACTCCCCTCTTTTGAGCTTCTCCACTAACTCAACCACCTGTGGGTCGTCTCGCTGTGCCCCCCCAATCCATCCCAAAAGCGTAGGCCTGACCTACAAGGATGCTAGTAAACCGGGTACAAAGTCAACGGAAGGTCTAAAGTCAAACATCGAAATGAATTCTAAGTTTCGCCGCTCAACAAACATCGGACTCAAGGACAGCCTCTTCCTACTTAAGGCGTCTGCCACCACATTACCCTTGCCAGGGGTATATGCTATTTCGAAATCGTAGGACGCTAAGAACTCCATCCACCTTTGCTGCCTTAAGTTCAAGTCCTTCTAAGAGAATAAGTATTTTGAAGAATTGTGATCAGTGAATAATTTGAATTTCTCGCCAAGAAGATAATGACGCCAAGACTTAAGCGCGAAAACAATAGCGGCCAACTCTAGGTCATGCGTAGGGTAATTTTTCTCATGCGCTCTCAACTGCCTTCCACCATAGGCTATTACCCTTCCCTCTTGCATTAAGACTGCGCCTAGACCTGTCCCACAAGCATCAGTATAAACAGTAAATGGCTTACTCCCGTCTGGCAGCACTAAGACTGGAGCTGAGGTCAAAGCTCTCTTTAAACGTTGGAACGCATCATCACAATCTATGCCCCATGCGAAGACTAGATTCTTCTTTATCAGGCGTGTTAATGGAGCTGATATCTTTGCGAAGTCTTTGATAAACTTCCTATAGTAGCCAGCTAACCCCAAGAAACTTCTCACTTCGGTAGCATTTTTAGGGACCTTCCAATCTTGGATGGCCACCACCTTCGCGGGATCCACAGCTATCCCTTCTTTGGAAACCACGTGCCCTAAGAATCGTACTTCCTTCCTCCAGAAGTGACACTTAGAAAATTTAGCTTTAAGGTTATGCGCTCGTAGGGTCTCCAACACTTCCCTAAGATGTAGGGCATGCTCTTCTTCATCCTTAGAAAAGATCAAGATGTCATTTACAAAGACTACCACGAATTTGTTAAGGTACTCCCTAAACACCCTACTCATCAAATCAACAAAGTATGCGGGGGCGTTTGTCAAACCAAAGTGCATCACTAGCCATTCATAGAAACCGTCCGAAGTCCTAAAGGCAGTCTTGTCAATGCTATCCTCAGCCACTCTCAACTGATGGAAACCAGTGGCTAAGTCCAACTGCGAAAACACTGAGGCGCCAACTAACTGATCGAAGAGATCGTCAATCCTCGGCAGTGGGTGTCGGTTCTTCTTAGTAAGCTTATTAAGTTCTCTATAGTCCACACAAAGTCTAAGGGACCCATCCGCCTTCGTGGCAAATACTACGGGAGCACCCCACTCCGGTATACTTCGTCTTATGAACCCCTTCTCAAGCAACTCCTTCACTTTCTTATTGAGTTCCCTCCTTTCACGAGGAGCCATGTGGCGTACTGGCAAAGATACTGGTTTTGCATTATCCACAAGATATATTAAAAAATCTATCTCCCGCTTTAGAGGCAAGCCCTTCACCTCCTCAAACACATCCGAGTATTCTCGGACCACTCTAACAGATCGTAGATCCTCCACAGACGCGTCAAGCGATTCTAGATAACTTAGCATAACGGAATTTATGGGATTACAAAAGATTTCGAGAGTGTTGCCAAGGCGAGTCACGAGCCTAATTACTATCCTTTCACAATCAAGAACGGCCCCATTTCTGGATAATCAATCCATTCCTAAAATTAGCCCATAGCCCGTGAAGCCCAACACATAAACATCACATCTAAACTCAACGCTAAGTATAGAAATTTTCAAATCCAAACACATCATGGACAAATAAGCTGAGCCCCTAATTGGATTCGAAACAACTAAGGGATCCTCTACTAAACTGGTGTTTAAGTGCAGTGATTCAACTAATGATGTAGAGATAAACGAATGCGATGCGCCCGAATCGAATAAGGTACGGACAGGATGATCAAACAGAAAAACTAAGCTTTCAACAGAAATGGTTCTACCTCGTTCTTGCAGCGGTGGGACCGCGAGAGCCTGAACTTGTCCCCTTGCCTTCCCTGGTGCCATAAGAGCCTGCACCTGTCCTCCCGAGGTAGACCCTGCCCTCTGCCCCTTCTTTGGGCAGTCCTTCACTAGATGTCCCGCTTCACCACAGTGAAAACAGCCAGTCTTCTTTTTCTTTCTGCAATCCTTGCTGAGATGGCCTGGTGTCCCACAGTTAAAGCATTTCTTCTTTCCTTTGCCATTATTGTCTTTACCACCCTTCTTGTTTTACTGTTGAGGTTTCTTCTGATCCCTTTTCTTCTTGGGTGCCTTATTAGCATTAGCGCCCTTCTCCTCGTGCATGAGTGCCATGTCTACTAGCATCTCAAAGGTGGCCCCCATAGGGATGTGGGTCATAGCCAACCCTTGCAACGGCTCATTCAATCCATTAACGAACATCAGAGCCTTCTTCTCCGGCATGTTCACTAAGTCCAAGCCAAACCTTGCTAACTGATTAAATTTGTTGACATATTCTTTCACTGATGAGGTTCCTTGCTTTAATGTCAAGAACCTTTCCATATATAGATTCTCTTCTGCCCTTGAGAGAAACATTGCCTCAAACCTACGTCTGAAATCCGCCCAAGAATCAATAGGACGCTCCCCATTAGTGACCTCCCACCAAAACGAGGCCTCTCCCTTCATTTACCAAGCTGCTAATTTGACTTTCCTCCCTTCTTCTACTTCAAAGATTTCTAGCAATTCTTCCACCTCCTTAAGTCAATCTCTAGCTTCCACAAACGTTTCTGACCCGTGAAAAGGTTTTCCGCCCATAGCCTTAAATTCCTTGCTTGTCTTTGCAAAAGTATCAGCGTGAGGAGGAGGAGGAGCGGGTGCAACTGGTGGTGGAGGAACATTGGCTGGACCTGCAGCGGCCCTTGCCTCTAATAACCACCTATACCATCCTGGTATCGTTACCCCGTCCGGAAGGTTAAGATCTTCAGGCATGCTGAAACGAAAAAGGAAAGATTCAAAATGGAGAATTCGAAAGATAAAGATATGGATATTGGGGATTATGTTTTTCTTAAAAACTTTCCTCTTTAAATTACTCATCAAGACATGTTTTGCAAACACTTCTTCCAAAAATACTTTAGAAAAATAGTTTTTCTAAAAAAATTATCTGTTCTGGTAACCTTAAGCTCTGATACCACGTGTAACACCCAACGTCCATTAATGTCACTCACAAAGGGAATGCACTAACTTCCATGGAGGTTTTAAGTGAATATAGAACAGAAAAATTACAACAAGACAGATAATAAGTAGTACTTGGAAATCTAAAACTTTATTTTATTGCAGCGGAAATTAAACATGTTTGTTACATCATAAAACCATAAATCAGAGTCAATTACAATATCCATCTTGATAAAACAAAATACATAACCCCATTACATAAATAGCCATTAAAGAAGATAACAAGCTGGACTTTACTTCAGCGGTCCAAGCTTTCCAAAGAGAGATGAAGCAATCCAATCAAACTCCACTAGAGCTGGGCCCAACCTGAGGACCTGGAGGGTGAAAAAGGATAGAAATGGAGGGGGTCAGACATAAAGTCTGGCGAGTATGATAATTCTAACTATACTATTACCAAAATAACTAGACTAAGGCATAAGATGGAAAACAACGAAATGTCTATGAACTATTGGGTATGGAAGGGCAGATAAAGATAACGTTAAAGGCACACCTAATTACTAATGAATAATGAATACACTGCACCACACCAGTCACCCTAAAGGTTGATCCCACTCACTGAACTTAGAAATTATAGCTTTGTGTACCACAAGCTGACTACATAGGTGCCGCCTGCCCCTATCTCCACTAGGTGTACCCCACTACCCACTTGCGATCGACTCCCTACTCGTAGATACCCATGCTGGCCCCACAGTGGGGTGTATCACTCCCCTAAAGTGGCAACCCGATACAACTTGAGAATGCACGGCTTATACCTACACGATGCAACAACGTCTTACCTACCAGCCCGGGTCCACACACGCATATGAAACCCGTTGGACTTGCGTTGCCACCGCTACCCCGTTTGGCCTCTTATAGTAAAGCCCAGTATGCGTGTCCGTCCTCGACTTGGGTCGAGCCCACAAAGATATGTTTGGGATACTGGTTGAAATGGGCCCCCACAAGCTATCCACCTAAGCTTGTCCCCACTAGTATATCCCACTTAACCCTCTTCTTAGTCATGTTCATTTACATGTGTGTTTGGTTAAGTCTTACTAATCGTATTTCAAATGCCACTAAAGGCAACCACTAGATTCCTCATGCCACCCAAGGCACCTACTTAACCCCCATGTCCCACCTTACATGTTTATCTAGTTAAGTATTTCTTAATTCATTCAGGCCATAACCTCATAAAGACCTCTCACATTAGACTGGCATTTATGGCAGCTGGATTTGCCGGGCGGGTCCGGGCAGTCTTACACCATAAAAGAGTCTAACCTCGTGTCTTTACAACTGTTATGCTTTAATTTGGGCCTAGGACCTCTCACATTGGGCTGACATTTGTGACCACTGGATTTGCCGGGCGGGTCCGGGCAGGTTTACGTCACAAACGAGTCCAACCTCGTGTCCTAAGCATTGATTATCAGTTATAATCTTTTACCCCAGTTTTGAATATATCCCTATTCAAATCATTAATTACTTCCAATTTTAATGATGTCCATAATTGACTCAATTATGGACATCCACTTATGGTATGCAAAATCATATCAATTGCACCCCAATTTCTTAATATTAAATCCTTAATATTACCCCTACCCCACGTTATACGTTCGTTTATTCAACGCAAAATTTACGTTAGACTCGAATAGTCTAACTCATAGCACAAAGATAACTTATCACAACATATAGACAAATAAAATAAATCTAATCATAATAGGGGTGAAACTTGCATGTGTGATAGATGTCCAACACCTAAACTTGCATAGGCAAAAACTATAACTTGCATAAAGCTACACATGTCATGGATCTAAAGGTGTCTACTTGTTTGGTAAAATGTCACAACTTAAATGATACGATCATAACCCAAATTCATGTATAAACTTGCATATGGGGTTTTATGCAACATAATGATGGTGTGAACTAGCATCTAATACATAGAATTCACATATGTCATAGCATAATTCTAGATGTCATAATTCTAGATCTAAATAGATGTCATGGCATACGTTCATAATCTTTACTAATCCATCTAAACTTGCATACATAATTTGTCATATAGATCAACATAGCCCAAACATTATGATCTGATTAACATGAACTAATTACATAGATAATAACATCATGACTTTATAACATGTATGATTTATCACAACTTAGCATAGAAAATTACAACTTATACAATATCATCATGGCATGATTTACAACATATAGGATATCATCATTACATAACATAGGATTTACAACATACATGATAGCATAAGGTTTACAACAACATATATGACAATTCACATCATTTTCTTATGATCCATATCACAACTTAATCTAATTAATTTGCAATAATCTTGTTAAGATCATCATACTCACAATTAGAGAAGAAAGAGAGTTTTGATTTGCTTTAGAGTTGAGTAGAATTAGGGTTTTGATTAGCTTTCTTCCTTCTTAGTTGGCGGCGGCTAGACTGTGTTCCATGGCGGCGGTATGACGGTGGCTATTCTATTTTTCATGTGAATTAGAGTGAGAGACCACCTAGGTATTTATAGAGTTTAGGATTTATTTAGACCGTCAGATCAACTCAGAACTAAACTGAACCGTTAAATTTGCCAACTCAGCCCTAAAGACACATCAGCAGCTCAAGATTGGGCTCAGTCAAACCCTAGCCGACTGGACCAGGTCGACACCCAGGTCGACTGCCCAGTCGACTCCCCAGTCAACCTGGGGGGGTGTCGACTGCCCAGTCGACTCCCTAGCCGACCTGGGGTGCTGGCCGGGAAATTTCCCGCCTAGCCTGTTTGACTTCGAATTTTGAATTTTAAATTTTCTGAAATCTGTTTTGAATTTTCTAAAACTCCCGATGGCCATAACTTCTTCATACGAAGTCCAAATCACGCAAACTCAGACTCTATTTCAACCAAAATCCCGAGACGAACACAATGGCGCAACCCGTTTCCCACAATTCTCAAGTCTGAGATTAGTTATTCTTTAATTTGTGAATATTAATATTAACAGAATTATGGGGTGTTACACGAAAGGTCAAACTTGAAATGAAATATGCGGTCATTTGCAGGGAAGGACACTGGGTATTAAATGATGATAGGTTAGATGCTAGGTGCGTTACCTTTATTTCATGTGTAGTGATCCGCGTTACGTAAATTTTGTTCTTACCTCAGGCGACTGCGGATAGAAATAAACATATGGTCGTGTCCAGCGAGGTGCCACGATCCCAAAAATATAATAATATCGGTAGGTTAATTCATATTGTGAAACCCCAAAATGTTGTTACAGGGTGCAAAATACTCCAAATAAAAAGTTACTTATTTTAAAAAATAAAATTTTTAGTAAAATTCTAAAAATTAAATTATAACTACGCCTCAAAAGAATCTTGTCCAAATTCGAATCCGATGTTTGAATATATTTAAATAACCATTATGGCCATGAACTAATATGCCGTTGCTTTTCTGAATATTTAATTTGGACATAACTTACAATATATAGTACGAAATCATGGTTTTTCACTTCCATTAGAAAGATACAGTTCAACAGATTCCAACTTTTCTTATTTCTTAGAAATACGATTTAAAACGAATTATATATACTCAGTTGAAGTTCAAAACGTTAAATTACGAACTGCCGCGATATCACGGGCTCGATTATATTTAATATATATTTTTATACGTTCAACTTCATTTTAATTAATATATAAATCCACTTATATTACGAATTCAATATTTAAACTAATTTAAATATTCAAATACAAACCGATAAAAAAGCGAGACGTTACAGAAACTCTAGATCTGCGCCTCTTCAATTCGAACCGCCGTGAAAGGTACTACAATATTGGTTATATCCTTCTTGTAATATATACTCATTTGTGTACTTAGAAGTTCTATTGTCGATCAATAGAACAAGTTAATGAAAGTTGGAGAATGAAGTTGTAGGAAGTTTCAATGGTTTGTTGCAGAGGCATGAGGTATTTATGTATGGCAATTCAACTGCAGTTTGTTGCCAAGGCAATTACTGTGTATGTGGTTGGTGAGGAAATGGTAGGGGTTGTTACAATTTTTGGGTTTAGGGGGTGATTGTGTGAGTGACTGTTTCTGATGCATATTGTGCATTTGTTTGGTGTCGGGGTGATGAACTTTGGGATGGTCATGTTGGTTGTGTAGGTGGAGTTCCTGTGTCGGTTAGTGTATAGGGTTTGTCGATTGTTATTTCATAGGTGACGGACATGGGCAGAGCTATAATAGGGGAAAGGGTAATGTTACCTATAAAGAAATCATTGGCTCTGGCTGCAATTCTGTCTGAATTTAGGAGATGATTGTGTGTTCCATTGTCAGCAGTTCATGCATGGTCTAAGAAGAGATATAAAAAGGGAAGGTTGGGTTCTTCATGGACTTGCACTGAATGAATGGTGAAAAGATAGCTTGCAGCTTGAGTTAGTTTCTCCAGTGCCAGTTTGCAATTGGGGGGTAGGCAAGATCCTAAGCCACTGATATTTCAAGGAGCTAAGCATTGAGTAAGTTTCTCCAGAACTTTGCCTTGCTGCATTTTGCATTGCGATGACTCAGTGCAGGATGTGTTCAATGTATAGACAACTTAGCGCTGCAGCTGCATTATTTTCTATATATGCCAAGTTGAAGAAAATGGCAACCACATTGTTTTCTATATATGCCAAATTGCTTAGCTTAAATGTTTTCTATATACGTGTCAGAGTAATTGGTTAAACTTCAGTGGTTGCATTGGGATATTCTACATTAAAGGACAAATGAAATTAAGGGGAATCATAGGTCTGACATGTAATGGCTAGTAATGTCTTAGGATTACAAATTTACTAAAATTCGCCTCCATGGGATTTTTCATTCTTGTAACATCCTAGTATCATCACCACACAGATTTCTTTGATTTGATCTGGGTTTGTATAGTGTCAAATGTTAGTATGATTATTTTTTATAAATTATTACTTGTATAATTATCCTTATGAGTTTTGTCTTCATTAATATCCAATTTATTCATGTTTTATTAATTTTTTTACATGCATAATAGGATAGTCAGACAAGTTTTATGTTTTACGTTTTTTAGTAGCTAAAGAGATATTAAATCAAACAATGGTAAGCATGAATATCGAATATTTAAATTTAAAGTAACATAACTATTAAAGAAAATTCACTTAAATGCAATAGTAGATGTCGTTTTGTTGGTACATGGTGTATTCTTTTTTACTACCATTTGCATGTGCTACTCCATGTAAATGGTATTTATGTTTATCTAATATTTTATGAATTATTTCTTTATACCGTGTTCGAATACCACTTTCTTTACTCTTTTGGACAAAACAATTCATAGTTTTTATTGTTGTTACAGGTTAAGTACCTTGCTGTAAAGGAATGTGGACTGTGTAGTATAAGGGTTCTATGCATAGCTCATTCTTCAGAAGATGTCACAGAAGATAATGAATATCATGGGTATTTAGTTATAAGTTTGGAAAGAAAAACAATGGCATTATCACATGTTACTATTGCTGAGCTCAATCTTAATTATGATTCATGGACTTGATATAATACTCATCAGTTAAAAGATTTCATGGACTTGAATTTTAATTATCGTACTAACAAATCTATCTCTGCACTCACATATGCATGAAATGTCATTTTACAGGGTTTCATGTTCTGCTTGAAGGTTATCTTAAAAATTATATTCTTAGCTCTAAGAGGTCATTGAGGTAAATAATCGTATTTCATAGATAGTATTCAAATTATTATTTGTTACTGGATTGATATAAATATGTATTCAGGGCACTATAATGATGGATCAGTCAAGCCATAATAATTCAAGGTGTTGGTTTAATGAGCATATGGATATGAGGTTAGATATAGATAATATGAGCTATGAGGTAGAGTTCTATTTTGTAACAACTCGGAAAATCTGAACCAATTTAAAAAATTTAATTTGGCTATTTTAGTGGATTTTAAATATTTAAAACAAATATTTTAAATAATAACGACAAAAAGTATGTTTGAATCGACATTTGAAAATAAATATAATTATTTTTAATTATAAACAAGGCCTGAAATGGCACGGCAGTTTCAAAATTTCAATTCAAACTTTGATTGACTGTACCGGGTGCAAAACAAAACGGATTTTAGTGAAACCAAAAATATTTAAATCTGTTTATGAAGATCTTTCTAACAAATCTAAAAATCGAAGTTTCATAGCGGGAATCAAAAGTTGTGGCCAAATGAATTTTCAGAAAGGTCGCTATAGAGAATATATAGCCCTTGAAAATAGACATTTTGCAAACGACCTCAGAATCCTACAAAACCACTTTTGTTAGATCTGGGATGTCAAATTATTGCTAGGTTTCAAATTTCATAATTTTTGAAGTTAGTATGTGAGTGTGGCAAAAGAAAATGTGTTTGGTCGATTTCTGTTAAATTGGATCGACCAGAAAATGGCCATTTTTCAAACGGTCTCAGAATTCGACGAAACAAGTTTTGTTGGGACCGTATCGTCAAAACATAGCTAGATTTATTTTTCTGGAATTTTTGGGTTCAGTGTGTGGCCCCGGCAAATTGAAATGTACGTTCAAAACAAATATTGAATGTTTTATATTTTAATTTGAAGAATAACTGACTGAAATAGTCGAATGGGCCTACAAAACATATCCCATTGTGTTTGGAATGGGGGTATTTAGCTGGGGACGACAGTTGTTGGGTTTGGATTGGAGTTCGTATGGAGAAAAGGGTATTTTTGAAAATAATTGAATTAAAAATAAATATAAAAACCCATGGGCCAATCATGTTCTTCTACTCATTCACGCGTTGACCCAAATACCCGCTCCTCTTCAATATCGAACGACGACCGTTCTTCAGACCTTCCCTCCTCCTTATCTCCCTCCACACGCACCAAAACGTCATGGCCCTGTTGAGGATTTTGAAGAGGAGTCCTCCAGCTTCCAATCCATACCGGCGTCTTCGTTTTTGGTGAAGTATCCCGCTCTGAATTCGAAAGAGAAGTGTCGCCGTTCATCGAAGAATTGGGGGAGCTAGGCGCCGTCGATCTGGACAAAGGTAGGACCCCTGCGCGCGGATTCTGAAGCTCTACGACGTGAAGCAGTCTGATCTTGGCCAAGCTTCACCGATTGAACGAAAATCCGAAACCTAATTTCGAATCAATGAGCTTAGGTACGGGTTTTATTTTGAAGGGGTTTACAACGCTTAAAAACGTTGCTAATTCCATTATAACTTGTAAAATTGTATCTTTGACATATGTGATCGAAATCCAGTGAAACGAGAGGCAGTGGACTCGTGCAGACGTCTTCTACATTCTAGAAGAGACCGGATATTTTTCTGAGCCTTCTACAATTTTTGGAGGAGTGGAACCCAATGTGAGATTTCTGAATTATAAACGATATGGAAACAACGATGTATAAATTATATAGTCGAAGTATGAGTTATATAAGCGTTGTACACCACATGTGTAAGCGTTGTATAAGTTGTATGTTCGATGTATAAGTTATATATGCATTATAAAAATGATATGTGCGTTGAAATAAATTAAAATGATATTGAAATGAAATCGAAATATAGTTATATACGTATATCTATATCTATATCTATATATATATATATATATATATATATATATATACACACTCCCCTCGTCCACAGACCATGGACGATATATATTGGTTGTGATATTGTTTGGATTATTGGTTGATGTGAAAATTTGGTGAATATCATGAATGGTTGATTTGAAAAGATTGATTGTGGTTGAAATCCCAATAGGATTAGTATATGGGAAAATTCGTCTACGTACGAACTAGATATTGAAAATCCCCATTGTCAAAAGCTGCGAGGCTTTAAGGTAGAGCGAGGAGCCGTACTAGGAACGGTGCCGGTTTTAACTACCTTGTCGTTATGCTGCCGAAATTTTCTGAAATATTTCTGTGTTTGATTTAAATTCATGTGTTGAATAGAAATTCATGTGTTGAATGGAGTTCATGTATTGAATAAATTCTATGAAAGATAAAAATAACATTTTTATCATATATATGGATTATATAAAATACTAGTGTTTTAAATAAATTGTTTTAACACCAAAAATAACATTTTTACCCTATATATAAACTATATAAAATAATCGTGTTTTGAAATAAATTGTTTTACAATAAAAAATCACATTTTTATGATATATATATAAACTATAAAAAATAATCGTGTTTTGAAATAAATTGTTTTACAATAAAAATCAATTTTTTTTTATGATATATATGAACTGTAAAAAAAAAATCATGTGTTGAAATAAAATTCATGTGTTGAATAGAAATTCATGTGTTGAAATAAAATTCATGTGTTGAAATAAAATTCATATGTTGAATAGAAATTCATGTGTTGAAATAAAATTCATGTGTTGAATAGAAATTCATGTGTTGAAATAAATAGCTGCTGGATAAAAATATCGTTTTTATCAAATGTTTGAAATGAATATGGTTTTGAAATCGAAGAATGAATTATATATATATATAATTGAAATAAATTGAATAACGAAGCTGTAGTTCGTGTTTTGAAACCGTGATTTCAAACGATTAGTGCGGGAGATCCAACCATCGGATTTTCCTGAAACCGAAACCGTTGAGTTCGCTTTGGAAATATCTTTCCAACGATACCCAATTTGTAAAGATCCACGGTTGGATTGTCTGGAATGTTTAATTCAAATCTGAAGAAAAACGGCGCCAAAATCGATTATATTTATATATATATATATATAATTAAATTAAATCGAATAATGACGCTACAGTTCGTATTTTTAAATCGTAACTTCAAACGATTGTACCGGGAGATACGACCGTCGGATTTTCCCAAAACTGAAACCGTTGGATTCGTTTTGAAAAGATCTTTCTAATGATATAAAATTTGTGAAGATCCAACGGTTAGAATTTCAGATATGTGTAAATCAAATCTGAAGAAAAACAGCGCCACGGCCGCGTTATGGCCTGAAGCGTCGTTTGAATGAATTGGCTATTTTTAAATGAATAAAAATAGCGATAAATCATTATAAAATATTATAAACGATATGGAGTGGAAATAAACCGAGTTTACCCGGTTTATTAGATATTTGATGGTTGAATGTGTGTGGTGTGAAAGTTACATTTAAGAACAGAATTATTGATGTCGAATAATTTAACCATTGAAATGAATTGATTTAAATTCTAAATATACGTGAATTATTTGAAAAGGCCGAGTTAAATCTCATTTCAAATAATTGATCGGCGATAAGAAGTCGATGATGAAGACGGTGGTTGAAGACCGGAGATCTTCACCTCGGTTGGATGATAACTGATGTCTTGATTGGGAGGCATCCCAAAATATAGATAATAAGTGGTGATCGTCCAGACGTACTTGGAGATCGATGGATATGCGAGGTATATGGTGCCTCCGGCTTCGTTCAGACCCAAAACGAAATTGTAAATGGACTGTGTATTTGACATTGGATTTTGTTCCGTGCTGATTGATCTCTATTAAATATATATCTGTTTGGCCGCGGAGAATTTATTCTCTTGCTTAACGCCCTTCTCTGAGACGTACAAGCTCAGAGGTTATATATCGATAGAAATCAGTCGCATGGAGTGAATTGCCTGTGTGGCATACCTAAGTGGCAGATGATCAAGGCTTCTGTTGAAAAGCAAAGTCTTGAGGTTGATGATCAAAGCACGGCCTGTGTGGCATAGCTTTGTGTATAACGTAAATTCGCGAGCCTCACACCCCGGTATAAACCAGAAACGGGAGAGGACCTCAGGGAAGGCATGCGTTTCCTTCTTGTTAGGGTGGTGTCAGTGACCTACCAGCCCTAACATTTATATTATTTTCACCTGTGTGGTTGTTGCTGTTACGAGGCGCCTCGGATGTGGAGTCATTTGGCTCATTTTCGCCCCATAGGGCGGGGGAACGCAGTGTTCAGGGTTTAAGTTTAATCCACATCAAGTGGACCGGCCCTGACGATCCAAGGGTCACTCGAGCTCTAATCCTGAGACATGGTAGGCTAGATTGTCTCGAAGCGGTGAGGACGATCCCTGGCCTCAGTTCATGACGAAAATCCAATTTCCAAATACGATACCGTGCGGTTTTGATTTGTATACCTATATATGGCGACATGATATATGGTACCCATGTCGTCTATGATTGATAGTTATGATTGAAATTGTTTTTGAAACATATAAACACTAGCAATAATATCAAATGATTTGTTTTGCTCGTATCAAGCATATTTTGGCCATTATAAGGTAAAACTCTATCCTCCGGTTTGTGTTGCATTGTGTGATGGGAACTGAGTCTTATAATGGCTTCATTTTTATAAAAAGCATTGCGATGTTTAAAAGATTTACTTGTTTTAAAGCACTGGCAATCCAATGGAGTGAACCCGTTCCGCGAAAGTGGCATGGTCCTGTGATTGGCCATATATTAAAATATGTTAAGTAGATTTCTCATACCAGTCCCATGACTGATTCGTAGTTTGTTTCACTTGCAAACTCGGGTGCCCCTCTTTCTACATGGACAGCCTTGTATTCAGGTTTTAGCCGGCTCTTTCTGGATAGCTGGAGCTGAAGATGGATTCTACCGTTTATCTCTTTTTATGTTGTTCAGCTCCTATTGTACATATTATGTTTTGTTTTCCGCTGTAGACATTTATGTATAGCTGAACTGTATTTTGTACTAAGTATGATCCTGTATACTGTGTAACTCTGATGTTTATATTTATCCAGTATGTCCTATTGTACATTATCTGGTGTATTTATTTCTGTTCTTCGGTTATCTGTTTATGTGTTATATTCCAAAGATTACCCTTGCCACCGTCGTACGGGTTTTTGGGGCAGTCACAACGTGGTATCAGAGCTTTGGTTATGTTTAGTTCTGGAATATAACATATTAACGAATTCGTCAAAAATAGAACCAGTAGTGTTCTAGGACGAGTAACTCATTACAGATAGGATCAGTAATATCCTAGTATGAGTACAGCAGAATGGAATACACCTCGATAGATGCATTTACATTCAAGTATATTTCTCTATGCTTTATAATATCTTTTCTGTTGACCTGACACTTGGTCTGCTATTTGCAGAAGTACTAGAAAATGAGTGTCAGAAACAGAAGGAATGCAGAACCAGATCTAGAGGCTCTATTTAAGAGATATCGAAATCTGGGTGGAGTACAATTCTCGGGCAATGAATCGATTATTCAAACTCAAGCTTGGATGAGTTCTGCTGAAAGAATTTTTGAGCGTTTCCAGCTGAGAGATGATCAGGAAAGATTAGTGGCATCTTGGGCACTCAAAGATGAAGCTTTAATCTGGTGGGAAACAATCATTAAGGATAATCCAGAAGGTGATATCACCTGGGATAGATTCAAAGAGATTTTCAGTGAAAGATTTACTCCTCCAGAAGCAACTGAGCGGTTATGTGATGAATTCTACTATTTGATACAAGGGCATTCGATAAGGAAATGTAGATCTTCGAAAAGGGAAGGATCTAAATCTAGGGACAAGTTTTAAGAGATTATAAAATGCAATCGATGCCATCAGTCTGGTCATCTTTCAAAGGCCTGCCCGCTATTCAGAAAACCTAAAGCAATACAAGTAAATGAAGTGGCTGAGACTTCAGAACCCTCCGCTAGTCAGGGAAAATCAGATGTTTTAGAAGGCACGCTTACTGTCAAGGATATTCCAGTTAAAGTACTATTTGATACAGGCACATCACGAAGCTTTATTGCAAAGAATGCGGTTAAGAAACTGGATTTGAATTTGAGAAAGCTTAAAGAACCGATGACTGTTCATAATCCGGTTGGGGGTTCCCTCGATCTTAGTTGGATTTGTGGCGTTCCTGTTTCTTTCTTCCGTTATCAGTTCCCAACTATCACGATCATCATGAATTTTACAGAATTTAATCTTATCTTGGGGTTAGACTGGTTAATCAAATATGAAGCTGGGGTTAAATGCGCCGACAGAGTCGTTAAGGCGAAGATCAAAACAGGTGACTATATAACCATTCCCTGTGAAGGTCAGAATTCTGATAGAAAAGACTTCTGGGCAGCTTTAGATGTTTCTCCTGCTCAGATAGAACCTGTTCATGTCGTTGCGGAGAATATTCCGGTCGATATTGAAAATATACCAGTTGTCAAGAATTATGCGGATGTGTTTGAAGAAGTTGTTAGCTTACCTCCACAGAGAGAAATTGATTTCAAAATCTCTTTAGTCCCGAATGCAAGGCCAGTAGTTCACGCTATTCGAAGAATGACCTTAAAGGAGAAAGATGAGTTAGATAATCAAACTCGACAGCTTGTATGGAAGGGCCTGATCAGGCCTAGTTTCTCTGATTGGGGAGCAGCAGTGGTATTTGTCCCGAAGTTAGACGGTACTCTCAGACTGTGTGTAGATTATCGTGACTTGAATAAGCGAACATTGAAAAATAAATACCCATTGCCGCGGATTGATGATTTGTCGGATCGATTGAATGGCGCGCAAGTGTTTTCACGAATGGACCTAGCTACAGGTTTCCATCAGCTTCGTATCGCCGAAGAGTGTGTTCCTTTGACAGCATTCAGAGGTCCAGACTTATTCTACGAGTGGTTAGTGATGTCGTTCGTCTTATGTAACACTCTAGCTTATTTTGTCGATCTGATGAACCGAATATTCAGAGGAGTTTTGAATAAATTTGTTCTGGTTTTCATTGATGATATACTGATCTTTTCTAAGTCAGAGAGCGAGCACGAAAATCATTTGGAACAAGTGTTAGAAATTCTGAGAAAGAATGTTTTAAAAGCAAAGTTTTCCAAATGTATATTCTGGCAAGAAGAAGTCAAATTTCTTGGCCACGTCGTGTCAAAACGAGGAATTTCAGTGGATCCCAATAAAATCACTGCTATTCAGAATTGGAAACAACCTCGTACACCCACAGAAGTCAGAAGTTTTCTTGGATTGGCTAGTTACTATCGGAAATTCATTAAGGATTTTGCGAAGACATCTAGTTCCTTAACGAAACTGACTAAGAAACGTTCGAGATTCAACTGGACTCTAGAATGTGAAGCAGCTTTCCAGAAGCTGAAGTTAAAACTAACGACTGCTCCAGTGTTAACAATAATTGATGGCAATGAGGACTTGAAAGTCTGGACAGATGCTTCTAGAGAAGGCCTTGGTGCAGTATTAATGCAAAGAGTTCAAGTGGTTGCTTATGCTAGCCGGCAACTGAAACCGCATGAGAAAAATTACGTTACTCATGATCTTGAGTTGTTAGCCATCGTATTTACTTTGAAAATCTGGAGGCACTATCTTTTGGGTGAGAAATTCGAACTGTATACAGACCATCAGTCATTGAAGTATTTATTCACCCAGAAAGACTTGAATCTGAGGCAGCAACGTTGGCTAGAATTTCTTGCAGCATACGATTTTGAGATTTTGCACACTCCAGGGAAAGCCAATGTTGTGGCCGATGCGCTGAGTAGAAAGAATGTAATAATCGCCAGTTTTATTATTACGACTTCATTGATTGATAAAATATTTGCTCTTCAGAAGGATGATCACTTCATTCAAAGAATCAGAGAAAGAATACAGAAAGGCGAACCCTTGAGTTTTCAGATTGATGGCGAGGGAATTCTGAGGTTGAAAGGTCGGATTTGTGTGCCAAACATTGCTGAACTACGGAGAGAAGTATTGGATGAATGTCACAAAGCCAAGCTTAGTATCCATCCGGGAGTGAGCAAGATGTATAATGATATCAAACGCACTTTCTGGTGGAGATCTATGAAACGAGACATCTCCTTATATGTAAGTCGGTGTTCCACCTGTCAGCAAGTCAAAAGGGATCAGCAGAAACTCGCTAGATTGTTGCAACCCTTAGAAATTCCAGGTGGAAAGTGGGAACAGATTTCTATGGATTTCATAGATGGTTTGCCCAGAACCATAAAAGGAAATGACAGTATTTGGGTGATCGTAGATCGTTTCACGAAGACCGCCCATTTCATACATGTCAGATCGAACAGAACTGCTCAGAGTCTGGCGCAGATATATTTCAAGGAAATTGTTAGACTGCACAGAGTTCCCATGAGCATCGTTAGTGATCATGACCCAATTTTTGCCAGTAAATTCTGGGAAGCATTCCAAGCAGAATTGGGAACGAAACTGAACCTGAGCACCGCATATCATCCTCAAACAGATGGTCAAACTGAGAGGGTGAATCGTATTCTAGAAGATTTGTTGCGGGCTTGTATTATTGATTTTGGCGGATCATGGGAAGATCACTTGCATTTGGCCGAATTCTCATATAACAACAGCTACCAGGCGAGCTTGAAAATGTCTCCATTCGAAGTATTGTATGGTAGACCGTGCCGATCCCCTGCTTGTTGGGTAGAACCAGGTAATAGACTTGTATTGGGGCCAGATATGATTCGCGATGCTGCGGACAAAGTCGATTTCGTTAAGAAACGATTACTAGCCGCACAAAGCCGACAAAAGAGCTATGCAGATAAAAGAAGAAGAGATATATCATTTGTTGTTGGCAACTATGTATATCTGAAGGTTTCCCCGATGAGAGGAGTAATTCGATTTGGCAAAACTGGGAAGTTGGCACCCAAATTTATTGGTCCATTCCCTATACTTGAACGGATTGGAACTCTCGCTTATAGAGTTCAATTTCCTGATTGGTTGCATGGAGTGCATGATGTATTTCACGTATCTCAACTTCGAAAGTATGTTCATGATCCAGACTTGATCGTGGAAGAAGCAGCGCAATGGGATATAGAAATTACTCCAGAATTAGCTGTGAGAAGAGAACCGCTAAAGATTATTGGCAAATAAACCTAAGAATCGAGGAACAAGAAGGTTCACTTAGTCAAAGTGCAATGGAGTGGAGATCCGCGAGATTGTACTTGGGAAATTGAGGAGAGTATTAAGAAAGCCTATCCTAAGTGCAGGGTGGATATCTCTGATTGACTCCGGTGCAAGGTACATTTACCCTATTTTGCATTTCCATTTTGTTCTCTACTTTGCCATTGTTTTCTTTTCATGGATGTATAACTTTTTAATTATATAGTCTGATTGATTTCGAAAGAGTATATGAATTAATTAGTATATTTTTTAAAAGATAAAAAACAAATTGATTGCTGGTTGTGTTGTTTGATTTTTGGTTGATTAATTAGAATTTTGAACCATTTAGCCAAATTGAACAAATATTGAACTGAATTGAAAATAGATAGAAATATATACATGTGCATTATATATGTGTGAACAGGTTATGGATAAACAGCTAAGCAGAGGAATAAAATTGTTTGCCGGACAAATAGGCACATGTTTATGGTATTTCTTAGGAATTAGATGATTTTATGAGCCGATTGGCTAGCCGCTTGGCTTTTCTTTTTTCTTTTGAATTGGTGAGGGCCATGGGAGGCTATTTGAAATATCCCGACGCTCCCCGTACAAAGGAGGTTATGGCGAAATTTTTTGAAAATTTAGGGTGTTAGCCAAATTTTAGAAGAATTTGAAAATTCTTAGAAACTGAAAAGTTGGAGAATGGAAGCCAGGATGAAAGTTGGGTTGGTTAATTAAAACAACTTTCGACTTCGTTCCTTTTCGAGGACGAAAAGTTTTAAGTGGGGGAGATTGTAACAACTCGGAAAATCTGAACCAATTTAAAATTTTTAATTTGGCTATTTTAGTGGATTTTAAATATTTAAAATAAATATTTTAAATAATAACGACGAAAAGTATGTTTGAATCGACATTTGAAAATAAATATAATTATTTTTAATTATAAACAAGGCCTGAAATGGCGCTGCAGTTTCAAAATTTCAATTCAAACTTTGACTGACTGTACCGGGTGCAAAACAAAACGGATTTTAGTGAAACCAAAAATATTTAAATTTGTTTATGAAGATCTTTCTAAAGAATCTGAAAAATCAAAGTTTCATAGCGGGAATCAAAAGTTGGGGCCAGATGAATTTTCAGAAAGGTCGCTATAGAGAATATATAGCCCTTGAAAATAGACATTTTGCAAACGACCTCAGAATCTGACGAAACCACTTTTGTTGGATCCGGGATGTCAAATTATTGCTAGGTTTCAAATTTCATAATTTTTGAAGTTAGTATGTGAGCGTGGCAAAAGAAAATGTGTTTGGTCGATTTCTGTTAAATTGGATCGACCAGAAAATGGCCATTTTTCAAACGGTCTCAGAATTCGACGAAACTAGTTTTGTTGGGACCGTATCTTCAAAACATAGCTAGATTTATTTTTTTGAAATTGTTGGGTTCGGTATGTGGCCCCGGCAAATTGAAATGTACGTTCAAAACAAATATTGAATGTTTTATATTTTAATTTGAAGAATAATTGACTGAAACAGTCGAATGGGCCTACGAAACATATCCCATTGTGTTCGGAATAGGGGTATTTACCTAGGGACGACAGTCATTGGGTTTGGATTGGAGTTCGTATGGAGAAAAGGGTATTTTTGAAAATAATTGAATTAAAAATAAATATAAAAACCCATGGGCCAATCATGTTCTTCCACTCATTCACGCGTTGACCCAGATACCCTCTCCTCTTCAATATCGAACGACGACCGTTCTTCAGACCTTCCCTCCTCCTTATCTCCCTCCACACGCACCAAAACGCCATGGCCCTGTTGAGGATTATGTAGAGGAGTCCTCCAGCTTCCAATCCATAACGGTGTCTTCGTTTTTGGTGAAGTATCCCGCTCTGAATTCGAACGAGAAGTGCCGCCGTTCATCGAAGAAGTGGGGGAGCTAGGCGTCGTCGATCTGGACAAAGGTGGGACCCCTGCGCGCGGATTCCGAAGCCCTACGATGTGAAGTAGTCTGATCTTGGCCAAGCTTCACCGATTGAACGAAAATCCAAAACCTAATTTCGAATCAATGAGCTGAGGTACGGGTTTTATTTTGAAGGGGTTTACAATGCTTAAAAACTTTGCTAATTCCATTATAACTTGTAAAAACCGTATCTTTGACATATGTGATCGAAATCCAGTGAAACAAGAGACAGTGGACACGTGCGGACGTCTTCTACATTCTAGAAGAGACCAGATATTTTTCTGAGCCTTCTACAATTTTTGGAGGAGTGGAACCCAATGTGAGATTTCTGAATTATAAACGATATGGAAACAACGGTGTATAAATTATATAGTCGAAGTATGAGTTACATAAGCGTTGTACACCACATGTATAAGCGTTGTATAAGTCGTATGTTCAATGTATAAGTTATATATGCATTGTAAAAATGATATGTGCGTTGAAATAAATTGAAATGTTATTGAATTGAAATCGAAATATAGTTATATACGTATATATATACTCCCCTCGTCCACAGACCATGGACGATATATATTGGTTGTGATATTGGTTGATGTGAAAATTTGGTGAATATCATGAATGGTTGTTTTGAAAAGATTGATTGTGGTTGAAATCCCAATAGGATTAGTATATGGGAAAATTCGTCTGCATACGAACTTGATATTGAAAATCTCCATTGTCAAAAGCTGCGAGGCTTTTAGGTAGAGCGAGGAGCCGTACTAGGGACGGTACCGGTTTTAACTACCCTGCCGTTATGCTGCCGAAATTTTCTGAAATATTTCTGTGTTTGATTTAAATTCATGTATTGAATAGAAATTCATGTGTTGAAATAAAATTCTTGTGTTGAAAGAAAATTCATGTGTTGAATAGAAATTCATGTGTTGAATAAAATTCATGTGTTGAATGGAGTTCATGTATTGAATAAATTCTTTGAAAGATAAAAATAACATTTTTATCATATATATAGATTATATATATTCTTTGAAAGATAAAACACATTTTTATGATATATATATATAAAAACTATACAAAATAATCATGTTTTGAAATAAATCGTTTTACAATAAAAATCACATTTTTTTATGATATATATGAACTGTAAAAAATCAAATTCACGTGTTGAAATAAAATTCATGTGTTGAAATAAAATTCATGTGTTGAATAGAAATTCATGTGTTGAAATAAAATTCATGTGTTGAATAGAAATTCATGTGTTGAAATAAAATTCATGTGTTGAATAGAAATTCATGTGTTGAAATAAAATTCATATGTTGAAATAAATAGCTGCTGGATAAAAATATCGTATTTATCAAATGTTTGAAATGAATATGGTTTTGAAATCGAAGAATGAATTATATATATATATATAATTGAAATAAATCGAATAACAAAGCTGCAGTTCGTGTTTTGAAACCGTGATTTCAAATGATTAGTGCGCGAGATCCGACCATCGGATTTTCCCGAAACCGTTGGTTTCGCTTTGGAAATATCTTTCCAACGACACCCACTTTGTAAAGATCCACGGTTGGATTGTCTGGAATGTTTAATTCAAATCTGAAGAAAAACAGCGCCAGAATCGATTATATATATATATATATATATAATTAAATTAAATCGAATAATGACGCTATAGTTCGTATTTTGAAATCGTAACTTCAATAGATTGTACCGGGAGATCTGACCGTCGGATTTTCCCAAAACTGAAACCGTTGGATTCATTTTGAAAAGATCTTTCTAATGATATAAAATTTGTGAAGATCCAACGGTTAGATTTTCAGATATGTGTAAATCAAATCTGAAGAAAAACAGCGCCACGACCGCGTTATGGCCTGAAGCATCGTTTGAATGAATTGGCTACTTTTAAATGAATAAAAATAGCGATAAATCGTTATAAAATATTATAAACGATATGGAATGGAAATAAACTAAGTTTACCCGGTTTATTAGATATTTGATGGTTGAATGTGTGTGGTGTGAAAGTTACATTTAAGAACAGAATTATTGATGTCGAATAATTTAACCACTGAAATGAATTGATTTAAATTCTAAATATACGTGAATTATTTGAAAAGGCCGAGTTAAATCTCATTTCAAATAATTGATCGGCGATAAGAAGTCGATGATGAAGACGGTGGTTGAAGACCGGAGATCTTCACCTCGGTTGGATGATAACTGATGTCTTGATTGGGAGGCATCCCAAAATATAGATAATAAGTGGTGATCGTCCAGACGTACTTGGAGATCGATGGATATGCAAGGTATATGGTGCCTCTGGCTTCGTTCAGACCCAGAACGAACTTGTAAATGGACTGTGTGTCTGACATTGGATTTTGTTCTCTACTGATTGATCTCTATTAAATATATATCTATTTGGCGGCGGAGAATTTATTCTCTTGCTTAACGCCCTTCTCTGAGACGTACGAGCTCAGAAGTTATATATCGATAGAAATCAGTCACATGGAGTGAATTGCCTGTGTGGCATGCCTAAGTGGAAGATGATCAAGGCTTCTATTGAAAAGCAAAGTCTTGTGGTTGATGATCAAAGCACGGCCTGTGTGGCATAGCTTTGTGTATAACGTGAATTCGCGAGCCTCACACCCCGGTATGAACCAGAAACGGGAGAGGACCTCAGGGAGGGCATGTGTTTCCTTCTAGCTAGGGTGGTGTCAGTGACCTATCAGCCCTGAAATTTATATTATTTTCACCCGTGTGGTTGTTGCTGTTGCGAGATGCCTCGTATGTGGAAGCATTTGGCTCATTTTCGCCCCCATAGGGCAGGGGAACACAATGTTCAGGGTTTAAGTTTAATCCACATCGAGTGGACCGGCCTTGATGATCCAAGGGTCACTCGAGCTCTGATCCTGAGACATGGTAGGCTAGATTGTCTCGAAGCGGTGAGGACGATCCCTGGCCTCAGTTCATGACGGAAATCCAATTTCTAAATACGATATCGTGCGGTTTTGATTTGTATACCTATATATGGAGACATGATATATGGTACCCATGTCGTCTATGATTGATAGTTATGATTGAAATTGTTTTTGAAACATATAAACACTAGCAATAATATCAAATGATTTGTTTTGCTCGTATCAAGCTTATTTTGGCTATTATAAGGTAAAACTCTATCCTCCGGTTTGTGTTGCATTGTGTGATGGGAACTGAGTCTTATAATGGCTTCATTTTTATAAAAAGCATTGCGATGTTTAAAAGATTTACTTGTTTTAAAGCACTGGCAATCCAATGGAGTGAACCCGTTCCGCGAAAGTGGCATGGTCCTGTGATTGGCCATATATTAAAATATGTTAAGTAGATTTCTCATACCAGTCCCATGACTGACTCGTAGTTTGTTTCACTTGCAAACTCGAGTGCCCCTCTTTCTACACGGACAGCCTTGTATTCAGGTTTTAGCCGGCTCTTTCTGGATAGCTGGAGCTGAAGATGAATTCTATCGTTTATCTCTTTTTATGTTGTTCAGCTCCTATTGTACATATTATGTTTTGTTTTCCGCTGTAGACATTTATGTATAGCTGAACTGTATTTTGTACTAAGTATGATCATGTATACTGTGTAACTCTGATGTTTATATTTATCCAGTATGTCATATTGTACATTATCTGGTGTATTTATTTTTATTCTTCGGTTATTTGTTTATGTGTTATATTCCAAAGATTACCCTTGCCACCGTCGTACGGGGTTTTGGGGTCGTCACATATTTTCTTCTACTTGTCCATTTTCCTTATGATAACAATTATTTATATCTGTTGATTTCCTTTTGTCGTCCCGTGCCTATCATTTAGCAATATCCTCCAAAATAAATCAGACGTCGGTCATTCCGTCACCATGCAATGCAGCTTATGTAGTTGTGCTTACTTAATTTGATCAGTCATCTATAAAACGAAACTGTTCAATTCTGTAACATTAATAAACCATCCATCATCGTTTGTACTTGTAATTTCTTTGGTCTATTGATCTATATTGAATTTTTTTACGAATTATGCATAGGACTATATACCGAGCCGCTCGCCAACCTTCGTCGTTGTCGTTCCCAATCATGCGCTAATGTCGATCCCATTCCTTTGCTAGCGTCGATCAATCCAATTGCTTATGTTATCGACATTCACACAGCCTTTCACCAAAACCCTAACCATCGTCGGTCCCAGTCCTATGTTAACGTCGATCCCAATCCTTAAAGCAAGGGTCGATCATTTAAACTTCGTAGAACCTAGATCTGTGCCTCTCCAATGAAATAAAACTTAAATGACAAATAAAAATGTAATAGGTGAGTATTTAATATGGTAACGACAGTTTAATTTTAATATGGTAATGATAGTTTCATGTTTCTGGCTTACTTTCTTTTGCACAGATAACATAAGTAAATATAGTATATGTATAAATATTATTAACGAAGTCAAAATCTCAAAACGCCCTATGCTTCCATTGATGGCGACGACGTGCTTGGCCAGGAGAAAGACGACGAGCAAATTAATTCCAAACGCCCTACGCTGCTCCATTTTTTTTTTAAGTTTTGCTTCATGATCTGAGGAGAACGAGGTCCTCATAATCGGAGGCGAACCTGGTGGATTTGGAGCAGCGCTTGATCAGCTTGATTTGAAGACCACATGTATCGGAAAGAGAGGGACTCTCCATCACGCTTGTCTCAGTGTTGGATGTATTCCTTCTACGGCGTGAATCATAGAACTTAGGCTAACTATGTTGGAAATTTGGATATAGGGAGGAGGATAGAGATAAAACGTAGAATAAATTGAAAGACTACATTTTTTTTATTTCTTCACTTTTCTTTATTCAACTTGATTACAAATGAGGGTGTACAACCATTTTATAACATAGCCAAGTATCTAGAGTCTTCTTATTCTAGAGTTTTCTTTTATTCTCTAATTTCTACTTTCCTCAACAAATCAATTCTAAAATTCTCCATTTGATAAATCTAAAATTTCTTGCCATATATTTTAACCTTCCCCTAATACAATAGTTAATTTTATTCCATAGTGTTTCTTATTAAAACTAAATTTATTTGTTTCCTTAAAACCAGGTTTATTTCCAACATCCTCCCTTAAACTTGGTTTTACTACTTCAAACAGATTCCTTGATTCGAAGCACTTTCTCTTCGATTTGTGATGCACTCTCTCATCACCTTCAAAAATTATCGAAGCACTTTCTCTTCGATTTGTGATGCACTCTCTCATCACCTTCAATTTTTTTTAATATTGGAGCACTTTCTCTCCATGGTGCACTTTCTCACCCACAACTCTAAAATAAAATTTCTTCCACGGCCACTTGTGCCATGCTCTCTTTCTCTTCATTTGGTGCATCAACATCTTCTACAATATCATCTTCGATCTTCTTCTCAGTCTTCTTCTTCATCTTTGATCTTCTTCCTCTTAATCTTCCTTCTGATTTTTTTTTTTTTTTTTTTGATCTTCTTCTCACTCTTCTTCTTGCTCTTAATGTTCCTTCTGATTATTTTTTTTGGGCTTCCTAGAGGTCTCTTTATCCTCTCTCATCAACCTAGCTCTGATACCATGTTGGAATTTGGATATAGGGAGGAGGATAGAGATAAAACGTAGAATAAATTGAAAGACTACATTTTTTTTATTTCTTCACTTTTCTTTATTCAACTTGATTACAAATGAGGGAGTACAACCATTTTATAACATAGCCAAGTATCTAGAGTCTTCTTATTCTAGAGTTTTCTTTTATTCTCTAATTTCTACTTTCCTCAACAAATCAATTCTAAAATTCTCCATTTGATAAATCTAAAATTTCTTGCCATATATTTTAACCTTCCCCTAATACAATAGTTAATTTTATTCCATAGTGTTTCTTATTAAAACTAAATTTATTTGTTTCCTTAAAACCAAGTTTATTTCCAACAAACTATAGTGATTTTTATAATTCTAGAATTTTCAGGAGGTTAGTTTGAATATATTGGGGTTTAGAGTTGTTTTATTCGTATGCATAATCTGGTGGTTAATTAACTTGTCTACCTGAGGTGAAAACAAACTATCATGGACAAAAACTAATTGATAAACTATCATGGACAAAAACTCTCAATCATTTTCAAGGTTTTTAGATGCATTGCCCTCAACTCATTCAAAAGAGACAAGAGTATCATCGATTATTTCATCTTCAACAGCAATATCTTCAACATCTTCATCGACATTACTGCTTCCAGGAATCCTCCGCGTCTTCGGTGCATGCTCAAGTCTGTGCATCTCCAGCTGTTTGTCCATTGTTTTTTGCAAGTTCGCTGTGTCGTTGGCGCTTTTCTTATTCCTCAAATTTTGCCACTTCTTCAAATCTTTTTCCACGTCTGCGATGAAGGCTTCCATGATTTGTTTTTGGTATTCCACTAACTCTGATTTCTTCTTGTTCTTCCATTCTTCAAATAACTGTTCTTTTTGCTGCTCGACTACAAATGTATCTTCAACCAATGACTTGGTCGGCATGTAGTATATTGGAGGTTCTTCTTTAATCTCTATGAAATTGCTGAGGTTTTTATGATGCTCATGCCAAAGAATAAACATCAGTTCCATATTCCTCTGCTCTGCCTTGGTAGCAACATGTGCTCGTAAAGTCAGATTACAACGACATTTTTCAGTGAGCTGTTCGTGCAATTGTTGTCTGAGTCTTTCATTTTCAATGTTTACCTTCTCTTCAGCCCTGCGTAATGAATCTGATCTCCGCATGTAAGCGGCTGAATTTGAAACCTGCTTAAAATTTTCCAGTGTCCCTAAAAGCTGTCCCAACATTCATTTATTTCTTTTAACCAAACTTGGATCCTCGTTCTTTGGTAAAACCGTGGGAACTGACTCTGTTCGGACATCATAGTCAATCTTTTTTAGACGAGGATATCCATACCTCATAACCGTATTATTATTCTGCAAGATTGTTCTTGGCTTATTGTTCTCTTCTGCTTTTGCACAAGAATCTTTGTTCATACCTGTGGGCTCGATTGAATTTTCTTCAGTATATCCTTCTAGTTTAACAACAGTTGAAGACAGCTTCCTTTTCTCCACTGGCAGATCCTCCAACTCTGCCATAAGTCGCCCGTCGCGCTTACGTTGCAGTGTAGAAGGTCTCATGCCATTTCTGGACTGTAGAATTCCATGTGGATCCCGAAGTCGCTCTGTGATCTTCCACTGTTGCTTCTAGAGGGCATTGATTTCTCTGCAGTTTTATCAGTAGCCATCAATTCTACTTATTGGGTTTAACCCGAATGTTTTTAATCATATATTTTATATTAAGATCCTGTGGGGCCTTAAAATAGAAGCAGATGTCTTGACGCCTTCATCAGATATTCCTTTTTTTCCCGTTTTTAATACTATGGATGCAGTTTAAGTACAGGCACTGGAACATATTTTACATGTCTTTTGAGTTTTTATGTCTTGTTGTTCAATAAGAGAATATACTAATGTATAGTACTGTTGACACAAAAATTAACGCTAAGCAGTATTAAATATGATTTTTATAAACTTATTAGTTGCATCCTACTTCCCTTATGGGTAATTAATAAACCAAGTCCTCAATACAGTGAATTAATGAATTGATGAATCATCATTGTTAGTTACATTTCAAATATGACTGCCTAATTATTCTGACATCTTCAAGCACAACACATGCAGCATTAAAGTAAAATTAAAGATTCGGCCTTCATTGTATAAAAGATAATGGGTTTTCTCTGAATTGAACCAGATAAATAGCACCCTCAGCTAAACTCATGCCTCTTGTGATGAACGCAGCTCTGCTAGCAACGCTCAGATAATTACATTCCCAGCCTTCAATTCTTTTTAATTGATGTCTCTAATAATTTGTTGCAAGCATCAACCTTTAGATACTGACTTGATAGAGGTAGACCAATATGTTTCACAGGCAGTACAACTTTATGTAAATCCAAAATCTCACTTGTCATCTTTACGTGTGCATTTCTTATTGAAGAATTTTTTTGTTTAACCTGCATGTGAGCAGTTATTATTGATAGTATAAACTTTTCTAATCTATGGATTAATCTGTTGTATCTCCGAATTAGTTTGTTAATCATGTTTAGCCACGTTGACAATGTTGGTTTATACACGCATGCTTCTTTTGTTTGATATTTGATACTATTTTTCATGTTTGCAGTTTTATCCATAGCACAGATCACAAGACAAGAAAAAATATATGCTTACTAGTCAAGCTATGTTTCTTATATTTTGAAGCCAACTGGATATGGATTATGTATATCAAATACATGCAACGTCGAAAAGCTTTAGGTAACACATTTATCTTTACGATCGTCATTTCATGTTATGATCCACAACTAAATAAGAGATGAAAATTTATCATTTAATATATGTCATTTTGTTTAAATACGTAAACTTAGCTAATAAGCTAAAATTATGAAGGTCGGTTTTGCATTTTCTTTATCTGTGTATATCTTATGAATAAGTTAGTATACATGTATATATCATTTTGAAGAGTTTTGCATGAGCATACAGCTATTTATAAAAGACTATGTATTTATATGTTTCAGTAAATATGTATATATCTTTTTGACAATATTGATTAGTATAATAAATAGCATTGCTAATAATTTTAATTTATAAATTATTGGAATTTAAAGTAAAACACTGATTTCTTTTTGAAACTTGATCTTTTAATTATACAATTGTAAAATACTTTTAAAGATTATTCTTTACAAATATTTTAACTGTTGGAAATAGTTAGATTTCATCTTTAGGAATTTCACAATATTTTAACTGTTGGAAGTAGTGAGTTTGATTTTGAAATTTGCGATTCAAAGACAATGCATGGTGCGTTAGTTTAATTTGATATATAGAGAATATTCAATTACTAACACCTTCTCCATTTATTTGACATTGGCAGGATCACAATTGTTGATGCTCAGGAGAAAATACCAAAAGGAAAGCAAGATTAAATATACTATTTGCCCGCTTTGTAAGTGACTTGTTGATGCAAAATTATATAATATATTAACATGGAAAAGTTGGTAAAACAATGTATGAAATATTAAGTTTGAGTATGTGAAGAGTTGTTGGAATGATATGTAGGCAGCACTTAGTTTTGGTATATGAGAAGTTGTTTGTACGATATGTATGAAATATTGTGTTATAATTTATTGTTTAAATGATAATCATGAAATATTATGTTATAATTTATTGTTTGAATGATAAGAATGAAATATTGTGTTATAATTTATTACGAGCAATAAATTATATATGTATGTATATGTATTTTTTTGAAAATGATGCATGTATATGTATATATGTGTGTATATATAAAAAAATGCATAAATAATCATAAATCAAATCTATAAATTAATATTATGAGCAATAGCATTTCAAAAACACTATTAAATAACAAACACTATAGAAACACGCATTGGAAATGTTATACTATAACTAAACAAACGTTGTATATGCATACAAACAAATGCTATAGTAAGTGAGTATGGATGGTACATAATATAGCGTTCTTGATCAAACATTAAACGCTATAGAAAATTTACTTTTTATAGCGTTTTAGTTTCTGCTATTTAAAACTTGAGATCTAACATAGCATGTCGTTACATAATATTCTCTGAAACGCTATGTTAGGATACGATAGCATTTTTCAAACGCTATGAAAAGTCTATATTGTTGTAGTGACTTTTTAGAGAAGTGTCCGACCTCTCCGCGGTTAAAGCAATTGGCCTTCCTTCTCTTACAATCTTTGATCAGGTGACCCCCCTTTCCACAATTGTGACATTTTCTCTTATCCTTGCCTTTATCATCTTTCCCTCCTTTCTTCTGCTGTTGCTGTTGTTGTTGTTGTTGTTGTTGCTACCCCTTCTTGGGCCACACCTTCTTATTCTGCGGTGTCCCCTCAACTTTTGTTTCCTTCTTTTCTCCCTTGTCCTCCTCATGCATTAGGGCCATATCAACAAGCTTTTCAAAGGTGGCCCCCAATGGAATATGGGACATAGCTAAACCATGCAGAGGCTCATTCAGTCCTTTAGAAAACCGCAAAGCCCTTTTGTGCGGTGTGTCTACCAACTCTAACTCGAACCTTGTCTGCTGGTTCAACTTGTTCACATACTCTTTACCGTCAAATTTCGTTGTTTGAGAGTTAAGAACCTCTCCATCTGTATGCTTCTCTCCGCTTGCGAAAGAAATTTCATTTCGAACCTCTATCTAAAGTCTTCCCAAGTTTCTACCGGACGTCCAGCTTGGGTGACTTCCCACCAAAATGAGGATTCGTCCTTTAATAGCCAAGCAGCTAATTGAATTTTTCTTCGGTCCTCCACTTAAAAGACTACGAATAAGTCCTCGGTCTTCATAAGCCAATTCCGAGCTTCTACGAATGTCTTGTTCTCATGGAATGGCGTTCTTCCCATAGCCCGGAAGTCTATGCAGATCTCGGCAAAGTTATCAGCTTTTGGAGGGGAGGAGGAGGAATGACTGGTGCAACTGGGGGGAGGAACGTCTCTTTTGCCTTCGGCGATGCCGTGGCCTCCAGATACCAACGGAACCATCCGAGTATTGTGACGTCCTCTGGGATATTAGGGATGTTTTGTTCTCCAGAAATGCTGAAAAAAGGTAAAAGAAAGAAATTTAGATAAAGGACGGAAGGATACTACATATGGCTTTTTGGGGAATGTTTTTCAAAATAGACTTTTCTTTTGAAAATGCTTTTCTTTTAAAACCTTTTTGAAAATGATTTCCAAAAACTTTTATCTAATTTGGTAACCTTCATCTTTGATACCAAGTGTGACACCCCACGTCCGTTAATGTCTCTCACTAAGGGAATGCATTAAGTTTCGTGAAGCGCTATAGGTAAACAGACACAGAATAATTACAAGACATATATAAATAAGGCAGCAGCGGAAAACTTAAATTTTTATTTCAATTATAAAGCATAATACTGTGGTCCACAATTTCATAAGTCACAAAAACCATTACAATAAAATAACTTCTGTCTTGCATCATCAGAGTACATAAGAATATAAAAACATAATTTTCCCCAAATTTAAAGAGTTAAGCCATAGTAGAGACAAGAACTAGAGCCATACTTCAGAAGTAGCTCCTAGCAAAATGATATCTGATTCCTGATTAAGGCCGAATGTTTCCTCCCTGAGAACCTGGGGGGACGGAAGAAAGAAGAAGAAACAACAGGGTCAGACATAAAGTCTGGCGAGTCTAGTTACTTTTAGCCAGTAGATAAATAAAAGCAACATGATAGGCATATAAAATGGATAAAAGAGAGATTACTACATAAATGGCAGGTATGACAAGGTAAGAAAGATAAGGTGCATGTGCCTCACTAATGATTACTCTGCATTATTACTAGTATAACTGAAATGAGATGATCCCTTCCACTATGAGTTGGTAGGCTTAGGTCATACGTCCAAGTATAACCTAACCACTACCCTAATCGATCGGCTCCCTACCCTGTAGATATCCTGTGCTAGCCCCATAGTAAGAGGTATCACTTCCTAAAGTGGCAACCCATGGTATGCACAATCATATCTACTGGTGTCACGGTCATCTTAGCCCCCTTTGCCCGGCTCATGCACGCACATGTTCCCGGTCGGTTTGCACCCCCCACACCATCCGTCTCGTTTGGATCTCTTACAATCAATCAGTAAGCATGCCCCTTCTCCGTTTAGTACGGAGTTCTTTATTTGATACCAACTCCGGGTTACTAACTGAAATGGGTCCTACACGGTATGATACAAGCTCTCCCCCTTGTCTTGTATCCCCACTAGGTTTTCCACTGACTATGTATACCCTTAGGTGTCTTTAATTACATAGCCCTATACCAGTTATGCTTACCATAAAGGGTGTCTTTAATTACATAACTTCGTTACATTATCTATCGGTTATGTATACCACTAGGTGTCTTTAATTACATAAAATTATTACATTATCTACCGGTTATGTATACCACTAGGTGTCTTTAATTACATAACCTTATTGGGTTAAGTTCGTGGGCCTATATGTAAATATTATCCACTCCCTCTAATTTACTTAACCCACCCACTACCCATCCAAGTTTACTTAACCCTAACTTAAGTTCATAGTCATACAATCTTTATGTATTAAATTAGGTTAAGTAGTTCAATTCTTTACCATGTCCATTTAAGGTTTTATAATGGGCTAGACCTCCTACATTAGGCCTACATCGCGTGGATGCTAGATATGCCGGTCGGGTCCGGGCAGTCTTATTCCACAGTTGGGCCTAACCTCGTGTCTTAGCCCGATTTGTATTTGCATACTTAGACCTCCCACATTAGGTTCAACATTAGTGGCTGCTGGATATGTCGATCGGGTCCAGGCAGACTTCCACCACTAGTGTAACCTAACCTCGTGTCATAAGTACAATTTACATTTCCTAATTGTAAATTACCAAACATTCCAAATTAATCCAAATCTACCTATGTCATTATAGGTAACTATTTTTATGTTTTCTCCATTTGAATTACATGTCCCATTTCATATAAATATTACATAAATTACGCCAATTATAATCCATTTTTCCCCGTTTCCTCTCTAACATATTCGTACGTATTTTGGCGGCATCTAGGCTATAAAGTAGCCTAGCTACAACAATGAAAAGGGAATACGACGAAGGTGATAGTTTCAACATATCCTGGCATAAACATAAACTGGTACGATAACAAGGTGAATGGTCATGTAATCATCATGGCAAGGTAGGCATAAAAGTGATGAACTTGTAGCAACTATGATGTCAACATAACATAATGAGATCTAAATTAACCATAAGGTGTCCAATTATTTAGATCTAGCATAGTTAGGGTGACATAGTAACATTTTTAGATCTAAAGATGGATTCACATGTCAAGTTTACAACATACCTCAATGGATCACAATATGATAGGTGAAAGGTGATTAACATAAAGATCTAGATCTAAGTAATGTTACAAATGTCCAAATTAATAGATGTACATTCACCATAACATGGTTACAAGTCAAGATCCACATAAGCAATATAATCAAATAACCACAATTTTATTAGATCTAGGAAAATAGATCTGTCATAACATAGTATAGGATTTCACATTAACACAGAATCATACTTTACAACATATCCAATTCATAGTCTTTCAAAATATAGTTTTATTTATCTAAACCTAAAAGCCAACTAGAACTCACAACGTCAGGTTTAGAGAATTGAGGAAGAACGGATCTAGAATTTCTGAATTGGATTTGTAGAATATGTTGTTGTAGAAAATGGTTCAGTTCGCACTCCAACAGCATATGGCCTCCATGACTTCCAATGAAGAAAATATGAGAAATAGGACACGTATATATAGCTGCCAGACCCCCTAAAACCAAGTGCCACGTCAGCCCTAGGGGTGTCGACACCCTTGTGGGTGGGTCGACCCCCTAGAGCGGGAATTTTGCCGCTCAGAGGAATTTTTCGAATTTGAATCCTCTGGATAGAATTCTGACTCATCTCTGACTCATGCGTATATATAAAATATTTCTGTGCGTATACAAACTTAAAACCTTCATAATTTCTTCATACCGTGTCCGTTTTACACAAACCAAATGTCTATCTTGACCAGAATTTCAAGATGGTCGCAATGGTGTAGTCTGTTTCCTCTAATTCTGAATATAAAATTAATTATTATTTAATTTATCCCCTTTTACTGTTGGTACAAATTCGGGGTGTTACAATCAACTTTGAAAATAGAAAATGCACACTGTTGGAAAACTCCAGATTCAGATGTCTGAATGATCCTGATAACCAAAAATTAAACTCAGAATTCAGACGTTTGACCTCACCAAAACAGACGTCTGAAATTCAGGAAAACTCTCGAGTTGTTATTTTTTTAAATTCGGCCCTTTAAATTACGAGTTCAGAAGTATGAATTATTAAAGATCCATTTTTTCAGATTGTATACCCGAAATCCATTAAAACATTTACCCTATATCACCACCTAAATGTAAATTTCCTTTTCAGGAAACCTAAAATTGAAAATTACTCGAAACCTTCAACATCCAAAATCCCCAAATCTCAGATTCAATCATATAACATGCCTCCAATGTCAAAGAAACAAAAAACTATCGCAGAACCTACCGTAAATCAAGTCAAGCATTGGTTACACAATGATATTTCCATTCAAAGATATAAGGCAACGAAGAATTCGAAGATTTATCATGGATACTTCATCAAGTTTTCTAAATTCATGGGGTATTAGATTCAACAAATAGTAAGGCCTACTTATTTTAAATCTCTAATTAGTTTTAAAAATAATAATAATAATAATAAGCAATTAGACCATTTGCTTATCAAGTTGTTTCTACCATCTTTGGACAGGTACCCAAGCTCAACCCTTCACGCCTCTGATTCTGGATGCCACGCAGCTTTGGGAGGAATCGGTGGGTAGCGGTCAGCTCCATGGCGATCAGCAGCAGCCCCAGTACCCGAGACCTTGGTAACCGCTCCAACCTCCAGTTGCATTGTAAGCCATCTACACGTTACAGTCTTTTGGTGGTTTGTCTTGATAAACGGTTCTTGTGCTTGTTGTTTTTGGTTTGCTACGTCGTTACTTTGGCAGTTGGTAGTGTTTGTAAGTTTATTCTGGTGAACTTGTAGTTGTGCTTGTGCTGGACACAATACGTGAATCGTGCGTGCAGTTTGCATGCACATTTTGTTGTTTATGGCCAGGGATCAGGCATGTTGATCGCTTATAACTATCTTTATTTTATGTTAATTAATCGGGTATGTAGAACCGCTCTACACAACCGTCTACTTTAAAAAAAAGTTGTTTCTAGCAAATTGTAACATGGATTTTGAATAACCGGAAGATAGAAACAACGCAATTTGGTTTAAAGTACATGGTGTTACTATGTTCATTCCTATCGCTTGTCTTGGTCGTATCCTAGATTGCGCTTTCGAAGGAGTTAAAACAGATGATATAGAAGTTGACATTAATAAAAGGAATGCGATATCTCATAGATTCTTATCCAATAGCTTAATTGATATGTCTAAATTGAAGTCAATTGCCTTACGACCTCAAGCACGGATTTTACATCGAACTTTAATATGATCACTGCAACCTCGCACTAGAAGTTATGAAAAAGTTTATAAGCGTGATTTTCAAGCTTTATACGCCATCTACAACAACGTTCAAGTCAATTGGGCTAAGATAATAATGGATGAGTTTCTTGACATTAATTACAAAAGAAATTATAAAACGATCCACTATGGTGCTTATATCATGTGTATCCTACTCGACTCGAAAATTATGCTTACAGAATCACAAGTCCCACAAGGCCATCAACTCTCAATATCATTTCTTTTGAACAGTGGTAAAGAAATGTTGCAAACAAAGTCGAACAACCTTCCGGGCCTAAAACTACAAAAAGGCAATCCTCTTATATCACACTTGATGATGAAGATGCTATATAGGTAGTTAGTCCAGAAGAAAATTCAAAGAAAGCTCTTGCCATTGTTTCGAATAATCAACTTAAATTGCAAAAACAGATGACTAAGTTTCAATATAAAATGGAATGACGTTTCAACTCAATCAAGGGCTTTCTATCTAAGATTTGGACAAAATTAGCTTGCACCGGAACATGTTCTTCGAAGGTTCATGAGCCTATTATTTTTGAGTGGTCCACCGAAGAAGAAGTCAATGATGGAGAATGCAACGACGATGGAAATAATGATGATGGTGGGGATGAGTGATCATTTTTTAGTCAATGTTTAACTTTATTTTGGTATCATACAAATAATATCTTTTGGTCTTTAAAACACTAAGCTCTTAAGTGCTTGCTACTTAATTATCTATGTATAATTATACTTGCAATACTGCTTATGCTAAATTATGATCTCTTATGCTATGTATACTTTATTCTACGATGTCGTTTATGCTACAGTATGATAATGAGCACATATAATTATTTAACTATGATTTGAATGGAATTATATTCTCATTTCAAGCATTATATTTACGATAATCATACTTATGATAATATTGATGCTTGTTAATGATCATATACTATGATTGTATTAGTGCTTGTTATTCATACTGTATGTACTTCATTATGTTGATGCTCGTTATTGTTATAATATGGATTAACTATTATGAATCTTATGCAATTAATGAGTATATTATATATATTGGATTTTATCAGTACTTGTTAAAGCATCACAAGCGCGCACACACATACACACACTGATATATATATATATATATATATATATATATATATATATATATATATATATATATGTATATATATATATATATATTTCCAATGAGCTGCTACTCATTTTTGCCGATGACAAAAGGGGAGAAAATATATAGCATATATACAAGGGTAGCAATATATTCGGGGGAACAAAGGTAAAATTTACACCATTTTTATTTCAAATACATATACATATACATATACATATATATCTTCAGTCGTATATAATTGTCATCATCAATAAGGGGAGACTATTAGAACTTCTAGTTTTGGATTAGATTTTGATTATGACAACTATATATTGATGATATTATTCACTAACAACTTTTATAGGAAAAAGGAGAAGAATATAGTCTAAATACATGAAGGTTCGATAATAAGATGTGTTGATATATTTAGTATGAACTCGAGTCAAGATTTAGATAGTAATCATTGTTAAAATCTCTCTGGTAATATATATAATTATAAATTCTATTTTCATATAGGCTACAAATCATGTGCAGACTCTTCTGGATCATACGTATGACTATTGACTATTCAAATATTTGGGTTTGAATATTCAGACCTCTGAAATTCCAATTCAAACGTCTTAATATGCAAAATTTCGCACATGCATAGCTATTTTCAAATAACGGCCATTTTTTGACTTTTGAATTATAAATTCGGAAGGATGAGCTGAAAGGTTGCGACTTTTTAAAGAGTCATAACTCTTTAATCCAAGAGTTACGACTATATCTTTTATTAAAATCTTCTCACAAATAATTGCAACCTTCTATTTATTATAAATACACTTCAAAATCAATTGTTTCAACCACCAAACTTTCTTGAATTATCTATCCTATACTCACTTATGCTCTCAAATATTCATTAATTCATGGTTATAAATCACTCACCTTATCAATTCTTCACTTGCTTTCAAATATATATACAACGGAGAATATTATAGGAAGGGTATGCTTAAACTTTGACTTATATGTGTTATTAAGAACACATACACAATCAAAAACTACTTTTTGTATTTGTGAAGTCCTGTTCTGCTGCTTAGGCAAGATGTCTTGTTCGGCTACTGAGGCAAAACCATGTTCTACTGCTAAGGTCCCTGCTCTGCTGCTTAAGTGTTGTAATACCTGTTCCTGCGGGTTAAATTAGGGTGTTGATTAGTGAAATTCTATATGGAGCATGGGACTGGACGTAGGATGGTGCTTCGAACTTGTATAAAAATTCCTGGTGTTCTTTACTTTATTTACTGCATTTACATTTATTATATGTGATATAATCTCTAAATATTTATCGCATTAAATATTTACTTGCATATATTAAGAATAATATACCACATTATCAAAACTTCTGCATATATATGCATTTCCATATTACTCGATCCTACTCGTTCTTTACCGTAGCTGGGGCAACACGTGGTCTTTAATTTAATGGACCTAATTCTAAACTTAAAATTTAATGATCCTAAATCCCTAGCTCTACTATAAATACGGTCCAAACCTAACCTATTTCTTGCTACTCCATACTCTGCCTCCACCTTAAATAGCCTTCTTCTCAAATATTCTTAATAGAGTACCGAGGCTTGAATTTGCACATATTTTGGAGAATATTCATAGATAGAGGTTTCCTACCTGGGCTTAATTGGATTTTCTTAAAGATTATGATTAATTTCAGCAATTGCAAGATTCAATAGGGGTTTTTCTTGACAGCATAATAAGTTGTAGATTCCTTATAATTTCTTTTTTCTTTTCTATCAAAAATCTATGTAATCTAGTTGTTGCTTCTATCCTTTCTTCTGTTTCGGTAATCTATTTTGTTACTGTAATTTTATTTCTATACTTCTTTTCCTTCGTATGTAATTTTATTACAGTTAAGTTTCAGTCGTAATTTATTTCAGATCTGTTCTTATTTATCTGAGCCTAGGTCATTGTCCTTTTCATTTTGACATTGAGTTTAGGCCTTCAAGAGCCTAAACCATTTATTCCTTCTTGTTTATGTGTAGTATAGGTTAAAATATGAAATTGACAATAAAAGAGCAATTGGAAAAAATAAGAAATATGTATAAAAAGGATAAATTGGGTTTGTGGAAATTGTGCAATAATGGATAATTGAACTATAACTTTAATAAACTGAACAATTGACATTTGGATGAACTCTAAATGGCGGGGGTTGGGTTTTACAACGAAATTAAACAAAAGTGATGTTTATAGAAAACCCACAAATTGAAATTTACAAGCAATCTATAGTATGACGAAAAATTACATGAAGAAAGTGGGCTTATTAATAAACGTAAGATTGGCATTAAGTTTAAAATAAACAAATTAATAAGCATGATAGTAGTTATCCGTTCTGGCAGCATAAGCTGATTAGGGAAAATAAGTGGGCTATTAAGAAAATGTGTAGCAGGAGTCTGTTCCGGTGGCGACAGCTGATTTGGGAAAATAAGGGGCTCGTAGTATTGGTTTGTTCCAGCAGTAAGGGTATGCTAATTAGGAAAAATACTAGGCTAATTAAAATGATTAATTTTTAGTGACCTAGGCATTTGTTGACAACACTATGGGGGCCTAGGGTAGCTAGGTGGTGAACAATAATTCTATAGGGGCCTTAGCCCTAGTAAATTAAATTGGGGACATAAGTCTAGGGGTGACTTATGCCAAATTCCATTTTTGGTTGGGGATCCTTATTAGTTAGTATTCCTTTTTATCACACTATACTGAGGTCTCACAAGGAGAAGAAGGCACACTTATACTGTATTGGGTAGTAAGGGTCCAAACGAGGTGGGTATATGCGAGTTTCGGTGGGGCGATGAGCATGAATCGCGCCGATAAGGGAAGATAAGACGCTGTGACGCCGGTGATGTATGATATGTCCTTAGAGCTTATGGGTCGGGTCTGATAAACCCGAGGCCATAGGCGGCACAAGTTATCACAATTGTGGTTAAGAGCCGATCGATGGGTAAATTAGGTAATATCCTAATTTATGAGTTGTAGCAAATGGTGCGAAAATCGAATGACTCAACAATCAACTATATTCATGGAAGTATATTCTTGTTATTATGTAATGTGTTAAGCTCCAAAACAATATCCTGCCTAGATTTCCTCTTTTATCACTCATGCTAGTAATTACTGAACTCACCAGGCTTTATGCCTGACTAGTTTTATTTTTATCTTCTTCCTTCCTTTTCCACCTTAGGTTCTCAAGGTGGAGGATCTAGTGCTTGAGAGAGCTTTGGCCCAGCTCATCGCATTGGAGATTCTCATTTGTCTTGCTCTCTGTCTTTACATATACCTTTCCATGTCTAGTTTATTTTCTGTACTTGGTGATGGAAGGGATACTTTTTATTTTGGTGGTCTGATTTATGATGTTTTATGAGACAGTCATGGTTTTTATAATCAACGATGTGATTGCACTTTTTATTCTAATTTAAATAAAATTTTAAGTTCTGTTGTGTTTTATTATGTTGTCTTGCGAATTTTAGCCTCTACAGTGATATTTTATACCTATATACTTCATATTTCTTAATGAAATCCTCATATGGGTAACGTTAAGGAATGTGGGGTGTTACATTTGTATCAAAGCCTAAGGTTACAAGATCAATAAAAGTTTATAGTTTTTAAAAGAAAAAGTCTTTTAAAGAAAAGTGTTTTCAGAATAAAAAAATTGTTTTTGAAAGACATCCCGTAAAGTCAATTACAATATTCCCTTGATTCTTTTCTTGAATCCTTCTCTCTTTTCCATTCGTAGCATATTTGGGGTTCCCAATTTTTCTAAGTGTATCCTCATTCCGACTTGGTTCCCTAGGTATGTAGAAGTTATGGCACCAACTGAAAGGCAAGGAAATACCTAAGCTCTCGCTCAAGTAGTGGTGGCTCCTCCTAACCCACCACCAACGGCTGATTTATTTAAGATTTGCAAGGATTTCACTTCTTGGTGGAAAGACTTTCCATGGTTCAGAGACTTTTTTTAGGCCCGTGCTTGGCTCAGAAACAACGAGCGCATATTTGGATTTTCAGAACTTGATGATAGGAGAGTTCGGTTGGTTGCGTGGCAACTGAAGAGCGAGGCCTTGTTTTGGTGGGAGATGGCTGAGGTTGAGCGTGGTTTTGAGACTTGGGATGACTTTATGAAGAGGTTTGGAAGGAAGTTTCTATCTCAAGTGGAAGAGGGAATGCAGTTGGAAAAGTTTCTAGCACAAGACAAGGTGATCTTTGGGTAAAGGAATACGTTAATCAGTTCAATGAGCTTTCTAGGTTCGAGATGGACTTGGCGAATACGGCTCATAAGTAGGTCATGAGGTTCGCTAAGGGTTTGAATCAACCTCTACAAGGACTTTCTATGACTCACATTTCGATGAGTGATATGTTTAAGAATCTTGTTGAGATAGCGCTTATGCATAAGGAAGGAAAAGGTGATTTTATGGGAAGTAAAGCTGAGGCGGCTAAGGATATTGTAGGAAAAAAGAAGTGGTGGCCCAAGAAAGTTAATAAGAAGAAGAAGAGAGAGAATCTAGAAAAAGTTCAGATTAAGAAGGATATTAAATATCATGGATGCGACATGATAGGCCATTTTGTGAGGGACTATAAGAAGACCGCTAAGAAAGGAAGTTGCTTCAATTATGGGCAACAGGTTCATTATAGTAGGCATTGTCCTCAGAAGCAAGGGAAAGGAGCTAGTTCATTTGGAGCACATATGCATGATTAGAGGCAATTCAGGCTAGTGTTGGTCAGGATAGAGGTAGGAAGGTCACAGTCGAAGGTTTGATCTCTCTTTATGACTTTCCAATTAGGACATTATTTGATTTCGGCATTTTACATTCTTTCGTTTCTACTTCATTAGTCAATTATATGCACCTTACTATATCTCTTTTCTCCGATCCAGTAGTAGTTTCAAACCTTATAGGAGGTTCGGCGCATTTATCTATGATGTGTAAAGGTTTGAGACTTTCTATTTTAAGCGTCGAGTTTGATTGTAAAGCCTATGTACTAGGGTTTTCGGGGTACGATATCATTCTGGGGATGGACTGGCTAGCCATGTATAGTGTTATTCTTGACTACGAGAGGATGGTAGTAAGACTGATGACTTGTCATGGTTGGCCCCTCGAGAAATTTTGCGACCAGCGAGGGTCAGTCATGTTAAGCTTATTAGAGTCCCTAGATACTTCTTTCGATGATCTTAGCTTGGTACCAATGGTGAGAGATTTTTCGGACATATTTGGGAAGGTGAGAGGACTACCTCTGAGACGAGAAATCTACTTCTGGATTTACTTGATAGAGAATGTTAAACCTGTTGCATTGCTTGTACGTCATATGGCTCCGAAGAAAAGGAAAGAACTGAGTAAGAAAGTGGATGAGTTGTTAGAAAAAGTTTTTTTTTAGATGGAGTATACTCGAGTGGAGAGCACCAGTCGTATTTGCTACTCAGGCAGATTCTCTCTCAGTCGTATTGACTTTTGGTCTTTTTACGAAACACTCCATTCTTCCTCCCGATCAAAAAATTATTGGGCGTCCTTCGGAGATGCACTGTCTGCCAAAGGGTATTTGTTATTTGATGAGGGGTGATCCACGTAATTTTTGTAGTAAGTCACAAATCGACCTTGATCATTTCGGTAAGCTTTAGGTTTTCTTTTGGGAACAAGCAAATTTTTTCTTTTTATTCCTTAATTATTTTTCCTTTCACAACCACTTCTTCCAACACTTAGAGTGTCGCTCCTCTCTCCAACGTTGCCCCTTCTGATGTCAATAGCAAGGGGTAGAACATGTAATTTATAGTGTCACTACAGCGAAACGAAAAGGGTTTGTCGAATATTTGGTGTAAGATTGAATTAGTAAGAAATCCAAGGTAACCGATTCCATTTCCGTCGCTACCACGAAGGGTGAGAATAAGAACACAACAGCTTCTACAACAGTTACCGTATCACATCCTAATATCTCCAACCAGATTAACGAAAGTGAAGCTTTGGGGCAGGCTCCTCTCACTAGTACCTCTCACTATATATTTATCTTTTAGCTCTCCCATCTTCTTGGAGGACATACAAAAGGCATTGCACCTTTCTCTATTTCCTCCTACAATCACTAACATCACCGGTTCCTCTCCTAGTTACCTTCCGGAGACTTCTTTTCCTAATTTAGTGAAGGCGGTAGATGATTCTCCTTTATTTGCTTACCAAATATCCCTTTTGGTATCCATTCAGATCAAAGACTATTACTGTTTAGCAGTTTTCGGTAATTTTTTGATCTTGGTATCATTTTAATCATTCTATTCTGCCTTTCTCATATGATTCCTTTTGCTTTCGCAGCTCGGTAGATATTGGTTATCTTCTTAGAGTGATATCGCTGACTCGTTGGAGCTTAAGGAAGAGAATCGAATTCTAAAAGCTTAAGTTTCTAATTTATTTGCAACTAAGGATGAGGCTTTAAAGGAATTTGGATACTGCGAAAGCTACCATTTCTGAGAGGGAATGCACAGTATAAACCCTTTCCAACCCAAACTTAGGGATAAGCATCGCATTAAAATAGTCTCAAATGGAAAGAGAAGACTTGGGTATTAAATATGCTTCTCTCTTATTTGACCTCAAGAAAGGCTTCCAAAGCGAGAATGATTCTCTTTCCAAGGTTTTCTTTGCTTTAGTTGATGCTAAAAAGAAGGTGAATGATTTCCTAGCTAATTCATATGGGGAAATTTTGGCAAATACCTTTATGGATTCTTTAGTAACCTCCTATTCTAATAATAAAGATAAGTACTTGGATCTAAGTTTCCTCGATCTACCTTTGAGAATGGATGAGAAGTTTCAGACAAATCTTGACAATCTTCGGATGAGGTTTGAAACTTCACAAAAGGAGGTAGTCGATGCAGAGGGTCTTCTTTCTTTTGAAATCCCAAATATTGACGAAGAGGCTTCTGAAGAGGAAGGTGAAGATGATAAGGAAGCTCTGAATGATGATGATGCACAAGACACTTTGAGGGATGATTCGGCCCCGTAGAGCATCAAAGATGTTCAAAGCTTAAACGTGAAAGTGACCTCCCTAAGTCGATTCATATCAAAAGAAACTGATAAATGCATCACTTTCTTCGACTTTCTTAGGAAATGGAAGCACAACTTTGCGTGGACATGAAGTACATTATCGCATTCCAGGAACTCCTAAATCACTTGGAATGACCACCCATCCTATCAGAACCCATGGACCATGAAGACTTATTTATCTGTTTAGTTGTTTCTGTGTAGGCAATTAGCCCGGCACTAGTGCGCGAAGAATATCATATCCAACGCCCAGTTTATTATATCATCAACAGATTAACATGAGCTAAAAAAGAATTAACCAAAGCTTGAAAAACTTGCATACTTCCTGTTGATATTTTCCTGGAAGCTTCGTCCATACTTCCAGTCTCCTCTAATCAAAGTCTACATTGACCAGCCGCTACGACATGAGGCATCTGGATGACTTTTGAAATCGAATATCGAGCTAAGTCAATTTGCGCTTACTTTCATCCCTTACCGAGCCATCCTTGTACAAGCCTCAGCAGAATTATCGTAGAATTCACTATTCCCGAAGATCCTCCGGAAGATGCCCAACCTCCAAACATCCAATGGAAACTATTCTGGGATGGTTTGTCAAACAAGCAGTGTTCAGGCATCAGAGTGGTACTTATTACTCCTGAGGAATTCTCGATTTGTTATGCCTTAAAGCTCAACTTCCCTGCCACCAACAACGATTTAGAATATGAAGCCTTAATCGCTAAACTTAACATTGCTACCAAACTCAACATCAAGGCTATCTGAATATACTCCGACTCATAGCTTATCGTACGCCAGATGCATGGGGATTATCAAGCCAAGGGGGCGCGTCTCGCTCCTTACCTTGCTCAGATTTGTGAACTTCTTACCAACTTCGAGCCCTACATCATCACTCACATCTCTCGAGAAAAAAACGGGAAGGCTGATTTGTTGGCTAAACTAGCAAGTTCTGGAGATGCATAGCTCTTGGGTTTCGTCTAAGTACTCGACTCTCCGAGTATCGATCAGATACAGACTGATTCGATATCAACGACGAAGACCGAGCCTAAATCCGAGTCTAGGATGACTCCGCTCAGGAACTAATTACAACATAGGATCCTCCCCGATAACCGAAATGAAAACTGAGCACTCATCCGCAAATCATCACTCTACATCATTCAAGACGGAGTGCTCTACCTAAAAGGATTCTTTGTTCTATTACTCAGGTGTGTCACACACAACGACGTCGACCGTGTACTACTGGTCATGCATGAAGGTGAGTGCGATGATTTCACTAGAGGGAAAACTCTATCAAATAATATTCTTTGACACAACTATTTTTGGCTAACTCTCGAGCAGGATGCAATAGACTACACCCGCAAGTGGGACAAATGCCAGATATTATCCCAAATTCTAAGAGTCCCGCCTACCGAACTTACGTAGATGACTCAATGGTCGGATGGGACCTTTGCAATGTGGGGAATTAATATCATCAGTACTCTTCCGATAGCCAAAGGCGACACTCGATACGCTATCGTCGCGGTTGATTACTTCACCAAATGGTCCAAAGTCGAGCCCCTTACAACAATCACCACTAAAAAATAATCAACTTCATCATTCGCAACATCATCGGTCGTTTTGGAGTTCCCAAGACTATCATTTCTGATAATGAGACCCAACTCGAGAGTTCTGAGTTCAAGACCTTCTTCCGCCGACGCCGCATTGATAAACGATTCTCGGATGTAGCACATCCTCAAGCCAATAGACAAGTCAGAACTGTAAACAAAGTCATTAAATCCATCATTAAGAAGAGCTTGGAAAAGGCCGGAGGCATGTGGGTAGTTGAAATCCAAGTGGGTATATGAACTCCTTCCATCCCTCTGGGCTTACTGGACTACTCATAAGTTAACAGAAAACATGTGAATTGAGATATACTTAATTACATATTAAGTAAAACATGTTATTGTAATGATGAAATCAAACAAGAATATAAAAGAGATTGTGGATTAGAGACCTTGGGCCACAATCTAGAGAATAACATGTTGTGGGCTTATTAATAAACTTAAATGGGTTAAGTTAAATGACTGAAATTAATAAGCAAGATAAACTTGGTAATTTGAATAAGAATTCAATGTAAATGAGAATAACCAAGTTAAATGGAAACTTAGTGAGGTAAGGAAAGCGCATAAAAGAATATTTAGACATAGGGTCTAACAACATATTAAAGTGAAGCGCTTGGACCAGTCCGCACGTTTGAGGGTGAATAACCCAACGGGGTAGATCATCGTGGTGTTATAAGGCATGAGGGGAGCGCACATTCATCTGATCATTCTGTCGTCTTCGAAGGACTGGAAGGGGAAGCTCGCAGCTTTTTGAGATACGTAAGGTGCTCATAGTAGTCCTCTGTGTGCTGGTAGATGTTTTAGGCTATGCTCGCAGAGGTTGGGTCTACGCGTAACTTCTAGGTGGGCGGGCCTTGACTGCAGAAGTAGCTATGCAGTCAGAATGCTGTGACGCGGTGACACCAGGGCGATTCAGCGGTTGCCTCAACAGGGAGGTGAAGGGCCACGACCAACAAGGATAGTAGATTGTCGGATACTCATCATCGACAGCCAGTGGGATGCGAAAAGACTAGAGCTAAAACCAATTGACCATTCACCTTTCACTATCGGGGTACGGTGGTTGAGGGAAGACGCCAAATGGATGTTTAGATTGTTTTTCTTAGGGTAGTCGTTTAGCTATTGTAGTCTTTACTAATTGAGGGAAGGCCGAGGTGGTGCCATAACCACCGTGAAAAAAGACCCTAGGTATATCTGTATATATAGGCTCTTAAAGACGGGCCTGTACAGATATGGAAAAGCTCCCGACTGAGTTTCGTGTTTCTTGTATCGCCTTGCCATGGAACTCGTGCATATTAGAGGACGTGCGGTTAAGGCATCGAGCTGCAATTAATGATACGTATATGTGACATTCTAGATACATGCATGTCGGCTCAGGGTGGTGTATCGCGGACTTGAGGGAATTACTCTAGTATGGAATCTGATTCGATCGAAGGTGGAAGTCCGTACGCTTACATAGCGTAGTAATGATAGATATATGCGGAACGTAACAGTGTTATATAGAGATCCGTACGTCACTATGGCGTAGGACGAGGGACTGCGTATATTTTGATGGTGTTACGGTCGAGACTGTGCAAGTGGGGTACCATGGGTTGTACCTTAATGTTGGGGGTAGCTACATATATACTGTATTAGGTTAATCTACTGGGAAGTAAATGGGTACGACGTGTGTGTAAGCCTTGAGTGTTGTTAACCCAAGTAACCTAATAAATAAGAAAATATGATTAAACGAAAAATGTAGTGTTATCCAAAGTGTATAATTTAAATCCAGTCACCAGAACTTGTGTTCTGACCCCCTCCTCATAACATACTCGCAGGTTAGATTTGTGGCAGAGACATGATAGCCTTGGATATTGGTTAGGCAGTATTATTAATACAGTAAGGCTATATTTTGACTGTATTATATTTTATCCATTCCATTGTGAGATATTTTCTATGCTCTAACATGTTTTATGTCTCTGTCTTTTCAATACCAGAGCATAACAACTTGAGTTTCGATAGACTGGAGTTTTGAGAAAAAATTTAGTCTGTCAGAATTCGGGTTGTTACATTTGGTATCAGAGCTCAGGTTTAGGATTCCTATATAAATAGTGAGTGAGCGTATTTGTATTTTTTAAAACATAAATATTATATATATATATACACACCTAGATCCTTAGAGGAACCCACTAAATAGAAAGAGTATAATATGGTAAGAAATGGGATGTTTGTTTTGTACACTATAGGAATGAATATGGAAATCTGAGGCCCTTAGGTAATTTGGGTAGAGAGTGTACAATGTACTTTGTATGGAAGGAAAGTGAATCCCATATGATTAGTATTTTAGGTTAGTGAGCTTGAAAACCTTATAAATTAGAAAAGGTTGAAAAGAGGAAAATGGATTAGGAATATATATAGTTGAGAAAATTGACTTTATGGGAGTGTCTAGGAAAGCTTAGAAAATTTGGAAACCTGCTTTGAGTTTAACACCATTATTAACTTTTAAGAACTTGAAATTGTAAAAGTTTTGGGAAAATGGTTTGTGATGTTTTCAAGTTTTAATCTTAAAAGTTATAGTTTTAAATATGTAAAGGAGTACATATTGGGTTTTGAAGTAAAATGGGGTATATTTTGTAAATAGTGATTTCTTTCGAAAATTTTGTCTAAAGTAGAATTCTCTTAGAAAAAGGTGCATATTATAGAGCATGTATAGCTCGCTAGTTTTCTTGTTATATTTCATACAAGAATTTTTAATAAAGAAAGATTTGAAATATCTATTCTTATGACAATCCTTATTGGATAAATTATTTTGACAAGATAATTTTGTTGGGTGGACAAAATAAGTATGGAAATTAAGAATAGAGTGGATGTTTGCACCTTGTGGTAAGAGACTGAGCTGACCTTATAGGTAAAAACAAGATATAAACCCGACTGAGAAATAGTTGTCCTTATCTACTCCAGTGTTTGTGATTAAAATAAAAAAGATGATTTACATTTTTTTATATAACATGTTTTATGGTTTAGCAAAAGTAATTCTTCATGAGGAAAATAAGGTTTTTGGCAATTTTAAATTTTTGGAAGAAAGTTTAAATGAAAAAGGACAAACCATGTTTTAAAGAATGGAGTAGGAGAGGATTAGTGCCTAGGGAAGACAGGAAAATTTTTAAGGCTATAAAGTAAATGGCGAGAGTTATCTTGGAATAATGGTAAGTTCTCGTAGAATGCGTAAGCATTGAAAAGCCTAGGGTGTTGCTTGAAATAATTATTAGCACACAGCTAGGACTAGTGGTGAATACTATATAGTAAGTGTTTAGATCATGTTAGGAGTAAAACCCGATACTGCATTTCTATTCGGATCGTTCCGTTATTTTGTTCTTGTTAGATAGTTAGGGTAACACCTAAACCTATCGTGGATTTCATAGTTTGGACTTTTCTCAGGAGGACATAGTCCCGAGATTCTTGGCCCTTAGTAGTAGTTGTGTAGGGTGTCTGTTCTCCTGTTTTAGTTGAAAGACTAGAGGCTTATTTAAATTTAAACTAAGATCAGATGATTAAATAAGCTAAGGAAAGAGAAATGTTACAATTAAAAAGGAAACAGAAAATTCAGTAAAGCAACAAAAATGAAAACTATGAGAAAAGATGGATAATGATAAAAATTTCCAAGAAAAAATGAAAAAGAAAACCACTAACAAAAGAATATTTTCTTTTGTGGGCTATGCTTGGATAGGAAAATAGGAGAATCTTTATAAATAGTTTCATAAAATCCGAGTACGGTTAGAAAAAGTTTGAAAAGGAAAAACGGAAGATGCAAAGTTTTCCGTTTTCCACCTTTTTGTGACATAAGAAATCGAATTTAGAAAATTAGATTTTTTTTTTGAAATTCGAAAAAATAAAGTTGGTTGGTAGGATTTTGGATTCAAAAATTGGATGAACTACGCTCTTACTCGGTAAGAGTGTGGGAAAATTTGGATGAAAAAGCATTTTGGTTTTCAAAATATTGCATTCATGTAGAACTGCCAGTATATTTAGGATATGAGCATCATATTTTAAAAGGGATTTTTGAGAAATTGCATATACATAGGAGGTACCACTTAGGCATACATGTATTATTATGTTGTATTTCACTTTTCACAAGTACACGATGTTTGCAAAAATTGGATGCACACATGATGGGTGTATATTATGCAAGGGGTTAATTGATTTTACCCTTATCAAATTTCGGGGATGAAATTTCCTAAGGGTGGGAAAATGTAACACCCGCATTAACTTAATATAATAAAATAAGAATAACTTAATTAAATATTCAGAATTAAGTAAAACGGATTGTACCATTGCATTTGTCTCAGAATTCTGGTTCAGATAGACTCCGAGTTTGCGTAAAACGGACATAGTATGAAGAATTTATGGGCTGCAGAAGTTGTCAGAGAAAACAGGAAACAACCCAGATCAATTTTCGGCCTCTAGACCCACGGGGGTCGACCTAGATGAAGGTGGGTCGACCCACATGAAGGAGGGTCGACCCCCTTATGGCAAATTTTGGCAGATTAGGGTTTTCTTCAATCTGGACGATTCTGATGGTTTTTTATCAAATCTAAGGGTCCTGGTTCCTCTGCTACACGTATAAATAAGACCTTAGACCTAACCCTAAACCTCATAATTTTGAGGCTACGCTGAAGCTCTGCCATTACTCTCTCTCCTCAAATCTATTCAGAAAATTTAGATTTTTAAATTCAAGATTTGGAAGAGATAATTGACGTTAATAAAAGATTATTCAGAATCATGAAAAGCAAGGTAAACTTCTAGATCTAATCTATTCAAATTCTTCCTATTTCTTTCCCTTCTCTTTTAATGAAAATAAGAAATCCACCGCTATTAGGTTTCAAATCAAATTAAAGAGGAAAAACCATGGATGCTAAAACTGGATGGGGAAAGCATAACAGGTGAATGGATTTAAGCTATACAGTTTAGATAAGAATATGTTATCGTTTACCATTGCCCTGTATGTATAATCGAAATGCAATATGTTGAGAAATGTAACATATGTTAATAATGCCTAAAGTGACGGGTACAAAGTAGGAATAATTAATATGCTAAATATTAATTTGTTGGGATATGAAGTTGTCAAATCTTGTGAAACATCCCACCTCCGTTAAGGTCACTCACAAAGTGAATGCCTTAACTTTGGTGGAGGGTTATAGGTACAAGACACAGAAATATTTACAAGACAGATAAACTTAAGCGGCGAAATTCAAATATTTGTTGCATACGTAGTTCAATACAAAATCATTACATCAAATTATCTCAAAATAACTTCCAAAACATTACACCATAATTTCTATCTTGATTATTTAATAAAGAAGCATAAACCATAAATAAAACTGCATAAATCCCCAAGTGTAGTATCCAAAAGCCATAGCCAAGGTAAGAGAGTCCCAATCATACATCTACTTTCTTTTAGCTTGCAAAGAGTCTGACTAAGATGGAGTATTCCCTCCTTATGGGCCTGGGGGGGAGACGAAAGAAAAGAAGATGAGAGAAAACTGGTCAGACAATAAGTTTGGTAAGTTCAGTGATTACTAGTATTTAAACAAGGAAAGGGATCATGACAGTGATAACAGAACATAGGACAATACCCTAATATAAGATAAGAGGAACATATGATCGCACCCATTACTATAGTCTCTGCAGCTACTTAACCATTGGTTCAACCAAGCCCACGTGCTTATAACAAACGATCTCCTTAATGATCGGCTCCTACTCGCATGCATTCATATCATGTGTCATTCGGCCCCGCTTGATTGTAGCTACTTGTGCTGGTCCCACCAGGGGGTGTATCAGTCCCTCTGGTGGCAACCCGACACGATTCAAGATGCACAGTGTATACTACTGATGCCCAGTGCCTGCTTTTTCCACTCCGGAGTACGTGCACGCCCATACTCCGTCGGAACCTACACTGACGCACCAACCGCCGATGTTTTGACCACTTATAATCAGCCTAGTAATCGTGCCCCACCCTGCCTAGTTTCAGGGTACCATGATACATCTATGTGGGTTACTGCTGAATTGGGTCTCCGTTACTAGGGTTTTCTAATCAACATGTTTATTTGGTCAAGTGTCCAAGTTTACCTAACCCCACCCATTCGTTTAGTTAACAAGTTGAATCGGTTAAGTGTTTCCCTAATTGACTTAACCCTAACAATCCTGACTTAGCTTTAATTTATTAAAGCACCAACCACTCACATTAGACAGGTCTTCTTGTGGTCACTGGATGTGCCGGTCGGTTTCGGGCAGATTTACACCATAACTCAGTCTAACCTCGGGTTCTTTTTGGGCTTGACGCACTAACCACCCACATTAGATAGGTCTTGTTGTGGTCACTGGATATGCCGGTCGGTTCCGGGCAGATTTACACCACAACTCAGTCTAACCTCGGGTTAGGCATATTCGTCTTTTCTAAATTCACATTTTCCTATATATGTCTAATTTCTTTATGTAAATTTAATTTAATCATGCCATAAATACCCTTTGATTATGCTTACCATAAATGGTATATCAAATATACCATTTAATGAACAAATCTATGCCATGAATTTTCATATTTCCCATCGCTACCCCCGTGGAACGTACGCATGAATCACATAAAATGTTAGGCTAGTAAATTAGCCCAACCCATAAACATGAAAAAGGGGTAATAAACAAGGGACATGAAAAAAACAAAAAATAGCATACATTTCAACTTGTCATGTGTAACTTGGCATAGAGGTATCATTAACTTTAATTAAATGGGTAAAGGTGAACTTGTGACTAAGTTAGGTCTAATTGTCATGTAAACTTGACAAAGGTCTAACATGGAGGTTTAACATATAATCACAGTTTCAACCCACAACTTAGCATATTAACTTATGTATGTCAAAACATAAGAAAGCGATTATAATCATTTTTAAATCGCAACTTAGTATATTGACTTATGTATGTCAAAACATAAAAAAAACTACTATAATCATTTTTACAACATAAATAGATTCAACCTAACATGAATATACATGAGTGTTGATCTAACATATAAGCATGTGTTTTAGATCATAAACTTGCAAATAACCACCAATTTATAACATGACATATTTCACCATTTAATTGACAAAATAAACCCATTACCCAATCATAATAGATTCCAATAACATACAATATGTTCATCACCACAAGCATATAGATATAATTAATATAAAATATGTTCATCACCACAAGCATATAGATATGATTCATTTCAACGATACTTTCAGATAAACGTGAATCAAATCTTATACATAAGCATCACTCTATATTCAAATTACAACATGTCATGATTCATTTGAAACGTTTAAATCTGCGTAATAACCAACTTACAAACTAAAAAGGAATTCTTGCGTTCTGAAATCTGAATTATAAAATTGGTAAGCTCGCCTTTGATGTAGATCGTTGAATTTGATAACTTTTCATTTGATTTTTGATTCAAGTCCTTATCTTGTCTTTGAATTGGTGACGGCTACTCCAAGTTCTCAATTGACAGCATGATAGTTCTAGGATTATTTTTGTGTGATTTTTAGGTTTGAGCATTGGGTTGTTTATATAGAATTTCAATTCAATTTGAACCGTCGGATGATCCTAGGGTTAATCACAACCATTCAGACCAGATCAGAACTATCCAGAAACCCTAGTGACTCAGCAGCAGGTCATCAGTCATCAAAACTCAGATCTGGTCGGGGGGGGTAGGTCGACCCCCAGGTCGACCCGTAGGGGGGGAGGTCGACACTAGGGTCGACCCCCTGGTCAACCTGGGTCCTAGGCGGGAATTTTCCTGCCCAGCCCGCTTCTGGCTTCTGATTTGAATTTGAATTTGTTTTCGAGTTGTTTGAGTTTATTTGAATTTTCTGGAAACTTCTGACAGTCATAACTTCCTCATACAAAGCCCAATTTACGCAAACTCGAACTCTATCTCAACCAGAATTCCGAGACGAACACATTGGCGTAACCCGTTTCCCTTAATTCTCACATTTTAAAGTAAGTATTCTTGGATTCGTTATCATAACGTTAATAGAAAATACGGGGTGTTTCATTCTCCCCTCCTTTTAGGATTTCGTCCCCGAAATCTTCACGTCGAGAAGAACTTATATCCTACCATCCAATCACCCATCTACTCAACCATCAAACACAGGCGTCCATTTTCCTTAAAAGTTTTCTAATGCTTCATGATCATATGCATTGTGTGTGTACATGTCCTTACCTAATGCAAAATCAGGCGGTCTGCTGATTCAGTTGACCTCCTTAATGCAAATTATGTCAGTGCCACGAGTCCATTATGAATGCAATTTTTCCTTCTCAAAATTTCTTACATGAGTGCACAACCATTCATACAAATGCAATGTCCATATGATAACACATCAAGTTTTAATCCATAAACCAATACATATATGCATATGCAATATGGAAGTGACTAAGCCGACCTAATACCTAATGTGTGTGTGTATGCATCCACTGGCAACCACTTGCAACCATCAATCATAACATGTTTCAATTACATGTTTACATCCAAATGGGTTCCTACCTAAGGATAAAGGATAGGATCGAGGAGATATACCTAAAAAGATAGATACGAGCATAAACTTGAGGAAAAAGAGATTAAAGATGTACCCTCAAAAAGAAAAGGGTAGGTTGCGTGTATTCTATCCTCAGTTTCCCAAGTCGCGTCTCCCTCGGTGTCGCTCCATTGAACTTTGATGAGCTTAACTTCACGGTTGCGTAGCTTTTTGACTTCTGTTTCCAAGATACGGGTTGGAACTCTCCTCACAGTTGCTTCTCGTTCAACTTCAACTTCCTCTAGCATACTTGGTTCTACCACTTCCGCAGACATGTGTAAGCACTTCCGCAGACATGAAAGACATTATGAACCCCGGCCAATCTTTCGGGCAGCTGTACCGTATAAGCCATCTTCCCAATCTTCTCGATGATAGGGAACGACCCTACAAATCTTGGTGCTAACTTTCCTGCGGATCCAAAGCGAACGACATTCCTCAAAGGAGATACTTTAAGGAACACCTTGTCTCCAACTTCGAACTCAAGGTCAGTTCTTCTTTTGTCTGCGTAGGACTTCTGTCAATCTCAGGCAGTCTTCATTCTTCTTCGTATCAAGTCTACTTTCTTTGAAGTTTCCCTAATTATGTCTCGTCCAAGTATGAGCTTGTCTGTGGACTCCCACCAGCAAGCTGGTGACCTGCATGCTCTTCCATATAAAGCTTTGAAAGGTGCCATGCCTATGGTGGCTTGGTAGCTATTATTGTACGCGAATTCCACCAAAGGTAGATGATCCTCCCATGTACCTCCGGAGTTAATAATGCATAACCTCAAGAGGTCTTCTAATACTCTGTTGACTCTTTCCGTTTGGCCATCGGCTTGAGGGTGATAGGCCGTGCTTAAGCATAACTGTGTGCCTACAGCCTCTTGTAAACTCTTCCAAAACTCGCTCGTGAAGATAGGGTCTCGATCACTCACTATGCTGGAGGGTATCCCATGGAGTCGAAATATTTCTTTAAGATATATGGATGCTAGAGATGAGGCAGTCCTTTTACTCTTGACGGGTATAAAGTGGGCGCTTTTTGTGAGCCTGTTCACTATTACCCAAATGCTAGTATTGCCCCTTCTTGACTTAGGCAACCCATCTATAAAGTCCATCGAGATGTTATCCCGTTTCCACTGTGGGACCTCTAGAGGATGGAGCAGACCACCAGGCTTCTTCTGCTCCGCCTTGACTTGTTGGCATATTAAACACTTAGAAACAAATTCAGCTACGTCTTGCTTCATGCCATTCCAAAAGAAAACTCTTTTGATGTCTTTATACATTTTGTCTCCGCCTGGTTGTATGGTCAGTTTGGAATGGTGTGCCTCTTCTAGAACCGCCTTTACCAAGCCCCTTGCTTGTGGGACACATAGTCTTCCATCTCGTCTCAACCAGCCCTTGGCATCCATGGAGTATCTATTGAGGTGACTAGAAGTCTCACCCCTAATTAACTTGTCCACCACATCGGCTAGCTGAGGGTCTTCTCTTTGCGCGGCTCCGATTGAGTCTAATAGAGTTGGTCGCACTTCTAACGTTGCTAGCAAGCCAGGTACAAAGTCAGTGGAGGGTCTGAAGTTAAAGCTTGCTATGAACTCCAAGCTTTGCCTTTCCACAAAGAGAGGGCTTAAGGTCAGTTTCTTTCTACTTAAGGCGTCTTGTACTGCATTGCCTTTGCCAGGAGTGTAGGAAATCTCAAAATCATACGAGGCAAGAAACTCCATCCATCTCTGCTGCCTCAAGTTGAGATCTTTCTACGAGAATAGGTATTTCAACGATTTATGGTAAGTATACAGTTCAAATTTCTCACCTAGGAGATAATGGCGCCAAGACTTAAGTGCAAAAACAATGGCTGCCAACTCTAGGTCGTGGGTTGGGTAGTTTTTCTCGTGTACTTTCAATTGTCTTCCACCATAAGCCACTACCTTCCCTTCTTGCATTAGAACAGCGCCTAATCCAGTTCCTCATGCATATATGTATACTGTAAACATCTTGCTTCCATCAGGCAATGTCAGAACTGGGGCTGTTGTTAGGGCCCTTTTCAAACATTGGAAAGCAATATCGCAATCCAAATCCCAATTGAAAGCTAGGTTCTTCTTTGTCAATCTTGTCAGTGGAGATGAGATTTTTGCAAAATCTTTGATAAATTTCCGATAAAAGCCTGCTATCCCGAGAAAGTTTCGGACTTTGGTTGCGTTTCGAGGAACCTTCCAATCTTGCACAGCAACCACTTTCGCGGGGTCCACAGCTATCCCCTCTTTGGACACCACGTGTCCAAGGAACCTGACTTCTTCTCTCTAGAAATGGCATTTGGAGAATTTAGCTTTCAACTGATGTGCACGGAGAGTATCCATGACTTCCTTTAGATGCTGAGCATGCTCTTCCTCATTCTTTGAGAAGATCAAAATATCGTCTACGAAGACCACCACAAACTTTTTGAGGAACTCTCGGAACACCCTGCTCATTAAATCAACGAAGTAAGCGGGTGCGTTTGTCAAGCCGAAAGGCATGACAAGCCACACGAAGAACCCATCTGGAGTTCTGAACGCGGTCTTATCAATGTTGTCTTCAGCCACTCTTAGCTGATGAAACCCGGTAGCTAAATCTAATTGGAGAAAACCGATGCACCTACAAGCTGATTGAACAAATCATCTATTCTTGGGAGTGGGTGTCTATTCTTCTTGGTCAGCTTGTTTAGCTCCCTATAATCAACGCACAGGCGGAGTGAACCATCAGCTTTGGTCGCGAACACTACCGGAGCACCCCATTCAGAAATACTCCATCTTATGAACCCCTTTTCAAGCAGCTCTTTGATTTGCTTGCTAAGCTCCTTTCTCTACCTTGGGGCCATGTGCCTAACGGGTAAAGCAACGGGCTTTGCGTTGTCCACGAGGTATATGCGGAAATCTATCTCCCGCTTCGGAGGTAAGTCCTTTACCTCTTCAAACACATCCGAGTATTCACGGACTACCCTTACAGACTGCAATTTCTCAACAGACGCATTAAGAGATTCTAGATAACTAAGCATAACGGAGTTCATGGGATTACAAGAAATTTCGAGAGTGTTACCGAGGCGAGTCATGAGTCTAACCACTCTCTTTTCGCAATCGAGGACGACACCATTACTAGATAGCCAGTCCATGTCTAGATTCAACCCATAGCCCGTAAAGCCCAAAACAAAGGCATTACATCTAAACCCAACGCTTAGTATAGATATTTTCAAATCCAAACAAACCATTGACAAATAAGCTGAGCCCCCAATTGGATTTGAAACAACCAAGGGATCATCTACTATACTGTTGTCTAGGTGCAGAGATTCCACTAACCCAGTAGATATAAAAGAGTGCGATGCGCCAGAATCAAATAGTGTACGTACAGGATGATCAAAAAGATAGACTAAACTTTCGACAGAAATATTTCTACCTCGTTCTTGAGGAGCTGTCGTGAGAGCGTGAACTTGTCCTCTAGAAGAAGGTACAGCTCCCTGCCCTTACTTCCTTGGGCAGGCCCTAGCCATGTGTCCTGTCTCACCACAGTGGAAACAACCACCCATCTTCCTTTTCTTCTTCTTGCAATCTTTGATCAGATGCCTGGGAATGCCACAGAAATTACACTTTCTCTTTTCATGGGGTTTGTTGTTCTTCCCGCCTTTCTTTGAATCAGCCTTCTTGTTTTGCGACCCCTCCCCCTTCTTATCTTGAGACACTTCCGCTTTTGCCTCATTCTTGCCCTTGTCTTCCTCATGTAAGAGTGTCATGTCCACTAACCTCTCGTAAGTAGCCCCCATAGGTATATGGGTCATAGCCAAGCTGTGAAGTGGCTCATTCAATCCCTTGACAAAACGGAGAGCCTTCTTATGAGGAGTATTCACTAAGTCCAGTCCAAATCGGGCTAGTTGATTGAATTGATTGACGTACTCCTTGACCGTCATACTTCCTTGCTTAAGAGATCAGAACTTTTCCAGCTGTAAACTTCATTCAGCTTGTGAGAGGAATTTCATCTCAAACCTTATTCTGAAATCCATCCATGTTTCAACTGGTCTTTCAGCGTTAGTGACTTCCCACCAATATTGACCAACCATACCGCTAACTGTATCTTCTGCCTATCGTCCACCTCGAAGATAACAAACAGATCCTCAGTTTCTTTGAGCCAGTTCCTTGCTTCTACGAATGATTCAGTTCCCTTGAAATCCTTTCCACCCATGGCCCTAAAGTCTCTACAAATCTTTGAGAAAGCATTTGCACGAGGAGGAGGAGGCGGAGGAGGAACTGCTGCAGCTGGAGGAGGAATATCTGCTGGGCCTGCATTGTTGGCCCTGGCCTCTAAGTACCTCCCGAACCAGCCAGGTATCGATACACCCTCTGGAAGGTTAAGATTCCCAGACATGCTGAAATGAAAAAGAAAAGATTCAAAACGAAGGATAGAAAGATAGTGCATATGGCTTTGGGGATTATGCCTTTTTAAATTTAAAACAACACTTTTCCTTGTAAAATGCTTATTTATATTTCTTTTTGAAAAATAGTTTTCAAAAACTCTTATCTGATCTGGTAAACCTTTGCTCTGATACCAAGTGAAACACCCCACCTCTGTTAAGGTCACTCACAAAGGGAATGCCTTAACTTTGGTGGAGGGTTATAGGTACAAGACACAGAAAAATTTACAAGACAGATAAATTTAAGCAGCGAAATTCAAATATTTATTGCATACGTAGCTCAATACAAAATCAATACATCAAATTTTCTCAAAATAACTTCCAAAACATTACACCATAATTTCTGTCTTGATTATTTAATAAAGAAGCATAAACCATAAATAAAACTGCATAAATCCCCAAGTGTAGTATCCAAAAGCCATAGCCAAGGTAAGAGAGTCCCAATCATACATCTACTTCCTTTTAGCTTGCAAAGAGTCTAACTAAGCTGGAGTATTCCCTCCTTGTGGACTGGGGGGGGGGGCGGAAGAAAAGAAGACGAGAGAAAACAGGTCAGACAATAAGTCTGGTAAGTTTAGTGATTACTAGTATTTAAACAAGGAAATGGATCATGACAGTGATAACAGAACATAGGACAATACCCTAATATAAGATAAGAGGAACATGTGATCACACCCATTACTATAGTCTCTGCAGCTACTTAACCATTGGTTCAACCAGCCCCACGTGCTTATAACAAATGATCATATTAATGATCGACTCCTACTCGCATGCATTCATATCCTTGTCATTCGCCCCGCTTGACTGTAGCTACCTGTGCTGGTCCCACCATGGGGTGTATCAGTCCCTCTGGTGGCAACCCGACACGATTCAAGATGCACAGTGTATACTACTGGTGCCCAGTGCCTGCTTTTTCCACTACGGAGTACGTGCACGCCCATACTCCGTCGGAACCTACACTGACACACCAACCGCCGACGTTTTGACCGCTTTTAATCAGCCCAGTAATCGTGCCCCACCCTGCCTAGTTTCAGGGTACCATGATACATCTATGTGGGTTACTGCTGAAATGGGTCTCCGTTGCTAGGGTTTTCTAATCAACATGTTTATTTGGTCAAGTGTCCAAGTTTACCTAACCCCACCCATTCGTTTAGTTAACATGTTGAATCGGTTAAGTGTTTCCCTAATTGACTTAACCCTAACAATCCTGACTTAGCTTTAATTTATTAAAGCACCAACCACTCAAATTAGACAGGTCTTGTTGTGGTCACTGGATGTGCCGGTCGGTTCCGGGCAGATTTACACCACAACTCAGTCTAACCTCGGGTTCTTTTTGGGCTTGATTCACTAACCACCCACATTAGACAGGTCTTGTTGTGGTCACTAGATATGCCGGTCGGTTCCGGGCAGATTTACACCACAACTCATTCTAACCTCGGGTTAGATATATTCGTCTTTTCTAAATTCACATTTTCCTATATATGTCTAATTTCTTTATATAAATTTAATTTAATCATGCCATAATTACCCTTTGATTATGCTCACCATAAATGGTATATCAAATATACCATTTAATGAACAAATGTATGCCATGAATTTTCATATTTCCCATCGCTACCCCCGTGGAACATTCGCATGAATCACATAAAATGTTGGGCTAGTAAATTAGCCCAACCCTTAAACAAGAAAAGGGGTAATAAACAAGGGACATGAAAAAAACATAAAATAGCATACATTTCAACTTGTCATGTGTAACTTGGCATAAAGGTATCATTAACTTTAATTAAATGGGTAAAGGTGAACTTGTGACTAAGTTGGGTCTAATTGTCATGTAAACTTGACAAAGGTCTAGCATGGAGGTTTAACATATAATCACAGTTTCAACCCATAACTTAGCATATTAACTTATGTATGTCAAAACATAAGAAAGCTATTATAATCATTTTTAAATCGCAACTTAGCATATTAACTTATGTATGTCAAAACATAAAAAAACTACTATAATCATTTTTACAACATAAATAGATTCAACCTAACATGAATATACATGAGTGTTGATCTAACATATAAGCATGTGTTTTAGATCATAAACTTCCAAATAACCACCAATTTATAAGATGACATATTTCACCATTTAATTGGCAAAATAAACCCATTACCCAATCATAATATATTCCAATAACATACAATATGTTACACCACAAGCATATAGATATGATTAATATAAAATATGTTCATCACCACAAGCATATAGATATGATTCATTTCAACGATACTTTAAGATAAACGGGAATCAAATCTTATACATAAGCATCACTCTATATTCAAATTACAACATGTCATGATTCATTTGAAACGTTTAAATCTGCGTAATAACCAACTTACAAACTAAAAAGGAATTCTTGCGTTCTGAAATCTGAATTATGAAATTGGTAAGCTCGCCTTTGATGTAGATCGTTGAATTTGATAACTTTTAATTTGATTTTTGATTCAAGTCCTTATCTTGTCTTTGAATTGGTGACGGCTACTCCAAGTTCTCAATTGACAGCATGATAGTTCTAGGATTATTTTTGTGTGATTTTTAGGTTTGAGCATTGGGTTGTTTATATAGAATTTCAATTCAATTTGAACTGTCAGATGATCCTAGGGTTAATCGCAACCATTCAGACCAGATCAGAACTATCCAGAAACCCTAGTGACTCAGCAGCAGGTCATTAGTCATCAAAATTCAGATCTGGTCGGGGGGTAGGTCGACCCCCAGGTCGACTTGTAGGGGGGGAGGTCGACACTAGGGTCGACCTGGGTCCTGGGCGAGAAATTTTCCGCTAAGCCCGCTTCTGACTTCTGATTTGAATTTGAATTTGTTTTCGAGCTGTTTGAGTTTATTTGAATTTTCTGGAAACTTCTGACAGCCATAACTTCCTCATACGAAGTCCAATTTACGCAAACTCAGACTCTATCCCAACCAGAATTCCGAGACAAACACAATGGCGTAACCCGTTTCCCTTAATTCTCACATTTTAAATTAAGTATTCTTGGATTCGTTATCATAACGTTAATAGAAAATACGGGGTGTTACATCTTGTATAGTAATTACCGTTACTTAAATTTCATCTCAGCTTGTGTAAATTATGTAACCAGGTCATTAACTGTAAGAATCGAGAAAGGTACATATTGGTTTATGTGATTTAAACAATTATCTAATTAATTGATTACATGTTAAGAAGGAATTGATTATATGTAAAGAATTATAATAGTCATGATACAATTACATATGAATAAGAAATTAGAATGGATAATTGGAAGAAATAAACATGCCTAGAATGTATTGAAGGTTTACGATAAATAAGAAATTTAACCGCTCTTAGACATGAGGTTAGATTTCACTTGTGATAGAAGTCTGCCTGGAACCGCCCGACATATCCAACATTCACAAGTGGTAAATCTAATATGAGGGGTCTAAGTGCAAAAATTAAAAACATGTAATGGTGCTAAGACACGAGGTTAAGTCAATTTGTGGTAGAAGTCTGCCCGGACCCGCCCGGCAAATCCAGCATCCACGAGTGTAGGCGTAATGTGAGAGGTCTAGTGCTTATATATATATATATAACAAGATATGAATAAATGGCAATGACGGAAATTAATTGTTTAACTCAGAAACTAAGAAAGGAAGCAATGTAATGAACTGAGTTAGTGTGATGTGAAGGGAAAGTGATGTATTTCTCTAAGTGACGTATTTCTGAGAACGTTGTTGCAAGTAAGCCACAGTAAATAAATTAAGAAAAGAAATTACTTACTACCACGGATTTAGATGGGAATACGTTATGAAAATAAATCACTGATTCCTTTTATCAAACTAATAAGGTGCATGAAGTGTTTCCCATAATATAATAAGAAATATATATTATAGTGAATGAAGAATAATGGTTTGCAACAGTAAATGGTTCAAAAGGGGAATGATAATCACCTATTATAAATAAATAACATTAATGAAAATGTTGTATAATAGGTAGACTTGTTCTAGGGGCAAGTGAAGATTATAACTTAGGTTATAATAAACTAATAAGGAAATTGGATAACTGGTGAAATGAGATAAGGGCACTTTAAATTAAGTAATTAGTCAATTGGGAAAGCTGGAAACCAGTTGAGAAAAGGGGGAAAATATATGAAATATAAAAAGTTGTACTTAATTATAAATTAAGTAAGCTGTAAACTTGGAAGTCTGAAACCCGCTGAAAAGAAAAACATGTTTAGACTTGTCCTAGGGACAAGAGGAAATTATAACATATGTTATAATAAATGGGTAGAGAAACTTATTAATGGGCCTTAGTTAAGAGAACTAAGTGAATAAGTAAACAACGATAAGTTGTAGTAACGGTGTAAAATGGAATTATGATTAAATAAGAAAGAATGAGGAATACTTTTGAATTAAGTTATATTTAATCATAAATAATGACTGACATCTTAAAAAGAAAACATGTGAATTGAGATATACTTAATTACATATTAAGTAAAACATGTTATTGTAATGAGGAAATCAAACAAGAATATAAAAGAGATTGTGGATTACAGACCTTGGGCTACAATCTAGAGAATAACATGTTGTGGGCTTATTAATAAACTTAAATGGGTTAAGTTATATGACTGAAATTAATAAGCAAGAGAAACTTGGTAATTTGAATAAGAATTCAATGTAAATGAGAATAACCAAGTTAAATGGAAACCTGGTGAGGTAAGGCAAGCGCGTAAAACATTGTTTAGACATTGGGTCTAACAACATATTAAAGTGAAGCGCTTGGACCAGTCCGCACGTTTAAGGGTGAACAACCCAACGGGGTAGATCATCGTGGTGTTATAAGGGACGAGGGGAGCGCATATTCATCTGATCATTCTATCGGCTTCGAAGGACTGGAAGGGGAAGCACGCAACTTCCTGGGATACGTAAGGTGCTCCTAGTAGTCCTCTGTGTGGTGGTAGATGTTTTAGGCTGTGCTCGCAGAGGTTGGGTCTGCGCGTAACTACTAGGTGGGTGGGCCTTAACTACAGAAGTAGCTATGTAGTCAGAATGTTGTGGCGCAGTGACACAAGGGCGATTCAGCGGTTGCCTCAACGGGGAGACGAAGGGTCATGACCAACAAGGATAGTAGATCGTCGGATACCCGTCATCGACAGCCAGTGGGATGCAGAAAGACTAGAGCTAAAACCAATAGACCGTTCACCTTTCACTATCGGGGTATGGTAGTTGAGGGAAGACGCCAAATGGATGTTTAGATTGTTTTCCTTAGGGGCAGTCATTTAGCTCTTGTAGTCTTTACTAGTTGAGGGAGGGGCTGAGGTGAGGCCGTAGCCACCGTGAAAACAGACCATAGGTATACCTGTATATAAAGGCTCTTAAAGACGGGCCTATACAGATATGGAAAAGCTCCCGACCGAGTTCCGTGTTTCTTGTATCGCCCTATCATGGAACTCGGTGCACATTAGAAGACATGCGGTTAAGGCATCGAGCTACAATCGATGATACGTATATGGGACAGTCTAGATACATGCATGTCGGCTCTGGGTGGTGTATCGTAGACTTGAGGGCATTACTCTAGTATGGAATCTGATTCGATCGAAGGTGGCAGTCTGTACGCTTACGTAACATAGTAATGACAGATACATGCGGAACGTAACAGTGTTATATAGAGATCTGTACGTCACTATGGTGTAGGATGAGGGACTGCGTATATTTTGATGGTGTTACAGTGGAGACCGTGCGAGTGGGGTACCATGGGGTGTACCTTAATATTGGGGGTAGCTACATATATAATGTATTAGGCTAATCCACTGGGAAGTAAATGGGTACGACGTGTGTGTAAGCCTTGACTGCTGTTAACCCAAGTAACCTAATAAATAATAAAATATGATTGAACGGTATATGTAGTGTTATCCAAAGTGTATAATTTAAATCCAGTCACCAGAACTTGTGTTCTGACTCCCTCCTCATAACATACTCGCAGGTTAGATTTGTGGTAGAGACATGATAGCCTTGGAAACTGGTTAGGCAGTATTATTAATACGGTAAGACTATATTTTGACTATATTACATTTTATCCATTCTGCTGTGAGATATTTTCTAAGCTCTGACATGTTTTATGTCTCTGTCTTTTCTGCAGGATACCAGAGCATAACAACTTGAGTTTCGATAGATTAGATTTTTGAAAAAAAAAATCAATATGTCGGAATTCGAGTTGTTACACAACCCAAAGGAGGCATCGAAAGCAAAGTTCACACACTTAACTCCCCATGACTCGGGATCAACAACCATGAGGAGATCACGAGAGTGGAGTTAACAAGCTCGAGCTCCGCACGGCTCGAAATCGACGATCGAAAGGAGATCTTGAGAATGGAGTCAACACGCTCGAGCTTCGCACAACTTGAGTATATCAAGAGCGAATCCCCAAACAACATTGGTTTAAGTGCTGATGAGTATATTCGCATAAGTACAAAAATTAGAATACGTATATGAAAATTCTAACACTTAGAACAATATGTGATGTAAGAAAAAATAACTTTCATTCACAAACCAAAATACAACTATCTTTTTTTTCTAGCAACGTGACGTACATGAAAACCACATCACGCCTCCAAAATCTTGGTTTGTACTCGCGTATCCTGTCATCTACCTAACTAAAAAAGCTAACTATTACAATCATTCGGACGAGTCGCCCTTCTTCTTCTTCTCCTCAGATTCGGCTGTGGATGGCTCATCCTTATCTTTCTTCCTCCTCTTCCTGGAGCTGCTCCCCCTACTCCTTTCTTTCCCTTCGTTGGAGTAGGCTTGGCCTAAGGCTTCATTATGAACCCTTCCACCAGGTTTCCTCTGATCTGCCCCTCCTCCTCAAAATCACTTGGAACTTCTGTTGTCACCACTCCAGGGCCTCCTATGGCTTTTAAGGTCTTAGGATGAAACTCGATGAACAATGCTAGCACTGCAGATGTATCCTCTCCTTTTTAGTCGCCTATGCTTTCTAGGTATCCCTATTGGCTTTCTTTTTAGCTTCTCTCTCTGCTTTCTTGGCCTCCCTTTCCATTTTCTTCTGAGCCTTAATCCCATCCTTCTGCTTCCTCTCCTCTTCCACATTTATCTTTTTAAGTGTCTCCTCCTCTCTTCTTTGGGCAGCCTTATGCTTGGCTTTCTTTTGAGCCGCCTCTTAGACCATGGCATGGGCCTTCGCCCTCGCTTCCACCTGAACATCAAGGAAAGCTTTCTCATCGTCTTTTCTCTTTGCCTTCCACCCCTCCGACTTCACCAGCAGTTGGGCTTTCTGTTATTCAACTAGTTCATGCATGCTTTGCCTGCCTGCTTCCATTGGTTCGATCAGTTGCACATCCTCGTCTTGCTTCCCTTTCTCCTATGGGAAAAGGTCCCCCATTCTGAAATCTCCCAGCTCCAAACCCGTGAGCGTGTCTAGTGACGAAAATCTTCTCCTAGCTGCCTCCTGTAAGCTTCCACATCAAATCTAGGCTCGATAGGCAATGTTGGCGCATAGCCCGTTGTGACATCTGCTCAAAAGGAACCTTCACGATGAAGAAGAAGACAAATTAGTCTACTTCAACTTTGTGTTACCATCCTTTTGAGTACCGGTGAAGAAGTGGGTTTACCTTCCAATATTTGTTGTGTGGTTTCGACGGTAATCGTGCTCTAATTTGCTGGTGGAAGAGAGCGTCCATGTTCCAACCACAGAAAATCGGGATCATACTCGGTGACGACGAGGGTTGGAATAGACGAACCGCTAGTGGAATCAAGCGAAATGACTTGATCCTTCCAGAACTGCCACCTTCAAACACATGAGCAACTACCACGTTATTAATAATAAGGGCTTCCCCTCCGTAGTAGTAAGTTGTGCCGCCTTCTCCGCTTCAACATCCTCTTTCAGTAATGCCCTGCCTTTTGCCAATACCCAGCGCTCTTCCTCTGTTAAGAATTGAACAATAAGCGCTTCCTCGTCAACCAACTCAACCTCCTGCTTCTGGCCTCATATTTCACCAATTTCTCCCAAGCTCGAGCTAGTGTGTTGGCATAATCTTTGACCCAAGAGATTCAACGTAATCGAAGTGTCTTGAAGTAGAGGCCTCATACCACTTGCTCCAGCTCCGCCTTTGCTCTCTCCTCGGCCTCCTCCACCCGAGTTCTAAGTTTCTCCAACTAGACCTGGAACTCAGCCTTGACGCTGTCTACTTGACCCAGCACTTCCCTATTGGAAGCCTCGACAATCTCCTTGTCTTTTTTCACTTGTTCGCTTAGCGATATTTGAATCTAGAAGTTTTTTGAGCTCGTCATTCTCTTTGATCAGGCGATGCGCTCGCTTGTTCTCCTCTTGCAGTCTCTTGTTTTCTTGGGTTAAAGCTTTGTTTCTCTAGCGAAGTTGGTGTACTTCCTCGCTTTCCTTCACCAACCGGGTGTTCTCTTTGGTGATTTCTTTATTATCTTTCGCGAACACTACCGCCCAGGCTGAGACCGAGGCCAATGTGTCTTCGTACGATTCGCGGGCCTAGACCATCTCAGCTTTAACTCTCTCGAGCTCCCTTTTCATCTCGACTATTTCGGTAATAGAGAGTTAGCAAATAAATATGTTACTCGAATATGCAGAAATTGACACAAATTGAAGTGTCGTCTTACTCAATTCAACATCTCAGTTTCTAAGGCTCTCTCGCTCAGCTTCAACCTCGATCTATAAGCCTTGATCTTAATATTATTATAGAAAATTAGATTGGATAACCTCCTTGCATACTTATATAGCTCCCGGTACTGATGATAAACATCGTATACCTTCGGCCACGTATCTTCGTCGACATCTAGCATGATCTGGTGCATATCTGGCATCTACAACAACTCTTTGAAATAAAAGCCCGAGAATGACTTCTTGAGTATCTCCTTCTCATCATTGCTGAGCTTCGGGATCACCGACATGTTAGGAAACGTCAGACCCTTCTTATTTATAAGCTTCTTTATAGATTCAGACCCTTCAGTTGTCTTCTCTTTGCAGGTAGCTCTGGCCACTGGCTCGCCTAGTGGGGCATAAGGAGGGACCATTGACACCAGTTTCCTCATACTCTCTATTTCTAGCCTTCTCTCTGCTTCGACCAGCTAAATACCTTGTGGTGGGGATGGTGAGTGCCAAGGTTGGCCCCTATGTCGTCGGCTACTGTTGCGGTCAAAAGATTGAGGGGGATGCAATTGCAGGTCGGCACTCTTTTTGAAACTACTTATGGTTCCACTCCTCAGTCGTTGATGACTCCTAGACACAAGATCTTGGTCTTTATCGCCCTCACGAGCCATTGCACCTGCACGGAGTAAACTTTGAGTCATAATCGAGCATCCCACGCACATGAATAAATGTTATGTCATGCAATGTTTGAGTCTGTGTATCCTATGTGTTACCTCCATGAACCAGGTGTCTACTTGCTTGAGAGAGTGACATCCCCAACGCTTAGCATCAAGCTTTTGACGTTAGTGTCGCTTAGCCAAGACAAAGATAACACAATTGGAACCTTATCCAAATCTTTAAATTGACCTTCTGCCTCCATCGATGCAGTGGTCTCAGAGGTCGTGACTAGAGAAGTCGGTTTGGGCGACCCTCCCAACCTCATCTCCCCTGTTGGAGATGGAACGGGAGTGGCTGACAAATCATTCCTTCTGGTATGGATCTCCTCATCACCACCATCATGAACGTAGGAATCCTTCTAAGCTCCTACAACCTCTTCTTCAACAGGGGACAGGGATAGAGAAGCGATATGGGGAACTTCCACCTAAGGACCTAGAGGAGAAATTTCTCCCTCAGCTTCTGCCTCCTCTTCAACGTCGTTCGGATAACCAGTCGAATAGTCCTCCAGAAGCAATCCAGACAAATGAAGGAGGCAATCTGTCAACAACGGTTGGACATCGCAAAACCTGGCTGGAACCTCCCTTAGCGCCATAAGACACTCAAAGTATACATCATCTCTCATAATCCAAGGAATGCCTGTTACATCAAAACTTTAAATTGTTTAGAGCTTATCACTCAAGTATAGAATACTTACGTCCAGCAAGTCATCTCCTCGCAAATCCTGGGGGGCACCGAACGTAGAACCAATCGTGTTTAAAGTAACTCAGTTTGTTCCACGCCCACAATATGAAACGAGTATTGGCTTGTTCCTCCAGGTAAACAAGCGAAGGCGCAGTGGTAGCTCTCTTCTTCACGAAGAAAAGAAACATAATGTCTTCCCTAGCTGGATGCGTACCTAAGTTTTCGATGAATAAGATGTAGGTGGCGAGCAAGAAGGCGTACGCATTTGGATAAAGCTACGTCGGCGCTAACCGAAAGAAGCGCATCATTTCTCTGGATGGGCAAGACGAGGGCATGCAACCAAAAACGCACATGTGCATGTTCTAAGCAGTGTACACTTTCGGTGGTGGGTGTGCGCTATCCTCACTTCCCAGAGCTAGCACTTCATCCTAAGATATGTCATACATCTTGCAGATGCGTCTCAGTGTAGTTTTGTCGATTCGTGAGATGACCGAATCCGGAGGATTCTCAAGAATAAAAACATTCGCCATCATGTCCAGTGCCTCAGGAACGTCTTTCTGCTCATCATCCACATCTTCTTCCTCATATGAGCCACTCTTTTCCATTTCTCCCTCTTTTAGGATCTCTGGTTCATCCACATGTTCAGTCGAATGATGCGATCCTTCGGGTTGCCCCTTTGGATTGTGCGTGCTGGTTGAGCCCACATGCTGGGAAGGGGAAGAAGATCTAAAAGCCTCAAGCTCGCTACCTATCAGGCTGGAATCATGGGATGACCACTCAGTGTGGACAGTAATTCCACAGTTTCGGCTTCCAAGCCTTATAGTCTCCTTGAACTTCTTGGTTCCATTGCAAACTATGCTTTCAAGATAGCTGCGTTAGTTCTTATAGAGAAACCTGTACCCCTTATGTTGGTGTAAACTAACGTGGAACATGGAGTGTTGTGTGCGCTAATGTAATTATAATGATGCCTTTTGAAACACGGAGTCAGTTTCTAGTTTCATAAAATTAAACCATCATCGTCGCTAAGCAAGATTGTTGAATTCGCGTTGAGTTGTGATTACGTCGTAATCAGGTTGAGAATCAAGTTGTGGGATAAGTAATTCAGTCATATGTCCATAGTCCGAGTTTATGCTCTAATCCAATGTGCATGTCCAAATTATTAGTCCAAGTAATTCCGTTATTCGAATGCCAAGGCATCTCATCGAAGTGTTCGATCCTAAGTCCAATCCGATCATGCATCACGAAATGATTTGGGTTCTCAAATTTGGTCCCCCGGAGTTGAAAAAGTTCTAAGTATCGGGATACGAAATTCAAGATTTTGTATCACTCGACCCTTTTACTTTTCTTCTTCGCATCTCTTCATCATCTCAACCGATCCTTCCCTTCTCCTCCTGAATTTCGTATCTCCACTGACCAAATACGGGATACAAAGTGCACCTCCAAGGTCGAAATTACTCTAAGTCCTGGGATACGAAGTTTCTTTTCGTACCCCACAACATAGAGAGATCTAGCAAATATCCTGAATACGAAATGTTGAATTTCGTATCCTCTCACCCTTCTCCACTTTGCTTCCCCATGCTCCAACGCAACCTCCTTCCCCGTAGTGGCATTTTTGTCCTCTTCAAAAACAATCACTCCTCTTCAAAATCCTAAATCCACGAGCCTCCATCACCATGCTTATTTTCCATGCCCATCGGCCTCACCATCAACCACCACCATCTTCTTGCCTTCCTCATTCAAACTACCCTATGTCCAATTCATTGGAAAGAAACTACAAGAGAAGTCAAACCCACCTGATTATTACAATACGGGTTGGTGAGAGAGGGTATTAAGGATCACTATTAGTAGGGTGTAGTGAAGGCGACGATCTTTGGTAGTCAAAGGCGAGTTTGAAGTCTTAGGGTTTGAAGAGTTACTAAGTTCACGAGTATGAAAATGCAACTTGAGAAGGGAGTGAAAGTTCGTATCTGAACTTATGTAGAGGACGGGAGAATTCCAAGAAAACTTGGATAAAATCTCTAAGTTTTGGGATCGGTACCGATCCCGATAAAAGAACAAAAAATAAAAAGAGAAGAGAGGGGGAGGAAAGGAGGAAGTACAACATTCAACACTCTATAACTCGGTGAAACCTTCCAACTCCTAACGTCAGCTACGACCATGCGCAAACGATTTCGAAATTCCAGTTATCGAGGCCAACTCGATTCGCTAACCTCGTATGCCCACGAGTTTTAGAAAACTTAAGAGTGTATGCTAAGCGATCGAGTTTATGATTTGATAATGTTCTCGAAAATCAACTCGCGCAATGGTACGCTTGAGGCATACTCTTCCTATTGCGTTTCATATAAACTTCGATCGTATCGCATGAAAATGCAAGCAAATGAGCGAGTGCATACATGACACTATGTCGATAATGACTCGTTTATGCTCCGACATAAGCGGGAGTCAACGACTAATGTTTAATTTCTTGAGTCGACAGAAATTAGACACTTACTTGGGCAACCATAGACGAGATCCAGTCCGAGTAATCGGAATTTTCAACAGCGTCGAAGCAACTTACTCAACGAAAAGGTTGCGACCAATCGCTCGGAACGACTTGGAGATCCTTCAGAATTTCAGAAGTACTTATATCAACTCAAAGCACGTCATGTCAAGACAAGAATACTTTAGGGGGAAGTGTTAACCCGCCTTTTGGCACGGTTCCTCAAAGCAATTCAAGCCTACACAACTCGGCCCATCGCGTGGTAGTATAGCCCGAAGTGTTACTAAGATACTCAGGAGCTAAGCCCGGATGGAGTCATGCAAGAACGGTGGTCACAACTCGTCAAAACTACTCAGTGACGAAGAAGTGTATGGGATCGATATAAAGCATCACCATGAACTTCGTATCCAATCTCAACACTTCCTTAAAATTTCAACAACACTAATATTGTATCCCGATGCAACTAATAGGATTTCATATCCCAACCGAAACTCTCCGTAATACCATCAAGTATTAGGATCAGTGCTAAGCCTCATCACTAATTTCGTATTCTACTCCCTCTTCAGAAATTTGGATCCATACTCCACCAACTTTTCATATCCTTGCCTACCACTCTCCGAAACTCTGTACTCTTCGACATTTTTTACTCCACAAAGTTTGTTTCCCGCTTGCATTCTACAAGTCGTATCCCACACAACATCCATTCCAGAAAATAACCAAGTGACGGGATATAAATTCTCAGGTTACAAATGGAACCCGGATACGAAATGTAGTGAGTAGAAGAGTTCATAAGTTCGAAGCAAGACAAATGAGAAAGAGCCTTCTTCTCGTGTCGGATGGCATTGAGAAGCTTCAGGGGATTCTATTGAAGGAAACGACTCTCGCTCTCACTTACCAGGATACTTAAATCGCATTATTTTATAAAATCCTTCATTGAAAAAATCTAGTTTATCACTTGTAGAGACCGCCGAACATCATTTGGACAGGCCTAAGCCTATATAGCCTCGGCCTGTGATAGGTCTGGGTACGACAGGAAAAAAAAATGGGAATAAGACGGTTCCGGTGAAAGTTTCTAAAACCGGGGAGGCCTAGTATACTAATTGGCCTTCACTTTCCGAGTCGAAAATTTGCGTGGCTGAAGCTAAAGCAGCTACTTTCGAAGTAACAGAAAGAAAAGCAACGACTGGAGTGGGAGAGTCAGAGTCGAAAAGAGGATTCCTCACTTCTTTCTCTCATTCAAAACCGTGATTTGCTTGATGGATCCAAGAATAAATTCTACTGAATTAACGAATGGTTTTATTCGAAACGTCTCGTGATTTTTAACCAATTATGTGCTTCAATATAATTACCTGGAGTAAGCGCTATAGCTTGTTTCCAATACTCAGCAGCTTGATCGAACCACGCCTCCGACAATAACATGACAAAGCGATATAGGCATTTATCCCATACTGAAACCGAGAAAGACACACTAACAGGAGCGCGCTTCTTTATTCAAAACAAAATACTTGATGAAGTGAACCCACATATAAAAGTGGGCTGGTCTGCTCACTATTATGGTTTCCAGTTCATTATTTTCTTTCCATTTGAGGAAGATTGGAACTGGTTGGATTCAACGAGAGGTAGTCCGCGTAGAGTGATTTGATTTTTTGTTCTTATTTTTTTATCCCTCAACGAAGTCTTACGAGAAAAAGACGCAGTTCGGAATATAAGGAACCAAATTAGTCTATATTTTATTTTATTTTAGAAAAAAAATTAGGTTATTATGACACTATATACATCTGCCCTTTCTCAACGTATTTCTTTAGACAAAGACTCTGTTTTTTCCTCTTTCCGGATGGTAAATATTTCTCAGAACATGGAGTTACGCTTCGCACCTACGATTGTGGTTTGCTATTCAGCACTACGTTACTAAAAAATGAAGATCAGTTACATAGATAAGCAGGTAACCTCTAGGTCCAGTACATGGAGACAACTAACAAGGCGACCTTTTTTATATTAATTGGGTCCACACCTCGCTAGTATATTAGTCAAGAGGTCGTGGTCATAGCGAATTTCCATCTCCGGTTGGTTGATCGGACTAGTCTTTTATTTCTAGGAACCAAATGATTCAGGGATCGGCCTATTAATATACTCTGCATCCAATAGGGAACCCCCTCTGGTATCCTAATTTTATCTCTAACTTCCTATTTGTGAAATAGGGAGTAAAGGTGAGTTATATAACTCTTCTTCCATTAGTTGATATAGATATTTACCTAAACCAGTGGGTCCTTGGGCAGATCCAACGTTGGCCCCAAGACGTTGGTCTCTAACTAGAAAAGTAAATGCTTGAGCTTGAGAAGCTTCTGGTCCGGTGGGTCCGTCATAAATCAACCGGTTAATCCGGGAGAAAACGAGAATAGGATATGTTATGAGAAGAGTGACCGAGAGATTTGAACCTTGTTCCTACACGACCTGATCAATTCAATCAGGCACTCGCCATGGCCAATACCCCGGGATACGTACCGATCCCGAGGTACGAAAATTAGAGAGTGGGTCCCACTTTTCACCTGCTCCTACCCACTTCACTGTCTATAAATACCCCCTTGTCAGCAACGTGAAAAAGGATGACAACTTATCGATTTTACAATTCTAAGTGGAATTCTTACTCTTTGGGCATCATTAAGCACTCTGGACCTTTGGGAAGAAGAAATACACTTCCTTCTTAAAGATTTCAATTTTACGGGCAGTAAAGGAATTCCAAAAAGGACTTGGAAATTAATTTTGGACTTCACACACTTACTTACCACCATTACCTTAGCTGTAACTTGTAATCGTTGTGTTCACCGTTGTATTCGGACAAGAGAATAAAATTAACAAAGCCTTCAGAGTGGACGTAAGTTCATTCCGAACCGAACCATTATAAATACCATGTTCATTACTTTTTGCATATTTTCCCTTATACGAAACATTATTTCCATTAATTTGGAAATTCTTGGGTGTTGTTCCAATTTTGCGCATCAACAATATGCAATCATGAACATCCGACATATATGCATAATGCATAAGGAAAAGGAATATCATTAACAAACTCCTAGAGAAAAAGGGTACTTCCACTATACTTGATGATCATAACGACACTTTTTTTGTAATGCCCACATGTTATTACATCAAGAAAAACCAACGAATGTGTACAACAAAAAGAAATTTTGAAAACAATAATAAAGAATACTAAGTAAAATCATACCTACATCTCCTTCGGTTTTTACGACTCTTGAATGCTTCATCACTTATTCCTCTAATGTTTTGGAGAAAAATGACTTACCCTCAAACTAGATTGCTTTTATGGAGTGAAGTGCCACATCAACAATCACATCGTGAATGTTCACCCACTGTGCTAGCGGAATTATTGAATTATGGGGTAGAAGTTTGTTAGCTACACACACATATATGAAAATTGTTATACTTTTATTATTTTTCAAAAGAGTACATAACAAAGTTAACATACTAACCCAAATACGACAAAAACAAACATGAATAAAACCTAGAGTGCTTAAAACTATATACAAACATAAAACATAACTATGAAATAAAATAGTGTTTGACCCATGATGAGACCGTTTATTCTCATGTTCATTATTGCTTCAACCCTGCACTTCTTCTCACAAATCGCATTGCTCCATGTCATCTGCATAGTTAATCCCTACATACTCCATTACTCCATGATTTTCGCTTATGAACAGTAACCAAGCAGCTTTCTCTTTGAATTCATCTCCAATTAAATAATTATATTTTATATATAACAACACATAACTTGCAACAAAACAATACATGTCAGTTCGCCTAAGCAAGTTGATTATGTTATTCTTACTGACTGTAAAAGGCATTTCAGGTCAGAGAACTTATTTAATATTGTAAAATTTCAATTTGACATGCTAATGAAAAACTTGCGTAATACCACAATAAAAACCCAATTAACCATATGAGAGCAAGTTCCAGATATTACTTCACAAACCCATAAAATGGTATGCATGAATTTGTGTTGCATATTTATAAATCACCATTAACATATAATTGTTTAACTGGGTTTCATCTTCTAAAGTCAAACAAAATAGGAAATTACATCATATGTCATTTTAAACAAATTGTTGAATCATCCTATGCTTACACCATAATACATATATTGCACACTTACAGTACTCAAGGTGCATGCAAGGTCGAGTTATATGAATTTTTCAAGAAATATTATTTTGATACACACACACACACACACACACACACACACACACACACACACACACACACACACACACACATATATATATATATATATATATATGGAACCTGGTTTTTTTCTCCCTCTAATGGATAAGAATATAACCATTTCAGTGCAACACTTGTATTATGAAATAAACATTAGCATTTCAAGAAAAACAAATAACCACTGGATAGGAGTATGCATAATTATTTTCTAACAAATGTCAATCCTTAAATGTCTTCATCGCTAGAAACCAGCCAAATAGCCATTTGTTATAATAATTATGTTAGGATCTTAAAGTGATTATAGTCAATTCAAAGGAAAACTGCAACTTTAACAACAAAACGATAACAAAAATATTTTCCTCAAAGTAACCACATAAGCTCGATTTTCTCATGCTTATAAACACAGACGCTACTTAAAATTTATTCCCGGTTAGAGATATATGGTAACAAAAGACTGATGCATTAACATATAATATGCACTTTAAATAATTATCTACAAAATACATGTAGTCTCACAATTTATAATTCCTTATTCTCCGTATTGTAACCATATGACTACACATTTGAGTAATCTTTTTTCCTAGGTCTAGAAAATATAGTTTTACTTTACTTGCAACTCATCAACTCGAAATCTAATATGCAAACATAACGCCATCAATAACTGAAATGACAAGCATTGAACTATTTTGATATAAAATTCCAATAACCAAAAGTTAAACTAAAATAAAATAATATAGAAATTAAGGTTACCTGGCTCCCCAAATTCTTCTTTTTCTTTGCTACGATAGACAACTTTTTTTTCCATAACACTCCTCAAGCAAATCACACTATTTTGCTTTCTTCTTCAGTTCTTCCTTACACGACTTTTTCTTCCGTCACTTTTATTTTATGTGACTTTCTTATGCCCCAGCCGCGCGTGATGCCGCGTGCAATAGCCAGTTAGCACTAGACCAGGCCAAGTTTTGTCACACCTAAAAAGAAATAGGAAATTTTAATCCACTTAAACTTGGCTTTGAGCTAAAAGCAAGGTTCGAGAATGCAATTTCGATCATTTGAATTTTTTTTTACTTTCAAACATTTTCAGAAGTTTCTGTTTCAGTTTCAATTTTGATTTTGATTTTGATTTTCAATGGTTTGTTAATGAAAATATGACAAAAAAAGTTTATAAAATAAAATAAGAAATTAAATATTACTAAGTGCTATTCAAATTAAAGTTAGTAGTAGGTCCAATTTAGTTATAAATTCTTCCTAATTAAACAAGAGCTTAAACTTAATAATAAAAAGTTCAGTCCAACAAAAGAAATACTACAATAAACGGTCCAAGTTAACAATAAAACAATTTAATCAACACCATAACAAAACAGACCGTGTTGCTGATAGTTGTTACTGCTCTTAATCAAAAATTGCTACTCTCAAATAACAAATGTCTCTCTCAAAGTCAGTAGCCGAATCTTTAAAAAGAAAATCGTTATCCAAATCTGTCTCAAAACCAATTGTCTTTCCTCAAAATCAACCATTGCAATAATGCTAGATACTTAAGGACGAAGCTACTGCTCTCAAAATCAAGTGGTCGACAAGGGAGAAATTCGAATTGAGGATGCGAGGACAATGAAGTATTGAGATCAGGTACGCTTATCAGGGCTGATGTGGGGACGAGTCCCAACAAACCGTGGAATATAAGGATTGTTAAAGGGACACCACTTTTGGTTAAGGAGGGGTACCATTTTTATTTTATTGTAAAATTGTTAAGGGGGTTAAACTAAATTAGCTCTCTCTTAAACATATTAATACAATCTCCAATATAATTAATATAAGCTACACATGCGACTACAAAATTTTTATCAATATAATCAGATCTCCAGTTCATAAACCAGTCGTAACAGCTTTCACATACGGTTATCATTAACAACTTTCAGAGCGGTCTTCTTCTCCTCGCCCTTTAGAAACAAGACAAATCATACTTTATCACGCTTATCCGGTTCAAAGTTTGAAAAGAAGGGAAAAAATGCAACATCAATATTTGAATAACCAAACTTCAGCTTTCTTAGACTCAAATTCTCATATTTCATTACACTATACTTTGCATTTGCTGAAACAGAAACCAAATTTGTATTCTTTTTGTTGTTGTGTTTGGCAACAGTGTTAGAGTTATAGCAATACATGAGATTGGTAGGGAAGACGGACAAAAGTGTTTTAGTCTATTTTTATTTTACTTTTTTACATACAATCGTCCCTTTAACAACTTACAAATAAGAAGTGCCCTTGTAAATTAATCGACTGTTGGAGTCCGTCTAAGTTTAACAATCCCGTCAACCCTTGCGTTTGGAGGCAACTAATTTCTTATTTCTCAGCGCAAAAAGAAAAGCGGAAGCTACATCTCCAAAAACAGCTCCAAATCTCTGCCATCACCGTAACTGTGTTGCTCCAGCAAATTACTGCGCTGCACAACTTCGAGCCACTCGCTGCCACTAATTCAGAGGATACTTCCTCTACGCCTCTGCCTCTCGCTGCCCTGCTTGGCTGCTCGAAGATTGCCCCCCCTTGCCTACCCCCAGACTAATGTAATTTGTTGAAGGTGTCGTCATTAAACTTTTGTTATTGCTTGATTTCAATTATTAGTCCACTGTTTGCGCCATTGAAGGATTTCAATTTTGGAGATTTGAATAATTGGAGAAATAGGGATAAAGGTATCTATATTCAACCGTTCGCCTATATTTATTTGAAAATTTATTAAGATTTCAGTTTGCTATATATATATATATATATATATATATATATATATATATATATATATATATTGTTACAATTAGATATATCAAAATTAACATGTTTAAACTGATATAGTTAAAGCTTATTTTATTTTTCTCAATAAATTGAAAATCTATAGGAAATATGATGAAGAATGAAAATGATAAAAATCTGAGTTAGATTTCAAAAACAACACTCCATATTTTACAGTAGAAAAGTTAATAAAAAATGAAGATGAACTAGCAAAAGCACTTTTGTCACAATCTCTAACATGTTTCAAAGAAAAATTCAAAGATCCCAATCTTCATATCCAATGTGAAGAAGCTTTTGTATGTTAAAGTTGATAAAAACTTATCTTCCAATAACTATGTCGCGAGAAGGATTAAACATTTGGCGATTGTTTCAACTGAAAAACAAATATTTGGAAGCTTTAAAATATGAAGATATAATTGAAGAGTTGACTTCTAAAAACCTAAGAAGAAGTTGTTTTCATTAAATAGATTGAAGATATTCTTTTGTATGTGAAGCTAATGAAAAAGCATATTCATAATATCATATTATTATTTTTTCTGTGTGAAACAGCAACGAACTTTGTATTGGCCTAGGGCAACCCGAAGACTAGAACCGGCCCTAAACGCTTATCTGGGTGATTTTTTTTATTTCAATTTATAAAGTCATTTTCTTGCAAATCTGAGTTTCAGCCTATGATGAATAGAGGCAGAAACTAGGATAATCAGTCAATTGCCATGATATTGGAAATTTGTAAACGAGCGGGTTATTAATTTATTTATCAAAATATCCCTACTTTAGACCATTTTCGGAATACAAATCACTTTTACAGATGCAGCGTTGATTTATCATTATGACCAGCTTTTTGAAAGCCATCACTATTTTCATAAACCATGCAAATAGCGGAAACAAATCCATGTTAAAATGCTATAGGAATTGAAGAAAAAAAAAATGCCAGCAATTATATCTGAATTCCCACATCATTTTTCTCCAAAAAACAATTTAGATGATTCAATCAATCAGAAAGAAAAAAAATCCTGCTTCAACCCTCAAATTATGTCATATGTATTATTTGTGGTGTATTTTATAATAAATAAATAATTTATTTTGCAATTTGGGTATATAATTGGACATATATCAATGATTTAGGCTTGGAACTTATGATTTGATGGTTCACTTGCAAATAAAAATAAAATAAAATAAAAAACCACGTTCCACAATGTTAGTTATTGGGTTACATTCCACAAACCTAATTGACATGGTCTGGGTGTACACATGATTATTGAGTTCAACGTGAAATAAGCGTCAAAGCTTATATGCACCATGTAATATGGTGAATGCGATTCATATGCTCTTATAATTTGCTTGGTGAATCTGCTGGTGAAATACATGCAGAGTCATTGAACCAATGGTATTTATTTTATTTCTATTGTACGGAATTTAAAGCGAATAAAACACTCAAGGTGTAACATGATTCAATGTATAATATATCACATTTCTGTCGTATTCATAAGCATAGTGTACAAAATTATCTTCAATAAATCACATGTTAAGTTTATTTCAATCTTCATCAAATTTAGAGCTAAAATTGCAATCTAATAGAACTGTTCTTATCGTATGAATATATGGACTGAGAATCTAAAACCGTGTTTCTTGGTCACACCCTGAAAAGGAGTAGAGGATTTTGGTCCAAGTAAACTTGACTTTGGGCTAGTAATAGGACCATCAATCGTTCTAAAACAGCGTCATGATGCACTAAAGCCATTTCCTTATGAATCTATGTGTTAGCACACTTCATAATGACAGATGTGAGCAACAATTAGGATGGTGCATAAGTCCCCATTGAACTGGAATTTTATGTGTGTATAATGTATATATGTATGGGGAAGTCTATTCAGACACAAAAGTTAAACATAAATTGAAGGACACAAAACCTCAATCGATTGGCCCATGATTTCCACTCCTCATATGAGGACAAACTGGTCTAACGGTTGAGATTTTATGTTACCCAATTTGTGTCAAACTCTTGTGTTTAAATAGTGGTCCCCTATATATATATATGTATATGTATATATATATGTATATATATGTATGTATGTATATAAGGTTATTTGTTTATTTAGCATTAAATATAGGAAATACAATAGATTTGTACCATTTGGGAAATAAATTTGAGCCAAAATGTTATAAGAATTAAAAAAATGACCGCAACTATTTCTAAATTCACAAATCATTCCTGTTTAAAAATTAATGAAGATGTTTAAATAACTAGTAAAGGTTTCTCCTACTCTAATTCTTTAATAATATCATTTGTAGTATTCTGAGGTATTTACTTAAAAAAAACTTATTGTGGTATCTTGGAACTAATTTTCATTCTAGGCCTCCCGAAAAATTTATTTCGAGTTTAGGCCCCGTTCGAAAGTTATTTTGAAATATGCCTTTTTTTTTAACTATACAGCGTTGTTGTATATGCGCATTCTAAAAATGCCCATGAACAATTTTTTTTCTATATAAAAATACACCTGTGTGCTTCGGATTTGTGCATGTTAACATTCAAATTTGTTCGTGCTCATTTTCAGAAAGCACAAAGCTGATAAGTGGAAACGAGGTTTATTTTCATAATAAGCTTCAAATGGAGCCTATACTCGAAATATGTTTTTTCCCGTAAGCTAGAATGAAAATTTATCCAGTATATAATTGGGTTTCACAATATAAAACACTTTCCATTATAATTTTCAAAATGACGTACGTTTCAGAACCCTAATTGACACTGTCTAGATGTCCACATGAATACATGATTATTTAATTCAACATGAAACTAACTTCGAGACTTGTATGCATTATGTAATTTGGAGCCTACAAGTAGATAGCTAAACAGAAGGCGAAGCTGATGCCACTTAACAGTTAAGCTTATAAACAACGATACATGGGTCTAACATAGTTAAATTAATTGAGAACCATCAAACATGCGTGTTTCAGCCATGTGTTATTATTTCACAATGTAGGAATCAAACTGTTCTACTGTGAATAAATTTAACAGCCAATGCGGTTGGCTCGATTGGTTGGTAGTTTATACTACGAGATTAAATGTCAGAAGCTTGATTTTCGAGATCGACACTTGCTGACATTAATGAACCATGACCAAAACAAATAAATAACAAAAAGGTGAAAAAACATCTGACCCGCTAAGTTTAATAAATGAAAAATCTACTTTGCTACAGCTAGATTACCTACATAATACATTTCACAACATCAAGGGGGGTAACAGCTGTATGATTCAACCCAAAGCTCAGCGGCCCCTTAAAGTACATGTTGCGTAAAAATTAGTGAATGCATTTCGATCCTGTCCACAGAGTTTGAATGATAGTTTGTTATCCTTGCCTGACACCTTTATGGATGGTGATGAATTCACCGTTGCGCCTGGCAAGGCTGACGAGAGCGTGGTTAGTAAATGACAGAGAGTAGAGGTGATATGGGAGTACGCAGTGGCCGGGAGAGTCTGAAAACACCCTAGTTAGGGTTTGTTATTGTTATTTTCTTTTGTTTCGTCTCTTCTATTTGATTGGAAATAGGGAGTAAAAAAAACTTGATTTTGATTCTTTGGTTGAAGAATAACTAGGATGGAAGATGAAATAAACAAATATGAGGGTTATGTATAAGTTTTCTAAATGCGGTTTTCGTACCAAGGGGCAATGTTAACTATTCCTGTTATTTCGTTTTCCTGTGGATTCTACTTCATTTACAAGGAGTGTTATCCAATTCATAGAAGTTTCAAAAAGTAAGAAAATCCTCATTTGAAATTATAAATTAATGACGTAAATTCAAAGTTTCACTCAATTTTTGAATAACAGATGGTTGTTACAAATTTTGCGTGGAATCATCACCGAATCAGGCCAATCATTTGCATTCTAGTCTTCGTTTTTTCAGCTGCTGTGTTATATTCGATTCCTTCACACTACTTGTCCTTAAGGTAAGCATTAATTCGAAGTTTTAATTTAGTAAATTCTCCAAGCCAAACAATATTAATTTGTTTCTTATTTTAATTTCATTAACAGAGCGGTTGTGCCAAGAGAAACAGTGATTTGGTTGCAGAAAAGAAAATATGAATGGCGACCATGCAGTTGGTGGAATGATAAAGCTCTAACTGGTAGGGATTTCTACTTTTTAATTTGCTTTTGGAATGCCTATTTAATTCTACTTTTGAGTTTAGTTTGATTTGTCTATTGTCAAATATCCAACTTGTTTTTTTTTTTTTTTTTTTTTTTTTTTTTTTTTTTTGTGAAATATCACAGGTTTGCCAGTGCAAAATAATGGGTACATTAGAGTCGATTGCTATGGCGGTCTCAACCAAATGAGACGGGATGTAAGTATAATTGCATGTTCATGACCAACAATTTTATATATTGTGGATAAATATTTCCCTTTCTGAAATTTGTTATGCAAATGCTCGATGGGCAATTACGTTTTTTTTTCCTTCAAAACTACAGGGAATATTTCTAACTTGGTTGCTATTAAGTGACTTTAAACGAATAATAAAAAGTATAGATAAGTTGAAAATTTGTTAACACTTAGTCTTGCAATATGAAATAAAAATAAGCAATATGAAATAAAAATTTGCTACTTCTAAATAAAAAAAGGTAAGCTGTTATCAAACAGTACAAAATAAATAAATAAAATAAATTATAAGCTTTTTCTTCCTAATTAGAAGCCACTGCCAAACATTCTTTAAATATGGATATTTAATGCAGTTATGTGATGGCATTGGAATTGCACGTTTATTGAATGCAACTTTAGTTTTACCGAAATTTGAAGTCGCAGCTTATTGGAATGAAACAAGGTGAGATAACAGGAATTCATCAGGTTGATCTGGTTCATATGTCATATAATTGCTGATGTAAAGTTTTAATCAGTGGATTTGCAGATGTGTTTGATGTAGATTACTTTATTGAAACATCAAAAGGATTTATTGATATTGTAAAAGAGTTGCCTGATGACCTTGCATCAAAGGAACCGTTTAAAGTAGACTGTAGCAAAAGGAAGGGCAATTTTGATTATGTTGAGGCTGTTCTTCCATCTCTGTTGGAGCATCGATATATCTCTATTACACCAGCAATGAGCCAAAGAAGAGACAGGTATTTCATGAATGCTTAACTTCCTTGTGAATCATATTTTGTTACTTAACTGTGACATGTCTGTAAAATCATATCGGTAGCGAGCTTGATTTGGATAAAAGCTTAATATTGTATGGTGGTTATTCTTTAAACATGAGCAAGTTTTGATTGTCAGACAATGTCCACTGTATGAGTATAATAAAATGCATGAGTGTTTGATGTGGATATTCTGGAACTAAACTATTTACACACCAGCTGTAAGCAATTTTCATTTGGTTGGTACATGAACTTTCTTGGTTGATACGGAGCTAAGAGTCCAAGAGCTTATCATGCTGTTGTTGTTGTTTTTTTTTTTTTTTTTTTTTTTCCCTTTTCTTTTTCTCTTTCTGTCTATGCAACAATTATATTAGGTTGTAAACAATCTTAAAAAATAACTACAATTCTGTAGAAGCTGTTTTCCATATTGGCACGTAGAATTGAAAGTATCCTTTATTTGTATTTCGGTGTAGAGGAAAAAAAAAATCCTTTATTTGTATAAGATCCCTTCCAAGTTTGTTTATAAATTCGAGCCTGGTATTTGTCCTGACATGGAGTACTAAATTTGAGTATGTCAGCTAAAAAATATGGAGCTTTTTTGTGCAGTCGACTTGCACTTATGAAACATTGATTAGATGATCAGAAGCGCACGCCCACTGTAAGTGCATTCTTTTTCATATACGTATGCTTCATATGTTGTGAAGTGAAACTAAAATGACGAATTTATGGCGGAAAATTCGCTGTATTTTTTTTTTATATATAGCTTTTATCCAAGCTAAACTCACCGATTTAATAAAGAACAAAAAATAATTCAAAATTCCTGGGGTTAATTTTGCATGTAATATAATGTTATCCAGAAGGTTCAACAATCAGTGATGCATGCCATCTATCATTATTATATAAATTGCAACTGCGATTCATCCCATGTTGAGGATTAAAATAGACCCAAAAAAGGAAAATGGCATTGTATGAGCATGTTCGCTTAACATACTCTATTTAGTCCATTCACTCCTTGAATCATTTGATTTTTTTTGTCATACAAGCTCGGTGCTTGGAATCATAGTTTTCAAAACCTTTTCTTAAAAAATACCTTCTTTCTGTGTACTTATGGTTATCATTATTTTCTTTTTGCTGTCAATATATTGACGATGAAAACTTGAATTTTCAAATTTAACCGAAAATTAGTTTATTTTAATTACCCAAAAGTTATGTTAAAGTTCGTGAACAACCATCTCAATCGTAGGTTTGTCAACTTATCATCTTAATACCATAAAAAAATTGAACTTGCATTCACATTTTCGTTATATCCCCATAACACTTTTAAAAAAGAATACGATTATAGTGCACATTGAATACAACAACAATAACAAAACCGTAAATCTCAAACAAGTTGAGGTTGGCTAGAGATGGAACCCAAAAAAAGGCAATTCAAATGTATAGTGATAACAAGAGATTTAAAGTTGAAAGCATAAATGAAAGTAAAACAAAGTTTAGAATAATTAAACACATAATAATGGTAGTAATGTGGCGATGAAGATAATAATAATAGTAATAATAATACTAGTAGTAATGGATACTAATGACCAGCACTACGCCTTATGTCCCTAATACACTAGTCCTATCGACTAGAACTGGAAACGCTCTCCTAAAACTACCGCAAAGCTCAAGGTTCTGGTACATGGATCGTTAACTTTCATGCACTCCTGTTCGACATCAACTCTTCAGATATACTTCGATTTCTCAATTCTCTTTTGACTACCTTCTTCCGTGTCATTCTAGGTCGGCATCTACCTCTATTTGGGCCTTCGGCGTGATCTATAATTCTAGCGTGCACAGATGCATTGTGCATCCTTTGTTGGAGATGTCCAAACCATTTCAAGCGGTGTTGGATGACTTTTCTTCAATAGGTGCAACTCCAAGTTTGTCTCGAATATCATCGTTTCTAATTCGATCTCGTCTGGTATGCCCACAACTCCAATGCATCATACCACACTTAGCTTCTGTACGTGTTGCTTTTTAGTAGACCAACACTCTGCATCATATAACATCGCATGCCGGATTGCTATTCTATAGAACTTTCCTTTAAACTTCTGAGGGATCTTCTTATCACTGAGAATGTCATATTCTAGTCACTTTATCTATCATGCTCGAATTTTAAAACTAACATCTTCATCAATCATCTCATCAAGCTGCAATATATATCATAAATATCGAAAGGATTCTTTATTGGGTACTATTTGACCGGCCAAGGTGATCTTTTTCGTCATCTGACCTGACACCGCTTCACTTACACTTTATGGAAATGAAGTGACAAAAAGTTTACGCTTGAATGTGTAGAAGCTCAAGCATAAAAATCAGTTACACGTAAATATATTATTACCATCTAAAGACAAACCGATGCTTTCACATACTCAAGTCTTAGTTAATAACCTATATAGAGGGGATTTCTAACATATGAGTATATACATCTCTACTATTAATAATGTAAATTCGATTAATAGAAGTTTCACCGTGTCCTTTTGGAATTTCGAAAATACCTTAAATAACATCTCTTTTTGGCCATCCATCTATAGAATCATACCATCAATTTGCAACATTCACTACCGTCCCCATTCCGACCATTGTCAACAAAATCTCATTATTGATTTGTAGTCTTTACCAACAACATGGCTATATGCAATAAATGTGCTTGTAACCATGAAGACTTTTGCACATAAAGCACACATAATAACAATAACATTACTGTAATAAAACCGTTTTGCTGCATTAGTAGAAGTGTGTGCATTTATACTAGTACATCAAAATATGAATCCTTTAGACCTACGATTTACACTATAAATTTACATCCTTTTAAAATATGAATATGATTTTGAAAAGCAAAATTACCTTTATGTAGGTACCCTCGATATGCCAAGGCGGCACAATGCCAAGCCTGCTACAAAGCCCTACGCTTGACAGCTGCCCTACAATCCAAAGGGGCGGCCCTCCTGAACACGATCCCAAAACCTTTCCTGGCCCTCCACCTCCGCTTCGAACCGGACATGGTGGCCTATAGCCGATGTCTGTACCCTTCTCTCTCCCCTTCCTCCCAAAAATCCCTACAATCCTCTTACACTGACGACCTCCGCAAGCCATACACTGGAGAAGCTGCCCTTAAATGGAGGGCCCGTGGCAAGTGCCCTCTCACTCCTAACGAAACTTCTTTCATCCTGCGATCCCTCAACATCCCTACCACCACCAACATTTACCTAGCAGCCGGAGATGGAGTTATGGAAATTGAAGGTTTAACATCAGTGTACAAGAATGTGTACACCAAGGTTTCTTTGATGAGGGAGGACGACTTTGTTAGCATGCATGGGAACACGAAAGCGGCATTAGATTATTATGTTTCAGTGTACAGTGATGAGTATGTTGCTAGTTATTTTGGGAATATGGATAAGATGGTGGCAGCAATGAGGGCTTTGGAAGGGAGGTACAAGACTTTATTTTTGAGTAGAAGGGCATTTTCGGTATACACTGAAAAAGGCTTGACAGGGGTGGAGTTGGAAAGGGCGATGTGGGAGGAGCATAGGCAGGAGTTTGTTTTGGGGAGGGGATCTGCTCTGCCTGATTGCTTCTGTGAGTTTAACGTGTGAACTATCTGAACTTTATACTGTTCTATTCAAATTTATATACCAGAACTTGGATTGTGGTTAAAGCATGGTCCATTGTGATAGATGTTTACCAGTTCCTGTGATGACTCTTCTACATTAGCTGAGAGTTTGTGCACTTAGATTTGCATTTTTTTTATACAAACCACTATCATGGTAAGAGGACGTGCGAGGACCAGCGTTTGTATTTTGAAGTTCTGTATTCTTTACTGTAACAAACATTTAGAATGAAATTGTAACTTGTAGAAATTTAATTACTGATAATTTTGTTGGAGTTGTATGAAGTCTTTGGATATTGAAGTTTTCTTTTGTATTACTTGAACATAATACATAGTTCAAACTTTACTGATGCTTTGCTTGATTTATATTTCTTATATATTCCCAATTCTTGAACTCGTCGTGGTTTAATTTACTCATCAAGATCTATAAAAAAAAAAAAAAAAAAAAGGAAATTTCAAGTGGGCTGATAAAAAGTAATTGATTTTTCCCTCAACTCTAAATTTGATGTGTAGATTTTTGGTGGTCCGTATAGTTTTTCCATGATGTAGAGGGCTATATTGGAAAACAGGGATGGCTATATTGTATTTTTGGTAAACAGTTTATCTTTTCTGAATTTAATATAAATAGATGTGTGAATCTTTGCCTTTTTACTTTATTCGATCACACTGTCTGTTTTCAATTTTGAAGGTGATGAACTTTTACAGATTTATTCACATGGTTTTAGGATTTTTCTGATCTGTAAACTATTGACTGATTATGAAGCTCAACTTTATGGATCTTGTCCCCGGATCAGCGATAATGTGTGTGCAGAAAAATAAAAATAAATAGATGGAAAAGTAGGGAATAAAGAAAGAAAAAAGAATAAAAAGGAAGAAGAAGAAAATTCGATGTCAGTACTCATTGATTTTAGTTTTTTATGTTAGGTACTGGGTACCTATAAATTTTATGTTTCTCTTTATGCTTAAAATAAGTGCAGTTTTCAAAGAAATTAAATAAATCGGTTGAGCTAAATTTAAAGCAAATTCGCATTTTATTCAAAATCTATTTGCATTATGTTCAGAATTACTTACTGGCACAAATTGGCTGGACTCGTATTTTATTTTGTTTGAATTTTATCTAAGACTTGGTTTGCACTGTAATAGACTTGAATCTTTTTAAAATCACTTGCATTGTATTCGTAATGATTTGGAACGGTTTCAAGATAAGCTTTTTGCTATAGTAAACTGACTTGCAATTTTTTGAAGTTGGCTTGTTCGCTAACATTTGAATATCATCACCACACATTTGTATTTTCTCACTTCATTTTTTTATCATTTGAATTGTGTTGCATTACATAGGTTCATGTGATGATTTGGTTTAACTGGTATTAGAACATGGATTTGCAACACTATTTGTCCATTATACGTAACTAGACTAGTGCTTTTCTGTTGAGTATGTACCTTCGAGTGAGTCTTTAATATCTGTTTGAAAATGCTAATGAGCCATACAACACAAGGTTGTCAAAATTAAATTTAAACTGTAAATATCAAAGTTCAAATTTTAAATCAAAACGGGATTTAAATCGTAAACCGTTGATTCAAAACATCCACATTTTAAGGTTCATATATGTTTTGAAGTTGATTTTGATGCTTGGAACTTTGAACTTCAATAATTAAACTTAAAACTTAATTTTCTCTCGAATTCCATTTTTATTTTGTTTAAAAACATTATGAATGGGAATAGTGAATCTAAATACACATATTAAATATGTTTATATGAGTTGAATTTGTTTATGATTGTGGTTTTAATTGTCAATATGAATCGGGATTTAAATCATAAGGTTTTAAAAACAATGGCATAAGGTTTTAAATCATAAAGCGGTGTTCGTATACCATTTGGCACTACTTGAGTAGCATTGTTTTGAAGTCCTGATTTATAAATAATAACAACATTGCTGATGTTGAAGGTTGATATTGATATCCTTTGATGATGGTTAATATTAATATTGATATTGAAGTCCTGATTTATATGTTTTAGGTTCAAATCTAGAAGTTCAAACTTCAAAACAATTTTGAAGTGTATATGAACAATTGTTTTAAAAAACCCACCTCAATACTCGTCTTGAGGAAATAAGAGATAGAACACCTTGGGGCTTATTATAAAGAGCTTTTTACCTCTAAAGTATACGTCTCAACAACCTTGATGCATATGAAACGTATCGCACGCCTCAAACTGTTAAGGCATATGACTTAAAAATATTTTACTTTTATTGCAAACACTGACATTAATAAAAGTCATTAACTTTAATTATCTTTAAGAAAGTAAAAATTATCATTTTTTAATTTTCAATATCGACATGATCAAGTAAAATTGTTTATGAAATAACGATCAAAAGCTATGTAATGGATTTTTCTCAATGTTATTTAAAAGTGTTTTTCCAATAATCTTCGTTAAATCTTAGCGAATCAATTTGAATTGTTAGAAGATCAAAATTGGAAATTGATGGAATCCTCAAATAGTTTTGAGAGATCAAATTTTGAATCATACGAGTTTCAGTTATTTATTTCTAATCTATAATAAAAAATCTATACTTGTTTAAGTCAAATCTTAAATAATTTGTTTTTCATTTTTTGCGTTGGCTAATTTAAAATATCAAAATTTCTTCATATGTTTTACGTTTTATTTTTACCCGGAAAGCTTACGCATCAACATTTTGAGGCTTATGCCTCGCCACATAGACTTGAAAACGCCTCATGTAAGCTTTTCGCATTTTAAAACATTGATATGAACCTTAAAATATGGATCTTTTATATCTACTATTTACGATTTAAATGTCGTTCAATTTGAAATTTGAATAATTTACGATATAAATCTCATTCTAATATCCTTGATTAGCAATATCAGGATAAGTAAAATTTTGGTATATCAATCTATCACACTTAAAAAAAATGAATACAACTCAATTTTCATTTGTTTCAGATAACCTCCAATAACCACATAGATTAAAAGAATTAACTTTTTTTGAAACCATAAACCTTGAAGCAACTTCCGTGTTTAGGAAACTTCGACTCTTATAAATAAGTATGTTTTTCCTTTGGTGAAGGTTCATTTTGTGTATGACATTGTAGGGATTAGATACATTGTCATTTTGTTAATAAGTACATTTTATTTGTCAGAAACACAAATCTTTCATGGGGATAAACTTTTTGCAAAATTTGACTTGGAATACGATTATATAGCAAGATGATATTATCAAGTACGACAAGCTTAAATTATGGGTAAACGTAGAATATACATGAAAAAATCCTAAGCCTAACACTTGATATTCTTACATTCTAACATATTGGTTAGCAACTACAATACATTTCAAATCAAGTCATTTATTGTTGATATCTTTTTTTAATATTTATAAGTTCAACCTTATCACCAACATTGTTTGGTTTTCACGCTTGTGTGTGAGCAAAGCGTTTTTATGTTTCCTTAAATAAGTTCAAATATGGTGATTGCCACAAAATATGTTCAAATATGGTGATTGCCACATCCGAACGTAAATAAATAGTTCACTGCTAGCTAAGTTACAGACTCCTAAAAATGTTTGGTATTATTACAACTTTGATTACAAATGCAAATATAATTAACATTTGTGAAGTTACATGTAACAACCCGTCATTTTGACCGTGCCGAATCGACAAAACATGTCAACTCTAAACGTCCAAAACAACATATTGTTATTAGCTTCTGGAGTAAATAGAATAAATCACAGAATCATAGATCACAGACACAGATACAGAGTAATATAATATCTCACAGCGGAAAATACAAAATACAATAGTAGTTCATGCAGCTACCAATAAATTTTTACATCAGTGTTTACATAAATCAATACAACGGAAGTCTAATATAATAAATTTTGATACATAAGTAAATGATAACAGTATGAAACAAAACAATGATATAGCTGTCACTGGAACAACTGATCAAAGAGTAGATACAGGTGAGCAAATCCAATATAAGGTCCAACTCCAAGGATAAATCTCGAAACTGGATTACTCGATCAGACCCGAGCAATAATGCAAAACAAAACAACTCGGATCAAGACTAACATTCTCATGGAAGTAAATCAACTCAAATGAAATGTTCGATGAAATGCAATCAGTAACTTAAAGGATGTTTGGGATCACCATCCTCTAAGGATCCGTCAAACTAATACGATATAGTATAATACGCTATATACAATAATGTCTATCAGTAAAGTAAAAATATCAAAATAGCGTAAGCGGGATTACCATGATTACCCTTACACCGTTTATATATTCCCATAGTATATACATTACCATAATTTCTCCGTAAACTGGAGGTTGATCAAAGGGCACTCCATATAAAACGGTACAAAACAAAGTCGTAGTGGGATCTTTAAGGCATGTGACAAGGCGCGCAAGGAATGCCAGGGTGGATTCACCGTTTGCAAAGACGGACTGGTGGTAACGCATAGTAGCTACTACCGCACACCTCGATACACACTCCCATAATCAAAAGGGCCCAAATCGAATCTCACAGTAATTGAATAATATCGAAGAAGTGTGCTCGATAGGAGGTATGACCTCACTTGGTCCGTGCGTAGCTCCTGTTTTAGCCACATCAAGCTGACTCAAGGTAGTTAGGGTATCGTAATTAATATGAATTAAAACAAACTGGAGTCGTTCGCCAATTCATCCCCTTCATTCTGGAACTCCACCGCGTACACAGTTGTTAAAATGGTTTTCGATATTGGCAGAGAGTATGACAATAGCCGATCCCGGTCTCTTTAAAAACCAAACGTTTACGTTTTTCACACCGTGGCCATTATTTTATAAATCACTTTATAAAATCTATTATATGAAATCTCATATTTGAATTTCGAAATCAAAATTAAATATCTAACTTCGATTATATTTAAATTTGAAAACAACTCAAATCGCTTAAAACAAATCGATTTAGAACCATATCATAAAGATCATAAATATAGTATAAACTAATACTATACTATTTAACTTCGATTTTTGTTTAATATTATTTCGGAAATTATTTGCATAATGATTTTCAAATCCAAAATTGATTTATATTTGAATCATAACCTTTAAAGATCTATTTTCATTTATATCGATACCAAAATATTTAACTTCGAGAATAAGTTGGTTTGATTTATATTTGCAAAAATAATCCAAGTTCAGAACAATTCGAATTTTTCAATTTTTGCCTTTATAAGAAATCGCTCAAGTCGATTCATAAATCCAACCATTTAGTTCGAGATCAATATAGACAATTCAAATACAAAAGCTTACATTTTCAATTTAATGAATTCGTATCATGTATTGAAATTTAAGTCATACAATTCGGAATCGAAATCTTATGTCTCATTTTAAACTAAAACATATCATATTATAACTCAGGTCAAACCATTCAAATTCATCCAAATAAAGCCTTATATTCAATTCAAACGATCTATATGATTCAAACCATTCTTATGAATTCGATTTAACAAATTTCTAAATTCAAACCAAACAATTCATAAAACTAATTCCATAAAATTTATCATATTCATTCTATGTCAATTTTATATTCAAAACTAACCGCAATTCAAGATCGTTTCTTATAAAAGTTCAAACCAAATTCAAATTTGTATACAGTTGATTTACGATCAAATTCATTCCTTAAATTTGGAAATTCAATTTCAAAACAAATTCACAATTCAAGTTCATCTCTCATAAGTCTATTTCGATTCGAAATCAAATTCGTTTCTTATATACGTTCATTCGTTAAGTCAAATACATTATAAAATTTATATATTTAAACCTCGAATTCGAATTGCGAAACCTAACTTATCCAACTATTGGTTTATTATTAAAATTTATAAATTATAAGTAAAAGAAAAATAACTTAAAAAAATATATATAAGTTTATAAAATTCTAAAATTAATTAGAATATAGATTATAAACATATATAAGATTAAGTAATTTAGAAAAATAAATTTGAAATAAAATTTATAACAATATAAAAGTTAAAAATACTTATATAATTAAATTATATAGTTTAAAATAAATAAAATTATAAATAAATCCTAAATAAATATTTAAATCTATATTTACTTATAAAAATCATTTTAAAACATGTAATTTAAAATTTATAAAATCTTAATTTAAAAACCTTAAAATATAAATATATGTATATAAATAAATATTAAGTTAAACTCAAATTCCCAAATCCTTTTATTTCGAAAACACGACCAACGGCGTCCGTATATAATTATCTACCCTACGGTCAAGTGATACGGATATTTATCATTTCAACCCGTAATTTATAAATTTCTACGGGTCTATTGTTTCAACCCGCAATCCCAAATTCCTTAAAATCGTTCAGGTTTATCATTTCAACCCATAACGATTTTTCCCTATTCTAATGTCCGTTCGGGTATGTATCATTTCAACCCTTAGTGATTTTTCCTAAACTAGGGGTATCAACAATCACAAACAACAATTACATAGCACAATCACATCATATATATCATCAGTGCAACTACGTGTCATATGAATATACCGTGTCACATATGAAATGTGCATACATATCAAATCAAACAATTTCTACTAGCAGTCCTAAACATTTCATATAACAGTTCATAATTGATCTAACATCCATGAAAAATGTAAGTCAGGTGTGAGATAAACTCACATGTCGAATCACGGAAATGGAGACAACCGACGGATTTGATACAGAAAGAGATGACGACATCTAGACAAGATTTTGAATGACTTCAACTCGATAATCAACTAAATATTTATTTATTTTTATGAGAGGAGGTCGAGGAATTGTCGATGGATCGGTACGATTATCGGGTTTTGAGACGGGTTTGGAACTCAACACCAAAATTGACACAAAATAAACACAACACTTTTTTTTTCAAAATAAAATAAAATAATAATAATATTTATTTTTAAATAAATATATATACATACACAATAAAATTATAATATCGTTCACAAACACACACAAAATTATTATAAAACGTGTATATATATACATATACAACACACACATCAATAATTAGATATACATACATATTTTTATTTTAAAACCAATAAGCTTCCAAAACAACTCAGTTCTATTAAACTCACTCACAAGCAAAACACAAATACAAACCCAAATTCACATTCACAATTACACACACTAAATATATACACAACACACAATAACTCAGAATCATTCACACCACAAAATCAAAACACACATGTACGCTGAGTAGACACACACGCAAGGACAGAGGGATTCACGGCAGTCGGGATTCGTGCGGAGTTTGCAGGAGGAGAGGCGGACGTCGGGAAGGACGGAGCTGGTGGGGTCGGTTTCGGATCCGAGTGGACAACATGAGTTAGTCTGTTTGTTTCGCTAGGTCGGACATTGGAGGAGTGGATCTTGGCATCATCAGGAAAGTATGGCGGGGACTGTTGGAGGCGAAGCAATGGGGAGGAGATGGTTTTCAGGCGAGCTCGGAAGTGGGAGGGGGCTGACGCGGACGAGTTTGGTCAACAGAGGTTCGGCGGGCTAAAGGCCGCGATGGGATGGAGCGCCATGGGTGGAGGCTCGGCGGCTTGCTGACTGGGTTGTAGCGGAGCCGGCAGCAGGTCGGAGTGGGAGAGGCGGAGTTGGTGATCGGAACAGTGGGGAGAAGGCGAAGTGGGGTCAGCGCGAGGTCGGGGAGGGGCGGCTCGAAGGTGAGATCGAGGGGAAAGGCTCACGGTGGAGGGGAAGGAGATTAGTTTGCAAAGAAAATGGGGTGAACAGGGACTGGTGATGGAATATGAAATGGAGCAGGTTTAACAATGCGTGACCTTCTCTTTTATATATACTTATATTTTATTTTTTATTATTTACGAAACAGTAGTTGGCTGAGTACATCGAAGGATGAGCGTTTCTTCGGGAAAGATGAACGGATCCTTATGGAAAAAGGGAACGGATCTTTTGATTTTTTTTATTTTTAAATAGTATACGAGGGCTGCTGATGATTTTTTCTTCCTCTTGAACAAAGGCGTTTTCTTTTTATTTACTTCCGAAAAGACAACCAGTGAACGAGAGTTTTTGGGAAACCGAATGAGTTTAAATATGCGGAAACAAAGAGAATGGTTTGAATGATTTGAAATTAAAAGGAAAGCGCACGGTTTTTAAATGTGTATCGAATAGTTTGAAAAATTAAAATATGGAATAGAACCGACGTTTTTGAAAATAAAATAAAACAAAAACAGATGGATGTGCAATTAAAAGTGAACGAACGACTTTTTTAGCTTAAATGAATATGAATGTTTGAAATATAAAAACTGAACGGACGTTTTCCAATAAAATGAGCAGTTTTAAAATTTTAAAAGCAAACGATATCATACGAGATTTAATTCTGATATGGAAGCAATGAACGAATAAATCTGAATTAACAAATCAGAAAGAACGAGTTTGAAATGAAAACAAATACGACACTAGAAATTTGAACAATGTTTGTATCTACAATGATAAATACGAATAGTAATAAGAGAAATATTTTGAAATAAAATATCGAAAACAAATTATATAGTAATACGGTTTAGAGATTAATAATAAAACTTAAGAATAAATTAAAATTCAACTAAGTAAGTTTTGAAATTATAAATATTGAAATATATTCATATCGAAAACCAAGTTCATTTGTTATACAAATTCAAAATAAATTTAGTTTTTAAATCATAATCAAAATAGTTATATCGGAAAAATCCAAACAAGTCAAATAAATAGAACTAAAATTTAAATTAAATCATTAAATAAAATATACTTGAAATAGGGTTGTTACAATCTCCCCTACTCAAACCTTTTCGTCCCCGAAAAGGAATGAGGTAGAGAAATAGTAGTTATATAATTAATATATATAAACCAAAGATTCATATTTATTGTCATATAACTATATATAATTAGAAATACATATAAATCAAAAGTCAAAATATTTTCAAATATTTCAAATGGTTTTAAGTATTCACTCGACGTCTCAATTGGCGATATATAGTTATCCCACTTACGAAACCTGAAAATAGATATCGATGATGCCGCGGTCATCAGCAGACTCATTTTCAAGCGACTAGGATTTGACTCTATATCTATCAAATATATATATAGGGTTTAATATGTACGTTGATCAAACGTATACTCAAATCACTAAATATTCGATATGCCAAATTTGACGCCAAAGTAAATACTCAAAACATCTTTCTATTATTAAACAGAATATATACCAAATTTCAAATCATATATTATAAATAATATATTTCAAATCGTTAAAATCTTAAGTAGGAAAAAATTATCTCTCCCCCACTCATTTATTTATTAAGATTCAACTTCAATCTAAAATAGATATGCAAATAATAATATTATTAAATAAAATACGTAACAAAGTTATTCAATCAAGATAAAATCAATTTCTTACTAAATTTAAATCTTATTAAAATATATGGTTTATAATATATATATATATACATATATATATATATATAAGCCTCATATTCTTTCAAAATATTGGTATTACTAAAGGAAAATGTTATTTCAAATATCATCTTCCAAAAATTTATGTCAGAATTTCGATATTATATCATGGAAATTATAATACCAATTTCCAACCAATCTTTGATAAGAATGGACTTACTAGAAGACTTATACTCCTCTTCTACATCTTACCCTGTTAGGGACAAGGATAAGTTATAAAACTCGAGTTTAAAGCCGAACGAACAAAAGAACCTAATCAAGGAGGATCTACGAAGGACGATGGATTCGAATGGAAAGGAATTATCAGGAAAGATATAAATATTAAACAAAATTTTATATTCAAAAATATTTGTTTAAAACATTTTAAAACCAATTATACTTTTAAAAATACACTTTCAAGAAGGATTCTGCGACTGATTCCACTCATTCTAGGGTATCACTACCCTATCTCTAATGAGCTTTTACCCCATAGGCTAAAGCTTTGATAAACCAAAGCTCTGATACCAAATGTAACAACCCGCCATTTTGACCGTGCCGAATCGACAAAACATGTCAACTCTAAACGTCCAAAACAACAGATTGTTATTAGCTTCTGGGGTAAATAGAATAAATCACAGAATTATAGATCACAGATACAGAGTAATATAATATCTCGCAGCGGAAAATATAAAATACAATAGTAGTTCATGCAGCTACCAATAAATTTTTACATCAGTGTTTACATAAGGGAAGTCTAATATAATAAATTTTGATACATAAGTAAATGATAACAGTATGAAACAAAACAATGATAATAGCTGTCACTGGAACAACTGATCAAAGAGTAGATACGGGTGAGCAAATCCAATATAACGTCCAACTCCAAGGATAAATATCGAAACTGGAATACTCGATCTGACCCGAGCAATAATGCAAAACAAAACAACTCGGATCAGGACTAACATTTTCATGGAAGTAAATCAACTCAAATGAAATGTTCGATGAAATGCAATCAGTAACTTAAAGGATGTTTGGGATCATCATCCTCTAAGGATCCGTCAAACTAATACGATATAGTATAATACGCTATATACAATAGTGTCTATCAGTAAAGTAAAAATATCAAAATAGCATAAGTGGGATTACCATGATTACCCTTACACCGTTTATATATTCCCATAGTATATACAGTACTGTAATTCCTCCGTAAACTGGAGGTTGATCAGAGGGCACTCCATATAAAACGGTACAAAACAAAGTCGTAGTGGGATCTTTAAGACATGTGACAAGGCACACAAGGAATGCCAGGGTGGATTTACCGTTTGCAGAGCCGGACTGGTGGTAACGCATAGTAGCTACTACCTCCCACCTCGATACACACTCCCATAATCAAAAGGGCCCAAATCGAATCTTACAGTAATTGAATAATATCGAAGAAGTGTGCTCGATAGGAGGTATGACCTCACTTGGTCCGTGCGTAGCTCCTGTTTTAGGCACATCAAGCTGACTCAAGGTAGTCAGGGTCTCGTAATTAATATGAATTAAAACAAACTGGAGTCGTTCGCCAAATGATCCCCTTCATTCTGGAACTCCACCACGTACACAGTTGTTAAAGTGGTTTTCGGTATTGGCAGAGAGTATGACAATAGCCGATCCCGGTCTCTTTAAAAACCAAACGTTTACGTTTTTCACACCGTGGCCATTATTTTATAAATCACTTTATAAAATCGATTATATGAAATCTCATATTCGAATTTCGAAATCAAAATTAAATATCTAACTTCGATTATATTTAAATTTGAAAACAACTCAAATCGCTTAAAACAAATCGATTTAGAACCATATCATAAAGATCATAAATATAGTATAAACTAATACTATACTATTTAACTTCGATTTTTGTTTAATATAATTTCGGAAATTATTTGCATAACGATTTTCAAATCCAAAATTGATTTATATTTGAATCATAACCTTTAAAGATCTATTTTAATTTATATCGATACCAAAATATTTAACTTCGAGAATAAGTTGGTTTGATTTATATTTGCAAAAATAATCCAAGTTCAGAACAATTCGAATTTTTCAAATTTTGCCTTTATAAGAAATCGCTCAAGTCGATTCATAAATCCAACCATTTAGTTCGAGATCAATATAAACAATTCAAATACAAAAGCTTACATTTTCAATTTAATGAATTTGTATCATGTATTGAAATTTAAGTCATACAATTCGGAATCGAAATCTTATGTTTCATTTTAAACTAAAACATATCATATTATAACTCAGGTCAAACCATTCAAATTCATCCAAATAAAGCCTTATATTCAATTCAAACAATTTATACGATTCAAACCATTCTTATGAATTCGATTTAACAAATTTCTAAATTCAAACCAAACAATTCATAAAACTAATTCCATAAAATTTATCATATTCATTCTATGTCAATTTTATATTCAAAACTAACCGCAATTCAAGATCGTTTCTTATTAAAGTTCAAACCAAATTCAAATTCGTATACAGTTGATTTACGATCAAATTCATTCCTTAAATTTGGAAATTCAATTTCAAAACAAATTCACAATTCAAGTTCATCTCTCATAAGTCTATTTCGATTCAAAATCAAATTCATTTCTTATATACGTTCATTCGTTAAGTTAAGTATCATTGTAAAATTTATATCTTTAAACCTCGAATTCGAATTGCGAAACCTAACTTATCCAACTATTGGTTTATTATTAAAATTTATAAATTATAAGTAAAAGAAAAATAACTTAAAAATATATATACAAGTTTATAAAATTCTAAAATTAATTAGAATATAGATTATAAACATATATAAGATTAAGTAATATAGAAAAATAAATTTAAAATAAATTTTATAATAATATAAAAGTTAAAAATACTTATATAAATGAATTATATAGTTTAAAATAAATAAAATTATAAGTAAATCCTAAATAAATATTTAAATCTATATTTACTTATAAAAATCATTTTAAAACATGTAATTTAAAATTTATAAAATCTTAATTTAAAAACCTTAAAATATAAATATATGTATATAAATAAATATTAAGTTAAACCCAAATTCCCAAATCCTTTTATTTCGAAAACACGACCAACGGTGTCCATATATAATTATCTACCCTACGGTCAAGTGATACAGATATTTATCATTTCAATCCGTAATTTATAAATTTCTACGGGTCTATCATTTCAACCCACGATCCCAAATTCATTAAAATCGTTCAGGTCTACCATTTCAACCCATAACGATTTTTCCCTATTCTAATGTCCGTTCGGTTATGTATCATTTCAACCCTTAGTGATTTTTCCTAAACTAGGGGTATCAACAATCACAAACAACAATTACATAGCACAATCACAGCATATATATCATTAGTGCAACTACGTGTCATATGAATATACCGTGTCACATATGAAATGTGCATACAAATAAAATCAAACAATTTCTACTAGCAGTCCTAAACATTTCATATAACAGTTCATTATTGATCTAACATCCATGAAAAATGTAAGTCAGGTGTGAGATAAACTCACATGTCGAATCACGGAAATGGAGACAACCGACGGATTTGATACAGAAAGAGATGACGACATCCAGACAAGTTTTTGAATGACTTCAACTCGATAATCAACTAAATATTTATTTATTTTTATGAGAGGAGGTCGAGGAATTGTCGATGGATCGATACGGTTATCGGGTTTTGGGACGGGTTTGGAACTCGACACCAAAGTTGACAAAAAATAAACACAACACTTTTTTTTTCAAAATAAAATAAAATAATAATAATATTTATTTTTAAATAAATATATATACATACACAATAAAATTATAATATCGTTCACAAACACACACAAAATTATTATAAAACGTGTATATATATATATACATATACAACACACACATCAATAATTAGATATACATACATATTTTTATTTTAAAACCAATAAGCTTCCAAAACAACTTAGTACTGTTAAACTCACTCACAAGCAAAACACAAATACAAACCCAAATTCACATTCACAATTCCACACACTAAATATATACACAACACACAATAACCCAGAATCATTCACACCACAAAATCAAAACACACATGTACGCTGAGTAGACACACACGCAAGGATAGAGGGGTTCACGGCAGTCGGGATTCGTTCGGAGTTTGCAGGAGGAGAGGCGGACGTCGGGAAGGACGGAGCTGGTGGAGTCGGTTTTCGGATCCGAGTGGACAACATGAGTTAGTCTGTTTGTTTCGCTAGGTCGGACATCGGAGGAGTGGATCTTGGCATCATCAGGAAAGTATGGCGGAGACTGTTGGAGGCAAAGCAATAGGGAGGAGATGGTTTTCAGGCAAGCTCGGAAGTGGGATAGGGCTGACGCGGACGAGTTTGGTCAACAGAGGTTCGGCGGGCTAAAGGCCGCGATGGGATGGAGCGCCATGGGTAAAGGCGAAGTGGGATCAGCGCGAGGTCAGGGAGGGGCGGCTCGAAGGTGAGATCGAGGGGAAAGGCTCACGGTGGAGGGGAAGGAGATTAGTTTGCAAAGAAAATGGGGTGAACAGGGACTGGTGATGGAAGATGAAATGGAGCAGGTTTAACAATGTGTGACCTTCTCTTTTATATATACTTATATTTTATTTTTTATTATTATTTACGAAACAGTAGTTGGCTGAGTACGTCGAAGGATGAGCGTTTCTTCGGGAATGATGAACGGATCCTTAGGGAAAAAGAGAACGGATCTTTTGATTTTTTTATTTTTAAATAGTATACAAGGGCTGCTGATGATTTTTTCTTCCTCTCGAACAAAGGCGTTTTCTTTTTATTTACTTCCGAAAAGACAACCATTGAACGAGAGTTTTAGGGAAAACGAATGAGTTTAAATATGCGGAAAAAAAGAGAATGGTTTGAATGATTTGAAATTAAAAGGAAAGCGAATGGTTTTTAAATGTATATCGAATAGTTTAAAAAATTAAAATTTGGAATAGAACCGACGGTTTTTGAAAATAAAATAAAACAAAAACAGATGGATGTGCAATTAAAAGTGAACGAAGGACTTTTTTAGCTTAAATGAATATGAATGTTTGAAATATAAAAACTGAACGGACGTTTTCCAATAAAATGAGCAGTTTTAAAAATATAAAAGCAAATGATATCATACGAGATTTAATTCTGATATGGAAGCGATGAACGAATAAAACTGAATTAACAAATCAGAAAGAACGGGTTTGAAATGAAAACAAATACGACACTAGAAATTTGAACAATGTTTGTATCTACAATGATAAATACGAATAGTAATAAGAGAAATATTTTGAAATAAAATATCGAAAACAAATTATATAGTAATACGGTTTAGAGATTAAAAATAAAACTTAAGAATAAATTAAAATTCAACTAAGTAAGTTTTGAAATTATAAATATTGAAATATATTCATATCGAAAACCAAGTTCATTTGTTATACAAATTCAAAATAAATTTATTTTTTAAATCATAATCAAAATAGTTATAACGGAAAAATCCAAACAAGTCAAATAAATAGAACTAAAATTTAAATTAAATCACTAAATAAAATATACTTAAAATAGGGTTGTTATATTACATCAAATTTTGTTGTGTTTCAAACAAAAATGGGCGAATGTTAACTATTCATGAACATGAAGGGGCGCGCGTGCACATACATATATACTGTGAAGGATCGGCTACACCTCAAACATCCTTTGATTTTAACCCCATTTTGTGATTTAAATAATCATACTTTATTTCTCGTGTCGTTTATATAATTTTTTAAATTGGAACATTTGGTTGACATCAAAAGAATATTGAGGTGTTACCGATCCAAGCTTATTTAGAGTTGCAAGTCTCTGTTTGAATCAAAAGGTAAAATAATTGTGAATGGCATTTCAAAAAACATTCAAGTATATATGCAGCAGTTGAGGAAAAAATAAATCAGAGAAAAAAGTTTGTGAGATGACCAAATCAAAAGCGTTTGTTGCCATGTATTAGTAGTTTAAATTTGTTAAAGTTGCATGGCCTTATAAGATGCCTATTTCGCTCACGTGTATTAATTGCACATGGACCACAGTTGGCTTATTTGGTAATTAGTGAAACATATCATTTTTGGGGATCAATACTTATTCCCTTTTAGGTTGAGGAATGTGTATCGGTACTCATACTTTTGTATATGCATATCCACAGGCGTACATAATACACACATATAGAGCTAGGATCAGTAGCCATCTTCATTTAACACCATTTTGTACATCTGACATCAATCACAAGTTTTTATTCAAGTAGTTGTTTCTCTGTTCGTTAACATTAACCATTTAACTATAAACTTATGGGTGGTATCAAGGGTTACAGTTGATGCTAAATAAAGGATGCTATCGATCCTAGCTCTACACACAAAAGCATATGTTCACACTAATTTTACCATATGACTATATATTTAATGGCAACTTAAGGATCGGACATTGCGGGTGTTTAATTGACGATTTGTAACAGAGATTTGTTCAATCATTTTAGAAGTTCAAGTAAACATCTGGATATGCAGTGTAATTTATAGCGTTAGTTACACTATACATCACATAAATTTGCTTCTTTTTTCTGGTTCACTTTTATTGATTTGTAAAGAACTGAGTAGTTTGGATTGTTTTCTTAAGCTATTGAAACGTTCATGATGGAATGCGAAGAATTAATGTCAAATGGTATTACAGGTAGCAGTCAAGGTTTTGATGGTCTAGGAAAACGTTTAGGTGGAAATAGAATGCAACCTCCATTATCATCTCTATGTCAAACCGTTGTTGCTACAGCAGCAAAGCGGGTCTGCATCGATGTCTTGTTACCTTCTGGACTAAGACACTTGGTGGTGATAACAAAATAATGACTGCATTGAATCCGGCTTCCAGAAAATGCTTTTGATATCAAAAGTGAAATGGAAAGGTGGAGCATTCCGCATCTATCAATCTGGATGAGGCTTTCGGTATTATTGATTCTTTGGTTGAAGAATAACTAGGATGGAAGATGAAATAAACAAATATTAGGGTTATGTATAAGTTTTCCAAATACGGTTTTCGTACCGGGGGGCAATATTAACTATTCCTATTATTTCGTTTTCCCGCGGATTCTACTTCATTTACAAAGGGTATTATCCAATTTATAGAAGTTTCAAAAAGTAAGAAAATCCTCATTTGAAATTATAAATTAATGGCGTAAATTCAAAGTTTCACTTAATTTTTGAAAAACAGATGGTTGTTACAAATTTTGCGTGGAATCATCACCACTTAATTTTTCAATAACAGATGGTTGTTACAAATTTTGCATGGAATCATCACCGAATCAGGCCAATCATTTGCATTCTAATTCTTCCTTTTTTCAGCTGCTGTGTTGTATTCGATTCCTTCACACTACTTGTCCTTTAAGGAAAGCGTTAATTTGAAGTTTTAATTTAGTAAAATCTCCAAGCCAAACAATATTAATTTGTTTCTTATTTTGATTTCATTAACAGAGCGGCTGTGCCAAGAGAAACTGTAATTTGGTTGCAGAAAAGAAAATATGAATGGCAACCATGCAGTTGGTGGAATGATGAAGCTCTAACTGGTAGGGATTTCTATTTTTTAATTTGCTTTTGGAATGCTTATTTAATTCTACTTCTGAGTTTTAGTTTGATTTGTCTATTGTCAAATATCCAACTTTGGTTTTTGTTGAAATATCACAAGTTTGCCTATGCAAAATAATGGGAACATTAGAGTCGATTGCTATGGCGGTCTCAACCAAATGAGACAGGATGCAAGTATAACTGCATATTCATTACCAACAATTTTATGTATTGTGGATAAATAATTTCCCTTTCTGAAATTTGTTATGCAAACGACCCGATAGGCAATGACGTTTTTTCTCTTCAAAACTGCAGAGAATATTTCTGACTTGGTTACTATTAAGTGACTTCAAACGAATAATAAAAAGTATAGATAAGTTGAAATTTTGTTAACATTTAGTCTTGCAGTATGAAATAAAAATAAGCAAGTTTTTTAATTGTGATTATGAATTTATTTGCTACTTCTAAATAAAAAAGGTAAGCTGTTATCAAACAGTACAAAATAAATAAATAAATTATAAGCTTTTTCTTCCTAATTAGAATCCATTGCCAAACATTCTTTAAGTATGGATTTTTGATGCAGTTATGTGATGGCATTGGAATTTCACGTTTATTGAATGCAACTTTAGTTTTTCCGAAATTTGAAGTCGCAGCCTATTGGAATGAAACATGGTGAGATAATAAGAATTTATCAGGTTGATCCGATTCATATGTCATATAATTGCTGATGTAAAGTTTTAATCAGTGGATTTGCATATGTGTTTGGTGTAGATTGCTTTATTGAAACATCAAAAGGATTTATTGATATTGTAAAAGAGTTGCTGATAACCTTGCATCAAAGGAACCATTTAAAGTAGACTGTAGCAAAAGGAAGGGCAATTTTGATTATGAAACCTCTTGGGTGAAACCGTCAAGCTTACAACAGTTGATCGAACCCTTATTATCCTAGATATTGGTGTAGCAATCAGAAATGTTGTCCTATGACTGTCAACATTATGATAAAGTCATTGTTATCTAAAGGTTACTGTCATCGCATAGAGACCACATTGTCCGAAGGATGTCAACGAGCTCTCACTTGCCAATCACTGTTGGAGCATCGATATATCTCTGTTACACCAACAATGAGCCAAAGAAGAGTCAGGTATTTCACGAATGCTTAAATTCCTTGTGAATCATATTTTGTTTCTTAACTATGACATGTCTGTATAATCATATTGCTAGGGAGCTTGTTTTGGATAAAAGCTTAATATTGTATGGTGGTTATTCTTTAAACATGAGCAAGTTTTGATTGTCAGACAATGTCCGCTGTATGAGTATAATAAAATGTGTGAGTGTTTGATGTGGATATTCTGGATCTAAACTATTTACACACCAACTATAAGCAATTTTCATTTGGTTGATACATGAACTTGCTTGGTTGATACAGAGCTAAGAGTCAAATAGCTTATCTTGTTGGTTTTTTTCTCTTTCTGTCTCATTGCAATGGGTGAAATGACAACTAGCATCTGGCATTCTCTGTGATCGGAAGATTCCTCAGAAGCTTAAAGGAAAGTTCTATAGGACAGCAATCAGGCCTGCAATGTTATATGGTGCAGAATGTTGGCCTACTAAGAGGCAACACGTCCAGAAGATAAGCGTAGCAGAGATGCGGATGCTGCGTTGGAGCTGTGGGCATACCAGACGAGATCGGATTAGAAATAAGGATACTCGGGAAAAACTTGGAGTTGCACCTATTGAAGAGAAGTTGGTCCAATACCGCTTGAGATGGTTTGGACATATCCAACGTAGACCATACGATGCACCTATACGCGTTGGAATTCTAGGCCACACCGAAGGCCCAAAGAGAGGTAGAGACCTAAAATGACATGTGAGGAGATAATAAAGAGAGATTTAAGTAACTGGAGTTTATCGGAAGAGCTGGTAGTTGATAGGAGTGCATGGAAACTGGCAATCCATGTACCAGAACATTAGGTTTTTTTTGAAGACTTTATTTCACGTTTACTGAACCTTTTTTTTTAATTACTATTTTAGATTTTATTTCACTTTTATTGAACCTTTTTACTTCTTATTATTATTATTAAAAAAAAACCTTTATCGGATGACTTTTTATTTGTTTGGTTATTTTAAACCCTTTATATATATATTATTATCATCGTTATTAATTTTATTTTATTTTAATTTTGGATTCCATATCTAGCCAACCCCAACTTGTTTGGGATATATGTCGTTGTTGTTGTTGTTTGTTGTTGTCTCATTGCAACAATTATATTAGGTTGTAAACAATTTTGAAAAAAGAACTACAATTCTGTAGAAGCTGTAACACCCCACATCCGCTAGGGTCACTCATAAAGGGAATGCACTAGCTTTGGTGGAGCATTATCTAGGTAAGCATACACAGAAATATTACAAGACAGAACATATAAAATAACAGAAGAAGAACCAAATTTCATTGCTTTAAAATCTAGAAAGGTCTAAAGCCTTTTACATCAAAATGCCATTAAATCCATTTCATCGAAATCTGTCTTGCAATAGTAAAGAAGCATAAAACCATAGTCATAAATCATTCCCCAAGTAAAACAGTAAAACAGCCATAGCCAAGAAAGGTCCAAGCCATATATGATGATCTTGAAGCAGAAAGAAGTCCAAACTAAGTAGTAGTGTTTTCCTCCCTGAGAACCTGGGGGGAGGGGGGAACGGAAGAAAAAGAGGCGAAAGAAAACGGATCAGTCATAAAGACTGGTAAGTCCTAGTGACTTTCAGCATAGAAACAAGTAAAGATAACATGACATGTATAAACTGAAAGTAAACATAAGGATGATGACAAGATAGGCAAGTTAAACTAAGATGACAAGATAAACTATACTAACCAGATAAACTACGGTAACAAGATAAACTATGCTAACCAGATAAACTACGGTAACAAGATAACCTATGCTAACCAGATAAACTACGTATAGCATCGCATGTTTAACATTCTCTGCACCAAATGTACTAGTACCCCAACCCGTATCATCCTTTCCATGTATATGTACAGTCCCTTGCCGTATATCGTACGGGTTTCATCACGTATTTCTATACTACTTCAACGTAATGCCACCATTCTTGGAATCATTTGGACTGCCACCCTTGTTCTTATCATGAACTATCGCGTGTTCAACTAGGATTTATGCCACCTAGGACCACTAGGGATTATGCTACCTATTGAACGTTTTCTAGATTCGATTAGGGTTTATGCCACCTAGGACCACTAGGGATTATGCTACCTAACGAACAACACCCTTTTTCCACGTAACAATCTATTAATCGATCGGCTCCCTACAAGTCCTAGCTCGTTCATGTGTCTGTGTCATACGGCCCAATCACGAAATGTAGTCACCTGTGCTAGGTTCACCATAGGGTGTATCAAGCCCAGGGTGCCAACCACCGACACGAATCAAGCACGCACAGTGTAAACCTACCGGTGCCCAATGCCTGCTTTTTCAACTCTGGACTACGTGCACGACCATAGTCCGCCTGAACCTACAATGGCGCACCAACTCAGCCGTCGTTCTGGTCGCTTAGAATCAGCCCAGTAATCGTGCCCCACCCTGCCTAGTTCCAAGGTACCGTGATACATCTAGTGGGTTACTGCTGAAAAGGACCACGTAACTAGGGTTTCCGTCCAGTAGGTTAAGTGTTGTCATTTAAATTCGAGACTTAACCCCATCAGTCTAGCATGTCAAGTTGGTTAAGTGTTGTCATTCAAGTTCGTGACTTAACCCGCCTACGTGTCATGTCAAATTGACTAAGTGTTGTCGTTCAAGTTCATGACTTAGCCCTACGAATCATGTGTCAAGTTGGTTAAGTATATTCAAGCGGTTCATGACTTAACCCTATCAAATCATTGTGTCAAATTGGTTAAGTATATTCAAGCGGTTCATGACTTAACCCAATCAAATTATCGTGTCAAATTGGTTAAGTATATTCAAGCAGTTCATGACTGAACCCGATCAAATTATCGTGTCAAATTGGTTAAGTATACTCAAGCGGTTCATGACTTAACCCTATCAAATCATCGTGTCAAATTAGTTAAGTATATTCAAGCGGTTCATGACTTAACCCTATCAAATCATCGTGTCAAATTGGTTAAGTATATTCAAGCGGTTCATGACTTAACCCTATCAAATCATCGTGTCAAATTGGTTAAGTATATTCAAGCGGTTCATGACTTAACCCTATCATGTGGCCTTAATTCATTAATGCACCCCAACCTCTCACATCAGACCTGTTGTTGTTGTCACTGGATATGCCGGGCGGTTCCGGGCAGAATTACACCACAACTCAGTCTGACCTCGGGTTTTTAAGTGCGATATGACCAACTACCCACACTGGATCCTATTGTTTGCAGTAACTGGATTTGCCGGGCGGTTCCGGGCAGAATTACACTGCAAACTCAACCCAACCTCGAGTTGGCCATTTTCAAGTTCATTCTAAGTGTCATGTCCATGTTCAAGTTTCATGTCAAGTTCGTGTCTAGTTTCATGGAGAGTTTCAAGTCAAGTTTCATGTTTTCACTTATGCCCATTATCAAGTTAATGATTCATATTCATAACCAATTCATGTTTCAAGTTCATAAGCATGTTTACGTACCTTCTAGATGTCCAATATCAACTATCAAGTCATAGTCAATTTTGTATTCAAGTTATTCCCGTCGTATCAATTTCATGCTATTTGTCGCGTTCCATAATTACCTTAAAACATGGTTTGACTACCAGATTCTATTTTCTCTAATTACGTTCCAAGTTCACAATTCACGTTCATGTCAATTATCAAGTTTACAATCGCTTTCATGTTCAAGTTATGCCAATTCATGTCCAAGCTAATTCATGTCGATTACCAATTCATGTCTAACTGAATCTTCATGCTTTGTCTAATATCCCCAAATCGTATTCCCACCGTGCGCGTATCGAGATTAATTCAAAAAGGGATAAACAAGAAAATCATGACAAAGATGGGCATGTGAATAGGCATGAGATTATAATCCAAATCATATGTTCAACAGAATTAGTGAATAATAGTTTAACACATCATAGGCGTGTGAATAGGATCTAGAACAACAATATGAAAACCAAGGTTTAGGAACATAGGTAGACTTGCATTAATCCAAATTCAAGATTCAAGAGAGAATAGGGTGAAAAAGTCTTATCATCAAGTCAAGGTCCAAGAATTCATATTATAATCTAGCGTTTGAATAATAAACTAGGTCCAACAACATGAATGGGTATGATTCAATCGATAAGAAATAACCCAAAATCCTAGATTCAAAAAGAAACAAGAACAGATCTAAATAGATAATCAAGCTTAGGTCCAATTTCATTTTATTCCATGTCCATATTAAATTTAACAAGTTTCAATCTCAAAGTAACTAGAACTTACAGTTCGTGGATTAAGAATCGATTCTAGAAACAGTCGTGGCAGTTGTTGAATCTTAATTTGATTAATCTTGATTTGATTTCTTCTTGCTGATCTTTAAGTTGTTTGTCTCTAGTTGTTTGTCAAAGAAGAAGCAGCCATTCTCTCTTTAATTTAATTATTTCAGAAGCAGCATAAGGACAGAATGAAATGGTGTGGAGAGAATGAGGCTAGTGGTGAGTTTATATAGGATTAGAGTCACAAATATGGTCAGAAAATATGTCTAGATTCAGAAAAATACAAAAAGACTCGGAACTGGAAAAAGGGGCCAGGTCGACTCCCCAGTCAACTTGGTCATGGGGAGGTCGACACCCCAGTCGACTCACCAGTCGACCTGGTTGGGGGGAGGTCGACTCCCCAGTCGACCTGGGTATATGGGCGGGAATTTTCCCGCCAGCCTTTTCTGGGTTTGAATTTCGAATTTCTGGCTTTATTTTCGAGCTGTTTTATTTTATTCAAATTCCTGAAACTTCGGAGGGTCATAACTTGGTCATACGGACTCCGATTTTCGAAAACTCAGACTCGATTTCATGCAGAATTCCGAGTCGAACGCAATGGCGCAACCCGTTTCCCTTGATTCTTATTCTAAAATTTAATTCTGCCTTGATTTATGGTTATAACATGTTATTAAAATACGGGTTGTTACATTCTCCCCTCCTAAAAGGATTTAATCCCCGAAATCTCTAGTTAGGAAGTATGTATCCTACCATCCATCATCCATCTACTCAAAACATCATCCACAAGTAATCATTGTCCTTAAAAGATTCCTAATGATGTATGTACATATGCAGAAAGTGTGTGTATATGTATTTATTTAATGCAAAAGATCAGGCGGTTACTGATTCAGTAAACCTCCTTAATGCAAAGTATGCTAGTGCGATGAGTCCAACATGTATGCAAATTCCTATTACATCTCACAATTTCTACATGAGTGCTCAAACATTCATTCATATGCAACATCCAAATGATAGCATATCAAGTTTCCATCCATGTACAAGTATAAACATTCATGCATATGCAATATGAGATGTGATTGAGCCGATCTAGTGCCTAATGTGTGTTCATGCATCCACGAGCAACAACTAGCAACCACTTACAACCATTTGCAATCATCAACCATAACATGTCTCAAACACATGTTTACATCCATTAGTTCCTACCTAAAGGTATAGCCGAATGATAGAAGCAAGTAAAGAAAAACTTTATACCCATTAGGAAATGTCAAAACTGGAAATCTTCCTCATATAGATACTGATTAGGAGAATAACTCCCCTAAACACCAGCCCTGAAGACCGAAATCAACATCAGGCTGACACCCAGAGAATTACTCAACCCAACCAATATATATGATTCTAGGAAACTAAGCATGATAAACTCCTTTTAGGTCACAAGAAATCCCTTCCTAAAACCAACCCATATCCTATAAAGCCCAAAAAGTTTAGTCAACCCAACGAACACCCTCTAGCCCCAACATGTATTACTAACAGATGTGTCATACTCCCTATGGGGTTTGCCACAGAAATAGGATTGAGAAATAGGACCGAGAGGATATACATAAAAGATAGCATGCAAGTAAGCTCTACAGGAAAACATGGATGAAGGATATACTCTTAAAAAGAGATATGATGCGCGTATCTAGTCTTCAATCTTCTAAGTCGCATTCCCTTGAGCTTAACTCCATTGTGTTTTGACCGTCTCTAACTTCACAATTTCGTATCTTCTTAATTCTTGTTTCCAAAATATGAGTTGGAACTCATTCCACTGTTGCCTCTCGTTGCACTTTTACTTATTCTTCTTCTAGTATACTCGGCTTAAACATAACTGCGTACTCATGGTTTTATGCAAGCTCTCCAAAATTCACTAGTGACTCTTGGATCTCGTTTACTCACTATAAGGTATTCCATGCAGAGGAACTATCTCTTGAAAATAAACAGATGTCAGCCATGTTGCCAAATTTACTTACTAAGGTGATTTCCTATAACTCATGCATAAGCGAAATGAACCATCCGCCTTAGTGGCGAACACTACTCGAGCGGATCAACGAATTTATCAAGAGATTCTAGGTAACTAAGAATGACAGAATCCTAAGGGTTACACTAGACTTCGAGGGCATTACCAAGGCAAGTCAAAAGTCTAACTACCATGGAACTAGTACAAACAAGTCATGAATATACACTTAGCATATACATTCTCAAATCCAAACAAGTCATGAATAAATGAGTCGATTCCCCAACAGGATTTGAGACACACACAAAAAAAATATGGGATCCTTTACTATGCTAGTACTAAGGTGCAGAGACTCAACTATCGAAGCAGAATTAAAAAGGATGCGATGTAAACATGATAGAAAGATAAACTAGACTTTCCTTCAGAAATATTTCTACCTTCTTGTTCTGAGCCTCATTCGCCTAACCACTCTTATCCTTTCTTATATAACGTGTTAACAGGTCTTTCGAGAACTACCTCCATCGCACGGCAACCCTACAAAGCTTGAAATAAGATTAGTCACAGATGGAACTAATGTGACTACAGATGGAGAAAAGAAGGGAAAAGGGATTCAAACAAGGAAACAAAGGATAATGCTAATGGCCTTTGGGGAATAGCCTTTAAAAACTTTTCTTGAAAAATGCTTCTTTGTAAATGATTTTGAAAATAATTTCAAAAGGTTTTAAAAACTTCTGCCCAGTCTGGTAACCTTCTGCTCTGATACCAAATGTAACACCCCACCTCCGCTAGGGTCACTCACAAAGGGAATGCACTAGCTTTGGTGGAGCATTATCTAGGTAAGCATACACAGAAATATTACAAGACAGAACATATAAAACAGCGGAAGAAGAACCAAATTTCATTGCTTTAAAATCTAGAAAGGTCTAAAGCCTTTTACATCAAAATGCCATTAAATCCATTACATCGAAATCTGTCTTGCAATAGTAAAGAAGCATAAAACCATAGTCATAAATCATTCCCCAAGTAAAACAGTAAAGCATCCATAGCCAAGAAAGGTCCAAGCCATATATGATGATCTTGAAGCAGAAAGAAGTCCAAACTAAGTAGTAGTGTTTTCCTCCCTGAGAACCTGGGGGGGGGGGGGAACAGAAGAAAAAGAGGCGAAAGAAAACGGGTCAGTCATAAAGACTGGTAAGTCCTAGTGACTTTCATCATAGAAACAAGTAAAGATAACATGACATGTATAAACTGAAAGTAAACATAAGGATGATGACAAGATAGGCAAGTTAAACTAAGATGACAAGATAAACTATACTAACCAGATAAACTACGGTAACAAGATAAACTATGCCAACCAGATAAACTACGGTAACAAGATAAACTATGCTAACCAGATAAACTACATATAGCATCGCATGTTTAACATTCTCTGCACCAACTGTACTAGTACCCCAACCCGTATCATCCTTTCCATGTATGTGTACAGTCCCTTGCCGTATATCGTACGGGTTTCATCACGTATTTCTATACTACTTCAATGTAGTGCCACCATTCTTGGAATCGTTTGGACTGCCACCCTTGTTCTTATCATGAACTATCGCGTGTTCAACTAGGATTTATGCCACCTAGGACCACTAGGGATTATGCTACCTATTGAACGTTTTCTAGATTCGATTAGGGTTTATGCCACCTAGGACCACTAGGGATTATGCTACCTAACAAACAACACCCTTTTTCCACGTAACGATCTATTAATCGATCGGCTCTCTACAAGTCCTAGCTCGTTCATGTGTCTGTGTCATACAGCCCAATCACGAAATGTAGTCACTTGTGCTAGGTCCACCATAGGGTGTATCAAGCCCTAGGGTGCCAACCACCGACACGAATCAAGCACGCACAGTGTAAACCTACCGGTTCCCAATGCCTGCTTTTTCAACTCCGGACTACGTGCACGACCATAGTCCGCCTGAACCTACAATGGCGCACCAACTCAGCCGTCGTTCTGGTCGTTTACAATCAACCCAGTAATCGTGCCCCACCATGCCTAGTTCTTGGGTACCGTGATACATCTAGTGGGTTACTGCTGAAAAGGACCGCGTAACTAGGGTTACCGTCCAGTAGGATAAGTGTTGTCATTTAAATTCGAGACTTAACCCCATCAGTCTAACATGTCAAGTTGGTTAAGTGTTGTCATTCAAGTTCGTGACTTAACCCACCTACGTGTCATATCAAATCGGCTAAGTGTTGTCGTTCAAGTTCATGACTTAGCCCTACGAATCATGTGTCAAGTTAGTTAAGTATATTCAAGCGGTTCATGACTTAACCCTATCAAATCATCGTGTCAAATTGGTTAAGTATTTTCAAGCGGTTCATGACTTAACCCTATCAAATCATCGTGTCAAATTGGTTAAGTATATTCAAGAGGTTCATGACTTAACCCTATCAAATTATCGTGTCGAATTGGTTAAGTATATTCAAGCGGTTAATGACTTAATCATATCAAATCATCGTGTCAAATTGGTTAAGTATATTCAAGCGGTTCATGACTTAATCCTATCAAATCATCATGTCAAATTGGTTAAGTATATTCAAGCGGTTCATGACTTAACCGTATCAAATCATCGTGTCAAATTGGTTAAGTATATTCAAGCGGTTCATGACTTAACCCTATCATGTGACATTAATGCACCCCAACCTCTCACATCAGACCTGTTGTTGTGGTCACTGGATATATCGGGCGGTTCCGGGCAGAATTACACCACAACTCAATCTGACCTCGGGTTTTTAAGTGCGATATGACTAACTACCCACATCGGATCCTATTGTTTGCAGTAACTGGATTTTTCGGGCGGTTCCGGGCAGAATTACACTGCAAACTCAACCCAACCTCGAGTTGGCCATTTTCAAGTTCATTCTAAGTGTCATGTCCATGTTCAAGTTTCATATCAAGTTCATGTCTAATTTCTTAGCGAGTTTCATGTCAAGTTTCATGTTTTCACTTATGCCCATTATCAAGTTAATGATTCATATTCATAACCAATTCATGTTTCAAGTTCATAAGCATGTTTACGTGCCTTCTAGATGTCCAATATCAACTATCAAGTCACAGTCAATTTTGTATTCAAGTTATTCCCGTCATATCAATTTCATGCTATTTGTCGCGTTCCATAATTACCTAAAAACATGGTTTGACTACTAGATTCTATTTTCTCTAATTACGTTCCAAGTTCACAATTCACGTTCATGTCAATTATCAAGTTTACAATCGCTTTCGTGTTCAAGTTATGCCAATTCATGTCCAAGCTAATTCATGTCAATTACCAATTCATGTCTAAGTGAATCTTCATGTTTTGTCCAATATCCCCAAATCGTATTCCCACCGTGCGCGTATCGAGATTAATTCAAAAAAGGATAAACAAGAAAATCATGACAAAGATGGGCATGTGAATAGGCATGAGATTATAATCCAAATCATATGTTCAACAGAATTGGTGTATAATAGTTTAACACATCATAGGCATGTGAATAGGATCTAGAACAACAATATGAAAACCAAGGTTTAGGAACATAGGTAGACTTGCATTAATCCAAATTCAAGATTCAAGAGAGAATAGGGTGAAAAAGTCTTATCATCAAATCAAGGTCCAAGAATTCATATTATAATCTAGCGTTTGAATAATAAACTAGGTCCAACAACATGAATGGGCATGATTCAATCGATAAGAAATAACCCAAAATCCTAGATTCAAGAAGAAACAAGAACAGATCTAAATAGATAATTAAGCTTAGGTCCAATTTCATTTTATTCCATGTCCATATTAAATTTAACAAGTTTCAATCTCAAAGTAACTAGAACTTATAGTTCGTGGATTAAGAATCGATTCTAGAAACAGTCGTGGCAGTTGTTGAATCTAAATTTGATTAATCTTGATTTGATTTCTTCTTGCTGATCTTTAAGTTATTTGTCTCTAGTTGTTTGTCGAAGAAGAAGCAGCCATTCTCTCTTTAATTTAATTATTTCAGAAGCAGATAAGGACAGAATGAAATGGTGTGGAGAGAATGAGGCTAGGGGTGAGTTTATATAGGATTAGAGTCACGAATATGGTCAAAAAATAGGTCTAGATTCAGAAAAATACAAAAATACTCGGATCTGGAAAAAGGGGCCAGGTCGACCCCCAGGTCGATTCCCCAGTCGACCTGGTCATGGAGAGGTCGACACCCCAGTCGACTCCCCAGTCGACCTGGTTGGGGGGAGGTCGACTCCCCAGTCGACCTGGGTATATGGGCGGGAATTTTCCCGCCAGCCTTCTCTGGGTTTGAATTTCGAATTTTTGGCTTTATTTTCGAGCTGTTTTATTTTATTCAAATTCCTGAAACTTCGGAGGTTCATAACTTGGTCATACGGACTCCAATTTTCGAAAACTCGGACTCGATTTCATGCAGAATTCCGAGTCGAACGCAATGGCGCAACCGTTTCCCTTGGTTCTTATTCTAAAATTTAATTCTGCCTTGATTTATGGTTATAACATGTTATTAAAATACGGGTTGTTACAGAAGCTGTTTTCCATACTGGCACATAAAATTGAGAGAAGTTCTCATGATGAATTTTCAAGGTTTTTTCTGACAAGACCATAGCATATATTTCGGTGTAGAGGAAAAAGAAATCATCCTTTATTTGTATAAGACCCCTTCCAAGTTTGTTCACAAATTCGATCAATTCGAGCCCTGTATTTGTCCGGACTTGGGGTACTAAATTTGAGTATGTCAGCTAAAAAATATGGAGCTTTTTTGTGCATTCGACTTACGCTTATGAAACATTGATTAGATGATCAGAAGCGCACACCCACTATAAGCACATTCTTTTTCATATACGTAGGCTTCATATGTTGTGAAGTGAAACTAAAATGACGAATTTATGGTGGGAAATTCGCTGTATTTTTTTTATCGTTTATCCAAGCTAAACTCACCGATTTAATGAAGAACAAAAAATAATTCAAAATTCCTGGGGTTGATCTCACATGTAAAATAATGTTATCCAGAAGGTTCAACAATAAATGATGCATGTCATCTATCCTAATTATATAAATTGCAACTGCCATTCATCCCATGTTGAGGATTAAAATAGACCCAAAAAAGGAAAATGGAATTGTATGAGCATGTTCGCTTAACATACTCTATTTAGTCCATTCACTCCTTGAATCATTTGAATTTTTTATCGTACAAGCTCGTTGCTTGGAACATTGTTTTCAAAACCTTTTCTTAAAAAATACCTTCTTTCTGTGTACGTATGATTATCATTATTTTTCTTTTTGCTGTCAATATACTGACGCTAAAAACTTGAATTTTCAATTTTAACCCAAAATTAGTTTATTTTAATTACCCAAAAGTTATGTTAAAGTTCATGAACAATCATCTGAATCGTAGGTTTGTCAACTTATCATCTTAATACCATAAAAAAATTGAGCTTGCATTCACATTTTCGTTATATCCCCGTAACACTTTTAAAAAAAGAATGCGATTATAGTGCACATTGAATACAACAACAATACCAAAGTCATAAACCCCAAACAAGTTGAGGTTGACTAGAGATGAAATCCATTAAAATGGCAATTCAAATGTAATAGTGATAACTAGAGATTTAAAGTTGAAAGCATAAATGAAGGTAAAATAAAGTTTAAAATAATTTAACACATAATAATAGTAGTAGTAATGTGGCGATAAAGATAATAATAATACTAGTAGATACTAAAGACCAGCACTACACCTTATGTCCCTAATGCACTAGTCCTATCGACTAGAACTAGAAATGCTCTCCCTAAAACTTTCGCAAAGCTCAAGGTTTTGGTACGTGAATCGTTAACTTTCATGCACTTCTATTCGACATCAGCTCTTCAGATATACTTCAGTTTCTCAAGCCTCTTTTTACTACCTTCTTCCATGTCATTCTAGGTCGATGCCTACTTCTATTTAGGCATTCGGCGTGACCTATAATTCTAGCGTGCACAAATGCATCGTGCATCCTTCGTTGGAGTTATCCAAACCATTTCAAACGGTGTTGAACTAACTTCTCTTTAATAGGTGCAACTCCATGCTTGTCCCGAAAATCATCATTTCTAATTCAGTCTCGTCTGGTATGCCCACAACTCCAACGCGTCATACGCATCTTTACCACGTTAGCTTCTGTATGTGTTGCCTTTTAGTTGACCAACATTCTGCATCATATAACATCGCAGGTATGATTTCTATTCTATATAACTTTCCATTATGTTTCTGAGGGATCTTCTTATCATAGAGAATGTCATGTGCTACTCGTCATTTTATCCATCATGCGCAAATTTTAAAACTAACATCTTCATCAATCTTCCCATCAATCTGCAACTTCTAAATATCGAAAGGATTTTTTGTCGAGTACTATTTGACTGGCCAGAGTGACCTCTTCATCACCTAGCCTGACAACGCTGCACTTATACTTCATGTACTCTGTTTTAGTTCAGATAAGCCCGAAACCCTTTGATTCCAAAGTCTTTCTCCAGAACTTCAGCTGTCTATTAACCTCTATCCTACTTCTATCAATCAACATAACATCATCAACAAAGAGAATACACCAAAGAATCTCATCTTGTATGCCTTTTGTGATTTCATCCATCACAAAGACAAAAATACAGGGGTTCAAAGCCGACTCTTGATGTAATCCTATGTTAACGGGAAAGCCACTGGTCTCACCATCGCATGCTCTAACGCTAGTCACAACCCCATCGTACATGTTCTTGATGAGAGTAGTGTACTATGTTGGGTCCCTCTTCTTTTCAAGCCCCACCACATGATCTTCTTCGGTACTCTATCATAACATTTCTCCAAATCAATAAAAACAAGTTGTAACGTCTCACCCTAAGACCCACTCTAATAAAGAGCATTACTAGGTAATGCTGTCTATTAGGGTGGAGAATAGGGCAAGTTAAGGGTGATCATCCATAAGTTTGCATTAAACGGACATTAAGAATATCGATAAAATGTGCTATCCATTTTTTTCTCGTGGAGCGATACTCTTAATCCCTTATTCAACACAATGTTATGGTGGCTAGGATATAATTCATAACAAATACGAATAATCAACATAACTCACATTACAGAATAGAGCACCCAGCATCAGATTCATATGCATTCCTTATGTCATGTTAGGTGAACTTAAACTTATTATCTCTCACTATTGTTTTGTTCTCAATTCTTTAGATTAAAGAGTGTGAAGAACTTTCTTTTACTCCCTGAATCTCCCTATAAATTGTCTTATCAAGAAAATTACCTCTGTTGTTGACTTTTCAGGCATGAAACCAAATTAATTCTTAAAAACACTAGTCAACCTTCTCAAACGATGTCGCTGACTCTCCAAAAGCTTCATTGTATGCCTCACAAGCTTAATTTCTCTATAGTTTGTGCAACTTTGAATATCTCCTTTATTCTTGAAGATTGGAACTGAAATGCTTCTCCTTCACTCATTTAACATCTTGTTTGATTTGAAAATATTATTAAACAACTTACTTAGTCAGGTTGTCCCTCATCTCCAAAGCATCTCCACACCTCAGTACAGATGTCATCAGGCCCTACCGGCTTGCTTGTTTTCATCCGTTTTAGCGCCTCTTTTATCTCAGCCTCATGAATTCTCCAGGCCAACTGTCTATCGGTGTCGACGACAAAGTCTTCCAACTTGATTGGGGAACTGTCAGTTTCTTCGTTGAAAAATTTATCGAAGTATTCTCGCCATCTATTTTTGTCTCTTTGTCCTTCACAAAAAGTCTTATCATTCTCATCCTTGATGCATTTAACTTGATTAAAGTCTCTTGTTTTCATCTTGCGTAGCTTGGCTATCTTGTAAACGTCTCTTTCACCCTCCGTCCTACTTAGCCTTTGATACAAATCTTCATACGCCTCACCGCTCTTTTTGTAGTTTTCTTAAATACCCCTCCTTCCACGTTCCATGCCCCTTCTCCCATCGCTCTTTCCTTAAATACCCATGAGGAGTCTCCTTTGAGTTGCCACCATCTAGTCCTACTAGTATTAGCTCTCTTATCCTTCACCACCCGAAGAAAAAACACACATATCAATAGTTAATATTATAAGACGACATACTCTCCACATATGACCTTGCAATCAACACAATCTCGTTTGCCGTCTCCAGGTATGACTTTGCAATTAGCACATTCTCTAGATATGACATTGAATACAAAATTTACAAATTCTAATGATCGAGATATTGTTTAACGTCGAATTTCATGAATTTATGATTATGATCCATTTCTCAAATTCCAATTCAAAACTCACATAAAACCTTGAAAAAAAATCATTCAATTCCTTGAAATACAAAATATCAAAATACTTGCGTTACAATTTAAATTTCATGGTCCCCAAAACCGAATAAATATGGAAATGAAGTGACAAAAAGTTTATGCTTAAATGTGTAGAAGCTCAAGCATAAAAATCAATTACACATAAATATATTATTACCATCTTGAACTAAAAATCAATTACGTATAAAAATCAATTTTGACAATTAAAATTAGCTGATGCAAAAATGAAAAACAAATTATTCAAAATCCCACCTTGAACTAATATTTTTTTATTATAGATTGAAAATAAATAATTGAAACTCATAAGGTTCATTTTTTCGATTTGTCAAAAGTATTTGAAATTCCATCAAACTTCAATTTTAATTCCTTTTATCGATTCTAATCGATCCGCAAAATTTATTCAGAGATTTTATGTAGTTTATTGAAAAACATTCTTTAAATAACAATGAAAAAATTCATTATATAGCTCTTGATTGTCGTTTCTTAAACAATCATACTTGATCGTGTTGACATTGAAATTGAAAAATAAAAAATGCTAATTTTTGTTTTCTTAAATTTTATTCTATTTTATTTTCATTAACTAATTAAAGTTCAATGAATTTTATTAATATCAGTATCTACAGCAAAAGGTAAAAAGATTTTGAGTCATATGCCTCGTTGGTTTGAGGCGTGCAAGCCGTATGCTTTATAAGCTTTGTATGCCTCATGATATTGAGGCGTAAGCTTTAAATGTAAAAAGATTTTTGGAATAAGCCTTAAGGCGTTTTACATCTTATTTCATTGAGGTGCTGTGACGGCCCGCCCCGCACCAACCGACATTTACTCCAAAGGTGCGCTGTACACATGTCCAGTTAGCACGGAACGGGTCGTCAGAAGGAAAAAGTGAAGAAGGAAATGAATCAACAAAGAACCTGTAGAATGTCTCACAGCGCATAGAATAAAATATAATAATAACATACTTGACATAAAACTGGTGAGACAATGCATAAGCTGAAACAACTAACATAGCAGCGGAAAATCCAAGTACAGCTTATGATCCAAAGTTAAGCATTATTACAACTTTCCAAACTGTCTCAAAACAAAAGCAAGATGAAGGAGGTACACTACTAATGCCCAAGTAGCGACCACCAACGACACAGGGAGAATATCTATATCATACGTGGAAGCCTCCTGCCCGCCTCCGAATCAGCTACTCGCGCATCACCAGCTAACCTGTCTTTAGTCTGCTCGTGTGAGCACCCAGAGTAATAAGAGGAGACATAAAACTCTGGGTCAGCCATAAAGCCTGGTATGAGCGATAAGCATCTAAATAGAATAATAACAGGTAGACTAAAACATACCTGAACCTGGACCTACAACCAAAGAGTTAGCACTACATACTGTACAACACTCTAAGGTGCCATATCAAACGGTGTAAAGATACGCAAGTGGGGCTGTGCATGTCATAGTGATGGCAAACAATCAAACATAGCATCCATCCTCACATCTCTCACTCAGTGCGTAAAGCATAGGATATTCAGCACTTCGATCACCCAACATACCTTGCTACGATCACTTTGCCCCATGAAGTCATAAATGGCTTCACTGCACTGATAACGTAGCCACTAATCCTTCGCTATGTCCACTTGCCCCATGGAGTTGTTCACCCCATCTACGCTGGCTCATAGCCTTACCAATCCTTTACTATGTCCACTCTGCCCCATGGAGTCATAATGACCCCATTGCACTGGCTCATAGTCTTACTACGCATCACTTTGCCCCTCAAGTCACAATGACTCTACTGCACTGATAACGTAATCTTGCTACCATCACCTTGCCCCTCGAGTCATAATGAATCTACTGCATTGATAAGTAGCCCATCATCCATTTTCAGTGGTGAATCGAAGTTATGAACATCGACAACTCCTTAGCACACGTCCCGCAGCAAAGCCCAACCATGAAGTGAACTCATTGTGTAACACCCCGAATTTCAATTAACACTAATGGTTAGTAATTAAAGTATAATTAATCTCAGATGTGAGAATCAGGGGAAACGGGCTGCGTCATTGCGTTCGTCTCGGAAAAATACGCGAAATAGAGTCCGAGTTTGCGTAAAACGGGTACCGTATGAAAGAGATATGGACGAACGAAGTTAGGCAGAAAAACTCGAAAAACTAGCCAGAATGCACTGGCGCACTTGAAGTGCGCCAACACAAAAATGCACTGGCGCACTTGTGAAGTGCGCCAACACATTTTTACACTGGCGCACTTGGGAAGTGCGCCCGTGTCGAGCCAGAAACCTGCACAGTTTCTAGAGAGTTCTGTGGTTGGGTGCACCAGTTTGGGGTTTGGGCTTGGTCTTAGGGCTGGTTGCTGGAAGGTTCCAAAATCTAAGGGTCCTAATCTAATTTAGGGTTAATCTAAGGGCCTAAAACACTCACCTAATCTATAAATACACCCTAATACTACCCTAATTCATACTAAAAATAGAAATGATGCCACCATGCCGCCAAAATCAAACTTGAGAGGAACCTCCACTAGTTTATGAAGAAAGTTGCAAGCTAATCAACCTCTAATCATCATCTTCTTCTTGTATAGCAACTAGTTCTACTACATAAGTTTGCTAATCTTGGTTTTGGTGAGTTTCTATAGACTTAACAATCAATTGTTAAATTGATTATGATAGGATATGATAAGATATGGCTATGTTTGTGGAATCAATGTGTTTATGCAAGTTTAGTATAGTGTATGTTGTGTGCTATATGCAAGTTTAATGCTATGTTTTATGATGCAAAACACTATGTTGAACATTGATTCATATGTAACATGTTATGCAAGCTATATGGGAGATTATATGCAAGTCTATATGTAACATGTTATGCAAGTTATGTATTTCGTTTTATGCATGCTAAGTATTTGGTTTTATGCATGCTATGTATGTGGTTTTATGCATGCTAAGTATTTGGTTTTATGCATGCTAAGTGTTTGGTTTTATGCAAGTTTGTCTCTTTTTATGATATGCATAATATATGCAAGTTTGTCTCTAAGTATGGCATGTTATGCAAGTTCATATGCAAGTTATGATACATGTTCATATGCAAGTTATGATACATATTCATATGCAAGTTATGATGCAAGTTCATATGCAAGTTATGATACATGTTCATATGCAAGTTATGATGCAAGTTCATATGCAAGTTATGATGCAAGTTCATATGCAAGTTATGATGCAAGTTCATATGCAAGTTATGATGCAAGTTCATATGCAAGTTTATGTGCAAGTTCATATGCAAGTTGTCTCTTTTATGATATGCATAATGCAAGTTTGGGTTAAATACTAGTTGGGTTTAATGTATGTTCATATATGCAAGTTGACACCTTTTGAACCCATGATAAAGTTACATGCTATGTTGGCTAAACCCATGACCTTTGTGATGAATCTTCCCTTTATTATGTCGTGTTATGAGAACGAACTACGTGGGGAACGATGGGGTTAATATGCATGTTAATAAAATGATGTGAAATGGGTATGATTAATCATACCACAAATTAAATGGACGTAATTGGGAATTTACCTATTAAGTTAGGTCTACCCATATTATGGAGTTGGGAATTTACCTATTAAGTTAGGTCTACCCATACTATGGAATTGGGAATTTACCTATTGAGTTAGGTCTACCCATATTCTTAAAAATGTGTAATTAATTAGGCATAATTAATTCAAATTATGGGGGTGATTAATTAGGTGTAATTAATCAACTAAGACACGAGGTTGGACCCTTTTGTAGCGGAAGTCTGCCCGGAACCGACCGGCCATCCAGCAGCTACAAATGATTGGCCCAATGTGAGAGGTCTTAGTCATAAATTAAATACGTGATTAAAGTAAAGACACGAGGTTAGACCTTTTTATGACAGAAGTCTGCCCGGAACCAACCGGCATATCCAGCAGTCATAAAAGATGGTCTAATGTGAGAGGTCTTTATGAGGTCATGATCTTAATTAATTAAGAAACACTTAACCATATTAGCATGTAGAGGGACATGAGGGGTTAAGTGGGTGCCTTGGGTGGCATGTGGAAATCTAGTGGGTTGCCTTGGGTGGCAATAGAAAATACGATTAGAATACTTAACCAAAGAGGAACATGTAATTAAACATGGGTAAAGGGTTAAGTAAGTGCTTTGGGTGGCATGTGGAAATCTAGCGGGTGCCTTAAGTGGCAATTGATATATGATTAGATGACTTAACCAAACCTTAACATGTAGGTGGGCATGATTATAACAGGGGTTAAGTGGGATACACTAGATAAAATAACAAGCTTAGGTGGTAGCTTGTGGGGGCCCATTTCAACCAATATCCCAAACGTATCTTAGTGGGCTCGACTCTAGTCGAGTGACGGGACACGCATATTGGGCTTGACTATAAGAGGCCAAAATGGGTTAGCGGTGGCAACGCATGACCAACGGGTTTCATATGCATGTGTGGACCCGGGCTGGTAAATAAGACGTTGTTGCATCGTGTAGATATAAGCCGTGCACCGTTAGTTTTATCAGGTTGCCACGTTGGGGAATGGTACACCCCACGGTGGGGCCAGCACGGGTATCTACGTTAGGGAGCCGATCGAATGGGGAGTAGTGTGTACACCTAGTGGATTGTAGGGCCTCGTGGCGTCTACTTAGTCACCTAGGGGTACGCGAGAACTATTAAGTTAATTTTATAAGTCCAGGGGTGGGATCAACCTTTAAGTTAGGAATGACTGGTGTGGTGCAGTGTAGGAATTACCCTTGGGTGGGTAGATCTGGGGTGGTGTAATCCAGTAATTATCCTTGGGTGGATAAATGCGTCTTTTCGGTTATCTTAGTACATCCTGTGTTTAGTTGGCTACTTAGTGTAGCCATTATCCCCAGAGGTACCGTACCTTGTTTATATCATACCCTAATTACTTTAATGATTGTATTGTTAGGGTTATAGGACTCACTCAGACTTATGTCTGACCCCGTTGTTTCTTTATCTTTTTCCCAACCCTCAGGTTTTCAGAGTGGGCCTAGCACTAGTGGGCTTTGATCAGACTGCTTTATCTATCTTTTGGAGCTTGGACTGTGGATGTAAAGCTCAGTTTATCTTTTTTATTATGGCTGTTAGGTTATGTAGTGGGATTATGTACTTTCGTTTTTATCAGGATGGATATTATGTACTTGACTCTTACTTATGGTTTTTGTGTAACCAAACATGTTTTACTTTCCGCTGAAATGAAATGATGTTTTAAATTCTCAAGTATTACTTATATCTGTCTTGTTGTAATTTTTCTGTTCTATATTCACTTAAAATACTCCACCGATGTTATGGCATTCCCTTAGTGAGTGACCGTAGCGGGTGTGGGGTGTTACACGTGGTATCAGAGCTTAAGGTTACCAGAAAAGATAAATTTTTTAGAAAAACTATTTTCTAAGAATATTTTTGAAAGGAGTATTTTCAAAAACATGTCTTTTAAAAGAAAAGTTTTTGAAAGAAAAGCATAATCCCCAATAGCCATATCTATATCTTTCGAATTCTCCGTTTTGAATCTCTTCCTCTCTCGTTTTGAGTTTCCCCTCCGCGTATAGATGACCTTTCTAAGATAGATAAGAACGGAAAACCACTTCAAGGGACTTGGACATTAGTCGGATTAGAAGTTGGTTCAAGAAGGAGGAGGAATGGTAGGTATCTATTGGATAGACGATGGGAGGAAGGCTCAAATAGTTGTTTGGTTAATGAAGGATGAAACCTCATTGGTGGGAGGTTACGAGTGGAGAATGGGAAGAAGAAGGCGAGTAGTTATCCTTTTGGAGGAATGGGACACCGTATTAGGATTGTCCAAAGGGGCATGGGCAAGGTATGGAATCTCCTGGAGGGTAGTTGTATTCCCTCGCGGCTAGTGTACCAGATGGGGATAGGACCGTCTAGGTTGGAATTTGGATTTCTTTATTATCCGGTTCGAACTTTATTAGATTCTGACGCATCGAGTTCGTTTATCTCATCATTGTTAGTTGAGTCACTGCACTTAGACACCAATTTGGTAGATGATCCCTTAGTTGTTTCAAACCCAATTGGGGCTCCATGATGTGTTTGGGTTTGAAAGTTTCTATACTTAGCGTTGAGTTTAGATGTGATGCTTTTTGGGCTTCACGGGCTATGGGTTAGTTCGGGCATGGACTGGTTATCCAGTAGGGGTGCCGTTCTTGATTTTGAAGGGAGATTTGTTAGGCTTATGACCCGCTTGGGTAACACTCTCGAGATCTCTTGTAATCCCATGGAATCTGTTATGCTAAGTTATCTAGAATCACTTGACACGTCGGTCGAGAGTTCGCGATCTGTTAGAGTGGTCCGGGAATACTCGGATGTGTTTGAGGAGGTGAAGGGCTTACCTCCGGAGCGGGAGATTGACTTCCGAATATATCTGGTAGACAATGCTAAACCTGTATCTTTACCAGTGCGCCACATGGCTCCTCGCGAGAGGAGGGAACTCCATAAGCAAGTAGGGGAGTTGCTTGAGAAGGGGTCCATAAGACAAAGTATATCGGAGTGGGGTGCTCCAGTAGTTTTTGCTACGAAGGCGGATGGGTCCCTCAGACTTTGTGTAGGCTAAAGAGAACTAAATAAACTCACAAAGAAGAATAGACACCCATTGCCGAGGATTGATGATCTCTTTGATCAGTTGGTTGGCGCCTCAGTATTTTCGCAGTTGGACTCAGCCACGGGGTTTCGTCAGTTGAGAGTGGCTGAGGATAGTATAGAGAAGATTGCCTTTAGGACTCCGGATGGTTTTATGAGTGGCTGGTGATGCCATTTGGTTAGACGAACGCCTCCGCATACTTTGTTGATTTGATGAGAAGGGTGTTCAGGGAGTACCTAAATAAGTTCGTGATGATCTTGGTGGATGACATCTTGGTCTTTTCTAGGAGCGAAATAAGTTTTCGTATGTGCTCAATAGGTTGAGCAGAGCCCGTTATGGGATAAACGGTGGTTTTGGAGCGAGACTGGCAAGGACATCCAGAGTTGGACAAGGGCTTAATTATTTAGCCGTTTTTACTAGTATCATCTCACGTAGGTCGTCTGAATTCGAAGGAGGTATCCCTTGGGTGTTTGTCTGATATTGGTTTAGGCCTTTGGGGCTTGCATTTGGGGGATGTCGAGTTCGACTAGGGTGGTCTGCGTGAGAGATGGATAGTTGTGACGATTTTGCATGGGAGAATATCCTGATTTTCTCTAGAAGTGGAGAAAAGCATGCCCTACATCTTAGGGAAGTGTTGGAGACTCTTTGAGCGCATTGTCTTAAGACAACAAAGGGGATGGAATTCTTAGCATCCTATGAGTTTGGGATAGCGTATACCCCTGGCAAGGGTAACGTGGTGGCAGACGCCTTAAGCAGAAAAAGGCTGTCTTTGAGTCCATTGTTCGTGGAATGGCGAAGCTTGGAGTTTAATTCTATGTTTGACTTTGGACCTTCCGTTGACTTTGTACCCGGTTTGCTAGCCTCCTTGGAGGTTAGGCCTACTCTTTTGGGGCGGATTGGCGAGGCTCAGCGAGACGACCCACAGTTGGTTGAGTTGGTAAAGAAGCTTATAAGGGGGGAGTCGTCCAGCCATTTGGGTAGATACACCATAGATGATAGGGGATGGTTGCATAGAGACGGTAGACTTTGTGTACCGCAAGATGAGGGTTTGAAGAAGGCTATTTTGGATGATGCACATCGTTCAAGAATGACTATTCATCCCGGTGGAGACAAAATGTACCAAGACATGAAGAGAGTTTTCTTCTGAGCCGGTATGAAGAAAGATGTGGCCGAGTATGTGGCTAGATGCTTAGTGTGCCAACAAGTTAAAGCGGAGCAAAGGAAACCCGGTGGGTTGCTACACCCATTGGAAGTTCCGCAATGGAAGTGGGATAGTGTCTCGATGGATTTCATCGATGGGTTACCAAGATCGAGGAAGGGCAATACGGGAATTTGGGTTGTGGTAGACAGACTTACCAAGAGTGCCCATTTTATACCCGTGAAGAGTAAGAGGACCGCTCCATGGCTTGCTTCAGTCTATGTTAGAGAGATTGTTAGATTGCATGGCGTACCATCCAGCATTGTGAGTGATCGAGATCCTATCTTCACTAGTGAGTTTTGGAGAAGTTTGCAAGAGGCGGTAGGGACTCAGTTGTGTTTGAGCACCGCATATCATCCTCAGACGGACGGTCAGACCGAGAGGGTGAACCGTATCTTAGAAGATCTCTTGAGGCTTTGTATCTTGGATTTTGGAGGTACATGGGAAGAACATCTTCCTTTGGTGGAGTTCGCATACAATAACAGCTTTCAGTCTAGTATGGGCATGGCACCTTTCGAAGCTCTTTATGGAAGGCCTTGTCGATCTCCTACATGTTGGTGGGAATCTACGGATAAGATCTTTCTTGGGCCAGATATGGTTAGAGAGACTTCAGAGAAGATTGATTTGATTCGAAGAAGGATGAAGGCAGCGCAAGATAGACAGAAATCTTATGCGGATCGGAGAAGGACGGATCTTGAGTTTGAGGTTGGGGACATGGTTTTTGTCAAAGTATCTCCGTTGAGAAATGTTGTTCGCTTTGGGTCCATTGGGAAGTTAGCACCGAGGTTTGTTGGGTCGTTTCCTATTAAGGAAAGGATTGGACGGATGGCATATAGGGTGGAGTTGCCCGACAGACTTAGTGGTGTTCATGATGTATTCCATGTATCACATTTGAGGAAGTGCTTACATGAGACCGCAGAGGTGGTAGAGCCGAGCTAGCTTAGAGATGTAGAGGTAGAGCGTGATGCGACGATTCGACGAGCTCCTACTCGCATCCTTGGGTCAGAAACTAGGAAGTTGAGGAACAGAGAAGTTCAGCTAGTTAAAGTGCAATGGGGAGAAGACGAAAGCAATGCTACTTGGGAGACGGAAGCGAAGATGCGTTCTTTGTACCCATTTCTTTTTGAGAGTATGTCTTTTAACTTCTCCTTTATCGCTTGTCTAGTACTTATCTTATCTTTAGTATATCCTCTCGCTAGTACCTATGACCTTTAGATAGGGTAAATCTATGGTTGAAACATGTGTTTGAGACATGTTATGTTTGATGGATGCGTGTGGATGCAAGTGGTTGCTAGTGGTTGCTCGTGGATGCATATACACACACTCTAGACACTAGATCGACTCAATCACTTCATATGGCATATTGCATAAAATTGTGTGTAGGAAGCTATATTTATGGATGTATAATGATTGTGTTATCATATGGATGATGCATTTTTGTGTATGGTTGTGCACGCATATAGAAATTGTATGTGTCAATAGGGTTTCGCATACATATTGGATGCATGGCACTATCATGGTTTGCATTAAGAAGGTCGACTGAATCAGTAGACCGCCTGATTTTGCATTAGTATACGGACATATACACACACTTTCTGCATATGTTCATACATCATTAGAAGTTTCTAAGGATAATGGTTGCTTGTGGTTGATGGTTTAGTAGATGGTTGTTTGGTTGGTAGGATACGTTCTCCTTGACTTAGAGATTTCGAGGACGAAATCCTTTAAGTAGGGGAGAATGTAACACCCCGAATTTAAATTAACACTAATGGTTAGTAATTAAAGTATAATTAATCTCAGATGTGAGAATCAGGGGAAACGGGCTGCGTCATTGCGTTCGTCTCGGAAAAATACGCGAAATAGAGTCCGAGTTTGCGTAAAACGGGTACCGTATGAAAGAGATATGGACGAACGAAGTTAGGCAGAAAAACCCGAAAAACAGCCAGAATGCACTGGCGCACTTGTGAAGTGCGCCAACACAAAAATGCACTGGCGCACTTGTGAAGTGCGCCAACACATTTTTACACTGGCGCACTTGGGAAGTGCGCCCGTGTCGAGCCAGAAACCTGCACAGTTTCTAGAGAGTTCTGTGGTTGGGTGCACCAGTTTGGGGTTTGGGCTTGGTCTTAGGGCTGGTTGCTGGAAGGTTCCAAAATCTAAGGGTCCTAATCTAATTTAGGGTTAATCTAAGGGCCTAAAACACTCACCTAATCTATAAATACACCCTAATACTACCCTAATTCATACTAAAAATAGAAATGATGCCACCATGCCGCCAAAATCAAACTTGAGAGGAACCTCCACTAGTTTATGAAGAAAGTTGCAAGCTAATCAACCTCTAATCATCATCTTCTTCTTGTATAGCAACTAGTTCTACTACATAAGTTTGCTAATCTTGGTTTTGGTGAGTTTCTATAGACTTAACAATCAATTGTTAAATTGATTATGATAGGATATGATAAGATATGGCTATGTTTGTGGAATCAATGTGTTTATGCAAGTTTAGTATAGTGTATGTTGTGTGCTATATGCAAGTTTAATGCTATGTTTTATGATGCAAAACACTATGTTGAACATTGATTCATATGTAACATGTTATGCAAGCTATATGGGAGATTATATGCAAGTCTATATGTAACATGTTATGCAAGTTATGTATTTCGTTTTATGCATGCTAAGTATTTGGTTTTATGCATGCTATGTATGTGGTTTTATGCATGCTAAGTATTTGGTTTTATGCATGCTAAGTGTTTGGTTTTATGCAAGTTTGTCTCTTTTTATGATATGCATAATATATGCAAGTTTGTCTCTAAGTATGACATGTTATGCAAGTTCATATGCAAGTTATGATACATGTTCATATGCAAGTTATGATACATATTCATATGCAAGTTATGATGCAAGTTCATATGCAAGTTATGATACATGTTCATATGCAAGTTATGATCCAAGTTCATATGCAAGTTATGATGCAAGTTCATATGCAAGTTATGATGCAAGTTCATATGCAAGTTATGATACATGTTCATATGCAAGTTATGATGCAAGTTCATATGCAAGTTATGATGCAAGTTCATATGCAAGTTTATGTGCAAGTTTATATGCAAGTTGTCTCTTTTATGATATGCATAATGCAAGTTTGGGTTAAATACTAGTTGGGTTTAATGTATGTTCATATATGCAAGTTGACACCTTTTGAACCCATGATAAAGTTACATGCTATGTTGGCTAAACCCATGACCTTTGTGATGAATCTTCCCTTTATTATGTCGTGTTATGAGAACGAACTACGTGGGGAACGATGGGGTTAATATGCATGTTAATAAAATGATGTGAAATGGGTATGATTAATCATACCACAAATTAAATGGACGTAATTGGGAATTTACCTATTAAGTTAGGTCTACCCATATTATGGAGTTGGGAATTTACCTATTAAGTTAGGTCTACCCATACTATGGAATTGGGAATTTACCTATTGAGTTAGGTCTACCCATATTCTTAAAAATGTGTAATTAATTAGGCATAATTAATTCAAATTATGGGGGTGATTAATTAGGTGTAATTAATCAACTAAGACACGAGGTTGGACCCTTTTGTAGCGGAAGTCTGCCCGGAACCGACCGGCCATCCAGCAGCTACAAATGATTGGCCCAATGTGAGAGGTCTTAGTCATAAATTAAATACGTGATTAAAGTAAAGACACGAGGTTAGACCTTTTTATGACAGAAGTCTGCCCGGAACCAACCGGCATATCCAGCAGTCATAAAAGATGGTCTAATGTGAGAGGTCTTTATGAGGTCATGATCTTAATTAATTAAGAAACACTTAACCATATTAGCATGTAGAGGGACATGAGGGGTTAAGTGGGTGCCTTTGGTGGCATGTGGAAATCTAGTGGGTTGCCTTGGGTGGCAATAGAAAATACGATTAGAATACTTAACCAAAGAGGAACATGTAATTAAACATGGGTAAAGGGTTAAGTAAGTGCTTTGGGTGGCATGTGGAAATCTAGCGGGTGCCTTAAGTGGCAATTGATATATGATTAGATGACTTAACCAAACCTTAACATGTAGGTGGGCATGATTATAACAGGGGTTAAGTGGGATACACTAGATAAAATAACAAGCTTAGGTGGTAGCTTGTGGGGGCCCATTTCAACCAATATCCCAAACGTATCTTAGTGGGCTCGACTCTAGTCGAGTGACGGGACACGCATATTGGGCTTGACTATAAGAGGCCAAAATGGGTTAGCGGTGGCAACGCATGACCAACGGGTTTCATATGCGTGTGTGGACCCGGGCTGGTAAATAAGACGTTGTTGCATCGTGTAGATATAAGCCGTGCACCGTTAGTTTTATCAGGTTGCCACGTTGGGGAATGGTACACCCCACGGTGGGGCCAGCACGGGTATCTACGTTAGGGAGCCGATCGAATGGGGAGTAGTGTGTACACCTAGTGGATTGTAGGGCCTCGTGGCGTCTACTTAGTCACCTAGGGGTACGCGAGAACTATTAAGTTAATTTTATAAGTCCAGGGGTGGGATCAACCTTTAAGTTAGGAATGACTGGTGTGGTGCAGTGTAGGAATTACCCTTGGGTGGGTAGATCTGGGGTGGTGTAATCCAGTAATTATCCTTGGGTGGATAAATGCGTCTTTTCGGTTATCTTAGTACATCCTGTGTTTAGTTGGCTACTTAGTGTAGCCATTATCCCCAGAGGTACCGTACCTTGTTTATATCATACCCTAATTACTTTAATGATTGTATTGTTAGGGTTATAGGACTCACTCAGACTTATGTCTGACCCCGTTGTTTCTTTATCTTTTTCCCAACCCTCAGGTTTTCAGAGTGGGCCTAGCACTAGTGGGCTTTGATCAGACTGCTTTATCTGTCTTTTGGAGCTTGGACCGTGGATGTAAAGCTCAGTTTATCTTTTTTATTATGGCTATTAGGTTATGTAGTGGGATTATGTACTTTCGTTTTTATCAAGATGGATATTATGTACTTGACTCTTACTTATGGTTTTTGTGTAACCAAACATGTTTTACTTTCCGCTGAAATGAAATGATGTTTTAAATTCTCAAGTATTACTTATATCTGTCTTGTTGTAATTTTTCTGTTCTATATTCACTTAAAATACTCCACCGATGTTATGGCATTCCCTTAGTGAGTGACCGTAGCGGGTGTGGGGTGTTACATATTGGTTCCCAATTGGATCCTGAGCTCTAACTTCCCATATTGGACTACCTTTGCATCTCGGGTTATTGGTCAATACTGGGTCGGGTCGGATTCCCTTTCAAGCCATCGGTTCAGGTCGGGTCTACTACGTTGCGTCGGTTCATGGTCTTCCTCTGGTAACTGTTCGGTTCGGGTCCACTCCATCGCGTCGGTTCGGGTCGGGTGTCCCACTTCGGGTCGGGTCGGGTTGCCATCTCCCATTCAGTTCGTGCTCCAGTTCCCGTGCTTCGTCTGGTCCCGTTCCCTCTTCTAATCCGATCTGATCCCTTCACCATACTCCGGTCCGAGCCCTTCGTCCTTAAGCCGATCCGATCCCCAGCTTAACCAACATGGCCTTCCTTTTTGCCAGGGTTCTCAAGTGTTAGGTTCCGATCCGATCGAATCCCTTGCCCTGTTCAACTTATCCGATCCGATCCACCATATCCGATCTGATCCGATCCTGCACTGTTTCCTGAAGCTTTTCCAGCAAGTGTTTACGCCATTCGACGACGTTTTCGACCATTCTAACTATTGAAATCAATCACAAAGCATATCATACAGTCATAGCAACATGCATAATCAACCACAAACATCAAAACATCAATATGATAGGTTAAAATGGATCAAACATACCCAAAACCCCATATTTCCCCTTAAGCATGTTTAGGTGAAACTAATGATAGGATTAGCAAAACTTAACCAAATTGACCCAAATTCATATCAGAGGTCTAAAACATCATTTAAGAATTTATGAACATTTTTCCAGAATTTTATCAAGTTTAAATTCGCTAATTAACACTAATTACCCTTAATTAGCCATAATTAGTGCAAGACTATGCAAATCACTCACCTTAGCCACAAATAAACTAAGATCTGAAATAAATCTCTAATTTGATGCAAATCCCAATGCTAAACAGCGGCTCCAATGTTGATTTGGTGTAGATCTTCCTTGATTTGATGTTGCTAAGCTTAATCCTTGATCAAAAGATGATTTGGAGGTGATTTAGAGGTTGGAGGCCATTTTTAGGGTTTCTTGGAGATAAGTGGAGGCTAGAAAACTGAAATGGAATGATTTTCTAACTCATTTCAGCCTCCCCATAACCCTAATCTCGAAATGGGTTACGGCCTATTCACTAATCACCCTATTTGGTCCGGTTAAGCAGTTTTTCACCTTACAAACCTTATTTCAGTCATATCTCCCAAACGGTAAGTCCGTTTGGCTAATATGACCACTCTACAGAAAGGTAAACCATCAAACGAATCTAATGGAAGTGGTTTCAGGTCAAAATTCCTTTCCAATCAAAAGTTATGGCCAAAACAAGATCAACTAGGGGCAAAACGGTCATTTAAAAATCGACAAAAATCATGAACATGGGAAATGACTCTAATAGATGTTTCCCAAAGTTACATGACCATACGACTTCATACGGGAAAGAAATAAATATTCTACGATCCTCCGATGCGTAGAATGCGGGTTGTTACATTCTCCCCCCCTTAAGAAATTTCGCCCCCGAAATTCCCTAACCAAAACACACAAAAGGGTCCCGCATGCCTATCAATCATAAAACAACAATCAAACATGCAAAACAAGTAAGACAAGTCTATCCTAGCATGCGGAATAACTAAATTGTAAAGTAAATCTTACCAGGCAAAGAGTTCTGGATATGCCTTCCTAATGCTCTCCTCTGTCTCCCAAGTACAGTCATCCTCGTTCTCGCCCCACTGAACCTTGACTAGCTTCACCGTCTTCCTACGAAGTTGCTTCGTATCGTGTCCCACAATACGAATCGGCTTGCGGTTCCCAACCGCCTCGGGTTCTACTTCGAAGTCCTCTAACTGATCAGGTGAAATAGTCATATCTGAGTTGTGAACGAACTTCCTTAGTTGGGAAACATGAAATACATTGTGAACTCCCGCCATCTTTTCTGGTAAGCCAACTCTATATGCCAAATTCCCGACTAGTTCAAGAACAGGGAATGGGCCAACAAATCTTGGTGCCAACTTGCCTCTCCTGCCAAATCGTATCACACTTTTCAACGTAGAAATCTTGACAAACACCAACTCACCAATGGAGAATTTTAAGTCTCTTCTCCTCTTATCAGCATAACTCTTCTGCCTATCTTGGGCAGCCTTCATGCGTTGTTGAATGGTCTTAATCTTATCTGAGGTTTCCCTCACCACATCTGGTCCAAGCATGAACTTCTCGCCAGTCTCTATCCAACGTGATGGTGAGTTGCACGGTCTTCCGTACAAAGCTTCATATGGAGCCATACCGATACTGGATTGGTAGCTATTATTATATGCAAACTCTACTAGATGCAAATGGTCATCCCATGATCCACCAAAATCCAATACACATGCTCTCAAGAGATCTTCCAATATACGATTCACCCTCTCCGTCTGACCGTCGGTCTGAGGATGATATGCGGTACTGAGATGCAATTCTGACCCTAGAGCCTCTTGTAAGCTCTTCCAAAACCCACTAGTGAACAATGGGTCTCGGTCACTCACAATGCTTTTAGGTACTCCATGAAATCTCACTACCCACTTCATATACAAATCTGCTAACTTAGCTGCCGTTCTGGTCGATTTGACTGGTATAAATCTTGCGCTTTTAGTCAATCGATCCACAATTACCCAAATGCTATCATGTCCCGTCCTAGTCCTCGGTAAACCATCGATGAAATCCATCGAGACTTGCTCCCATTTCCATTCGGGAATTTCTAATGGTTGCAACAAACCACTAGGTTTCTTTTGCTCGGCTTTAACTAGCTGGCAATTCGTGCATTGGGATATAAACTTCCCAACGTCTCTTTTCATCCCTTCCCAGTAGTAAGTCTACTTCATGTCTCGATACATCTTATTACCACCGGGATGTATAGTTTGTCTTGAGTGATGACATTCTCAAAGCACTTCATCTCTCAAACCATTCACGTTGGGTACAACTAGTCTTCCGTTCTTTCTAAGCCATCCATCTCTATCAAGCCCATACAAATTCATCTCCTCACCGTCGATGTCCATCTCTAACTTGGAGATGATTTCCAATAGATTAGGATCGTCCCTCTGGCTGGAACCAATCCGCTCTATCAAAGTGGGTCTGATCGCCAAACTAGCTAGCATAACTGGATCCAATTCGCACTTTGGTCTGAAATCAAACCCCGCGATATACTCCACTTGCTTCCATTCAAGAAACATAGCCCCTAAACTGGCATGTCTCCTACTCAATGCATTGGCTACCGCATTACCTTTCCCAGGTGTGTATGCGATATCGAAATCATACGAAGCCAAGAACTCTAACCATCTCTGCTGATGGAGATTCAGATCTTTCTGAGAGAAGAGATACTTTAACGATTTATGATCGGTAAACAACTCAAACCTTTCTCCCAAGAGATAATGTCTCCACATCTTCAGCGCAAACACGATCGCTGCTAATTCCAAATCATGGGTAGGGTACTTCTTCTCATGCGGCTTTAGTTGTCAACTAGCATAAGCTACAACCCTACCTCCTTGCATCAATACAGCACCTAATCCGGTACCACAAGCATCTGTGTATACCGTCATCTCTTCATTCACTTTACGGATGACTAATACTGGCGCACGCGTCAACTTTTCTTTTAGACTCTTGAATGCCTTCTCATACACTCCGTCCCAGACGAAGGACTGATTCTTCTTGGTCAACTGAGTCAACGGTGCTACTATCCTGGAGAAGTCCTGGGTAAACTTACGATAATATCCAGCTAACCCCAAGAAACTTCTTACATCTGTTGCATTCTTGGGCGTAGGCCAATCCTGTATCGTAGCCACTTTCGCAGGGTCCACGACAATACCATTCTCGGAAACAACATGACCCAAGAATCTCACTTCCCTTCTCCAAAAATGACACTTAGAGAATTTTGCTTTCAACTGGTGTTTCCTCAACACCTCCATCACTATCCTCAAGTGTCCCTTGTGTTCCTCCTCTGTCCTTGAGTAAACAAGGATATCATCTACGAACACAAGAACAAACTTATTCAATTGATCTCTGAATACTCGATTCATAAGATCCACAAAGTAGGCTGGTGCATTGGTCAACCCAAATGGCATGACCAACCACTCATAAAATCCAGACGGCGTCCTAAATGCCGTTTTCGGAACACTCTCATCCGCTACTCGGAGCTGATGAAATCCTGTCGCGAGGTCCAACTTGGAGAACACTCTTGCTCCTTCCAGTTGATCAAACAAATCATCTATCCGCGGTAGAGGATACTTATTCTTCCTCGTTACCTTATTCAACTCGCGATAGTCCACACACAAACGAAAGGAACCATCTGCCTTAGTGGCAAACACAACTGGTGCTCCCCACTTGGAGACACTTCTTCTAATAAATCCCTTCTTCAAAAGATTGCTGACTTGCACCCCGAGCTCTCGCTGCTCCCTTGGTGCCATACGATGAAGTGGCATCACTATAGGTCTGGCATCTTTCACTAAATCAATACGGAACTCAATCTCTCGGTGTGGTGGAAGCCCGGTCACCTCCTCAAAGACGTCCGGATACTGGCCAACCACGGGCACATCTGACAGCTCATCCTGCGGGATGTCGAGGGAATTTACAAAACTAGCCATTACCCCATCATTAGGTAGACTACCAAACACTACCCTCCGCCCATCATCCGCCCTAACTGTCACCAAAAAGCTCTCACAGTCTACCACCACCCCGTATCTTTGGAGCCAATCGACTCCCAATATAATGCCATACCCAGTAAAGCCCAAAACAAAGCAATCACAAACAAACATACATCCATGACTCGATAAGACCAAGTTCCTGCAAATCATACTAAGGCTAGTCGAACCACCATTCGGGTTCGTCACAACCAATGGTCTATCGACTATCTCGGGTTCCAGTCCCAACCTATCTAACAGGTCACTAGACATGAAGGAACGGGAAGCCCCAGTATCAAACAAAACTCGAACTGGTACATCATAAATAGAAAGCATACCTTGAATAACGACATTCTTTCCTTTCTCCGCCGCAGTTGGGGCATTCGATGAAGAAGGAACAACTTCAATAGCATATGCTTTCACAATCTGTTTCTACTTAAGAGGTTGCGGACACTTATCCTTATGATGTCCCACTTGACCACAGTCGTAGCACTTCCTTTCCGCTGGCTTGGCCCGACATTCTTTAGCATAATGACCCTTCTTACCCCAGCTGAAGCACTCAACATCCTTCTTGTTCTTTTTCTGGCCACCCTTAGATTGGTCCTGCTTCCTCTTATTCTGAGAGTTATTCTTGCCTCCACCGCCTACTTGCGGCTTTGGCCCTTCTGCAGATGTAGCCTCAGTCTTTGGCTTAGGGTAAAGACTCTCTGATCTCAAAGCTTTCCCCACAATCGATTCAAAAGTCTCATCGATGTGGTTGATAAGCCTTTCCCCCAAGTATCCATCCAAACCAGTAATGAACTTCTCATTCTTCTCCTCAGGAGTATCGATAAGGGATAGTCCATACTTCGATAAGGTGTCGAACTCAGCAATATAGTCAAAGACTGCCCTACCACTCTGCTTGAGTTCCAAGAATCTCTTAAACAACACTGACTTCTGGGCAGCTGGAATGAACTTCTCGCTAAAGCGAGCCTTGAACTGATCCCAAGTAACCTGATCTTCTGGAGTAGCTGTTCTAATGGCATTCCACCAATTCATCGCTCGCCCTTGCAGCTGACGAGACGCTAGCCTTATCTTCATCGCATCCTCAAGACCCAAGTCATCGAAGATACGGTCGCAGCTATCCATCCAATCTTGAACATATGTGGCCGACTCCGTCCCGTGGAACGGCTTCCCACCAAGGTTAGTGTAATCCTTGCACAACTTGGCGAAATCGACCTTAGGCGCCTGCACTACTGGGCCAACACCAACTCCGGGATTAGGAACTGCCCCTTGCACTTCTCTAAGAATGTCCCTCATGAGGTCAGTAAACATCGCCCTCATGTCAGCAGCATTCCCATTATTGGCTCCCCTACCAGCACCTCTAGCATATCGGCTCATCGTCAATCTGTAAAAGGGGAAACGATTAACGACCCCATAGTGGTGCTAGTGCAGTGCGACTTCATTCTTATACTACTAACAGCATATACATATAGCTTTTGAAAACCAATGTAATCACAAATACGCTCTCCCATATACGTACTATCTCTCCCTAGTGTCTTTCCCTAGGTTAACTATGCAACCTAGAGCTCTGATACCAAATGTGACAGCCCGCCCCGCACCAACCGACATTTACTCCAAAGGTGCGCTGTACACATGTCCAGTTAGCACGGAACGGGTCGTCAGAAGAAAAAGTGAAGAAGGAAATGAATTAACAAAGAACCTGTAGAATGTCTCACAGCGCATAGAATAAAATATAATAATAACATACTTGGCATAAAACAGGTGAGACAGTGCATAAGCTGAAACAACTAACATAGCAGCGGAAAATCCAAGAACAGCTTATGATCCAAAGTTAAGCATTATTACAACTTTCCAAACTGTCTCAAAACAAAAGCAAGATGAAGGAGGTACACTACTAATGCCCAAGTAGCGACCACCAACGACACAGGGAGAATATCTATATCATACGAGGAAGCCTCCTGCCCGCCTCCGAATCAACTACTCGCGCATCACCAGCTAACCTGTCTCTAGTCTGCTCGTGTGAGCACCCAAAGTAATAAGAGGAGACATAAAACTCTGGGTCAGACATAAAGCCTGGTATGAGCGATAAGCATCTAAACAGAACAATAACAGGTAGACTAAAACATACCTGAACCTGGACCTGCAACCAAAGAGTTAGCACTACATACTGTACAACACTCTAAGGTGCCATATCAAACGGTGTAAAGATACGGAGGTGGGGATGTGCATGTCATAGTGATGGCAAACAATCAAACATAGCATCCATCCTCGCATCTCTCACTCAGTGCGTAAAGCATACGATATTCACCACTTCGATCACCCAACATACCTTGCTACGATAACTTTGCCCCATGAAGTCATAAATGGCTTCACTGCACTGATAACGTAGCCACTAATCCTTCGCTATGTCCACTTGCCCCATGGAGTTGTTCACCCCATCTGCGCTGGCTCATAGCCTTACCAATCCTTTACTATGTCCACTCTGCCCCATGGAGTCATAATGACCCCACTGCACTGGCTCATAGTCTTACTACGCATCACTTTGCCCCTCAAGTCACAATGACTCTACTGCACTGATAACGTAATCTTGCTACCATCACCTTGCCCCTCGAGTCATAATGACTCTACTGCACTGATAAATAGCCCATCATCCATTTTCAGTGGTGAATCGAAGTTATGAACATCGACAACTCCTTAGCACACATCCCGCAGCAAAGCCCAACCATGAAGTGAAATCATTGGTTCCCAATTGGATCCTGAGCTCTAACTTCCCATATTGGAATGCCTTTGCATCTTGGGTTATTGGTCAATACTGGGTCGGATTCCCTTTCAAGCCATCGGTTCGGGTCGGGTCCACTACGTTGCGTCGGTTCATGGTCTTCCTCTGGTAACTATTCGGTTCGGGTCCACTCCATCGCGTAGGTTCGGGTCGAGTGTCCCACTTCGGGTCAGGTTGGGTTGCCATCTCCCATTCAGTTCGTGCTCCAGTTCTCGTGCTTCGTCTGGTCCCGTTCCCTCTTCTAATCTGATCTGATCCCTTCACCGTACTCCGGTCCGAGCCCTTCGTCCTTAAGCCGATCCGATCCCCAGCTTAACCAACATGGCCTTCCTTTTTGCCAGGGTTCTCAAGTGTTAGGTTCCGATCCGATCGAATCCCTTGCCCAGTTCAACTTATCCGATCCGATCCACCATATCCGATCTGATCCGATCCTGCACTGTTTCCTGAAGCTTTTCCAGCAAGTGTTTACGCCATTCGACGACGTTTTCGACCATTCTGACTATTGAAATCAATCACAAAGCATATCATACAGTCATAGCAACATGCATAATCAACCACAAACATCAAAACATCAATATGATAGGTTAAAATGGATCAAACATACCCAAAACCCCATATTTCCCCTTAAGCATGTTTAGGTGAAACTAATGATAGGATTAGCAAAACTTAACCAAATTAACCCAAATTCATATCAGAGGTCTAAAACATCATTTAAGAATTTATGAACATTTTTACAGAATTTTATCAAGTTTAAATTCGCTAATTAGCACTAATTACCCTTAATTAGCCATAATTAGTGCAAAACTATGCAAATCACTCACCTTAGCCACAAATAAACTAAGATCTGAAATAAATATCTGATTTGATGCAAATCCCAATGCTAAACAGCGGCTCCAATGTTGATTTGGTGTAGATCTTCCTTGATTTGATGTTGCTGAGCTTAATCCTTGATCAAAAGATGATTTGGAGGTAATTTAGAGGTTGGAGGCCATTTTTAGGTTTCTTGGAGATAAGTGGAGGCTAGAAAACTGAAATGGAATGATTCTCTAACTCATTTCAGTCTCCCCATAACCCTAATCCCGAAATGGGTTATGGGCCTATTCACTAATCACCCTATTTGGCCCGGTTAAGCAGTTTTTCACCTTCCAAACCTTATTTCAGACATATCTCCCAAACGGTAAGTCCGTTTGGCTATTATGACCACTCTACGGAAAGGTAAACCATCAAACGAATCTAATGGAAATGGTTTCAGGTCAAAATTCCTTTCCAATCAAAAGTTATGGCCAAAACAAGATCAACTAGGGGCAAAACGTTCATTTAAAAATCGAAAAAAATCATGAACATGGGAAATGACTCTAATAGATGTTTCCCAAAGTTACATGACCGTACGACTTCATACGGGAAAGAAATAAATATTCTACGATCCTCCGATGCGTAGAATGCGGGTTGTTACATTCTCCCCCCCTTAAGAAATTTCGCCCCCGAAATTCCCTAACCAAAACACACAAAAGGGTCCCGCATGCCTATCAATCATAAAACAACAATCAAACATGCAAAACAAGTAAGACAAGTCTATCCTAGCATGCGGAATAACTAAATTGTAAAGTAAATATTACCAGGCAAAGAGTTCTGGATATGCCTTCCTAATGCTCTCCTCTGTCTCCCAAGTACAGTCATCCTCGTTCTCGCCCCACTGAACCTTGACTAGCTTCACCGCCTTCCTTCGAAGTTGCTTCGTATCGTGTCCCACAATACGAATCGGCTTGCGGTTCCCAACCGCCTCGGGTTCTACTTCGAAGTCCTCTAACTGATCAGGTGAAATAGTCATATCTGAGTCGTGAACGAACTTCCTTAGTTGGGAAACTTGAAATACATTGTGAACTCCCGCCATCTTTTCTGGTAAGCCAACTCTATATGCCAAATTCCCGACTAGTTCAAGAACAGGGAATGGGCCAACAAATCTTGGTGCCAACTTCCCTCTCCTGCCAAATCGTATCACGCTCTTCAACGGAGAAATCTTGACAAACACCAAGTCACCAATGGAGAATTTTAAGTCTCTTCTCCTCTTATCAGCATAACTCTTCTGCCTATCTTGGGCAGCCTTCATGCGTTGTTGAATGGTCTTAATCTTATCTGAGGTTTCCCTCACCACATCTGGTCCAAGCATGAACTTCTCGCCAATCTCTATCCAACATGATGGTGAGTTGCACGGTCTTCCGTACAAAGCTTCATATGGAGCCATACCGATACTGGATTGGTAGCTATTATTATATGCAAACTCTACTAGATGCAAATGGTCATCCCATGATCCACCAAAATCCAATATATGCTCTCAAGAGATCTTCCAATATACGATTCACCCTCTCCGTCTGACCGTCGGTCTGAGGATGATATGCGGTACTGAGATGCAATTCTGACCCTAGAGCCTCTTATAAGCTCTTCCAAAACCCACTAGTGAACAACAGGTCTCGGTCACTCACAATGCTTTTAGGTACTCCATGAAATCTCACTACCCACTTCATATACAAATCTGCTAACTTAGCTGCCGTTCTGGTCGATTTGACTGGTATAAATCTTGCACTCTTAGTCAATCGATCCACAATTACCCAAATGCTATCATGTCCCGTCCTAGTCCTCGGTAAACCATCGATGAAATCCATCGAGACTTGCTCCCATTTCCATTCGGGAATTTCTAATGGTTGCAACAAACCACTAGGTTTCTTTTGCTCGGCTTTAACTTGCTGGCAATTCATGCATTTGGATATAAACTTCCCAATGTCTCTTTTCATCCCTTCCCAGTAGTAAGTCAGCTTCATGTCTCGATACATCTTATTACCACCGGGATGTATAGTTAGTCATGAGTGATGACATTCTCGAAGCACTTCATCTCTCAAACCATTCACGTTGGGTACAACTAGACTTCCGTTCTTTCTAAGCCATCCATCTCTATCAAGCCCATACAAATTCATCTCCTCACCGTCGATGTCCATCTCTAACTCGGAGATGATTTCCAATAGATTATGATAGTCCCTCTGGCTGGAACCAATCTGCTCTATCAAAGTGAGTCTGATCGCCAAACTAGCTAGCATAACTGGATCCAATTCGCACTTTGGTCTGAAATCAAACCCCGCGATATACTCCAGTTGCTTCCATTCAAGAAACATAGCCCCTAAACTGGCATGTCTCCTACTCAAGGCATCGGCTACCGCATTACCTTTCTCAGGTGTGTATGCGATATCGAAATCATACGAAGCTAAGAACTCTAACCATATCTGCTGACGGAGATTCAGATCTTTCTGAGAGAAGAGATACTTTAACGATTTATGATCGGTAAACAACTCAAATCTTTCTCTCAAGAGATAATGTCTCCACATCTTCAGCGCAAACACGATCGCTGCTAATTCCAAATCATGGGTAGGATACTTCTTCTCATGCGGCTTTAGCTATCGACTAGCATAAGCTACAACCTTACCTCCTTGCATGAATACAGCACCTAATCCGGTACCACAAGCATCCGTGTATACCGTCATCTCTTCATTCCCTTTAGGGATGACTAATACTGGCGCACGCGTCAACTTTTCTTTTAGACTCCTGAATGCCTTCTCACACACTCCGTCCCAGACGAAGGACTGATTCTTCTTGGTCAACTGAGTCAACGGTGCTGCTATCCTGGAGAAGTCCTGAATAAACTTACGATAATATCCAGCTAACCCCAAGAAACTTCTTACATCTGTTGCATTCTTGGGCGTAGGCCAATCCTGTATCGTAGCCACTTTCGCAGGGTCCACGACAATACCATTCTCGGAAACAACATGACCCAAAAATCTCACTTCCCTTCTCCAAAAATGACACTTAGAGAATTTCGCTTTCAACTGGTGTTTCCTCAACACCTCCATCACTATCCTCAAGTGTCCCTTGTGTTCCTCCTCTGTCCTTGAGTAAACAAGGATATCATCTACGAACACAAGAACAAACTTATTCAATTGATCTCTGAATACTCGATTCATAAGATCCACAAAGTAGGCTGGTGCATTGGTCAACCCAAATGGCATGACCAACCACTCATAAAATCTAGACGGCATCCTAAATGCCGTTTTCGGAACACTCTCATCCGCTACTCGGAGCTGATGAAATCCTGTCGCGAGGTCCAACTGGGAGTACACTCTTGCTCCTTCCAGTTGATCAAACAAATCATCTATCCGCGGTAGAGGATACTTATTCTTCCTCGTTACCTTATTCAACTCGCGATAGTCCACACACAAACGAAGGGAACCATCTGCCTTAGTGGCAAACACAACTGGTGCTCCCCACTCGGAGACACTTCTTCTAATAAATCCCTTCTTCAAAAGATTGCTGACTCGCACCCCGAGCTCTCGCTGCTCCCTTGGTGCCATACGACGAAGTGGCATCACTATAGGTCTGGCATCTTTCACTAAATCAATACGGAACTCAATCTCTCAGTGTGGTGGAAGCCCGGTCACCTCCTCAAAGACGTCCGAATAATGGCCAACCACGGACACATCTGACAGCTCATCCTGCGGGATGTCGAGGGAATTTACAAAACTAGCCATTACCCCATCACTAGGCAAACTACCAAACACTACCCTCCGCCCATCATCCGCCCTAACTGTCACCAAAAAGCCCTCACAGTCCACCACCACCCCGTATCTTTGGAGCCAATCGACTCCCAATATAATGCCATACCCAATAAAGCCCAAAACAAAGCAATCACAAACAAACTTACATCCATGACTCGATAAGACCAAGTTCCTGCAAATCATACTAAGGCTAGTCGAACCACCAATCGGGTTCGTCACAACCAATGGTCTATCGACTATCTCGGGTTCCAGTCCCAACCTATCTACCAGGTCACTGGATATGAAGGAACAGGAAGCCCCAGTATCAAACAAAACTCGAACTGGTACATCATAAATAGAAAGCATACCTTGAATAATGAAATTCTTTCCTTTCTCCGTCGCAGTTGGGACATTCGACGAAGAAGGAACAACATCAATAGCATATGCTTTCACAATCTGTTTCTCCTTAAGAGGTTTCAGACACTTATCCTTATGATGTCCCACTTGACCACAGTTGTAGCACTTCCTTTCCGCTGGCTTGGCCCGACATTCTTTAGCATAATGGCCCTTCTTACCACAGCTGAAGCACTCAACATCCTTCTTGTTCTTTTTCTGGCCACCCTTAGATTGGTCCTGCTTCCTCTTATTCTGAGAGTTATTTTTGCCTCCACCGCCTACTTGCGGCTTTGGCCCTTCTGCAGATGCAGCCTCAGTCTTTGGCTTAGGGTAAAGACTCTCTAATCTCAAAGCTTTCCCCACAATCGATTCAAAAGTCTCATCGATGTGGTTGATAAGCCTTTCCCCCAAGTACCCATCCAAACCAGTAATGAACTTCTCATTCTTCTTCTCAGGAATATCGATAAGGGATAGTCCATACTTCGACAAGGTGTCGAACTTAGCAATATAGTCAGAGACTGCCCTACCACTCTGCTTGAGTTCCAAGAATCTCTTAAACAACACTGACTTCTAGGCAGCTGGAATGAACTTCTCGCTAATGCGAGCCTTGAACTGATCCCAAGTAACCTGATCTTCTGGAGTAGCTGTTCTAATGGCATTCCACCAATTCATCGCTCGCCCTTGCAGCTGACGAGACGCTAGCCTTCTCTTCATCGCATCCTCAAGACCCAAGTCATCGAAGATACGGTCGCAGCTATCCATCCAATCTTGAACATCTGTGGCTGACACCGTCCCGTGGAACGGCTTCCCACCAAGGTTAGTGTAATCCTTGCACAACTTGGCGAAATCGACCCTAGGCGCCTGCACTACTAGGCCAACACCAACTCCGGGATTAGGAACTGCCCCTTGCACTTCTCTAAGCATGTCTCTCATGAGGTCAGTAAACATCGCCCTCATGTCAGCAGCATTCCCATTATTGGCTCCCCTACCAGCACCTCTAGCATATCGGCTCATCGTCAATCTGTAAAAGGGGAAACGATTAACGACCCCATAGTGGTGCTAGTGCAGTGCGACTTCATTCTTATACGACAAATAGTATATACATATAGCTTTTGAAAACCAAAGTAATCACAAATACGCTTTCTCATATATGTACTATCTCTCCCTAGTGTCTTTCCCAGCTCTGATACCAAATGTGACGATACGCCCCGCACCAACCGACATTTACTCCAAAGGTGCGCTGTACACATGTCCAGTTAGCACAGAACGGGTCGTCAGAAGGAAAAAGTGAAGAAGGAAACGAATTAACAAAGAACCTGTAGAATGTCTCACAGCGCATAGAATAAAATATAATAATAACATAATTGCCTAAAACAGGTGAGACAGTGCATAAGCTGAAACAACTAACATAGCAGCGGAAAATCCAAGTACAGCTTATGATCCAAAGTTAAGCATTATTACAACTTTCCAAACTGTCTCAAAACAAAAGCAAGATGAAGGAGGTACACTACTAATGCCCAAGTAGCGACCACCAACGACACAGGGAGAATATCTATATCATACGTGGAAGCCTCCTGCCCGCCTCTGAATCAGCTACTCGCGCATCACCAGCTAACCTGTCTCTAGTCTGCTCGTGTGAGCACCCTGAGTTATAAGAGGAGACATAAAACTCTGGGTCACACATAAAGCCTGGTATGAGCAATAAGCATCTAAACATAACAATAACAGGTAGACTAAAACATACCTGAACCTGGACCTGCAACCAAAGAGTTAGCACTACATACTGTACAACACTCTAAGGTGCCGTATCAAACGGTGTAAAGATACGGAGGTGGGGTTGTGCATGTCATAGTGATGGCAAACAATCAAACATAGCATCCATCCTCACATCTCTCACTCAATGCGTAAAGCATACGATATTCACCACTTCGATCACCCAACATACCTTGCTACGATAACTTTGCCCCATGAAGTCATAAATGGCTTCACTGCACTGATAACGTAGCCACTAATCCTTCGCTATGTCCACTTGCCCCATGGAGTTGTTCACCCCATCCGCGCTGGCTCATAGCCTTACCAATACTTTACTATGTCCACTCTGCCCCATGGAGTCATAATGACCCCACTGCACTGGCTCATAGTCTTACTACGCATCACTTTGCCACTCAAGTCACAATGACTCTACTGCACTAATAACGTAATCTTGCTACCATCACCTTGCCCCTCGAGTCATAATGACTCTACTGCACTGATAAGTAGCCCATCATCCATTTTTAGTGGTGAATCGAAGTTATGAACATCGACAACTCCTTAGCACACGTCCCGCAGCAAAGCCCAACCATGAAGTGAACTCATTGGTTCCCAATTGGATCCTGAGCTCTAACTTCCCATATTGGACTACCTTTGCATCTCGGGTTATTGGTCAATACTGGGTCGGGTCGGATTCCCTTTCAAGCCATCGGTTCGGGTCGGGTCCACTACGTTGCATCGGTTCATGGTCTTCCTCTGGTAACTGTTCGGTTCGGGTCCACTCCATTGCGTCGGTTCGGGTCGGGTTGCCATCTCCCATTCAGTTCATGCTCCAGTTCCCGTGCTTCGTCTGGTCCCGTTCCCTCTTCTAATCCGATCCGATCCCTTCACCATACTCCGGTCCGAGCCCTTCGTCCTTAAGCCGATCTGATCCCCAGCTTAACCAACATGGCCTTCCTTTTTGCCAGGGTTCTCAAGTGTTAGGTTCCGATCCGATCGAATCCCTTGCCCAGTTCAACTTATCCGATCTGAGCCACCATATCCGATCTGATCCGATCCAGCACTGTTTCCTGAAGCTTTTCCAGCAAGTGTTTACGCCATTCAACGACGTTTTCGACCTTTCTAACTATAGAAATCAATCACAAAGCATATCATATAGTCATAGCAACATGCATAATCAACCACAAACATCAAAACATCAATATGATAGGTTAAAATGGATCAAACATACCCAAAACCCCATATTTCCCCTTAAGCATGTTTAGGTGAAACTAATGATAGAATTAGCAAAACTTAACCAAATTAACCCAAATTCATATCAGAGGTCTAAAACATCATTTAAGAATTTATGAACATTTTTCCAGAATTTTATCAAGTTTAAATTCGCTAATTAACACCAATTTCCCTTAATTAAACATAATTAGTGCAAAACTACGCAAATCACTCACCTTAGCCACAAATAAACTAAGATCTGAAATAAATCTCTGATTTGATGCAAATCCCAATGCTAAACAGTGGCTCCAATGTTGATTTGGTGTAGATCTTCCTTGATTTGATGTTGCTAAGCTTAATCCTTGATCAAAAGATGATTTGGAGGTGATTTAGAGGTTGGAGGCCATTTTTAGGGTTTCTTGGAGATAAGTGGAGGCTAGAAAACTGAAATGGAATGATTCTCTAACTCATTTCAGCCTCCCCATAACCCTAATCCCGAAATGGGTTATGGGCCTATTCACTAATCACCCTATTTGGCCCGGTTAAGCAGTTTTTCACCTTCCAATCCTTATTTTAGCCATGTCTCCCAAACGATAAGTTCGTTTGACTATTATGACCACTCTACGGAAAGGTAAACCATCAAACGAATCTAATGGAAGTGGTTTCAGGTCAAAATTCCTTTCCAATCAAAAGTTATGGCCAAAATAAGATCAACTAGGGGCAAAACGGTCGTTTAAAAATCGAAAAAAATCATGAACATGGGAAATGACTCTAATAGATGTTTCCCAAAGTTACATGACCTTACGACTTCATAGGGGAAAGAAACAAATATTCTACGATCCTCCAATGCGTAGAATGCGGGTTGTTACATATGCTACTCGAGACAAGTATTGAGACGAGTTTTTTTAAAACAATGCTCTAAATTTGATGTGTAGATTTTTGATGGTCCGTATAGTTTTTCAATGATGTAGAGGGCTATATTGGAAAATGGGGATGGCCATATTGTATTTTTGGTAAACAGCTTATCTTTTCTAAATTTAATATAAAAGATGTGTGAATCTTTGCCTTTTTAATTTATTCGATCACACTGTCCATTTTCAATTTTGAACGCGATGAACTTTTACAGATTTTTTCACATGATTTTAGGATTTTTCCAATTTAAGTAAATTATTGACTGGTTATGAAGCTCAACTTTTTGGATCTTGTCCCAGGATCAGCGATTATATGCGTGTAGAAAAATAAAAACAAATAGATGGAAAAGTAAAGAATAAAGAAAGAAAAAAGAATAAAAAATAAAAAGGAAGAAAATTCGATGTCAATACTCACCGATATTAGTTTTTTATGTTAGGTACTGGGTACCTATAAATTTTATGTTTCTCTTTATGTTTAAAATAAGTGCAGTTTTCAAAGGAATAAAATAAAATCGGCTGTGCTAAATATTAAGCAAATTCACACTTTATTCAAAATCTATTTGCAATGTGTTCAGAATTACTTACTGGCACAGATTGGATGGACTCATATTTTGTTTGAATTTTATCTAAGACTGGTTTGCACTGTAATAGACTTGAATCTTTTTAAAATCACTTGCGTTGTATTTGAGATGATTTACAGTGGTTTCAGATAAGCTTTTGCGACTTGCAATCTTTTTGAAGTTGGCTTGTCCGCTAACATTTGAATATTATCACCACACATCCAGAAAGCGACTTCAAACTACACATAGTGTAGCATACAAGAAGCAATTTGCTTTAAGCGGGTTCTTTCCTAAAGCGGGGATCCTGCTTCTCTCCATAGTGTAGCATTTCTTTTCGTTTATATTCCCGGTTTCTAGGGTTGGGATTCCCAGTGAATACTCTCCAAGACTAGGAAGTATTGGAATTCAAAGCACTAAAAATGCCCGGTCAGGAAGATGCTGTAAAAATCCTTGATAAATACCGCAAGCAAGTTCAATTGATCATGCAAAGGTCCAATGGAGGGTAAAAATCGTCTCGTAATTCTGGTGAAGTTCATCAAATTTTGTTTTTTAAAATTATTTTGGATAGAAGTATGATATTTAGAAAATTATGAGGCAAATGTTAATACATTATTGATTTTAGTTTTATTGATAACCAATCAGGCTTTTTTAGAAATAAATGTTTACGATGGTGTTGCGGTGAAGCTTAGATTCAGGAGATCTAATAGAGATATGGATTTCATGCCCTGACCAATTTATTGATACTGTGCAGCTTTGCTTCATTGAGTTGTGCCAAATTCAGCATAGTAAAGCTCGATTTCATAAACTTTGGGATGAGTTATGATTGGTATTTTCTCACTTCATTCTTTTTATCGTTTGAGTTGCATTACATAGATTCATGTGATGGTTTGGTTTAACTGGTATTAGAATATGGATTTGCATCACTACTTCTCCATTATATGCAACTAAAGTCTAGACTACTGCTTTTCTGTTAAGTATGCACCGTCGAGTGATTCTTTAATGTCTGTATGAAAATGCTAATGAGTCCTACAATGCAAGGCTGTCAAAATTAAATTTAAATCGTAAATAGCAAAGTTCAAATTTCAAATTGAAATGGGATTTAAATCGTTGATTCAAAATATCCACGTCTTAAGGTTCATATACGTTTTGAAGTTCATTTTGATGCTTAACTTTGAACTTCAATAATTAAACTCAAAACTTAAATTTCTCTCGAATTCCATTTTTTATATTGTTTTAAAAACAATATTACGGGAATAGTGAATCTAAATGTTATGTAACAACGATCGGAACAAAACCCCTCTTACTTGCACGCATATGAGCTAACAAAAGGAATCCCTGATGTTACGTGCATACCAGCTCATATCTGTACACAATTACTTCAATATATTCCATGATGTGGGACTATTGTATTCAAATCATCATTCCTCCTTAACAACATGCGAGGTAATCCTAACAGTCTCCCCCCTTGACTCACATCTTACGAGTATCTTTTGAGAGCACTGTCTTGCCCGCATGGCCCAGTCCGAACCTTCGGCTCTGATACCACTGTTATGTAACAACGATCGGAACAAAGCCCCCCTCACTTGCACGCATATGAGATGGTACACAACTCCCATATAACAAAAGGAATCCATGATGTTACGTGCATACCAGCTCATATTTGTACACAATTCCTTCAATATATTCCATGATGTTGGACTATTGCATCCAAATCATCATTCCTCCTTAACAACATGCGTGACAATCCTAACACTAAATAAGTATATTAAATATGTTTATACGAGTTGAGTTTGTTTTTTATTGTGCTTTTAATTATTTTTGAACTGAATTGTAAATCAGATCGTAAAGGGAGGAAACCGATATGAATAAGGATTTAAATCTTAAGATTTTACCAACAACGGCATAAGGTCAATCTCGGCAACTGCCCCAGTTTTCTTGCGATATAGTAAATTTATTCAATACATATTGATGGATCAATATGTTTATTTTGATCTACAATTTCTGTTAGAACTTTTGCAATTATACAATTGTATTACAAACAGACAGCAACAACAATCAACGTTAATTAATTATGGCACAATCGTCACGTCAAATTGTGATTACAATAATCACAGAAAGCGTAACCGATTTGTACACAAGATTGAAGATAAACATGAAGTATTCTATTTCAGTAATGTCTAAGTCCAGAAATTTTCTGTTTTCTTGAAACAATATTGTCGTCGTATGCATCAATCGACGTAGTTGCAATTTGTTTCTCAGGATAAAACGGACTAACTCCATTGCGTAGTGCCAGCAAACGAAGCTTTGACGAACTGAAGTTGATTACAGGAACTAGATCGGAGGATTACTTTGAAGAAGAAGAAGTAATGCAAGCAGAAAAAGTGAATCCTGTCTTGTTTTGGGCAGTGTATATATAGGCAAGGAGGAGTGCCTGTTCGCATGCTTTAGTAACCGTCGGAATAGGAAATATTGCGACCCTTTAACCACCCGGTTATTAATATGTGTACTTGAGAATTCAATTGGTTGTACTCATTCAGCTAACAGACATTCCTTTCGAATTCTGGACTGAACGGACACACCTTTAAAATTCTAAGAAAAAATATTCTCATGTCAGTGCACTAGCCCAGTCAGCAACCGTCGGCCATATCCAATCAAGAGACCCCAAAAGGCCCAAGGCCCTTATCTTTGACATTTTAATGTATTATTATGTCATGGCCAAGTACACATCCGCATATCATCCCTCTCCTTTCTATTTTACATAAGTCTATTTGGCTTCTAATATATTAGGAGAGATTATGCTAATATTTCTATGATGTGGGACTTTAAATGTTGCTATCTCTTCTTCTTCCCTATCTCTTCTTCTTCCCATCATATCATCCCCCTCCTTTCTATTTTACATAAGTCTATTTGGCTTCTAATATATTAGGAGAGATTGTGCTAATATTTCTATGATGTGGGACTTTAAATGTTGCTATCTCTTCTTCTTCCCTATCTCTTCTTCTTCCCACTTTCGTCTTTCTTTGCTCATTCATTTCCAACAAGCCCCCACATGAATGAGCAGCCAATCTTAGTTTCATGAATCATTTATCACATCGGTTAAAGTAGCACATGTGCCTTGAACTTTCCTAGTGATTACCTATTTGAATCACAGGCGAATCAGTAGACAGAGACTTTCCTTGAACTGTAAGCCTTTTGTATAATTCTAAAGTAGATAACACACGATAAATGTTTCTTATAACCCTTCGTTCTCTGTATGTGTTCGTTTTTGCCTTGAACACTTGTCTGGTCTCATAAGTGCTTAGAGAATTTGGCCTCATATTTCTCTTTGAAGCGGCGCCTTCGCACTTACGTAGGTGATTCTGTAAAGGGTATTCTCTAATTCCTCAAATACATACATCATTAAAAGTACCAGTACTTATCCTTATTCAATATATAATGCACTGACTTATCATAGGAATGGTTTGCGTATAAGAGTGTCATCAAGTTTCTCTTAAACTTCGTTGTCCCTTTGAACCTAGATCTTGGGATCTCCAATCAACTAGGTGGGGTTTCTATTTTAGAAAAACCTTTAGTCTATAGGCCTTAGCCCCATTCCCTTTGATAAGGTTAGAAATTTCTCTCTTGGTAAGCCTTTTGTAAGTAGATCCGCTAAGTTATCTTTAGATCGAATGTAATCTATTGTGATAACCCCATTAGAGAGAAGTTATCTTATCGTTTTATGTCTACGACGAATATGCCTAGATTTACCATTGTATAGTGTACTATTAGCTCTTCGAATAGCTGATTGACTATCACAATGTATACATATTGGAGGCGTAGGTTTGCTCCAATTAGGAATGTCTTCCAAGAAGCTTTGAATCCATTCTGCTTCTTCTGCGGTCTTATCTAGTGCAATAAACTCTGATTCCATCGTAGACCTAGCGATACAAGTCTGTTTGGATGATTTCCATGAAATTGCTCCATTTCCTAATGTGAACACGTATCCACTTGTAGACTTTGTATCATTTGATCCAGTGATCCAATTTGCATCACCGTATCCTTCCACTATTGAAGGATAGTTTGTATAGTATAGACCATAACTCTGTGTATACTTTAGATATCCTAGAACTCTTATTATCGTTTTCCAATAATGCTTACCAGAATTGCTGGTAAATCTACTTAGTTTGCTTACAGCATATGCGATATCATGCCTAGTACAGTTCATAACATACATGATACTTCCTAGTATACGAGAGTATTCCAATTGGTAAATACCATCACCAGTGTTCTTTACCCAATTTTGGTTCATATCTACTGGTGATTTTGCAATAGTTACATTATATTGCTTGAATTTCTCAAGTATTTTGGTGATGTAATGTGATTGAGATAATGCATATCCCTGTGGTGTTCTCAGAATTTTTACACCCAATATCACATCAGCCAGTCCTAGGTCTTTCATATCGAATCTAGAGGACAACTTATCCTTTGTAGATGTTATTATGGCCTTGTTATTGCCTAGGATCAATAGGTCATCAACATAAAGACAAACAATGACATATCCAATATGTGTATGTTTTATATACACACATTTATCTGGTTCATTTATCGTGAATCCATTTGATAACATAGTATTATCAAACTTCTCATGCCACTATTTTGGAGCTTGCTTAAGGCCATAAAATGATTTTACCAGTTTGCAAACTTTATGCTCATTTTCTGAGCTTAGAAATCCTTCAGGTTGTTTAATATAGATTTCCTCCTCTAGTTCACAATTCAAGAATGCAATTTTAACATCCATTTGATGTATTTTCAAGTCATGTATGGATGCAATTGCAATGAGCATTCTGATTGGCGTTATCCTCGTTACAGGTGAATATGTATCGAAATAGTCCAGATCTTCCTTTTATCTAAATCCTTGGACTACCAAACGAGCTTTGTACTTGTCTATTGAACCATCAGGTTTCAATTTCCTTTTAAATATCCATTTATTACCTAAGGCCTTGCATCCTTGATGTAAATCAATCAATTCCCATGTATGATTGGACATAATGGATTCAATCTCATTGTTAATTGCCTCCTTCCAATAAGGGGCATCGCTGGAAGACATAGCTTGTTTGTTTGTCAATGGATCATCTTCTAACATAAATGTATAAAAGTCCGGTCCAAAGGTTTTTAAAGTCCTTGACCTTTTACTTTTTCTTAGTTCCTCCACTTGCTGGCCAATACTACTTTGCTGAGTGTTATTTTGTTCAGCATCCTCAATAGAGTAAGGAACTTCATTTTCCCTTGGTCTCTTAGGTGCATAATTTTCAGTACCATGTTTCAAGGGAAATACATGTTCGAAAAATCTAGCATTTCTCGACTCAATGATGGTATTTTCATGAATATCATAAATTTCAGATTTGTGTACCAAAAATCGATATGTGGCACTGTTTTGTGCATATCCAATGAACACACAATCAATTGTTTTTGGTCCACTTTTGACCTTCTTTGGTTTTGGTACCTCTACTTTGGCAAGACACACCCACACTTTTAGGTATTTGTAGGATGGTGGTCTGTTTTTCCAAAGTTCATGAGGAGATTTAGATATTTTCTTTTGGGGTATTTTATTTAAAATATGATTTGCTGAAAGAATAGCTTCTTCCCAAAAGTTATCTGGCAAGCCAGAGCTAATTAGTAAGGCATTCATCATTTCTTTAAGAGTTCTATTTTTCCGTTCGGCTATACCGTTGAGTTGAGGTGAATACGGGGCTATAGTTTGATGTATAATTCCATGCTCAGCACAGAATTCCTCAAATGGAGACTCATATTCTCCTCCTCTATCACTTCTTAAAGATTTTATTTTCTTGTTGAGTTGATTCTCAACTTCTACTGTAACACCCCGAATTTCGGTTAATGCTAAAATTCACAAATTAAAGTATAATTAATCTCAGATGTGAGAATCAGGGGAAACGGGCTGCGTCATTGCGTTCATCTCGGAAAAATATACGAAATAGAGTCCGAGTTTGCGTAAAACGGGTACCGCATGAAAGAGATATGGACGAACGAAGTTAGGCAGAAAAACCCGAAACAGGCCAGAAATGCACTGGCGCACTTGTGAAGTGCGCCAGCACAAAAATACACTGGCGCACTTGGGAAGTGCGCCCATGTCGAGCCAAGAAACCTGCACAGTTTCTAGAGAGTTCTGTGGTTGGGTGCACCAGTTTGGGGTTTGGGCTTGGTCTTAGGGCTGGTTTCTGGAAGGTTCCGAAATCTAAGGGTCCTAATCTAATTTAGGGTTAATATAAGGGCCTAAAACACTCACCTAATCTATAAATACACCCTAATACTACCCTAATTCATACTAAAAATAGAAATGATGCCACCATGCCGCCAAAATCAAACTTGAGAGGAACCTCCACTATTTTATGAAGAAAGTTGCAAGCTAATCAACCTCTAATCATCATCTTCTTCTTGTATAGCAACTAGTTCTACTACATAAGTTTGCTAATCTTGGTTTTGGTGAGTTTCTATAGACTTAACAATCAATTGTTAAATTGATTATGATAGGATATGATAAGATATGGCTATGTTTGTGGAATCAATGTGTTTATGCAAGTTTAGTATAGTGTATGTTGTGTGCTATATGCAAGTTTAATGCTATGTTTTATGATGCAAAACACTATGTTGAACATTGATTCATATGTAACATGTTATGCAAGCTATATGGGAGATTATATGCAAGTCTATATGTAACATGTTATGCAAGTTATGTATTTGGTTTTATGCATGCTAAGTATTTGGTTTTATGCATGCTATGTATTTGGTTTTATGCATGCTAAGTATTTGGTTTTATGCATGCTATGTATTTGGTTTTATGCATGCTAAGTATTTGGTTTTATGCATGCTATGTATGTGGTTTTATGCATGCTAAGTATTTGGTTTTATGCATGCTATGTATGTGGTTTTATGCATGCTAAGTATTTGGTTTTATGCATGCTAAGTGTTTGGTTTTATGCAAGTTTGTCTCTTTTTATGATATGCATAATATATGCAAGTTTGTCTCTAAGTATGGCATGTTATGCAAGTTCATATGCAAGTTATGATACATGTTCATATGCAAGTTTATGTGCAAGTTCATATGCAAGTTATGATACATGTTCATATGCAAGTTATGATGCAAGTTCATATGCAAGTTATGATGCAAGTTCATATGCAAGTTATGATGCAAGTTCATATGCAAGTTATGATGCAAGTTCATATGCAAGTTATGATGCAAGTCCATATGCAAGTTATGATACATGTCCATATGCAAGTTATGATGCAAGTTCATATGCAAGTTATGATGCAAGTTCATATGCAAGTTTATGTGCAAGTTCATATGCAAGTTATCTCTTTTATGATATGCATAATGCAAGTTTGGGTTAAATACTAGTTGGGTTTAATGTATGCTCATATATGCAAGTTGACACCTTTTGAACCCATGATAAAGTTATAAGCTATGTTGGTTAAACCCATGACATTTGTGATGAATCTTCACTTTTATTATGTCATGTTACGAGAACGAATTACGTGGGGAACGATGGGGTTAATATGCATGTTAATAAAATGATGTGGAATGGGTATGCTTAAGAGTAACATAAATTAAATGGACATAATTGGGAATTTACCTATTAAGTTAGGTCTACCCATATTATGGAGTTGGGAATTTACCTATTAAGTTAGGTCTACCCATACTATGGAATTGGGAATTTACCTATTGAGTTAGGTCTACCCATATTCTTAAAAATGTGTAATTAATTAGGCATAATTAATTCAAATTATGGGGGTGATTAATTAGGTGTAATTAATCAACTGAGACACGAGGTTGGACCCTTTTGTAGCGGAAGTCTGCCCGGAACCGACCGGCCATCCAGCAGCTACAAATGATTGGCCCAATGTGAGAGGTCTTAGTCATAAATTAAATACGTGATTAAAGTAAAGACACGAGGTTAGACCTTTTTATGACAGAAGTCTGCCCGGAACCAACCGGCATATCCAGCAGTCATAAAAGATGGTCTAATGTGAGAGGTCTTTATGAGGTCATGATCTTAATTAATTAAGAAACACTTAACCATATTAGCATGTAGAGGGACATGAGGGGTTAAGTGGGTGCCTTGGGTGGCATGTGTAAATCTAGTGGGTTGCCTTGGGTGGCAATAGAAAATACGATTAGAATACTTAACCAAAGAGGAACATGTAATTAAACATGGGTAAAGGGTTAAGTAAGTGCTTTGGGTGGCATGTGGAAAATCAAGTGGGTGCCTTAAGTGGAAATTGATATATGATTAGATGACTTAACCAAACCTTAACATGTAGGTGTGTATGATTATAAAAGGGGTTAAGTGGGACACACTAGATAAAATAACAAGCTTAGGTGGTAGCTTGTGGGGGCCCATTTCAACCAATATCCCAAACGTATCTTAGTGGGCTCGACTCTAGTCGAGTGACGGGACACGCATATTGGGCTTGACTATAAGAGGCCAAAATGGGTTAGCGGTGGCAACGCATGACCAACGGGTTTCATATGCGTGTGTGGACCCGGGCTGGTAAATAAGACGTTGTTGCATCGTGTAGATATAAGCCGTGCACCGTTAGTTTTATCAGGTTGCCACGTTGGGGAATGGTACACCCCACGGTGGGGCCAGCACGGGTATCTACGTTAGGGAGCTGATCGAATGGGGAGTAGTGTGTACACCTAGTGGATTGTAGGGCCCCGTGGCGTCTACTAAGTCACCTAGGGGTACGCGAGAACTATTAAGTTAATTTTATAAGTCCATGGGTGGGATCAACCTTTAAGTTAGGAATGACTGGTGTGGTGCAGTGTAGGAATTACCCTTGGGTGGGTAGATCTGGGGTGGTGTAATCCAGTAATTATCCTTGGGTGGATAAATGCGTCTTTTCGGTTATCTTAGTACATCCTGTGTTTAGTTGGCTACTTAGTGTAGTCATTATCCCCAGAGGTACCGTACCTTGTTTATATCATACCCTAATTACTTTAATGATTGTATTGTTAGGGTTATAGGACTCACTCAGACTTATGTCTGACCCCGTTGTTTCTTTATCTTTTTCCCAACCCTCAGGTTTCAGAGTGGGCCTAGCACTAGTGGGCTTTGATCAGACTGCTTTATCTGTCTTTTGGAGCTTGCACTGTGGATGTAAAGCTCAGTTTATCTTTTTTATTATGGCTGTTAGGTTATGTAGTGGGATTATGTACTTTCGTTTTTATCAGGATGGATATTATGTACTTGACTCTTACTTATGGTTTTTGTGTAACCAAACATGTTTTACTTTCCGCTGAAATGAAATGATGTTTTAAATTCTCAAGTATTACTTATATCTGTCTTGTTGTAATTTTTCTGTTCTATATTCACTTAAAATACTCCACCGATGTTATGGCATTCCCTTAGTGAGTGACCGTAGCGGGTGTGGGGTGTTACACGTGGTATTAGAGCTTAAGGTTACCAGAAAAGATAAAATTTTTAGAAAAACTATTTTCTAAGAATATTTTTGAAAGGAGTATTTTCAAAAACATGTCTTTTAAGAGAAAAGTTTTTGAAAGAAAAGCATAATCCCCAATAGCCATATCTATATCTTTCGAATTCTCCGTTTTGAATCTCTTCCTCTCTCATTTTGAGTTTCCCCTCCGCGTATAGATGACCTTTCTAAGATAGATAAGAACGGAAAACCACTTCAAGGGACTTGGACATTAGTCGGATTAGAAGTTGGTTCAAGAAGGAGGAGGAATGGTAGGTATCTATTGGATAGACGATGGGAGGAAGGCTCAAATAGTTGTTTGGTTAATGAAGGATGAAACCTCATTGGTGGGAGGTTACGAGTGGAGAATGGGAAGAAGAAGGCGAGTAGTTATCCTTTTGGAGGAATGGGACACCGTATTAGGATTGTCCAAAGGGGCATGGGCAAGGTATGGAATCTCCTGGAGGGTAGTTGTATTCCCTCGCGGCTAGTGTACCAGATGGGGATAGGACCGTCTAGGTTGGAATTTGGATTTCTTTATTATCCGGTTCGAACTTTATTAGATTCTGACGCATCGAGTTCGTTTATCTCATCATTGTTAGTTGAGTCACTGCACTTAGACACCAGTTTGGTAGATGATCCCTTAGTTGTTTCAAACCCAATTGGGGCTCCATGATGTGTTTGGGTTTGAAAGTTTCTATACTTAGCGTTGAGTTTAGATGTGATGCTTTTTGGGCTTCACGGGCTATGGGTTAGTATGGGCATGGACTGCTTATCCAGTAGGGGTGCCGTTCTTGATTTTGAAGGGAGAGTTGTTAGGCTTATGACCCGCTTGGGTAACACTCTCGAGATCTCTTGTAATCCCATGGAATCTGTTATGCTAAGTTATCTAGAATCGCTTGACACGTCGGTCGAGAGTTTGCGATCTGTTAGAGTGGTCCGGGAATACTCGGATGTGTTTGAGGAGGTGAAGGGCTTACCTCCGGAGCGGGAGATTGACTTCCGAATATATCTGGTAGACAATGCTAAACCTGTATCTTTACCAGTGCGCCACATGGCTCCTCGCGAGAGGAGGGAACTCCATAAGCAAGTAGGGGAGTTGCTTGAGAAGGGGTCCATAAGACAAAGTATATCGGAGTGGGGTGCTCCAGTAGTTTTTGCTACGAAGGCGGATGGGTCCCTCAGACTTTGTGTAGGCTAAAGAGAACTAAATAAACTCATAAAGAAGAATAGACACCCATTGCCGAGGATTGATGATCTCTTTGATCAGTTGGTTGGCGCCTCAGTATTTTCGCAGTTGGACTCAGCCACGGGGTTTCGTCAGTTGAGAGTGGCTGAGGATAGTATAGAAAAGATTGCCTTTAGGACTCCGGATGGTTTTATGAGTGGCTGGTGATGCCATTTGGTTAGACGAACGCCTCCGCATACTTTGTTGATTTGATAAGAAGGGTGTTCAGGGAGTACCTAAATAAGTTCGTGATGATCTTGGTGGATGACATCTTGGTATTTTTTAGGAGCGAAAAAAAAAGTTTTCGTATGTGCTCAATAGGTTGAGCAAAGCCCGTTATGGGATAAACGGTGGTTTTGGAGCGAGACTGGCAAGGACATCCAGAGTTGGACAAGGACTTAATTATTTAGCCGTTTTTACTAGTATCATCTCACGTAGGTCGTCTGAATTCGAAGGAGGTATCCCTTGGGTGTTTGTCTGATATTGGTTTAGGCCTTTGGGGCTTGCACTTGGGGGATGTCGAGTTCGACTAGGGTGGTCTGCGTGAGAGATGGATAGTTGTGACGATTTTGCATGGGAGAATATCCTGATTTTCTCTAGAAGTGGAGAAAAGCATGCCCTACATCTTAGGGAAGTGTTGGAGACTCTTTGAGCGCATTGTCTTAAGACAACAAAGGTGGATGGAATTCTTAGCATCCTATGAGTTTGAGATAGCGTATACCCCTGGCAAGGGTAACGTGGTGGCAGACGCCTTGAGCAGAAAAAGGCTGTCTTTGAGTCCATTGTTCGTGGAATGGCGAAGCTTGGAGTTTAATTCTATGTTTGACTATAGACCTTCCGTTGACTTTGTACCCGGTTTGCTAGCCTCCTTGGAGGTTAGGCCTACTCTTTTAGGGCGGATTGGCGAGGCTCAGCGAGACGACCCACAGTTGGTTGAGTTAGTAGAGAAGCTTATAAGGGGGGAGTTGTCCAGCCATTTGGGTAGATACACCATAGATGATAGGGGATGGTTGCATAGAGACGGTAGACTTTGTGTACCGCAAGAAGAGGGTTTGAAGAAGGCTATTTTGGATGATGCACATCGTTCAAGAATGACCATTCATCCTGGTAGGGACAAGATGTACCAAGACATGAAGCGAGTTTTCTTTTTGGGCCGGTATGGAGAAAGATGTGGCCGAGTATGTCGCTAGATGCTTGGTGTGCTAGCAAATGAAAGCAGAGCAGAAGAAACCCGATGGGTTTCTTCACCCATTTGGAAGTTCCGCTATGGAAGTGGGATAGTGTCTCGATGGATTACCGAGATCGAGGAAGGGTAATACAGGAATTTGGGTTGTGGTAGACAGACTTACTAAGAGCGCCCATTTCATACCTGTGAAGAGCAAGAGGACTGCTCCATGGCTAGCTTCAGTATATCTTCGAGAGATAGTTCGATTGCATGGGGTACCCTCTAGTATAGTGAGTGATCAAGATCCTATCTTCACTAGCGAGTTCTGGAAAAGTTTGCAAGAAGCAGTAGGGACTCAATTGTGTCTGAGCACCGCATTTCATCCTCAGACGGACGGCCAGACTGAGAGGGTGAATCGTGTCCTAGAAGACCTTTTGAGGCTTTGTATCTTAGATTTTGGTGGTACATGGGAAGAGCATCTTCCATTGGTGGAGTTCGCATATAATAACAGCTTTCAGTCCAGTATTGGTATGGCTCCTTTTGAAGCTCTTTATGGAAGGCCTTGTCGATCTCCTACATGTTGGTGGGGAATCTACGGATAAGATCTTGCTTGGGCCAGATATGGTTAGAGAGACTTCAGAGAAGATTGATTTGGTTCGAAGAAGGATGAAGGCAGCGCAGGATAGACAGAAATCTTATGCGGATCGGAGAAGGACGGATCTTGAGTTTGAGGTTGGGGACATGGTTTTTGTCAAAGTATCTCCGTTGAGAAATGTTGTTCGCTTTGGGTCCGTTGGGAAGTTAGCACCGAGGTTTGTTGGGCCGTTTCCTCTTAAGGAAAGGATTGGACGGATGGCATATAGGGTGGAGTTGCCCGACAGACTTAGTGGTGTTCATGATGTATTCCATGTGTCACATTTGAGGAAGTGCTTGCATGAGACCGCAGAGGTTGTAGAGCTGAGCTTGCTTAGAGAAGTGGAAGTAGAGCGTGATGCGACTATTAGACGAGCTCCTGCTCGCATCCTTGGGTCAGAGACTAGGAAATTGAGGAATCGAGAGGTCCAGCTAGTTAAAGTGCAATGGGGAGAAGACGAGGGCAATGCTACTTGGGAGACGGAAGCGAAGATGCGTTCTTTGTACCCATTTCTTTTGAGAGTATGTCTTTTAACTTCTCCTTTATCGTTTGTCTAGTACTTATCTTATCTTTAGTATGTCCTCTCATTAGTACCTTTGACATTTAGATAGGGTAAACCTATGGTTGAAACATGTGTTTGAGACATGTTATGTTTGATGGATGCATGTGGATGCAAGTGGTTGCTAGTGGTTGCTCGTGGATGCATGTATACACACTCTAGGCACTAGATCGGCTCAATCACTTCATATTGCATATTGCATAAAATTGTGTGTAGGAAACTATATTTATGGATGTATAATGATTGTGTTATCATATGGATGATGCATTTTGGTGAATGATTGTGCACTCATGTAGATATTGTATGTGTCGATAGGGTTCTCTCGCATACATAATGGATGCATGGCACTTTCATGGTTTGCATATGTTCATACATTAGATAGGGAACATATACACACACTTTTTGCATATGCTCATACATCATTAGAAACTGTTTTAAGGACAATGGATGCCCGTGTTTGATGGATTGAGTAGATGGTTGTTTGGATGGTAGGATATGCATTCTCCTTAGCTTAGAGATTTCGGGGACGAAATCCTTTAAGGAGGGGAGAATGTAACACCCCAAATTTTGGTTAATGCTAAAATTCACAAATTAAAGTATAATTAATCTCAGATGTGAGAATCAGGGGAAACGGGCTGCGTCATTGCATTCGTCTCGGAAAAATATGCGAAATAGAGTCCGAGTTTGCGTAAAACGGGTACCGTATGAAAGAGATATGGACGAACGAAGTTAGGCAGAAAAACCCGAAACAGGCCAGAAATGCACTGGCGCACTTGTGAAGTGCGCCAGCACAAAAATGCACTGGCGCACTTGTGAAGTGCGCCAGCACAAAAATACACTGGCGCACTTGGGAAGTGCGCCCGTGTCGAGCCAGGAAACCTGCACAGTTTCTAGAGAGTTCTGTGGTTGGGTGCACCAGTTTGGGGTTTGGGCTTGGTCTTAGGGCTAGTTTCTGGAAGGTTCCGAAATCTAAGGGTCCTAATCTAATTTAGGGTTAATATAAGGGCCTAAAACACTCACCTAATCTATAAATACACCCTAATTCATACTAAAAATAGAAATGATGCCACCATGCCGCCAAAATCAAACTTGAGAGGAACCTCCACTAGTTTATGAAGAAAGTTGCAAGCTAATCAACCTCTAATCATCATCTTCTTCTTGTATAGCAACTAGTTCTACTACATAAGTTTGCTAATCTTGGTTTTGGTGAGTTTCTATAGACTTAACAATCAATTGTTAAATTGATTATGATAGGATATGATAAGATATGGCTATGTTTGTGGAATCAATGTGTTTATGCAAGTTTAGTATAGTGTATGTTGTGTGCTATATGCAAGTTTAATGCTATGTTTTATGATGCAAAACACTATGTTGAACATTGATTCATATGTAACATGTTATGCAAGCTATATGGGAGATTATATGCAAGTCTATATGTAATATGTTATGCAAGTTATGTATTTGGTTTTATGCATGCTAAGTATTTGGTTTTATGCATGCTATGTATTTGGTTTTATGCATGCTAAGTATTTGGTTTTATGCATGCTATGTATTTGGTTTTATGCATGCTAAGTATTTGGTTTTATGCATGCTATGTATGTGGTTTTATGCATGCTAAGTATTTGGTTTTATGCATGCTATGTATGTGGTTTTATGCATGCTAAGTATTTGGTTTTATGCATGCTAAGTGTTTGGTTTTATGCAAGTTTGTCTCTTTTTATGATATGCATAATATATGCAAGTTTGTCTCTAAGTATGGCATGTTATGCAAGTTCATATGCAAGTTATGATACATGTTCATATGCAAGTTTATGTGCAAGTTCATATGCAAGTTATGATACATGTTCATATGCAAGTTATGATGCAAGTTCATATGCAAGTTATGATGCAAGTTCATATGCAAGTTATGATGCAAGTTCATATGCAAGTTATGATGCAAGTTCATATGCAAGTTATGATGCAAGTTCATATGCAAGTTATGATGCAAGTTCATATGCAAGTTATGATACATGTCCATATGCAAGTTATGATGCAAGTTCATATGCAAGTTATGATGCAAGTTCATATGCAAGTTTATGTGCAAGTTCATATGCAAGTTATCTCTTTTATGATATGCATAATGCAAGTTTGGGTTAAATACTAGTTGGGTTTAATGTATGCTCATATATGCAAGTTGACACCTTTTGAACCCATGATAAAGTTATAAGCTATGTTGGTTAAACCCATGACATTTGTGATGAATCTTCCCTTTTATTATGTCACGTTACGAGAACGAATTACGTGGGGAACGATGGGGTTAATATGCATGTTAATAAAATGATGTGGAATGGGTATGCTTAAGAGTAACATAAATTAAATGGACATAATTGGGAATTTACCTATTAAGTTAGGTCTACCCATATTATGGAGTTGGGAATTTACCTATTAAGTTAGGTCTACCCATACTATGGAATTGGGAATTTACCTATTGAGTTAGGTCAACCCATATTCTTAAAAATGTGTAATTAATTAGGCATAATTAATTCAAATTATGGGGGTGATTAATTAGGTGTAATTAATCAACTGAGACACGAGGTTGGACCCTTTTGTAGCGGAAGTCTGCCCGGAACCGACCGGCCATCCAGCAGCTACAAATGATTGGCCCAATGTGAGAGGTCTTAGTCATAAATTAAATACGTGATTAAAGTAAAGACACGAGGTTAGACCTTTTTATGATAGAAGTCTGCCCGGAACCAACCGGCATATCCAGCAGTCATAAAAGATGGTCTAATGTGAGAGGTCTTTATGAGGTCATGATCTTAATTAATTAAGAAACACTTAACCATATTAGCATGTAGAGGGACATGAGGGGTTAAGTGGGTGCCTTGGGTGGCATGTGGAAATCTAGTGGGTTGCCTTGGGTGGCAATAGAAAATACGATTAGAATACTTAACCAAAGAGGAACATGTAATTAAACATGGGTAAAGGGTTAAGTAAGTGCTTTGGGTGGCATGTGGAAAATCTAGTGGGTGCCTTAAGTGGAAATTGATATATGATTAGATGACTTAACCAAACATTAACATGTAGGTGGGCATGATTATAAAAGGGGTTAAGTGGGATACACTAGATAAAATAACAAGCTTAGGTGGTAGCTTGTGGGGGCCCATTTCAACCAATATCCCAAACGTATCTTAGTGGGCTCGACTCTAGTCGAGTGACGGGACACGCATATTGGGCTTGACTATAAGAGGCCAAAATGGGTTAGCGGTGGCAACGCATGACCAACGGGTTTCATATGCGTGTGTGGACCCGGGCTGGTAAACAAGACGTTGTTGCATCGTGTAGATATAAGCCGTGCACCGTTAGTTTTATCAGGTTGCCACGTTGGGGAATGGTACACCCCACGGTGGGGCCAGCACGGGTATCTACGTTAGGGAGCCGATCAAATGGGGAGTAGTGTGTACACCTAGTGGATTGTAGGGCCCCGTGGCGTCTACTTAGTCACCTAGGGGTACGCGAGAACTATTAAGTTAATTTTATAAGTCCATGGGTGGGATCAACCTTTAAGTTAGGAATGACTGGTGTGGTGCAGTGTAGGAATTACCCTTGGGTGGGTAGATCTGGGGTGGTGTAATCCAGTAATTATCCTTGGGTGGATAAATGCGTCTTTTCGGTTATCTTAGTACATCCTGTGTTTAGTTGGCTACTTAGTGTAGTCATTATCCCCAGAGGTACCGTACCTTGTTTATATCATACCCTAATTGCTTTAATGATTGTATTGTTAGGGTTATAGGACTCACTCAGACTTATGTCTGACCCCGTTGTTTCTTTATCTTTTTCCCAACCCTCAGGTTTTCAGAGTGGGCCTAGCACTAGTGGGCTTTGATCAGACTGTTTTATCTATCTTTTGGAGCTTGGACCGTGGATGTAAAGCTCAGTTTATCTTTTCTATTATGGCTATTAGGTTATGTAGTGGGATTATGTACTTTCGTTTTTATCAGGATGGATATTATGTACTTGACTCTTATTTATGGTTTTGGTGTAACCAAACATGTTTTACTTTCCGCTGAAATGAAATGATGTTTTAAATTCTCAAGTATTACTTATATCTGTCTTGTTATAATTTTTCTGTTATATATTCACTTAAAATACTCCACCGATGTTATGGCATTCCCTTAGTGAGTGACCGTAGCGGGTGTGGGGTGTTACATCTACCTTATACTGTTTAAACATTTTGAATGCTTTGTCCTTACTTCTAAGGAGATATATATGACAATATCTGGTACAATCATCAATGAATGTAATAAAGTACTTTTTCCACCTCTAGTTTGACACATTTTCAAATCGCATATATCAGTATGTATTAAATCTAGAGGTTCTGTTTCTCGTTCAACATGGTGAAACGAGGTTCTTGTCAATTTTGCTGCTGCACAAACTTGGCATTTATAGTTGGAATCTATATTGCGTTTTGGTATAAATTCTAGATTAATTAATTTTCGCAATGTATCAAAGTTTACATGCTCTAATCTAGAATGTCATATGTCAGAAGATTCAACAATGTAAGCAGAAGATTCACTTTTATTCATATCAGTGCGTGGTACAATAGTGGTTACATTTGCTTTAAATAAACCATCACACACATATCCTCTTCTAACATACATTCCATTCTTGGAAAGAACAAATTTATCAGCTTCAAAGATTAATTTGAAGCCATGCTTGCTCAGCAACGATCCTAAAATCAGGTTCTTGCGAATTTCTGGAACATGGAGAACATCATTTAAAGTCGGTTCCTTTCCAGAAGTCAGTTTCAACACAACTTTTCCTTTGCCTTCGACCTTTGAAGTGGAAGAATTACCCATAAAAAGTTGTTCAACATCAGTTGCAGTTTTATAGGTTGTAAACATCCACTTGTTAGCATATATGTGTCGAGTGGCTTCAGTGTCTACAAACCATTCCTTTGAGTTACCAACAAGGTTGCATTCTAATATTACTGCACATAAATCAAGATCAGAAATGTCTTTCGAAACATCAGCCGTATTTGCTTCTAACTTCTTCTTTTTAGGTGCACGACATTCGGTTGCTTTGTGCCCCTTCTTTCCACAGTTGTGGTAAGAACCCAGAAATTTCTTTGACTTCTTAGGAGCATTTCCCCTTTTTCTTTTGTTAGTCTTGTTTGACTCAACAACATTTGCTTTGATAGCGATATTCTGAGAAATCTTTTTCTCAGAATTTCTGTTATCTTCCTCAATGCGTAGCCAAACTATGAGATCTTCCATTGTCATTTCCTTACGCTTGTGCTTAAGGTAATTTTTGAAGTCCTTCCAAGAACAAGGCAATTTCTCAATAGTTGCAGCAACTTGAAAAGTCTCGCTAAGAGTCATCTTTTCATCTTCTAATTGACGGATGATAAGTTGCAGTTCTTGAGCTTGACTTATCACCGTCTTTGAGTCAACCATTTTGAAGTATAGAAATTTTCCAGCAATGAATTTCTTCATGCCTGCATCTTCAGTATTGTACTTCTTTTCCACAGCCAACCAGAGTTGTTTGGACGTTGCAAAAGTACAATAGACATTGTAGAGGCTATCATCCAGACCATTCAGAATATAATTTTTGCACATGAAATCTGAGTTTGTCCAGATATTAAGTGCCTCTACTTTAGTAGCGGCGTCAAGTTCGAGTTCGTCCACCATAGGAGCCTCTTCAGTAAGAAACTTGGTAAGACTTAATGTTGTTAAATAAAATAACATTTTATGTTGCCAGCGCTTGAAATTGATTCCACTGAACTTCTCTGACCTTTCGCTATGAGACAGTCATTGTTGGAAGCACAAGCGCTGGCTGAGCGGTTGTCACCGTCTGAATCGGTGCAGAATCAGTGCTGCTGTTTTTCGTCATCTGCAACAAATATTGTTTCAAGATTGTCATAACTTTTGTAATTACACAATTGTATTACAAACATACAGCAACAACAATCAACGTTAATCAATTATGACAAAATTGTCACGTCAAACTGTGTTTACAATAATCACAGAAAGCGTAATCGATTTGTGCACAAGATTGAAGATAAACAGAAAGTATTCTATTTCAGTAATGCCCGAGTCTAGAAATTTTCCATTTCCTTGAAACAATATTGTCGACGTATGCACCAATCGACGTAGTTGCAATTTGTTTCTCAAGATAAAACGAACCAACTCCGTTACGCAGTGCCAGCAAACGGAGCTCTGACGAACTGAAGTTGATTACAGGAACTAGATCAGAGGATTACTTTGAAGAAGAAGTCATGCAAGCAAAAAAAGTGAATTCTGTCTTGTTTTGGGCAGTGTATATATAGACAAGGAGGAGTGCCTGTTCGCATGCATTAGTAATCGTCAGAATAGGAAAGGTTGCGACCCTTTAACCACCCTGTTATTAATATATTTACGTTGAGAATTCAAATGGTTATACTCATTCAGCTAACAGACATTCCTTTCGAATTCTGGACTGAACGGACACATGTTTAAAATTTTGAGAAAAAATATGCTCATGTTAGTGCGCTAGCCCAATCAGCAACCGTCGGCCATATCCAATAAAGAGACCCAAGGCCCAAGCCCTTATCTTTGACACTTTAATGTATTATTATGTCATGGCCAAGCCCACATCCTCATATCATTCCTCTCCTTTCTATTTTACATAAGCCTATTTGACTTCTAATATATTAGGAGAGATTGTGCTAATATTTCTATGATGTAGGACTTTAAATGTTGTTATCTCTTCTTCTTTCCTATCTCTTCTTCTTCTCACTTTCCTCTTTCTTTGCTCATTCATTTCCAACAATTTCAATCCAAAGTTTATTAAACAAAATAAAATGAAACAAAAGAATAAATATTGAGTTTTACGTTCAAATGTAGAAGTTCAATCTTCAAAACAATTTTGAAGAACCATTGATTTAAAAAACCTGCATCAATACTCGCCTTGAGGAAATAAGAGATGAAACGCCTTGAGGCTTATTCTAAAAAGTATTTTTACCTCTAAAGTGTACGTCTCAACAACCTTGAGGCATATGAAATGTATAAAGTGCAAGCCTCACATGCCTTAAACGGTTAAGGCATATGACTTAAAAATATTTTTTTCCTTTATTACAAAATTGACACTAATAAAAGTTATTAAACTTTAATTATCTATTGGAAATAAAAAAAATAAATTTAAGAAAATAAAAATTAGCATTTTTTTACTTTTCAATTTCAATATCGACATGATCAAGTATAATGAAATAACGATCAAAAGCTATATAAAGTATTTTTCTCCTTGTTATTTAAAAGTGTTTTTCAATAATCTTCGTTAAATCTTAGCGAATCAATTTGAATTGTTAGAAGATCAAAATTGGAGATTGATGGAATCCTCAAATAGTTTTCAGAAATCAAAATTTGGATCATATGAGTTTCAACTAATCTATAATAAAAAATGTATACTTGTTCAAGTCAAATCTTAAATAATTTGTTTTTCATTTTTTGCGTTGGTTAATTTAAAAAATCAAAATTTCTTCATATGTTTTAAGTTTTATTTTTATCTGGAAAGCTTACACCTCAATGTTTCGAGGCTTATGCCTCGCCTCGTAGACCTGAAAACGCCTCATGCAACCTTCTCGCGTTTTAAACATTGATATAAACCTTAAAATATGGGTCTTTTAAATCACTATTTACGATTTAAATCTCGTTCAATTTGAAATTTACATAATTTACGATGTGAACCTCATTCTGATATCCTTGTTTAGGAATATCAGGATAAGTAAAAATTTGGTATATCAGTCTATCGTATTTATAAAAAAAAAGAATACAACTCAGTTTTCATTTGTTTCATATAACTTCCATTAACCACAGAGATTAAAAGAATTAACTTTTTTCGAAACCATAAACCTTGAAGCAACGTCCATGTTTAGGAAACTTCGATCATTTTAGAAGTTCAAGTAAACATCTGGATATGCAATGTAATTTATAGTGTTAGTTACACTTTACATTCCATAAATTTGCTTCTTTTTTCGAGGTCAATTTTATCGATTTATAAAGAATTGATTAGTTTGGATTATTTCCTTAAGCTATTGAAACATTCTTGATGCAATGCGAAGAATTAATGTCGAATGGTATTATAGGTAGCAGTCAAGGTTTTGATGCTCTAGGAAAATATTTAGGTGGGAATAGAATGCAACCTTCATAATCTTCTCTATGTCAGACCACTGTTGCTACAGCAGCAAAGCGGGTCTGCATTGATGTCTTGTTACTTTCTGGACTAAGAAACTTGGGTGCTGATAACAAAATAGCGACTGCACTGAATCTGGCTTCTAGGAAATGCTTTTGAGATCAAAAGTGAAACGGAAAGGTGGATCCTTCCACATTAATCAATCTGGATGAGTTTTTGGTATTATCGATGGCCCTAAGGAAAGATAAGGATTCGTCAACATTTTCTATTTCGTGGGGAAAGAGGCAGTAGGTAGAAATTCTCCTGTTGTGGATATGAATAGGACTTTCTACCGATACTTTCAGATAAGGTTGTTAATGGATACCCGAAAAATCTGAAATCCGTTCGCATCCAAAAAATGGATAAATATCCGATATCCGAAAAAAGAGATGTGAATAAGGATACATAGATATCCATATCCGAAAATTAACCGTCCGATTCTTTTTAACTTTATGCTCAAAATTATGCGTATTTTGTACAATGCATGAGATTTATTTATTGCTTTACTAAGTCAATGACTTGTATTATATGCACTAAATGCAGGTACTCAAATCTATTTAATTTTATCATATATGTTTATTTTGAATACTTTTTTGATCAATGAAATTGAAAAACATTTATGTTTACCTAAAAAATTCATTTATATTTCTTGATTTATCGATTGTTGTCGGATAGGATAATTATCCGGTATCCGTCCGTATCCGCGAATGCAGATATTCGATATATAAAAATGATTTCGGATACTGATACAGATATAGCACTATCTGTATCCAAATGTATCCATTGGCATCCCTACTTTCGGATATTCGCAGATGGATATATATCTTTTTCAGTAATAATGTGTTGTGTATGATCATCATGCCTGCTTGAAATGTGTTTCTTGTCAACAATGAATGGAATGCTGGTTATTCGATGTAAAGAGGGCTGAGTGATGAATGCTGTAACAAAATGTAGGTACGTAAGTTACAAAATAGCTAAAGAACTAAGTGCTGAAGATTATGGCAGTTCAAAGAAAATTCTTCTTTATTATCTCAACGTTGTCATTACAATTCAACATTCCCTGCCAAGATAGTGTGGCATGGTGGTATAGCGTGTACCTACCGAGTTAAAGGTTAGGAATACGAGACTTCCCTTGCACCTAGTGATGCATTAACCAAATTTCAAAAAAAAAAAAAAAAAACATCTCCCTTCTGTTTATACATAGTTGAGATACTAATATAGTAATATGGAATCATTACAGAGCCTTAACAGGTTTTGACTCATTCAAAAACCCAATCAAATTTGGCTTCTACTCTTGCTACATGTCCCGTGCATGTGTGCGTGTGCACACTATTCGCACCAGATCTGAAATGCACAGATGGGCCAGACTCAGGCGCCTGGTCAAGCCGAGGCTGTCACTGTCCTTGGTAGGTCAACTTCATCACTAGATCTTTGCCTGATGTGTTAGCAGCACTTATAACTGAAGTGTTTGTTGAATTGTCTTGTCTCTCTTTTGCCTTCCAGTTGCTTGATGAATCAGTCTTCCATGCCTTCTGTACAATAATTTTAATGGTACTTGATGAATGAACAGTGGGTCTAACATAATGCTAATATACAAACAAGATTTAAAAAAATGTGATGATAAAATCTGTTATGGACAACAATTATTAATTTATACAGATAATATTGGTTGTTACTTGGATTATGGGTAAAAAGGTAAATATCAATCAATAAAATGTGCATAATCTTCGCTACTATATTGATATGAGTCTGATGTATAATTTTCTAGATATGGACACTGTTGTATCCATTTTTAGATTTTGGATATATTTTTATTTTTCAAATATAGACAAGAACAAAAAAAATTGGTGTATCCATTGAATGGTTTTGAACGGTTTTGAAGACGAAGCAAGGTGGGAATGTGCATGCTACTTAATCAGGTATCTCACTAAATCACTCTAGTATGAATATATTATTGAGCAGTGATATTATTAACAGTTTATATGCATTGTTTTCTTATTTATTTTTTCCTATAATTGATGTGTGTGTGAGAGAGACCATCGAAATGATATGGATTCTATCATGTTGGATATTTTCTTATGGTGATAAAAGTTCAGCAGCTGCTGCATCTAAGTTCAAAAACTGGTCATATAAACCTTGCAAAACAGTAGCAAGCCAGAAACTTCTACTTATGCAGACAATTATGTCACTTGAACCGCATTGCATTAGTTTCCAGGTAAGTTGGTTCCGCTGCAATGATTCATACGCCGGATTATTATTTAATATTTTTTGATTATATATTTACTAGTCAAGCATAGGTGTTGTTTGTAGCTCTTTTTATTCCACACGCCCGACGTGTTTGATATTCTTTTTGATATGCCCTTTCCGATGTTGCGATTGTATCAAAATGTTTTATGTTATGAAGTTGGTTTGAATTAAATTCATATAATTTATAGTGTTTTAGTTTGTTTATTTTTGCAAATTATTGATATATAATATTTATTAAAAATAATAATTACTTAATAAACTATAAATTAGCTAAACGAAAAATCACTACTTAAATGTTATGTTTTAATGTTCCGTTCAAATATCATGTTTGTAGCTGCAAAGCATCTTCTATTTATTTGTATATCCCACTCAAATGTTTCTGTTTTTCGTTTTATTGCGGAAGCACTTGTAGAATCAACAATTGTTTTGTTGGAAAAAAAAGCCATCATGTATTAGTGGTTTAGTCATAGGTAGATGCTCTAAGTCACCTAAGTGTGGCGGATCATTTGTCCAGTTTGCTAAAGGATAATCTTAAACCTTTTCCTAAGTGCATAGAGCAACCTAAATGGAATTATCAAATGAAACCTCAAATTGTGTAATTTCCATTTTGATGATTCAAAATTCATTTTAGATGGTCCAACCCAAGCAATAAATAAGGATGCAAAATTACTTCCTTATTCTACTGGATGCAAATTTGATGTTTAATAAGAGAAATTTGAGGCTTTAAAATAGTTTTGTTATGGTTTATTTGAGTGGCTTTTTTTTTTTGGAAATTTAAAATACCTACTTATCATCTTGATATTCTATTTTTAACGTAAAGAGACATAAATAAACAAAAAAAACGTCTGTCTTTGGTGGTTGGAAAAGCAAAACAACAGTGCGATACATACAACCAAGTCTGAAACAAAATCCAAAAAACACACAAATGCCAATGCAGCAGTACAGAGAACCCCGCTCACACCAACAATTCAAAAACCACGCAAACCAACACATAAAGAACATCTACTTTAGAGCTTCGAAAAAGCAATGGGAACCAACCGCAACTCAAACATCCGTCCAACAACAAAGCAAAACCAATAAAATGCCAACAACCTGCACTACCACAAAGCGAAAAAACTCTCCAGCACCAAAATCCCTGGGACAACCGTATGGAACATCCAACAAGTCAGATCTGTCTGTTAGCAACGCTGGCCCCGCTATCAACCAACCCTAGCCCAATAAGCCATCAACTGAAGCAATGTTAACAAGCTCTACCCATAACCTATAAAAAAAACCTCACCCCATCCTTGTTCGTGGATGAGATCCCAGCAAAACAGAAAAAACATAGGCCAACGACAAAGATTGTGGATGGAGGTTACCTATAAAGGGTCTACCTCTGAACGCCAAAGAAGACATCGTCCTAGACCTTATGGATGATTGAAGTCGACATCATTGATGACTCGTCGAAACCTCCCTTGTTTCGAGAGCACCAAAGATGCCAGCAGATGATACAAGGAACAAGACAGGAAAAGATGGACCTTAGACCCTTTCCGGTTCACCCATCACACCATAAATGAAGCATGTCAAGCAGGGAAGAGGACTCCCAGCTAAGACCAACCAATTCCCCAAAAAGACCAGACAACACTTGCACACTTACCTTTCAAGAATAAATGTGCAATTGATTCCAAAGCACCGGTCCTACAACAACTGCACCGGGAAACAAAAGGGATATCGGTCCTCACAAGGTTAACATCTGACGAATCCCCACATGAAGGATTTTCTACATAAGAATGGATAGCTTGGGAGGAATGTGACTATCTCGGTGAAAGAGAATGTTGGATCTAGATTAACCCTAGAGGGGGGGGGGTGAATAAGATTTACTGAATATTTAACCAATCACAGAATAAAAAAAATTATAGAAAGGAAAATCACACAGAAATTATCCAGCTTTGGCAAACCTTTCCTACTGCTGCATTCCTAAGATATTTACTAGGTATTAAAACAGATCGCGCTTACAAACCCCTGTAAACTTGCAATTCCTGCTCCTGTTCTAATCCTACGCTCAAAATCCTAGACTGTTCTTTATACCCAAGATCGAATTTTTCCCAGCTTACAAAGCAGTAACCTACAAACCCTAGTTTAGAGGTAAACTTATAGAATGTTTACGGAATTAAAACATCTAAAAACAAAAGAACCACAAAGAGATAAAAACCCTAATACATATAAGCCTTGAAATGAAAAACAAAGGTTATCCCCTTAAAAAAACATGGCCATTTTCTTTCAACTCATTTCCGCCCAATAGAAATGTCGGCTAGGGTTTTGAGTTTTTCCAAATCGTCGAAATTGAGATGAATCGACTTCAGAAAAGTCTCAATCTTGAGTGCAGATGAATTTTTGTGATCTCTGAATCTAAATCTCTCGGTCGAATAGAAAGTAAGCTTCTCTGATAAATTTTCTTGCTTGAATACTTTTGCTTGATTTGTTTTTCAATTTGGACGAAATTGCCAGTGAGGAGTTAGGTGGTTTTATAGGGTCTTGGAAGCCCAACTCTCTGATTCACATAAAGACTTTCCTAGTTTGGTTGTGAGAATTTTTTGAAATAAAATTGATTCGATTTTATGGGCCTTGTAGAATATTGGAACATTTCTAAAAATATTTTAATCGAGAATTTATATGAATCTCAATCTCTTGGTCGAATGGAAAGTAAGCTTCTCTGATAAATTTTCTTGCTTGAATACTTTTTCTTGATTTGTTTTTCAATTTGGATGAAATTGCCAGTGAGGAGTTAGGTGGTTTTATATTGTCTTGGAAGCCCTAACTCTCTGATTCACATAAAGACTTGCCTGGCTTGGTAGTGAGAATTTTTTGAAAAAAAATTGATTCGATTTTATGGGCCCTGTAGAATATTTGAACATTTCTAAAAATATTTTAATCGAGAATTTATATTGGTTGTGAGATTATTTTTTTTAAAAAAATTGATTCAATTTTATGGGCCATGTAGAATATTTGAACATTTCTAGAAATATTTTAATCAAGAATTTATATGTTTCCAGAAATCATTTTCTTTGAAAATTTAGGGGGGGGGGGGGGGGCGGGGAATGCATGATTTAAGTTAAGAACCCAGTCATGTTTTTGGCCTTCAATGAAGCAACAGTTTTGATTGTTTTCCTAAACAGTATTTGTGCTTCAATTTGCCGATGCAATCTTTCCTGAATTTTGGCTGATTGTCTATCCTTTGAGAATTGATTTGTAAGAATATAATTCCAGTTTTGGCTACTGCCGGCACTGCAAACAATAATTCTATTTTGATCGAAATGGAAAGTTCTTGTCATATAGTATAAATGAAAATTTTATTTGCATATATGGCAAGTTTTTATCCAGAATAATCATCATTTACACACTAAAAAAGGTGTATATTCATACTAGAGTTTTATAGCCTTGTTTCTTAAAAAAACTTTGTACCATTTTTAGTTTCATCTTTGCACAGATATGGGTTCACAGACCATTTACTTGCATACACGTGCTTTATGATTTTGCCCAAAAACATTTGCATTTTCTTGCTCCTTCTGTTCCATGCTTTTTGGCACATGTGGCCAACCAAACCTGTTTTGTCCTTGCAGTCTTCAACCATGCAAATTTGAGTTGATTTGAGAAGCTTGCATTATTTTAGCAATTGTACTTGGGTTGTAGTTCATGTTGTGTACACAGTGCATATGCCATGCAACAGAGTTGTTCTATCTTAGTTTAACCTGCATATTTTTGGCCTGTTGTTCATCATGTTTATTGCATTTCTGGCTGTATCACCTTGTGTGAATCTGAGTTATTCACATGAGTTCTGGTATGGCCTTAGCTTTTGTACTGTTATGTGAATCTGGGCTGTCTTGACTTGCTTTTGCTATTTTGTCTTGAACCATGTTTGTTTGGCACTTCTTGGACATGTAAAATTGTGTATGCCATTGTTTTGTTGCTGAGATTTCAAGCCAACATGTTCCATTCATGTACATCATCCTGTTTTGACCAGTGTACATATGTGCTCTTTCCTGTTTGTGGTTGTACCTCTGTGTACACTGTCTTGAGTTTGCATGACTTGTAATTTTACTTGTCCATCCTGGTTTGACTACTTGATGTTGTATGCTTGTGCCATCTAAAAAAACGTGTTGAACCAATGTTCCTACTGTACACACACACACATAAATATATATATATATATATATATGCACAGATGTATATATATGTGTGCGTTTTGTGTTTGCATATGTACTGGATTTCTTGGTTTATGCTTGTTTGCTGAATTGACCATGTTGCTCGTGCATGCCTAAAAAAGTGTATATACATACATCTATGTGTATACATGTTTTGTGTACAGGTAGAATATGTGTGTGTGTGTGTGTGTGTGTGTGTGTGAGCACTACAGACGCTGTCTACCTTGTGGTATTTACAGTGTATCATTGTGAATATCACAAGCTGTCTAGACACAGATGGATGTCCATAAATATAAATCAGACAAGTCAGAAATATGATGAGAAACACACCAGAAAATCTAAGGAAAATAAAAAATTTAAATTAAATTTATATTTGCTTAAACTTGTATTTGTTTAGTTCCACTCTACTTGTGTGTTTGTTTCTGTGACAGGTTTCCAAATGATGGGACAAGATCAAATTGAGGATGAAGATACAATAAGAGTGAACAGATAAAAGAAACCGAGTGAGAGAGAAATTGTAGTGAGAGACATATGTAAAAACTGAATGCAATGTTTGAGTGTATATATGAGAGTTCTGAAAAGAATGTACTATTCTTTTTGTGAAATAAAATTTATTTTTGAACAATAAATACTTGTGTGAATATGTTAATTCTTTGTAGAAGTATTATCAATCAAAAATAATTTTTATTTTTGTATGATGTTAAAAAATAGAGAACAATACAATTTCAAACACATTTGTAAAATAAAATATATTTGTTATCATCAAATAAAAAAAATCACATATTCAACAATCTCCTCCTTTTGATGATGACAAACATACTTAAGATTTTGAATATAGCAATCGTGTTTGACTTTGAAATATGAGAACCCCCTACATATGTGCTCCCCCTATAACACGACTCCCCCTATAACTGGAAGTAGACTTAATAAATTTAGAAGAAATTTGAGAAATACAGAAATTAATTAACCACTTAGCATTAATGGAAAAATAATTTCTACAGATGTCTGCGTAGTCCACAAAATCTTAACTCTTCTCCCCCTTTTGTTATCATTAAAAGATGAACAAGATTGGAAATTTGCATAGGATATGGAATATAAATATAAATTCAAACCAATCGACTGAATCAAATACCGCAAATCCCAAAACAATCAAATAAAAAATCATAATAACCCATAAGATAGAAACACATTTCACGAATTAGAGGATGGTTTGGAGGAATAGTTATTACATACTATGGAGGATTTCACATATATTAGTATTATTATTTACTTTTCCTTTTCTAATACTACATTTTTTTATTAATTTATTTTAAGAGCACACTAAACACGCATAACTATATCTTGGATTTTTAAATGGATTAGTTGCAACATGAAAAAATAACTCATAACCATGCATGACCAGATCTTGGGTTTTTAAATGAGGTTAGAGAAACACTTATTATTATTAAACATAAAATCCCCTTAATACATAAAACTATAATGGATGGTAGAGAAGTGATAGAAATATAGATGAATGTGAAATAAATTCCTAAATTCCTCATATTATGAAATATATTCAATCAAATCATGACTATTGAGAGTCTTTCAACTATCTCATGTTTTGAAATATAATACAGTCATAAATTTATCATAAATATCCAAAAGAGACTGTTCTTTTCTCAATGAATTCAAAGATTAGTTTGATTTGTCAGAAGATGAAATTGATAACAAAACATCCAAGAAAAAATTTAACCAAAAATGCAGAGAGATTAATCCATTTCTATAATCCCCAAATCCAATCGTAATCTGCAAAATCTATCTTCGGGAAGGGTTTTAGTAAAAATATTAGCAAGTTGAGATTCAATTGGAATAAATTCAATACAAATGTCTTCACTAGCAATATGATCTCTAATGAAATGATGTCTCACATCAATGTGTTTTGTTTGTGAATGATGGACATGATTATTTGATAAATTTATTGCACTCTTACTGTAACATTTCAACTTGTTTATAAATTAGCCCAAAATCAGATAGAGTTTGCATCATCCATAAAATTTGTGCACAATAACTTCCTAAGGCAATATATTTAGCTTTAGTGGTGGATAAAGCAACACAATTTTGTTTACGATTTGACCAGGAAACAAGAGAATGTCCTAACATGAAATAGGTTCCACTGGTGCTATTCCTATCAGTGAGTGAGCCAGCATGATCAACATCAGAAAAACCAACTAAATCAAGGTGATCACAAGAGGGATACAACAAGCCAAGTTTTTGTGTGTGCAATAAATATCTCGAAATTCGTTTTGTGGCTTTTAAATGAGATTCTTTTGGATTAGAGTAAAAACGAGCACACAAACAGACAGAAAACATAATATCGGGTCTAGAAGCAGAGAGATAGAGAAGTGAACCAATTATACAACGATATTTTTTCTGATCCACAGCAATACCTTTTTCATCTTTGTTAAGCTTGGTTGTTGGGCTCATTGGTGTTCTCATCGGTTTTGCATTTTCAACTCCAAATTTTTTCAGCAACTCCATCACATACTTTTTTGAGAAATCAAGATTCCTTTGCTACTTTGTTTGATTTGAAACCCAAGAAAGTACTTCAGTTTGCCAACCAAGCTCATCTAAAATTTGTCTTGCATAACTTTTCAAATTTCTCACACAAAATATCATTAGTAGCACCATAAATAATATCATCAACATAAATCTGAACAATCAAGAAATCATTACCATCATGGAATAGAAACAAAGTATTGTCAGCAAATCCCTTTTTAAAACATTTTCCAAAAGATATGTACAAAGATGGTCGTACCATGCTCGATGAGCTTGCTTAAGACCATACAATGCTTCTTCCAGTTTGTACACATGATTTGGAAATTTATGACTCTCAAAACTAGGGGGTTGTTCAACAATAACTTCTTCTATTAGCTCGCTATTCAAAAAGGCACTCTTAACATCCATTTGCTTAAGTTTGAAACCTTTAAAACAAGCAAAACTTAGCAAAATTATAATTGCTTCTAGCCTAGCAACTGGGGCAAACATTTCATCAAAATCAATGCCTTCAATTTGATTGTATCCTTTTACGACCAACCTAGCTTTTCTTCTAATTACATTTCCAGATTCTTCAAGTTTATTTTTAAACACCCATTACGTTCCTACAATTGGATAGTCACTTGGCCTAAGAACCAGTTTCCAGACCTTATTCCTCTCAAACTGATTGAGTTCATCCTGCATGGCTAAAACCCAACATTCATCATTATGAGCAACATCATAAGAATTTGGTTCAATTTCAGAAATAAAAGCATTATGATTACAAAAAGCACAAGTACTCTTATTCAGAGAGGAACGAGTGCAAACACTAGTTGTTGGACTTCCAATTACCAAATCTAGAGGATGGTTGGGTTTGAACTTCAACTTCTCAGCTTCAACTATTGCTTCTGTGACCTTATCACAGCCAATTTCAACTTCATTGCTTTCTCTATCAGCTTCTTGTACAACACCATCATCATTTTCTTTTCCATAAGCTATCTCCAAGCCCGATTCATTAAACTTCACATTAATGGTTTCAACAATTGTTCTTGATCGCTTATTGAAGATCCTGTAATCTTTGCTCCATGAAGAATAACCCATGAAAATTTCGTCATTAGCTTTTGATTCAAATTTACCTAGTTGATCTCCTATATTAAGAATATAACATGGACGTCCAAAAACTCTGAAATATGGGATGTTAGGATTTTTGTCAGACTATAATTCATATGATGGTTTATTAAGTATTAGTCTAATCATAACTCTATTCATTACACAGCAAGCAGTATTAACTGCCTCAGCCCATAAAGTTTGAGGCAATTTATATTCACTTAACATGGATCTAGCCTGTTCTTGAAGTGTACGATTTTTCCTTTCGACCACCCTATTTTGTTGAGGTGTTCAAGGAGCGGAAAATTCATGTTTAAAACCATTTTCATCACAAAATTTTCAAAGTCTAAATTTTCAAATTTATCACCATGATCACTTCTCAAAATCTTAATTGAAACACCTTTATCATTTCGAACTAATTTTGAAAACTCTGTAAAATATTCAAATGTTTCTGACTTTTTGGCTAGAAAATAAACACATGTGAATCTAGAATAATCATTGACTAATACATAATAATAACGTTTTCCATTTAAGCTTGCAATATCATTTGGTCCGAACAAATCCATATGAATTAACTTAAGAACCCAAGAGGTTCTCACAACATTTTTAGAGTGAAAATATGAACGATTAAGTTTTCCCATAGAACAAGCTTTACACACTTTAGTACTTTTAAAATTCTGATGTGGTAGACCCTTAACAAGCTCTTTTGATTCCAATTTTTCCAAAAGGCCCATACTAGCATGTTCTAGTCTCCTATGCCATAGAGTTGCCTCTTCATCTATAACCGCCAAACATCTAGAAATAGTTACATCATCAAAAGAAAGTGTGTAAATATTTCCTTTTCGTTTGCCAGTAAAAACAATGTTGCCAGTGCATGTTTCAATGATTTTGAAAATCTTACATTAAAAGACTACATTCATTCCTTTATTACACAGTTGGTATATAGTGATGAGATCGTAATATAAATTGTCAATGTATAAGACATCAGTTAAGGCAAAAATACTGTTACCTACTTTTTTTTACCAACAATCTTGCACTTGCTATTGTTGCCCAGAGTCACACTCCCATCTTTATAATTTTTTAGGCTAAGGAACAATTTCTTGTCTCCTGCCATATGTCTAAAGCAACCTGAATCCAAATTCCATTTCTGTCGCTCCTCAGCTCGCCAACATACCTATACAAGAAGAGAAGAGGATGACCCAGAGATGCTCTTAGGTCCAAGCGTATCAATGATTGAAGCACTATGAGTATAAGAACCTTTTGGAACCCAGATTTGTTTTATCTTTTTATTTATGTTCTAATAGTGATGGTAATTGTGAGCCAAGTGCTTAGGAATCCAAATTTGACTGAATTTTCTAGTTTTATTCCTGCACTTACAAGTTTCCGAACTATACCCAATTACCCTACATTTCACACACTTATGAAAGATTCTTCTACCTTTTGAATTATCGTTCACATCGTTATGTATCTTACTAAAACCTAGTCCCTTTCCATTGTTAAATACAATTGATTTCCTAATAACATTTTAAAAGATGTTTGACCAATTGAAACTTATTCAAGATAATCTCAAGATCTTGGACTTTGGTTCTTAGTGTTGTGTTTTCAGTCAAGAGTGAGGTGCATATATTTATGAAAATATCCCTTTTAATGTTATCATTCTTTTTCGAAGACAAAATTTCTTTCTCAACCTTTTCAATGTTGAACTTGAGTGTTGACAATTCTAGATTTAGACAGTTACATTTTTCACAATCTAGATTTTGAAAATTTGAAACTTTTTCAAGTTCAGCTTCTAATCTATTGTTATTGTGAACAAGTTTCAGACTTTTTTGCTTTTAATTTTTCAACTTCTTGTTTAATGTATGAATAATTTCAGAAATATTTTGACACATCAAAAATAAGTATTTGTTACTATTTACCTCACTATGTTAGTCTTGGCTATCTTCTGAATCTGAACGTGCCATAAAGCATAGATTAGCTTCTTCCTCGCTACTGTCAGATTCTTCGTCTCCTTCCTCATCATCCCATGTTGTTGCAAAATCCTTCTTCTTCTTTTTGTTTTTAAGCATTGGAAATTTTTGTCTCATATGCTCGGGCTTTTTGCACTTGAAGCAGATTAGCTCTTCGTCTGAATTTCCAAAGTTCCTTGGTTTGTTGATTTTGGGCTTGTTCATCGTGGTTTGAATTTGTTAAATTTCGTGAGATGTCCCATAGCCATAGCAATCTGTTCTACAGTATCTACTGTATCATCATTGTTGTCAACAGTATCAGACAAGGCTATTTGCTTCTCACTACGCCATAGATGGCCTACGGCAACCCCAGAGAAGTGACGCAGTAGATGCCAAAAAGTGTTGCCATAGGAAAAAAATGATCTATAGCAACACTTTTTTGGGGTTGCCTTTTGCCGCGTTGCCTTAGAGTCAAAGGCAACGCCTTTGTGACTCTATGGTAATATCGGTACAGGTGTTGCCACAGGTACCAATACAACAAAAAATACCCTTTCACAACTGCCAAAAACAGTTGTAATATGTCTAGTACAGCTGGCAATTGTAATAAAGTCAACCTTATTTACAACTATTTCTAGCAGTTGTTAAAATTTGTTTTACAACTGCTAAAAGTAATTACACCTCAAATGCTATTAATCAAAGATTTCATAATATTATAATAAATATTATTATAACGCAGAATTTTATTCGAATAAATATTTTATTTCAACATTTCAAATGGTACAAATTTTTAGACTCCACTATAGTACATTCACTCGTATATTACACAATCATTCATATTTACATACATTCATCACTACATTGTCACTCGATTCACTCATATACAGACTCACACATATAACCATAAACAAGAAAAAATACACGAAAATAATTATATAAACTACTACCTTTATTTTTTTTCCTTCTGATGATTCGCTCACAACCGCAACTTCTCTAGTTCAATCATGAATGGCCTCTGATACTTCGGCATTACTTCATCATTGATCGCCTTGAATTGATCAAACATAACAAAATTTATTTAATGGAAATGAAAACAAAACAAAACACAGTTATATGTAAGGCGGACTGTAAACTCAGATGGAAAACTGAGTTGCGGAAAATTTAGTCGGAAAACTATACAACACATTCCTATCTCAAAACAAAGAAGTAATGAGAAAAAACAAAATCAAGTATACCATTGAAGATCTGAAAAAACTCAAAACTGATCGTCACTAGAATTTCAGTCGTGCAAACAACTTATTATTGTATCTCTCAGCAGGAAAACTATATCACTAGCAAGCGAATATGACCAAATCCACCTCAATGTCTACATATAAGACCGTTTACTAAAGAATCATGGCAGTAACTGCATAACCAAGCACACCCGAAATAGCTCAAGAGTAGCTGCAATAAAAGAGCATCCCATAGCCAAATTAACAAACACACTCATAACCCACTGAGTGCCATCATAATCCACTGATCGGTGCAGACACCAATTATAAGGAAATCCATAAGGTATGAAGCCACTTTCTCAAGTGTGCAACTTGATGAAAAGGATAGAACCTACGAATAAATATGAAATAATTACATAGAACCAGCAAAGCAAAGATTATGACCCAGTAATTGCACAAACCATCAATGTTTTGATTAAAACCAGCTAAAATAAGGGAAAAGTAAATGCATACCTGATGTGGTGAACCAGGTTGTAACTCTAAAAGTAAACCGTCGAGTCTTTTGTGTGAACTGGAAAGTCCACATTTTCCAGAGTATTGCTTAATACCCTTCAAAAGAGGTACAAGAAAGCGGCTATAGCAGCAAAAGAAAGTGTAATTTTGGAGACAAAACTACAAAAGAGAATGCAACATCCCTTGCAGCTCTATTCATAAATACCTACACCAAAAATAAAATGTACACACATACATCCATCAATACTTCCAACCAGTTTATAATCTAACAGCATTCATTGATACTAAACATTAAAAAAGAAGAAGCCTATAATAAGAAATCATAAACACAACTCTAAAATTCCTATAAACAAGATTATTCCAATTTTCCTAAACTATGTTGTTACTACTGCCTAAAAGATGATCAAATTAGACTAAAACCACCCCTAGTCCTTCAAGAATTTATCACTGCATTTCCAAACCTTTTTGCAGTTAGAGGACAAACATTTTCTGCATTATGGAAAGTTTCGAGAAAATGAAGCAAGTCTAGAAGTGCTTTATCTGATGGGTCGTTGTACCAACTCTCGATTGGGATTCCATTGTTCACTTGCAATCGAAAAACCTACAAATCATAAATATAAAAATATAAAATGTACCATTGATACGAAAAATTATCATATGTTATAGATAAAAGTTGGCATCCAGGCTAATTAAAGTAACATTCATAACCTCTGAAAAAAGAAAAATATAGGAAATGTAAATTATGTTTTTTTAGATCTTGAAAGGTTTCATATCCTCTATATCACTGTTGTCCAAAGAACTAAAGCTTCTCAAAGGGTCTCCTACCAGAGAACAGAACAATACAAACGACATATTGAGCCAATCAAGGGTACATATAAAGTACAACTCAAATATTCATGCAAATAGGTTAGTTCAAAACGCATTTAAAAAACCAAACTAAGTGTCGATAATCCAAGAAACTATTGCAGAGATGATTATTAGAGAGGAGGAAACTCAAGGTTTGGGAAAGCCATGCATTCCATAGGGTCTCCTACCATCAGCACCATAGACTCCTTTTCAGCTATGTAATGTGGACGCATTCAAATAGTTACGCTGCCATGTAGTCATCATCATCTAATAGTTACTCTAAACTCTTACCTACTATTAAACTTTCACAGACACGTACCTTTAGGCTATGGGAAAACAGTTCATTAGTATTTAAAATTATCATATTTGTTAACTTATGGGTGTGAATTTGTAAAACCACAAAATCTGTATTCTCAGTAAAGATTAATTTTTAAAATAAGCAAATTATCTAGTTTAATATTTAACAACACTCGGACCTAAAGCTCAAATGAATAATTACTCATATGCTAATTAAAGGAAAGCGATTGTATAACTCACCAGATTTATTTATCGTCGACTTCATGAGGCAGCACCGAGTAAAGGATTGACGAATCTTTTCAAATTGAAGAAATCGAATCAAATTTACCTAAAAGAAACCGAAGCCCAAATCCAATTTTTTGAATCGATTTGAAGATCGAACTCGCGATTCCTCTCCAAAGCTAAATCCGCAGCAAAGGAAACCATTAGAAGGTGATTGAAGTTGATCTAGGATTTAAGAAAGTTTTAGGCTTGAAACCTAGCGGCTTGAAGTCGCGATATGTTGAAGAGGGCGAAACCTAGTTTTTGATCCGCATGTTTTTTCTCAAGGAAAAAAAGAGAAGCTGATAGCGGGAAAATAAAAATTTGGGGGCAAAGGAGTATGAATTAGGTTACAGCGGGAAAATGAAAATTTGGGGGCAAAGAAGCTGAGAGGACAAGGAATATCAGATTGAGTATTGATAACGTAGACCGTTGGATCGTTATCACGCGGATTGGTAACTTTTTTAGTTTTTTTAATATGAATAAATCTATAACTACTGCAACACAATTTGGTATCTATGCTAACACATTGAAGAGTGCGTTGCAATAGACAAAAAACAACATAACAATGGCAACATTGTAGCTAGCAACACCATGGGTTTTCGTTGTGATAGGCCATCTATGGCGTAGTGTCTTCTTGGAATCTGAGTTACTGAACTCTTCTCTTGCCTTCAACTTCATTTCATTTGTAATCAAATTTCCAATCAGCTCTTCCATTCTCAATTTGCTTAGATCCTTTGATTCTTGAACAGTTGTGACTTCCTCGAAGTTCATTGGTAGAACTCGCATGACTTTTCTTACTAGTTCCACTTCAGTGTAAGCTTTCCCAAGCGCCTTAGCATTGTAGACCAGCATAAAAAATCTATTGTACAAGTCCTTAATACTCTCGTCCTTTGGCATTGTAAAGTTTTCATATTCGTTGCGTAATAGAGCAAGTCGAAACTCCTTGACTTGAGATGGTCCTTCATGAGTGACTTCCAAAGTACGCCATATTTCCTCTACAGTATCACATTGAGTAATTATGTTAAATTCAGTTTTTTCAAGAGCACAGATAATAACATTCATACCTTTAGCATTTAAGGAAAATAATTTTTTATGAGTGTCATCCCATCTATCTCTGGGTTTGAGAAATTCAACATCATTAATTGTCATAGTGGGATCCTTATAACCTAATTCAATAATACTCCATACGTCACAATCAACGGACAAAAAAACCTTCATTTTAGCTCTCCAATACGCATAGTCAGTTCCATTAAACATAGGTTGCCTAACAATTGACTGGCCCTCAAAGAAAGCATAATTAGATGTATTTATGACTCTAGAGTTAACTAAACACCCGCTCTAATACCACTTGTTGGATCTAGATTAACCCTAAAGGGGTGGTGAATATTGTTTATTGAATATTTAAGCAATCAAAGAATAATAAAAAAATGCAGAAAGGAAAATCACACACAGAAATTACCCAGCTTTGGCAAACCCTGCCTACTACTACATTCCTAAGATATTTACTAGGTATTGAAATAGATTCTGCTTACAAACCCTTGTAAACTTGCAATCCCTGCTCTTATTCCAATTCTACGCTCAAAATCCTAGACTGGTCTTTATACCCAAGATCAGATTTTCCCATATCAAAAAGTAGTAACCTGTATACCCTAGTTTAGAAGTAAACTAGTAAACTTATAGAATGTTTACAGAATTATAACAACAATATACAAAAGAACAACAAAGTGATAAAACCCAGATACATATAAGCCTTGAAATGAAAAGCAAGGTTATCCCCGTAAAAAAACACTTGTTTTCTTCCATTTCATTTCTTCCCAAAAGAAATGTCGGCTAGGGTTTTAAGTTCTTCCAAATCGTTGAAACTGAGATGAATCGGCTTCAGACAATTCTCGATCTTGAGTGCAGATGGTTTTTTTAATCTTTGAATCTCAATCTCTCGGTCGAATAGAAAGTAAGATTCTCTGATAAATTTTCTTTCTTGAATACTTTTGCTTGATTTGTTTTTCGATTTGGATGAAATTGACAGTGAGGAATTAGGTCGTTTATTAGGTCTTGGAAGCCCTAACTCTCTGATTTCACATAAAGACTTGCCTGGGTTGGTTGTGAGAATTTTTGAAAAAAAAATGATTCGATTTTCTGGACCACGTAGAAGATTTGAACATTTCTTGAAATATTTTAATCAAGAATTTATATGTTTCCAGAAATCATTTCCTTCGAAAATATTGGGGGCAAAAATGCATGATTTATGTTATGAACCCGATCATGTTTTTGGCCTTTAATGAATCAATGGTTTTGATTGTTTTCCCAAACAATATTTGTGCTTCAATTTTTCGATGCAATCTTTCCTGAATTTTGGCTGATTATCTGTCCTCTGAGAATTGATTTATGAGAAAATAATTCCAATTTTGGCTACTGCCAGCAATGCAAATAATAATTCTATTTTGATCGAAATGGTAAGTCCTTGTCATACAGTATTTACATGAAAATTTTGTTTGCATATATGACAAGTTTTTATCTAGAGTAATCATCATATACACACAAAAAATTGTGTATATTCATACCAGAGTTTTGTAGCCTTGTTTCCAACAAAAACTTTGTACCATTTTTAATTTCAGCTTTGCAAAGATCTGGGTTCACATATCATTTACTTGCATGTACATGTGCTTTGTGATTTTTCCTAAAAACATTTGCATTTTCATGCTCCTCCTGTTCCATGATTTGTGACACAGGTGGCCAACCAAACCTCTTTTGGCCTTGCTGTCTTCAACCATGCAAATTTGAGTTGATTTGAGATGCTTGCATTATTTTGGTATTTGTATTGGGGTTGCAGTTCATGTTGTGTGCACAATGTACATGCTATGCAACAGAGTTGTTCTATCTTAGTTTAACCTGCATATTTTTGGCCTGTTGTTCATCATGTTTATTGCATTTCTGGCTGTATCACCTTGTGTGAATCTAAGTTGTTCAAATGAGTTATGGTCTGGCCTTAGCTTTTGTACTGTAACCTGTTATGTGAATCTTGGCTGTCTTGACTTTCTTATGCGGTTTTGTCTTGAACCATGTTTGTTTGGCACTTCTTGGACATGTGAAACCGTGTGTATCATTATTTTGTTGCTGAGATTTCAAGCCAACCTGTTCCATTCATGTGCACCATCTTGTTTTGACCAGTGTACATATGTGCTCTGTCTTGTTTGTGGTTGTACCTCTGTGTACACTGTCTTGAGTTTGCATGACTTGTAATTTTACTTGTCCATCCTGGTTTGACTACTTGCTACTGTAAGCTTGTGCCATCTAAAAAATCATGTTGAACTATTGTTCCTACTGTGTATACACACACGCGCGCGTGCACACACACACACACACACATATATATATATATATATATATATATGTTTGTGTGTGTGTGTGTGTTGTTTGCATATGTACTTGATTTCTTGGTTCATGCCTGTTTACTGAATTGACCATGTTGCCCCTGCATGCTTGAAAAAATGTGTATATACATACATGTATGTGCATACATGTTTTGTGTACAAGAAGAATATAGATATGTGTGTGTATGTTTGTGTGTGTGAGTGAGAGAGAGCACTACAGACGATGTCTACCTTGTGGTATTTATAGTGTATCACTGTGAATATCACAAGCTGTCTAGACACAGATGGATGTCCATAAATATAAATTAGACAAGTCAGAAATATGATGAGAAACATACAAGAAAATCTAAGGAAAATAAAAAGTTTTAATTAAATTTATATTTGCTACTTGTATTTGTTTAGTTCCACTCTACTTGTGTGTTTGTTTCTGTGACGGATTTCCAAATGATGGGACAAGATCAAATTGAGGATGAAGATACAGTAAGAGAGAACAGATAAAAGAAACTGAGTGAGAGAGAAATTATAATGAGAGACAAATGTAAAAACCGAATGCAATGTTTGAGTGTATATATGAGAGTTCTGAAAAGAATGTACTATTATGTATGTGAAATAAAAATTATTTTTGAATAATAAATACTTGTGTGAATTTGTTAATTCTGTGTAGAAGTATTATCCATCAAAAATAATTTTTATTTTTGTATGATGTGAAAAGATAGAGAACAATACAATTTAAAACACATTTGTAAAATAAAATATGTTTGTTATCATCAATAAAAAAAATCACATATTCAACAGAGAAAACAATAATTATGGGAATTGGAATTCTCGTTGAATTCCAAGCTACCCTTAGAGAGAAAGGACCCTCGCCCCAGCAATCACCCGGATTGTGGGAATCAGAAATAGCCTTCACTGATTGCATGTGTTTCCACGTCTTACTTGCGTAGACGGGGAGCTATTGAAATCGAAGGTAACTGGCATCGGCACTTGAAACAATGTCTAAAGAGAGTCGTTCGAATGGAATCTAACCCACAACTTACAAGCATACACCTTACAGACGCCCCATGGGTTCCGCAGTCCCAGGCCAACCTCGCGCCTTGGACGATAGATGACATCCCAGGAAACCCAATGGTGTGTCTTCACATTGTTATTTCTCACTCAGAAAAAGAAGCTACTAAAGTCCGATAGGAATGGAAGAAAGAAGACGTAGGCGTCTTGGTTGAAAAAATATGAGATCCAAGAGAATTTAGGACCAACTTGATGAGAATAAGTCTTCCAGTCTAAGTGATGATAGATGAGTTCCAACGGAAAATCTTCCCTTTAGCTTTGTCTATTAGGGGATCAAAAATCGCATTGAGTTTTCACCTTTATAAAGGACGATGTCGAGGTAAGTCAAAGGGAGGGAGGAAACCCGAAACCCAAAAAAGGACTCTAACCAACAAATGCTTCCAGGGTTCATAGAATTAATGAGAACGAAACATCTCTTCAAAGTATTGACTAGTTTCCCCTAGAACTGTTCGTAAAGATGGAGAAAATCTAGGAGCTGACATATGGAACATTGATTCCCATTAGAGAATATAATGATATCATCAGAAAAGACAAAGAAGAAATCATAGGACAACCACTAAGAGTACCAAAACGATGAATTTTCCTAGCTATCGTGAGAGAATGGACCCTTCAGATGAGACCCTCTATGGCTATGACGAGGATCGCCTATACGAAATCCCCTTCTTGACAGGAAATAACCATTGGCCGCTCCATTGATAATAATAGAGAACCAACAATTCGAAATGATCCTTTAAATAAAATTTGTTAGCAGTTCAGAGAACCCAAAAGCTCGAAGGACCCCGATAATGAAAAACCAAGACATGCGGTTGTAAACCTTCGCCATATCAAGATATATTACCATATTCGAACCCCGAACCTTCCGACCGATCTGGGAGATAAGTTCTTGGGGAAGAAGGAAATTGTCAGTGATCAGACGACCTTTGACAAAACCTGTTTGAGGCAACGAGATAATACTGTCAAGAATAGGCACGAGTTTAGAAAACAAAATCTTGGAGACGACCTTGTTCGAAAAGTTACACAGGCTTATTGGTATGTAATCAACACAAGTTATGGGGATCTCACGTTTAGGGATGAGAACCAGATTGGTAGAAGTCTACCCCTTCGGGAGCACACCACCAGAGATGAAAGATTGCATCGCGTTGGACAAGTCTAATTGAATGATCGGCGAGGCACTCTGATAAAAAAAACCTCTTTGTAGCCGTCAGGGCCACTCGCACTATCCTTACTATAGGGAAAAACACAAAAATAGATCTCCTCAAAAAAGGAGGACTACTGAGAGAAAGAGCCTCCTCCGAGAAAACCAAGAGAGGAATAAAAGACAAAAGAACAGGATCTGGTTGGTCGATAGATGAATATTGAAGAAATGATTGGAAATAGGAAATGATCGTCTCTTCGACCTCCACGGGAGATGAGGCCAAAGAAAGGTTAGAGCGAAGAATGTTACAAATAGAAAGGGTATTATTCTTTTTTCTAATAATAGAATGAAAGAATTTCGAGTTGGAGTCGAAATCTACAATCCACTTGATTCTCGCCTTCTAATGAAGAGAATCATTTTCGATGCACAACTTAGAAAAAATGGCTAGTTGAGCTTGAACCTAGTCCTCCTTGTTAATAGCTAAAGGATCTTCTGTTGGAACTTGTTCCCTAGAGGCAATCTGTAACACCCCGCGAATTCTATAACTGTGAAATTTACAAATTAAAGTATAATTAATCTGAAATCAAAGAACCGAGGGAAACGGGATACGCCATTGCGTTCGTCTCGGAAAAATACGCGAAATAGAGTCCGAGTTTTCGAAAAACGGAGTCCGTATGAAGAAGATATGGCCTTCGGAAGTTTTGAATTAAATTTAAAATTCAAACAGAATAAAATAATTAAAAATCGGGCCCAATGGGCCAGGGCGGATAAACACCCGCCTAGGCCACCCAGGTCGACTGGGCTGTCGACCTGGGCTACCCATGTCGACAGGGCTGTCGACAGCCCTGTCGACAGGGGTGTCGACCTGGTCGAGCCCAGCCAACCTGGCTGGCCAGGTCTGTGTTTGGCCGATTTTCTGTGGTCTGCTTTGTCATTAGGGCTAGGTGGCAGGCTCTAATTGGTCTCTCTATCGAATGAATGGCTACGATCAATCCAAGCAACATCAATGGTCCTAATCAGTTCCTAACCTCTATATAAACAACCCTAGACTAAACCCTAATCTATTCATTCAAAAATAAGATCATAGCCGCCATGTTGCTGAGGAACGACAAAGAGTAGCCGCCAACTAGAGAGAGAATTAGGAGGAAAGTTCTAAAGCCTAAAGCAATTCAAGCAACCTAAGCAAATCAATTCAACAAAGGAATTTGCGTCTTCAATCCCTAAATTAGAGAATTCATCACACCATTGTAAGTAGAGTATTACTTTGGTATGAATAAACAATTGTGTTGGTTTGTATGCTTGAATTGTGGCAGTAAAGTTATTCATATTTGTGCGTTCTTATCAATTTGAAATATTATATACGTTTGGATATTCTTGAATTATGTTATTCATGTTATAAAGAACTACATGCGGTAGTTCTATGCAAATATACGTTTGGAATATTTCGCAAATTATGTAATCCATGTTGAAGCTACATGTATGTAGTTGATTTAAATTTATGCAAGTTTGGGGTTTTGCTACTATGCCATCATGATGTATATTTTTGTGCATAAATCATTTTGTAAGTAATTAGAACAAGTTTGGTTATTATAATCCATAGGAAATTATGTTGAGAATTGGGCATCATGTATTAAGCCATGCTTTTGTACTAGAAAACCTATTTGCAAACTTATGAATATGGCTAGGCTATGAATGATATTTGGCATAATTGAAATCCATGATTAAGTCTATCTTGTTTACAAGAATTATATGATGACATATGTGGCACATGGCTAGGTTAGGTTCAAAAAGTCCCTTTTGTAAGTTTACATGACTAAAGTAAGAATCATGATTTCATGTTAGAAATATTTATGCCATGAACAAATTTAACTATACTTATGCCATGCTTATGTTTGACATTATGCCATGTTTATGCTAGAAGTATTTATGCCATGCTTATGTTTGACATTATGCTATGCTTATGCTAGAAATATTTATGCCATGCTTATGTTTGACATTATGCCTAAATAAAAATATAGGTTCATGTGTCAATAATGATATCTCAATTACAAGTTCACATGCTTTGATTCATGTCACCTATGTTTTATGACCAAAGTATATGTCACTACTATGCAAGTACACCAGTTTCTATTTTGTATTCCCAACGTCATATTGCAAGTTCATACGCTCATTTTACCCTTTTTGTGTATGTAATCACGCCATAAGCCTCCCCTTTTCGCATGGCTAAATTGGGCTTTAAAAGGCTAAGCCCAATATATATATATATATACGGACGTGTAAAACGGGGGAAAATAACGTTGGGTTAAAATTAATTAATGAATGAAAATATAAAATAGAAGGGCCCAAATTCAAGTATGGGTTGGGCCCATGATTGGTGTAACCTTTACACCATTAACTTAATAATGGGCCGCAAATATTTACATATAAGAAATAAAGAAGAATGACAAAATATGTAAATGTAGAAAATACGATGTGTTTAACCCGAGGTTGGATTGAGTTGTGATGTAAACCTGCCCGGAACCGCCCGGCTGTCCAGTAGTCACAACAATACCTATCCAATGTGGGAGGTTAAACATGGAGCCCAATAAGGACCCGAGGTTAGACTGAGTTGTGGCGTAAGACTGCCCGGAACCAACCGGCAACAAGCAGCCACAACAATACCTGTCTAATGTGAGAGGTCAGGGCCTTAATAAGACAATTAAGGCTGAGTCAGGATTGTTAGGATTAAGTGAACTAAAGACTTAATCAAAAAGGAACATGCTAAACTAAACGGACTGGTGGGGGTTAGGTTAGAAAACACTTAACCAACTTAGCATGTTGGCTAGAGATAGAAAACCTAGTAACGGGGGACCCTTTTCAGCAGTAACCCTAAAAGGTGTATCAGGATACCCTGAAACTAGGCAGGGTGGGGCACGATTACTGGGCTGATTGTAAGAGGTCAAAGCGACGGCGGTGGTGTAGCGGTGTAGGTTCTAACGGAGTGCGGGCGTGCACACACTCCGGCGCAGAAAAATAAGGCACTGGACACCAGTAGCATACCTTTGCACTCTAAGGTTGTGTCGGGTTGCCACTATGGGACTTGATACACCCCATGGTGGGACCAGCATAGGTAACTACAACATCGGGGGCCGTAAGACACATGTAACTATGCGAGTAGGAGCCGATCATCATAGAATGGATCACATCACCCTGATTATGGGGTGCAAATTGGAAACTAGTTTATATGGGTTCAGAGATTAACATGGGGTACGATGGTCTATTCGACCCTAGACAACTTAACCAAGTTTATAGTGCTTGCCCACTTCTTGTTTATACTTATCACACCCAGTTCTTTATTCATAGACAAAATAGTACTAGACTTACTCAGACTTTGTGTCTGACTCTACTTTTCTTTCGTCTTCTTTTCTTCCGTTTCCCCCCCCAGGTCCTCAGGGAGGGAACACAGCAGCTTGACCAGCCTTACCATCCAGCTTGAAGAAGAGAAATGTATTGCTTGGACTTTCCTGTTTTGAACTATGGCTTTGGACAATCCACTATGGGGCTTTTGCAGTTTATCTATGTTTTATTTATGCTTCTTTAAATAATGTACTCAAGACAGATTATGAAAATGTTATGTTATGTTTTTGGAAAGGATGTAAGACAATCATGGTGATGTTTTGTAACACGTATTTGACTTTATGAAATAAAAAGTTGTTGTTCTTCCGCTGTTTACAAATATGTGTTCTTATATCTGTCTTGTATATCTGTGACTTGTACTTATAAACCTCCACCAAAATTAGGGCATTCCCTTTGAGAGTGACCCTAACGGAGGTGGGGTGTTTCACTTGGTATCAGAGCATAGGTTTTACCAGATAAGATAAAAAGTTTTGAAAAATTATTTTCAAAAAGGAAATTTAAAGAAGCATTTTTAAAAGAAAAATGTTATTTTATTTTAAAAAGGCAAAGTCCACTCCCCAAAGCCATAGGTACTATCTCTTATCCTTCGTTTTGAATCTATCCTTTTTGTTTCAGCATGTCCCAAGATCTTAACTTGCCGGAAGGGGTGCCAATACCTGGTTGGTTTAGACGGTTCTTAGAAGCAAGGGCCACTCAGCCAGGTCCTACCATTCCTCCTCCCCCAGCGGAAGGAAATCATCCAGCTGCAGCAGCACCTTTTCCTCCACCTCCTCCTCGGGGAAACACATTCGCTAAGATATGCAAAGATTTTAAAGCTATGGGAGGAAGGGATTTCCATGGAACTGAGTCCTTCGTAGCAGCTAGAAATTGGCTGAAAGAAACGGAGGACCTATTCATCATCTTTGAGGTAGAAGATAGACAAAAAGTACAGTTGGCAGTGTGGCTATTGAAGGGCGAGGCTTACTACTGGTGGGAAGTCACTAATGCTGAAAGACCAGTGGAGACATGGGAGGACTTTAGGGCAAGGTTTGAGACCAAATTTCTCTCAGATGCGGAAAGAAGTTTGCAGTTGGAAAAATTCTTATTTCTTAAGCAAGGGGACAAGACAGTCAGAGAGTATGTGAATCAGTTCGATGAGCTGGCTAGGTTTGGGCTTGACCTAGTCAACACCCCGCACAAGAAGGCTCTCCGTTTCGTCAAAGGGTTGAATGAGCCATTACACAGTTTGGCCATGACCCATATACCCATGGGAGCCACGTATGAAAGATTGGTGCAAATTGCATTGCTGAATGAAGAGGATAAGGGCAAGAAGAAAGAGGGTTTGCAGCCCAAGAAGACAGACTTTAAGAAGGGCGGGAAAGGCAACAAAGAGAAGAGGAAGTGCAATTTCTGTGGCAAAGTGGGGCACTTAGTAAAGGACTGCCGGAAAAAGAAGGCCAAGGAAAATGGTGGGTGCTTTTCTTGCGGTGAGACGGGCCATAGGGCTAAGGACTGCCCAAAGAAACGAGGACAGGGGCAGAGGGCTGGATCCACCCCAGGGGCACAGGTTCATGTGCTGGAAGCGCCACCTCTGCAACAACGAGGTATAAATACTTCTGTAGAAAGTGTAGTTTATCTTTATGATCACCCCGTTCGCACTTTGTTTGATTCTGGCGCATCACACTCCTTTATCTCGTCTGCTTTAGTAGAATCTCTGCACCTAAAAACTAGTATGGTAGAGTACCCCTTAATTGTTTCAAACCCAATTGGGGGCCCAACTCATTTGTCTATGATCTGTTTGGGATTGAAAATTTCTATTCTAAGCGTAGAATTCCTATGTAGTGCCTTTGTTTTGGGCTTTTCGGGGTATGGTTTGATTTTGGGTATGGATTGGCTATCCAGTAATGGGGCCATCCTTGATTGTGAGAAAAGGGTTGTTAGGCTCCTAACCCAGCTCGGTAATACTTTGGAAATTTCTTGTAATCCCTCGTATGCGGTTATGCTTAGTTATCTTGAATCGCTAGATGTCTCTGTTGAAAATTTGCAATCAGTTAAAGTGGTCCGGGAATATCCGGATGTCTTTGAAGAGGTGAAGGGCTTGCCTCCGAAGCGGGAAATAGACTTCCGCATATATCTTGTAGATAATGCAAAGCCCGTTGCGTTGCCCGTTAGACACATGGCTCCACGGGAAAGGAAAGAGCTCAGTAAACAGATTAAAGAGCTTCTAGAAAAGGGGTTCATTAGGAGGAGCATTTCAGAATGGGGCGCTCCGGTGGTGTTCGCTACAAAGGCGGATGGTTCACTCCGTCTATGTGTTGACTATAGGGAGCTCAACAAGCTAACGAAAATGAATAGGCACCCTCTCCCTAGAATTGACGATTTATTTGACCAGCTTGTAGGGGCGTCTGTTTTCTCCCAACTCGATTTAGCAACCGGTTTTCATCAGCTAAGGGTGGCTGAAGATAGCATCGATAAAACGACATTCAGAACCCCAGACGGTTTCTTTGAATGGCTTGTCATGCCTTTTGGCTTGACAAATGCACCTGCTTACTTCGTGGACCTGATGAGTAGGGTATTTAGAGATTTCCTCAACAAATTCGTAGTGGTCTTCGTAGATGATATCCTTATCTTCTCAAAGAGTGAAGAGGAACATGCTCAGCACTTAAGGGCAATCATGGAAACTTTGCGAGTCCATCAAATAAAAGCCAAGTTCTCCAAATGCCACTTTTGGAGGGAAGAGGTGAGGTTCCTTGGGCACATAGTATCCAAACAAGGGTTAGCAGTGGACCCTGCTAAGGTAGTAGCGGTACAGGATTGGAAGACACCAAGGAATGCAACTGAGGTCCGAAGTTTTCTAGGACTAGCAGGTTTCTATCGAAAATTCATAAGGGATTTTGCGAAAATCTCAGCTCCGCTCACGAAATTGACCAAGAAGAATCTAGTGTTCAATTGGGACTTGGATTGCGAATTTGCTTTCCAACGACTGAAAAGGGCTCTTACAACAGCCCCAGTTTTGACGCTGCCGGATGGGAGCAAGATGTTCACTGTTTATACGGATGCATGTGGGACAGGGCTAGGCGCCGTCTTAATGCAAGAAGGAAGGGTAGTAGCTTATGGCGGGAGGCAGTTGAAAGTGCACGAAAAGAACTACCCAACCCACGATCTCGAGTTAGCCGCCATCGTCTTTGCACTCAAGTCTTGGCGACACTATCTCCTAGGTGAGAAGTTCGAACTTTACACTGACCATAAATCGTTGAAATATCTTTTCTCGCAGAAGGATCTTAACTTGAGGCAACAAAGATGGATGGAGTTTCTTGCCTCGTACGATTTCGAAATCTCTTACACTCCGGGCAAAGGCAACGTAGTGGCAGACGCGTTGAGCCGAAAGAAATTGACCCTAAGCCCGTTGTTTGTTGAAAGACAAAGCCTAGAGTTTATAGCCAACTTCGACTTTAGGCCTTCCTCCGATTTCGTACCGGGCTTGCTTGCATCTCTCGAAGTGCGCCCGACTTTAGTGGATTCAGTAGGGGCAACACAACGCGAAGACCCTCAGCTTGTGGAAACAATTGATAGGCTAATTAGGGGTGAGACTTCAAGTCACCTCAACAGATACTCCATCGACGATAAGGGTTTGCTAAGGCGAGACGGAAGACTATGCGTCCCACAGACAAAAGATTTAGTAAAGAAGGTTCTCGAGGAAGCACATCACTCCAAGATGACGATACACCCAGGCGGAGATAAAATGTACAAAGACATAAAAAGGACTTTCTTCTGGAACGGCATGAAAAAGGACGTGGCAGAGTTCGTTTCTAAGTGTATGGTGTGCCAACAGGTTAAGGCGGAACAGAAAAAGCCTGGCGGACTACTACATCCTCTGGAGGTCCCACAGTGGAAGTGGGATAGCATCTCAATGGACTTCATCGATGGGCTGCCTAGGTCTAGGAGAGGCAACACTAGCATTTGGGTAATAGTGGATAGGCTTACTAAAAGCGCCCACTTTTTACCTGTCAAAAGTAAAAGGACTGCCTCATCCCTAGCATCACTTTACCTTAAGGAAATCGTTCGACTCCATGGAATACCGTCTAGCATAGTTAGTGACCGAGACCCCATCTTCACTAGTGAGTTTTGGCGGAGTCTGCAAGAAGCAGTAGGAACGCAGTTATGCTTGAGCACAGCCTATCATCCCCAAACCGACGGCCAAACAGAGAGAGTGAACAGAGTTTTGGAAGATCTTTTAAGACTATGCATCCTTGACTTCGGAGGGACATGGGAAGACCACCTTCCTTTGGTGGAATTTGCCTACAACAACAGCTATCAAGCAACCATCGGAATGGCGCCCTTCGAAGCTTTATATGGAAGACCGTGCAGATCGCCCACTTGTTGGTGGGAGTCCACGGATAAGCTCATACTTGGACAAGACATGATCCGAGAGACTTCAGAGAAAGTAGAATTAATACGAAGAAGGATGAAGACGGCCCAAGACAGACAAAAGTCCTATGCCGACAAGAGGAGGACCGACCTTGAATTCGAGGTTGGAGACAGAGTTTTTCTCAAGGTATCACCGCTAAGAAACGTTATTCGCTTTGGAACCACAGGAAAGCTAGCACCAAGGTTCGTAGGGCCATTCCCTATCATCGAGAAAATTGGGGAAATGGCCTATAGATTAGAGCTACCCGAGAAGTTGGCTGGAGTCCACAACGTTTTTCACGTTTCTCATCTCCGAAAATGTCTTCATGAGTCCGCTGAAGTGGTAGAGCCAAATATCCTCGAAGAGGCCGAAGTGGAACGCGAAGCAACCATAAGGAAGGTTCCAACCCGCATATTAGGAACGAAAGTGAAGAAGCTACGCAACCGCGAAGTCAAGCTCGTCAAAGTCCAGTGGAGCGACGCCGAGGGAGACGCGACTTGGGAAACTGAAGCTAGAATCCGTACAGCCTACCCTTTTCTGTTCGAGGGTACATCCTTGATCTTTCTCTTTCCTTAAGTTGCGCTTTTATCTATCTTTTTTAGGTATCTTTCCTCGACCTTATCTTTTAGATAGAAACCCTTTGGATGGAAACATGTAATTGAAACATGTTATGTATGAATGGTTGCAAGTGGTTGCAAGTGATTGCTAGTGGTTGCTCGTGGTTGCATATACACACACAATCTAGGGTTTTAGATCGGCTCAGTCACTTCATATTGCATATGCATATATGTTTGCATTCGTATATGGTTGAACTCTAATGTGTTGTCATATGGATGTTGCATTTGTAAGGAATGAGTGTGCACTCATGTAGAATCAAGAATAGGAAAATTTGCATACATGATGGATTCATGGCACTTACATAATTCGCATTAAGGAGGTCAACTGAATCAGTAGACCGCCTGATTTTGCATTAGATAAGTACATGTACACACACACTTCGCATATGATAATGAAGCATTAGAAGTCTTTTAGGGACAATGGATGCTCGTGTTTGATGGATGAGTAGATGGATGATTGGATGATAGGATATACATTCCTCCTAACTTGAAGATTTCGGGGACGAAATCCTTTTAAGTGGGGGAGAATCTAACACCCCGCGAATTCTATAACTGTGAAATTTACAAATTAAAGTATAATTAATCTGAAATCAAAGAACCGAGGGAAACGGGATACGCCATTGCGTTCGTCTCGGAAAAATACGCGAAATAGAGTCCGAGTTTTCGAAAAATGGAGTCCGTATGAAGAAGATATGGCCTTCGGAAGTTTTGAATTAAATTTAAAATTCAAACAGAATAAAATAATTAAAAATCGGGCCCAATGGGCCAGGGCGGATAAACACCCGCCTAGGCCACCCAGGTCGACTGGGCTGTCGACCTGGGCTACCCATGTCGACAGGGCTGTCGACAGCCCTGTCGACAGGGGTGTCGACCTGGTCGAGCCCAGCCAACCTGGCTGGCCAGGTCTGTATTTGGCCGATTTTCTGTGGTCTGCTTTGTCATTAGGGCTAGGTGGCAGGCTCTAATTGGTCTCTCTATCGAATGAATGGCTACGATCAATCCAAGCAACATCAATGGTCCTAATCAGTTCCTAACCTCTATATAAACAACCCTAGACTAAACCCTAATCTATTCATTCAAAAATAAGATCATAGCCGCCATGTTGCTGAGGAACGACAAAGAGTAGCCGCCAACTAGAGAGAGAATTAGGAGGAAAGTTCTAAAGCCTAAAGCAATTCAAGCAACCTAAGCAAATCAATTCAACAAAGGAATTTGCGTCTTCAATCCCTAAATTAGAGAATTCATCACACCATTGTAAGTAGAGTATTACTTTGGTATGAATAAACAATTGTGTTGGTTTGTATGCTTGAATTGTGGCAGTAAAGTTATTCATATTTGTGCGTTCTTATCAATTTGAAATATTATATACGTTTGGATATTCTTGAATTATCTTATTCATGTTATAAAGAACTACATGCGGTAGTTCTATGCAAATATACGTTTGGAATATTTCGCAAATTATGTAATCCATGTTGAAGCTACATGTATGTAGTTGATTTAAATTTATGCAAGTTTGGGGTTTTGCTACTATGCCATCATGATGTATATTTTTGTGCATAAATCATTTTGTAAGTAATTAGAACAAGTTTGGTTATTATAATCCATAGGAAATTATGTTGAGAATTGGGCATCATGTATTAAGCCATGCTTTTGTACTAGAAAACCTATTTGCAAACTTATGAATATGGCTAGGCTATGAATGATATTTGGCATAATTGAAATCCATGATTAAGTCTATCTTGTTTACAAGAATTATATGATGACATATGTGGTACATGGCTAGGTTAGGTTCAAAAAGTCCCTTTTGTAAGTTTACATGACTAAAGTAAGAATCATGATTTCATGTTAGAAATATTTATGCCATGAACAAATTTAACTATACTTATGCCATGCTTATGTTTGACATTATGCCATGTTTATGCTAGAAGTATTTATGCCATGCTTATGTTTGACATTATGCTATGCTTATGCTAGAAATATTTATGCCATGCTTATGTTTGACATTATGCCTAAATAAAAATATAGGTTCATGTGTCAATAATGATATCTCAATTACAAGTTCACATGCTTTGATTCATGTCACCTATGTTTTATGACCAAAGTATATGTCACTACTATGCAAGTACACCAGTTTCTATTTTGTATTCCCAACGTCATATTGCAAGTTCATATGCTCATTTTCCCCTTTTTGTGTATGTAATCACGCTATAAGCCTCCCCTTTTCACATGGCTAAATTGGGCTTTAAAAGGCTAAGCCCAATATATATATATATACGGACGTGTAAAACGGGGGAAAATAACGTTGGGTTAAAATTAATTAATGAATGAAAATATAAAATAGAAGGGCCCAAATTCAAGTATGGGTTGGGCCCATGATTGGTGTAACCTTTACACCATTAACTTAATAATGGGCCGCAAATATTTACATATAAGAAATAAAGAAGAATGACAAAATATGTAAATGTAGAAAATACGATGTGTTTAACCCGAGGTTGGATTGAGTTGTGATGTAAACCTGCCCGGAACCGCCCGGCTGTCCAGTAGTCACAACAATACCTATCCAATGTGGGAGGTTAAACATGGAGCCCAATAAGGACCCGAGGTTAGACTGAGTTGTGGCGTAAGACTGCCCGGAACCAACCGGCAATAGGCAGCCACAACAATACCTGTCTAATGTGAGAGGTCAGGGCCTTAATAAGACAATTAAGGCTGAGTCAGGATTGTTAGGATTAAGTGAACTAAAGACTTAATCAAAAAGGAACATGCTAAACTAAACGGACTGGTGGGGGTTAGGTTAGAAAACACTTAACCAACTTAGCATGTTGGCTAGAGATAGAAAACCTAGTAACGGGGGACCCTTTTCAGCAGTAACCCTAAAAGGTGTATCAGGATACCCTGAAACTAGGCAGGGTGGGGCACGATTACTGGGCTGATTGTAAGAGGTCAAAGCGACGGCGGTGGTGTAGCAGTGTAGGTTCTAACGGAGTGCGGGCGTGCACACACTCCGGCGCAGAAAAATAAGGCACTGGACACCAGTAGCATACCTTTGCACTCTAAGGTTGTGTCGGGTTGCCACTATGGGACTTGATACACCCCATGGTGGGACCAGCATAGGTAACTACAACATCGGGGGCCGTAAGACACATGTAACTATGCGAGTAGGAGCCGATCATCATAGAATGGATCACATCACCCTGATTATGGGGTGCAAATTGGAAACTAGTTTATATGGGTTCAGAGATTAACATGGGGTACGATGGTCTATTCGACCCTAGACAACTTAACCAAGTTTATAGTGCTTGCCCACTTCTTGTTTATACTTATCACACCCAGTTCTTTATTCATAGACAAAATAGTACTAGACTTACTCAGACTTTGTGTCTGACTCTACTTTTCTTTCGTCTTCTTTTCTTCCGTTTCCCCCCCCCCCCAGGTCCTCAGGAAGGGAACACAGCAGCTTGACCAGCCTTACCATCCAGCTTGAAGAAGAGAAATGTATTGCTTGGACTTTCCTGTTTTGAACTATGGCTTTGGACAATCCACTATGGGGCTTTTGCAGTTTATCTATGTTTTATTTATGCTTCTTTAAATAATGTACTCAAGACAGATTATGAAAATGTTATGTTATGTTTTTGGAAAGGATGTAAGACAATCATGGTGATGTTTCGTAACACGTATTTGACTTTATGAAATAAAAAGTTGTTGTTCTTCCGCTGTTTACAAATATGTGTTCTTATATCTGTCTTGTATATCTGTGACTTGTACTTATAAACCTCCACCAAAATTAGGGCATTCCCTTTGAGAGTGACCCTAACGGAGGTGGGGTGTTTCACAATCCATCCATTTGATGTGATTAATAACATCGTTGATGCTATAAATTTATTTCTAATAAAAGATTCTATTATGTTATATTTACTGCATAATATAAATATTAACATAATAGAAGTCCATAGAATTATAATACATAATTATATAGTTTCAGGCAAGTGACTTGAACATGAGATTGTATAATATAATAAGTATTATAATTCTTAAATGTCTTTAGTCAAGTTTTATTGTATATAGGACAACAATAAAACATTGAGACTGGTATATTGATTGACTGATGATCATATCTCATTGATCATTAATATAAATGATATTAATGTCAATACATAGATACATATTAGGGAATAGTGTATTGGACTAACCCAACTTGAGAAAGCTTCATGGAGCATAATTAATAGTGTCAAAAGTAATTCTCATAGTGACGGTGATGTAACGGTCCTCGCACCTGAAATCATTATATACTTTATTCGAGGATATTTGTTTTTTGATATCATCAAAAGTTACTTTTAACCGAGTAGATGATAAAGGTGACTATCAGATGCATCTCGAATCGATTAAATAATATGAATGATCTAGATGGGATTTGACCCTACAATATAAGTAGACATATCCATAGGCCTCTTAGTTGAGTATGATTATGAAATGCATGGCCGTGCTCAAATATTGATTTGTTTTATATAATCTTTTCATCAATCAAGATAAAAGGAATAAATTATAAAGAGGGTGATACGTTTTATGCCTTGAGTTTAATCTTGGATATATTGGTTAAAAGGATTAAATTACGTAGAAACACTTGTCATAGAAAAGGTTGTATCGAATCGTTGATTTAATTATAACTTGGGTAACAACGATGTATTATTAGATGTCGCTCACTGTTTATAATTTTTAATATGATTTAAAATTATTGCCAACGTTGTGATAACCTACAGGGTCAAATAAATAGAACGTTAATAAGAGGGTAACCATTCTTCGAATTTTAAATGATCAAACGTTGATATTTAAATTTCATAAGACTTCGTAGGACGATAGTTTTTTGTGGACACGTTATTTTCATTTTTTGTAAAAGAAAGGATTTCTTCCTTTTGTAAAATACAATACAAACGCATGAAGATAAGTTTTTCCAAGATTGAAATAGAATTGGCCGTGGCTAGTACCAGACAGGTCACCCCTTTCCTCGAATTCATGAGATAAGATTGAGGATGCGTTCATGGACTCTAGTAGAGGGCCGTCGTCCAATAGCGCTCACAACCGGTTCGAATTGATCCACATTCTCCAAGGTTTATGATTTTTCAAAGTCTAAATGGTATGACTTTAAATCAGTTTACAAATTATTGCTTGGATCCTGATTTGAGTTTAATTAATTTGTGATTGAAATTGTCGAATTGATCTGTAAATTCCTTCAATGGTATCATAGCTTAGGCTTGCAAAATTGTATTTTGAGTCTTGAATCTGGGTTTTGGATGTACAATTTATTGCAAAATTCACAGTGTTATGGACACTGATGCAACTTTCAATTGGGGATGTAATATACATACTCATTTCAGAAAAGAAATTGCTTCTTTGTAAAACAATTTTATATTTGATATAAAATGTCGAAATGAATTGATGATTAATATTTGATATTGACTCTAATTTGCATTATCATTGTATGCTCGGTTGAAATCTGGATGTCTGGTTTAATGTTTGCCTCTATATGCTTTATTGAATAAGTTTGGGTCTGATTTGAACTATATCAAACACTGATGCAAACTGATTGATTACTGAAAGTGTACATTGGTGCAGTTTATTGTTTAAAGTTTAATGCATGTTTTGATTTATCTATATTCAGATCAGTATGACCGATTTTATTTAATTTACTTAATCAAAACATACATACACAAAAGTATAGATGATACAAAAAAAGATCTGCTTCCCTCCCAATTATGCATGTTTAGGATATATGTATGGATGCCAGACCTTGTTACTATATTTTTCCTATACTTGATGGGGTTGTGTAGTATGTATATACATGCTTATAAATAAGCTACTAGATTTTATAATGATAAAATCCACTGACTAGTGTAGTTGATTATTTCATCGTCAACGTTTTCTCGTACTATGTATATTAGCAACTATGAACCTTTATTTTCTCTCCCTTGCTCTTGGGGTGTGTGTGTGTATGTGTGTGTGTATTAGAGCCTTGACATTGAACTGGCATTTAAAACTGATTTATGTTTTAATGCAAATGTGATTTGGACTTTTAGCTCTTTAATGTACATGTTTCTGATATATGATACATGTAGCATCTTAATGCTTGAATTCTGGTCTGTAATAATTTAGATTAAGCTGATTGCATAACCAATAAACCTAATCCAGTCTAAAATTACTACTTTATAATGCCTGATAAGCTATACAATAGTGTATGTGTATGCATTTGTTTATATGCTACAATCTAATTGAATTTTATAATGATAAATGTGTTTTAAGAAACACAGTAAGAGTGACATGGTTTTAGTTTCATGATTATTGTGCATATATGCTTGGACATTAAATATTTTTTTGGAACTGGTTCATGTACAATATATGCCAATGTAAATCATTTGAATTATTCACTAGTGTGCATATTGATGAATGTTATTTGCAAATGTGATTTGCAGTTTTACATCTTTAATTTGTACATGATATTGGTGTATGTATATATAAGATCTACTGTAAATTACAATGACAATTATACATATTTATATCAGTTTACACATTTTATAATATGTGTATGATATGAACATAAATGTATAAATGTATCATTGGTTTATCTCATATATAAATGTTTGAAACACAACCTAGACATTTTTTTTGTGATCATATGTATTGTGCTTGCATATAAAATGATACCTGTGACTTGGCGCACATGCATGCACACACATACATATACATATACATATACGTATACATATACATATATATATATATAGGAACATATTCCTTGATACAGAGTTTAGTTCATACAATATTATATATATATATATATATATATATATATTTGATATGTTTTGCTCATTTTGATATACTGCTCATATTTAAGAACATCACTACAAATTTGATTTGTAGTTGGTACTTGTATAGAGTATGTAATGTATCAAGATACATGGATACTGTATTCTACTGTTGGGATGCACCTGCCACAACAAGTATGACTTGCTGAATTTGCATTCTTATTATATATACTCCATACATATAATAATGTCAGTACTATCATTTACACTGTGCATCTTAAGGTAACAATCTAACGAAGCAGTATATATGTTAGCCCACTTTGTGATCGGGCTACACAAAGCTAAGGGAGTTACTCATCGAACAAGTGTGAGCAAAGAGTATGTAGCAGGCAACCGGATCGGTTCGGGTATCCCCCCCTCACTTAGCTCTTCCCCTTCAAAGTAAGTAGTTCATGAAATGAAGAGAGGAGGACACATCCGGATCGGATCGGCGCTTTCCGATCCGAACCCCCATCGTCTCTCTGATCCGAACCATGGCGTTGTATCTGGAAAGCACGACCTCCTCCAAATGCGGAGTGGTTAGGAGCCCATTTTCCCACGATCACCCACGTTCATCATGCGTTATCATCATCATAAGATTTCCTACCCCGGCTTTCAAGGGATGAAAGCCACGTATATCCGAACCGGAGCCATTCCAGAGAGATTTCTTGCCTATAAATACACCACCAAGCATCATTGGAAGGGATCTTTTGGCAAATTTTTGACTCAAACACCTGCTATATCTGAATTTCATCACTTTAATCAGATCACCATCAATCTTTGAAAAATATTTCAGTGAGTGTTGAGCGAAATTATCCATTGTTAAAGTGAGACTGAGCTAAAACAATCATTGTATTTGTATTCCAATCATCAATCAAAGAGATATAAAGTGGACATAGGCTCTTTAATGCCGAACCACTATAAATCGTGTGTTTCTCCTTGTTTTTATTTTCATTTCACTTAGAATTATCAATAGTTTGGGTGTTAGAACCATTTTTGGATCTTACATTTTGGCGCTTTCGCTGAGAACTTTTTGAATTCTCTACACTTTGGGCTACCATTCTACTATTTGGGTTTGTATATCCGAAGAAGATAGTCCATACAGTTAATATTTCTGAAATTCTCTTCAAAAAAGAGGTCTCGACAAGTTGAATACTATGACCAAAGGAAAAGGAAAAGAAGTGCAAAATGCGCGGGAAAGCGGAGTAAGTGAGGATCAACAAGCTATGGTTGTCACAATGTAACAGCCCTGGTTTTTGGGGTTAATTTTAAAATTTTATTTTAAGAAATTTTAATGAATGAATATATTTAAAATTATTTATTTTAAATAATAACGATGAAAAACTTATTTTATTTCGAGCGCGAACTTGAAATTTATATTAAATCCATTCCGAGCCTGAAAACGGCGCGGTAATTTCAGATTTGAAATTCCAACTTTGAAAAATTATATAAAATAAAATATAAATCGGAATTGGACGAAACAAGAAACGCTAGGACCGTATTGAAAATATCTTTCCAAAGAGTTTCAGAAATTAAGATTCCAGTTTATAAATTGTAAGTTATGAGAAAATTAAATTTTCAGAAAAACGCTATAGAATTCGTATATATTATATATAAGGCCCGAAACGTAAATTTTTTGCAGAATAAGGAATTAGGACCCGAAACCATCTCCATTGGTTTCAGAATGTTGTTTACATATAAAAATGACTATAAGAACTTATATTTTTGAGTTTCGGAAAAATTCCACTATTTTTGGTATTTTTAAATATTAAAAATATACGCCTGAAAAATGGAATTTTTGCAAACGAACTCCGAATTCGACGAGACCAGTTTCTATGGATAAGGAATATTAAAATAAGGTTAAATTCTAAAATTTATAATTTTTGGAATTATTTTGTGGCCGGTATAATTTTTACAGTGAAAAATAGCATATTTTCAGACTTCGGAAATTCATAATAAATTCATACGGACTCGGAAAATTACGAAATCAGGTTCGTTGGATTCGTAATGACCTGAAATAATTATGTTTAAAATTTTATTAATTTTTAAATCAGCATGTATTTATAAGAATTTTTGAATTGAAGAAAACAGTTGAAAATTGAGTAATTGGACACGTAATGATATTTGGGCCCAAACCAAAATTAGACCCATAGTATATATTATCTTTTTCCTCAGAATTTAGGCTGAAATTCGAAATTGTACAGCAGCCATCTTTTTCCCTTCCTTCCTCCTCTTGTCAATGGTTGTCTTCTTCCTCAATCAAAAATTTGTCGAAAATAAAACCTCTTCAAAACCGCTGCCTTCTTCCTCCCGCCGCAACCGCCGTACGCCGCTGCACCCTCCAAGCTTCCAGGCGTGTATGCTCCTCTCCAAGCCGGTCCTTCTCCAACAAACGACGTCCAATTTCATCGATCCAATCAAAAGTTATCGCAATCCAAAGATTTGAACAAAACTGAGAATAAGGTGAGATTCTATTTTTAATTTAATTTAATTTAATTATTATTTTTTGTTATTTAAATAATTTAATGAGAAGTGAACTAGATCCGTGATGTATGACTACATGTTGATGCTTGGGTTTGGATTTGTGTTTGGATTATTGTCATATGAATTGCATTGTTGGAATCTACACGAATGGATTTGAACTTGTTTTTTTTTTTATGTTGTTTTGACAATAAAAAAAAATTAGATTTTGTATTTTATGTTGTTTTGAGAATAAAAATTTGATCTTTTATTTTATGATGTGTTAAGAATAAAGATTAGATCTTTATTTAAAATTTATAAAGATAGGATTTTTATATTATAAAAGAAAGTTTAAATCTTTTAATTATATTTATAAATCAAGTTAGGATTTTTATAATATATATATATATATATAAAAATCTTATTTTATTTAGATTTAAAAAAAAAAAACAAAGTTGGGATCTTGACACAAAAATGCGACACTACATCTTATGATGTTATTATATGCGATGACATGAAGATTTAATACCATATTGTATGTTGTCATTATTGTTTGTCGACATGAATGCTTATCTTTAATCTACATGTTGCTCATTGAATGGTTTGGAATGGATTTGAACACCCCATATTATGTTATTTATCATTTTATTGATATGCAAGCGCGACACCATATTCTGTGTGTTATTAATTTTCGTATGCGGTCATGTGAATTGGAAGATGACCATAATTTTAGTGCGGTCATGTAAATAGGAAAATAACCACATTTTAGTGCGTGAGTGTAAATAGCAAATTTATATTATATTTTTAGCACTTAAGTAAGAATAAGATTATTAAAATAGTCTTAGCGTCTTAATAAAATTTAAGAAAATAAACTTATTTTCATAGTTAATGTCACAATAGGAATGCAACCTTATTTCCAGCGTTTATGTAAAAATATGAGTGTTGGTATATTTTTAGCGCGTTAAGTGAAAGTAGAAAATAAATATATTTTCATTGTTTAAGTTAAAATAAGATTGATAACTTATTTTTAGCGCGTTAGGTAAATTTAGAAAATAATTATAATTTCATTGTTGTTAATAAAATAAGAATGCAAACTTATTTGCATTGTTTTTGATAAAATAAGAATGCAAACTTAATTGCATTGTTTATTATAAAATATAAATGCAACATTATTCGCATTGTTTTGATAAAAATATGAATGCAACTTTATTTTTATTGTTATGTCAAAAACATGAATGCAAGTTTATTTTAAGCGTTTTTAAGTAAAATATGTAAATAAATATATTCGTAGTGTTTCTGATTAAAAATATAAAAAAATTTATATATGGATATTGCACATGAAAGTTGTACATGAAAGTGAATATATAATTAGCGTTATTGAGGAACTTGAAATATTTTCATTATTTACTCAATTAATGGAATTAATGGACGATTTAATTAAGAAGATTGCACATTTAAAAAGGATGAAATAAAAAGTTTAAATTGATAAGATTTCATTCCAATTATAATAATGAAGATTTGAATTGAAAAATCTCGTTTTTATGTTAACTTGTAAATTTAGAAGATTTGATTTTAAAATTTAACATAAATGGATTAATTGAGGAAGATTTCATTTAATATTAAAATGGTAAGTTTTTGATATTACAATTGAAACATTTTGGGAATAGTTTTATGATATTAATATGGAAAGATTAATGTTTACTGAAATGAAAGGATAAGTAAAAGAATGAATGATATTTTAGAAATTAGATATTCTAAAATATGAAATGTTTTAAAATAATACTTTTAAGAGATAATTATAATTATTAATTGTACCTGGACACGAGGTTAGGTCACATTTATGGCGGAAGTCTGCCCGGAACCAACCGGCATATCCAGCAGCCATAAATGTTGGGCCTAATGTGAGAGGTCCAAGTGCGCAAATACGAATTGGGTCAAGACACGAGGTTAAGCCCAACCTGTGGTAGAAGTCTGCCCGGAACCAACCGGCATATCCAGCATCCACAAGTTGTAGGCCTAATGTGAGAGGTCTGGCCCGCTATTAAATAATAAAATGTAAAGATAAACATAATAAATGGATAAGGAAAATGAATTGGGCTATTCAGTCCATTTTAAAATAGTAACTCCATTTTAACCCATATAAATTATGTTATACATTTTATAAAGGAAATCGAAGATGATTAATATTTTATTTGAGATTAAATGAAATACTCTGAAATAAATGATGTCTAATTATATATATTAAATGGGAAATTTATGAAATTTAAATTTGGGTTTATCGTGAATTATGTTTTAAATAACATTTATTCTTTAACCCGAATTTATGATAGAATTAATTCCCTAAAAATTGAATAATCATTTAATAATGACTTTGGAAGATTAAAACTAAATAAGATTTTAATTAAATCTTTAATTAGATTGAAAGGGAATTAAGTAGTTAAGGTCAGTGAATTAAGAAAGTGATCGAAAATGGAAAATGAACCATAAAGCAATGAATATTTTCATGTTATAAATGAATAAATGAATGAAAACATGAAATGGTTATATTATTTATATATTTTATATAAATAAAAGTGATGAAACTTTTATTTACATTTCATATGTAAATAAAAGAATGAAAATAAGAATGAAATTTTTAGTTACAATTCGCATGTAAATAAAAGAATGAAAATAAGAATGAAATTTTTAGTTACATTTCGCATGTAAATAAAAAGATGAAAATAAGAATGATACTTTTATTTACTTTTCACATGTAAATAAAAAGATGAAAATAAGAATGAAACTTTTATTTACTTTTCACATGTAAATAAAAAGATGAAAATAAGAAGGGAATTTTTATTTACATTTCACATGCGAATAAAAAGATATAAATATGAAATGAAACATGATTTAGAAGCATGAACCGCATATGAAAATTTAACATGTTTTAAAAAGCATGAAGTCGCATATGAAATGCATAATCAAGAAACCGCATATGAAATAAAAATTCATGTTTAGAGTAGTATTACGGCATATGAAATGAAAGGCAAATCTTGAGATAGCGTTAATATATGTATCATATTCAAACATACTTAAGGTTTATGCTACCATATTAAAAATAAATATATTTTTAAGATCATGTTCATATAGTAAAAATGAACATATATTTGATGTCATGTCTATATATTGAAATAAGGACCTTTTTATTTGAAAAGAATTAAACGTTTAAAAGACTTTAATTGTTTATATGTTGGCTTTAATGAAATGATATAAAATAAAATATCATTTTTATTTTGTATGATTGTTGAAATAAAAAGAATAAATTGTTGAATTATAAATTCTTTGACACGATTAATGAATGGATGATATATATATATATACATGAAATGAATGGACGATATTTATATTTATAAAAGAATAAATAACGATTTAGAATGGTTTGCAAATTTATATATGCGAGAATTATTTGGAAAGTCCGAGTTTACTCTCATTCCAAATAATGATACGACGTTCGAAGAATTGAAGACGGTGATGGAAGACCGACGATCTCCACATCGAATGGGTGTGTTGCTATTGAGACCCATGATGGGAGTAGCTACCTTGAAGGGGCGACAGTAGTAGCCGTCCGGACGTAGTGTTGATTGCACGGGTTTGGCTTTCGCTCAAACCCAGAGCATAAGCGCGTAAATGGATTGTATGTCTGACATTGTATTCCTTTATACTGTATTCGTTGATCTCTGCTAAACATATATCTGTTTGGTGTTTTACACCCTTCTCTGAGACGTATGAGCTCAGAGGTTATATGTTGGTAGGAATTAATGGTATGGTATGGATTGACGATGTGGCATGCTAAGATGCATATGATCAAGGCTTTGTTGAAAAGCATGCCTTGTGGGATGATCAAAGCATAGCCTGTTTAGGCATAGCTTTGTGTATAGCGTGACTTCACGAGCCTCACACACCGGCGGAGTCTAAAACGGGAGAAGGGAACGCAGGGAGAGCAGCACGTTTCTTTCTAGCTAGAGTGGTGTCAGTGACCTACCAGCCCTGACATTTTACTTATGTGGATGATGGAATGAGGCGCCTCGGATAGGTCCTATAGGACCGGGGAACGTGTGCTTAGGAATTGCCAATCCTCTAAGCTGTATTTGAGGACCGGCCCTGCCATTTCCAAGGGTTAACTGCGGGTAATCCTGAGGCATCAGCTAGAGTGTCTCGAATCGGTAAGGAGCTCCTCCCTAGCCTTGACTCAGATGGAAATCCAAATTCCAAATACGACCCTGGCGGTTTTGATTGTATTACTAGTATGGAGGCATAGCATATGGTACCTATGCTTCCTAGGATTGATACATTTACTTTGAAATGTTTTAAAACATATACACACTAATAATAATATCGTTTTTATCGTATCAAGCATGTTTGACCATTATAAGGTAAAACCCTATCCTCCGTTTTGCGTTGCATTGTGTGATGGGACTTCGGTCTTATGATGGTTTCATTTTTCTACAAAGCATTGCGTTGTTTTGACGATTTACTTAAATTATGCACGGCAATCCATTGGAATAAAACCCGTTCCGCTTTAGCGGCGTGGTCCTTGGATTTGCCTTATTACTATTAGTTATATTAGTTAAGAATTCTCACACCAGTCCCACGACTGACCCGTTGTTTGTTTCCACTTTTGCAAACTCGGGTGCCCTCTTTTCCACACGGGCAGTCGAGTAGCTTTTTGCAGATATTTATCTCTTTAGCAGGATCCTGGATTGAAGCTCAAAGCTGTGTCCAGAGCATAGAAAAGTCTTCCGCTGTCTTAGTTATTTTATTTCCGCTGCACTGTATTAAAGTAATGTAAAATTATCTTCCGCTGTAAATTTATTTAATGTACTCTGATATATATATTCTGTACTCTGATGTAACATTTATTATGATGTTATAAAAGTCTGCTGTTATTGTTCTGATGTTGTTGTATTCCCAAAGTTAAAGTATTCGTGGATTTCCGACCTTTGGGTCAGACTTGTGTGGTTTATGGTCGATCCAAAGAGCGGGAATTTACGGGTCTTTACACACAAGATCAAGGGGACAAAGTTCAGGAGCTACCTGATCTGGCAGGGCATCTCCAACCCGATCTGATCCCCAAGCTCTGAATCGATCCGAAGAGGCTACCCCGATCCGGCCCGGTTCCATGAACGCACCTATTTGCTCTCCTCCGATCCAAACCACAGAGGCAAGGGGAGGCCGATCCAAACTGAATCTGGTTGAAGTTGCTACCTCTACTCGAGATCCTACAAATGCTCTGATACCGGCCATGGCAACTGATGATCAGCCTACACCTTCTGCACTCGTAACCCATGAGGAATTTTCCTGCTTTCTTGATATGCTTGAGAGCACTAGGGAAGCTTTGGAAGATCACAAATGTGATAAGGTTCTCATGAGGGAAAACATGAAGGTTATGAGCGAAGAAATAAGTGAACTCCGCAGACAAAGAGTATCCTCTCCAATTCGTCATCCTACTATGGACCATTCATCATCTTCAGACGAAGAGCGCCCACGTGTAAGGTGGTCGTACGAAAGTCCCGAAAATATGGACCAGTTGACATTCGGATCATTTGGATCTCGTGAGGATGCGACTCGTAATCTAGGGCCCAACGATCCGAGTTTTAAGGAACCAATGCTGTTACAGATGCAAGGATCACGTGTTCTCCCCAGAGATCCAAATATTACCAATCCCACCCAAGGACAACTCCTTCAGCCTGTTCGTTTTGTGAATGACCAGGACCACAGGAGGCGAGGAGATTCAACTACCAACCGAAACCAAAGGGCATCACCGGAAGTAGGCGGTAGACGTGTGAGAAGAGACAGAAGCATGGATCCTGAACCGGCTCTAACCAACGCAGAAGTAGAAGCGATGGTGCATCAAATCATGGTCGATAGTTGCTTATATACCAATAAAGATTGGAGTATTAAAAGCAGTCATACTCCATTTACTGATGACATCCTAAATTTCCAATTCCCTCGACGGTTCAATTTGCCACAAATGGATCGACGATCCAAAACAACATCTGATGAGGTATGCGTGGTATATGAACGCTGCAGCCACACCTAATGCCGTAAAATGCAAAGCCTTCCCGATATATCTAGAAGATGTTGCATTAATGTGGTTTACACGAATTCCCCCATGATCGGTGTCAAGCTTTCAAGAACTCAACGAATGTTTTATGAATCCGTTCCGACTTTACGCTCGGAAAGCTAAAAGTGTTATCGAACTGTCCAGAATCAAACAGGCCCCTGGAGAATCTCTGAAATCGTACTTGGATCTCTTAAACTTAGCGGTTACTGAAATAATCACGAACCAACCATTTTGATGGCCTTAATAGATGGTGTCAATCCAGATACTGAATTCGGAGTTTATTTAGCTGGGAAACCACCATTGACTAGGGAGAATTTCTACAAAAAGGAAAATATTCGTCTACGATGGGAAGAGATGTACACCAATCAAAAGAGAAAGTCTGATGGAGCTTCGAGAGTAGATATCCAAAGTAATGTTGCTGTGAAACAGTCCGGTGACAGTTCAGGGAAAGTTGTGGTTAATGTTGGTAACAAAAACGAAGGAAGTAACAACAGGAATGGAAACGGCAGTAGGAGGAATAGGAACCGAGGAAACAACTCCGGTAAAAGGCCTCGATTCCAAACCTTTGAAAATTACTCACCGCTGAGTGACACGTTGCAAAACATCTACCTGGATACTTACAACGTCTTGCAATATAAAAAGCCTCCGCCCAGAGACTCCACGGAGAAGGAAGTGGCGACCGAAAAATTCTGTCTGTTTCATGGAACCCATGGACACTCTACTAATGAGTGTCGGCATTTGAGAGACGTTGTTGAAAAGCTATTACGGGAAGGAAAGCAAGATGAAGATAAGGTTTCCCCGAGAGATAGGGGGCAAGGAGGACAGACCCCGAATCAAAATCAGGCCGCTCCTAAATCCACAGCTCAACAAAAAGGTAAGGGAATTGTCATCAACACTATAGTGGGGGGACCCCATCCAGCTGGCCATAGCTATAGGGCAATGGACCAATATGTGAACGCGGGAAAACACCTTGAAGTAGGGGAATGTAGTAACTTCGAGGACACTGCTCCAGTGAAGCAATAGAAAACGATGTCAGATGATGTCATATTTCGTGATAGAGATGATACTGAAGTCCAATCACCCACTAAAGACCCATACCACTATTGGCCCGGCTCTAGTTCATAAAGTGTTAGTGGATAATGGGAGTTCGGTTAATATTCTCTTTAAAAAAGCATTCATCATATGAAACTCGAAGCGAAAGATTTGGAGCCTTGCGAGGGATGGATACGTGGCTTCAATGGGGCCTTGACGGCTCCAATGGGATATGTAGAATTGTCAGTTACATTAGGACAGGGAGAACGCCAGAGAATGAGAATTCTCCCATTTGTAATTTTGGACATCGACTCACCCTATGACGCCTTTTTGGACCGACTAGCCCTCACAGAATTCAGGGCTTGCATTGCGCCTTGGTGCTTATTGTTGAAATTCTCGACCGAAGCTGGAGTGCGAGTAGTGAGAGGTGATCAAGCTACAGGACAAGCCTGCTACATGGCCGAACTTAAGACGTTGCTGAAGGGATTGAGCATCGAAGCTGAAGGCACCTCCTTCCCTGCGAAGGAGGGTTCAGCATAGCAATTAAAGGGACTAGCCCCGAGGGAGTCACCCAGAGAACTGCCCGAGGACATAGATCCCAGAGAGGATGAAGAGCCTGGGGACAGAAAGGCGACCCCCAATGAAACGACTGTAGACATTCTCATTGACGATGTTGATCAGACAAAGTTTTAATGATTGGATCCCAACTGGATCCGTTCCAAGCATAGGAATTGACTGACTTTTAAAGGCAAATATAGATGTGTTTGCCTGGACCCATGCTGATATATGTAGGATATCTCCCTCTGCTATGAGTCACTCATTGAGCATTAATCCAAAGCATCCACCCGTTAAACAGAAGAGACGTATGTTAGGCCCGGAGAGGTCGGCAACCCTAAAGGAAGAAGTGGAGAAGTTGAAAGATAATGGATTCGTTAGAGATTCGACGTACCCCGACTGGATATCGAATCCTGTTTTGATCAAGAAATAAAATGGAAATGGTGAACGTGCATTGATTTTTCATATTTAAACAAAGCTTGTCCAAAAGATAGTTTCCCACTTCCTAGGATTGACCAGCTGGCGGACTCAACAGCCGGACATGAACTTCTTTCCTTCATTGATGCATACTCAGGATATAACCAAATCCCTATGCATGTGCCGGATCAAGACCATACGAGTTTTATAACAAACTTGGGATTGTACTGCTATGTGATGATGCCATTCGGACTAAAGAATGCTGGAGTCATGTATCAGCGCCTGGTGAACCGAGTATTCTATAATCAGATTGGAAAAACTATGGAAGTTTACGTAGATGACATGATCATGAAATCCAGGCAATCCTCTAGTCATACACAAGATCTGGTAGAGATGTTTGACATCCTACGGAGGTACGGGATGAAGTTGAACCCCCTAAAATGCTCATTTGTGGTTGCATCAGGGAAATTCCTCGGCTTCATCGTAAGTTCTCAAGGGATTGAGATTAATCCTAGCCATATAGCAGCAATAAGGAACATAGAAGAGCCACAGAAGATTAGGGACGTTCAAAACCTGACAGGGAAGGTTGATGCGTTAAGCAGATTCATTTCCAAAGCCACAGACAAATGTGTCCCATTCTTTGATTTAATCAAACGGAGGGAACGTAATTTCGAATGGACTCCCGACTGTGTAAAGGCCTTCCAAAACCTGTTGGACTTATTGGAAAAAAACCCCGATATTGTCAAAACCGGTGGATCATGAAGATCTGCATGTCTGTCTGGCTGTGTCATCTCATGCTGTCAGCACAGCCTTGGTGTGTAAAGAAGAAAAGGTCCAAAGGTATGTAAGTAAGAAGTTAGCAGCTGTGGAACACAATTATCCAAGAATAGAAAAGATTGCTTATAGCCTCTTGATTGCCTCCCGAAAGCTCCGTCATTATTTCCAAGCTCATCCGATAGTCATATACACTGATCAGCCTCTAAGACAAGTATTACAAAGACTCGAAGCATCAGGGCGATTACTTAAGTGGAATATCGAGTTGAGCCAATTTGATTTGAATTTTCAGCCAAGGAGGTCAATAAGAGGGCAGGCTTTAGCTGATTTCATAGCAGAATTCACGATTCCTTAAAAAAGAAACAGTGGATGCCAAAGTTGTTGCTTCTGAGCATAAATTAGAGCTTAGTCCATGGAAATTTTATACGAACGGGGCTAAGAATGATCGAAGATCCGGTGCCGGAGTTGTTTTAACCACTCCTGAAGGGCGATCCATTTACTATGCCCTACGATTGGAGTTTTCTACCACCAATAATGATTCTGAGTACGAGGCCTTGATTGCCGGGCTAAAACTCACTAAGGAATTAGGAATAAGAACATTGGACATATTATGTGACTCCAAGATAGTTGTCTGCCAAGTTCAAAAGGAATTTGTGACCAGGGGACCTCGACTTGTTACTTATCTTGAAAAGGTAGGGGAGTGGCTGGGAAACCTGGAGCATTACAGTATAACACACATTCCAAGAGCGGAAAACTAGAAGGTAGATTGACTAGTTAAGCTGGCAAGTTCTGACAACCCTAGGGAAACCGAAATGGTTGCAATAGAAATACTGGAATCACCAAGCTTTGACCAAATGGAAATCGAATTAGCCCTGGAAGCTGAGCCAAAAAGGGAGCAATGGGTGACGCCGATTAAGAACTTCCTTAAGAGCAGAACTCTCCCATTAAAGAAGAGCGAGAGACGAGCTGTAACACGTAAAGCAGCAAGATACGTTTTACAGGACGACGTCATTTATTGCCAAGGATATTGCATGCCTTTGCTGCGGTGTATAACACACGACGATGTCAAGTGTGTACTGAAAAAAGTACATGAAGGAGAGTGTGGGGATCATACCGGAGGTCAAACTAAGTTCAAGAATGAACCTTTTAATCCAAACTGCTTCTTTTGTAGAATCAATATCTATTTCTTGTTTTAAACTAACATTATTCCCAGTAAGTAATATCTATCAACATATAATACTAGGAATGTAATATTACTCTCACTAACTTCCTTATATGTACAAGGTTCAATGGTATTTTGTGGTTCCCGAGATTTTCGAGTTCTACTTTATTCCCATCGGTACTTTTAGAGACTAGTTCTCTTTCAAAATACCAATTTGAGCAATAAACATTTTATTCTTAGAAGATTTGCAGAAATAATATCCTTTTTTTTCTTTTGGATATACCACAAAATAACACTTATCAGATTTGGGTCCAAGCTTGCCAAAGGCAAGGCGTTTAACAAACGCCTCATTTCCCAAATCTTTATTAAAGACACACCAGGACATTTCCTATTCCATATCTTATATGGCACCTTCAGAATCGTTTTAGTAAGACGAAGGCAATTGTTTCAAGGGAATTACTCCTAAATCTATTAAAAAAATTGTAAAACTTATCATTGATCGCACCATATCTAATAAAATGTGAATTTTCTTTTTGGAAACACCATTCCATTGTGGTTTTCTATGTAGAGTGGGTTGTGAGACAATTCCACACTCTTTTAGATAGTCATCAAATATTGGCTTAAATATTCTACTCCTCGATCTATTCAAGGGTACTTATATTCCTTCCAAGTTGGTTTCTGAACTTCATTTTTAAATTCCTTGAACTTTTCAAAGGATTCCGGTTTGTGTCTAATAAGATATACATAACCATATTCTCCGAGATCATCAGTAAATGTAATGAAGCAATAAAACCTGCTCCTAACTGATGTACTCATTGGTCTATGTACATCATTATGTATAATGCCCAATACATCATCAGGAGACATTCCATCATGTTTGTGGCACTTCCGGAGCCATACATGGGGTCTGAAGTGCTTTCCAGTATTATCTTTTCCCTTAGCTTTGGGGGTGGATTGCTCAATGTTTCCAATAATATTTGAATTCTCTAGGCTAAAGACGTCCCTATGCGCCTTCTTTTCGACTCGGTTCAACTACTATCGATTGAGTATTTGATTTTGTTCTTTCCTTTCCCTTTCATGTTTTCCACAGTCAAAGCAAGGTACGACCGCATTGAACATATGACCTTGTGGCACGATATCTTGTCCCTTTCTGTGCTAGGTTGGTGCATCTATCCTTTGAAGCGATTTCAATGTCGTGTCTTGCCAGGCGAAGTCCTCTATTAAGTTACTAACCATACGACAATGGAGGATTACAGTTCTTTCATCATCAAATTGGGCTTAACGGAAGTGTCGCTTGTTTACGTAATAATCGATGATTTTTCTAGATTTACTTGGACTTTGTTTCTTAAACATAAAAGTAATTCTTTTGATTAATTTAAAACTTTTTCTAAAAGGATTCAAAATTTATTATCACTAAAAATCAAAACAAAATGTAGTCACCATGGCGGAGAATTCAAAAACGAAAATTTTGAAAAATATTGTAATAAAAAGGGAATAACCCATAGTTTTTCTATTCCTAGAACCCCTCAACAAAATTGAGTAGTTGAACGTAAAAATAGGATGATACAAGAGTATGCTAGAACTATGTTATCTGATAGTAATTTACCAAGAAATTTTTGGGCTGAGGCAGTTGCAACAGCTTGTTATATTTTAAATAGAATTTCAGTTAGACCCTTAACTCATAAAATTCCTTATGAACTTTTGTATAATAAGAAACCAAAATTGTCATATTTTAAAATATTTGGAAGTAAATTTTTTATACTTAATACTAAAAGAAATTTAGACAAATTTGACTCGAAATCCGTAAAGGAATAATTATTGGATATTCAGAAAGAAGAAAAGCATATAGAGTTTTCAATACTCAAAGCAATACTATAGAAGAAAGCTTAAACGTATTGTTTGACCAAAATTATAAAAGTATAACACAAAACAATGAAGTTGAATATGAAAATGAAATTAATGAAACAAATCATGAAGATAGTCAACCAAATAAACAAATTAGATTACTTAGAGACCATCCTGTAGAAAATATCTTAGGAGCAATTAACTCTGTTGTTAGAACCCGTAATCAATTAAATAATATGAGTAATACTGCATTTATTTCAATTATTGAATCTAAGAATCCAAAGGAAGCATCTTCCGATGATTCATGGATACTTGCTATGCAAGAAGAACTGAATCAGTTTACTAGGAATGATGTATGGGAACTTGTTCCTAGACCAGAGGATAAGACTATAATAGGAACCAAATGGGTTTATAAAAATAAAATGAATGAACATGTGAGGTCGTAAGAAATAAGGCACAACTAGTAGCACAAGGTTATACTCAAGAAGGAATAGATTACGATGAAACTTTTGCCCCCGTAGCAAGAATAGAAGCCATTAGGATTTTACTAGCCTTTGCAAACCATAATAATTTCAAATTATATCAAATGGATGTCAAAAGTGCTTTTCTAAATGGATTTGTTAAAGAAGACACATATGTAGAGCAACCACCTCTATTTAAAGATGAAAAATTACCAAATCACGTATATAAGTTAAAGAAAGCATTATACGGATTAAAACAGGCTTCTAGGGCTTGGTATGGTAGATTAGGAAATTATTTGTTACAATCCAACTTAGAAATAGGAAAATTAGATAATACTTTGTTTATTAAGAAGAAGAATAATGATATACAATTAGTACAAATATATGTTGACGATACAATTTTCGGATCAACAAACGATAAGATGAACAAAGAATTTTCAGATATTATGACCCAAGAATTTGAGATGAGTCATACGGGAGAACTAATATTCTTTTTAGGCTTACAAATTTGTCAATTAAAGAATGAAATGTTTATTAATCAAGAAAAATACGCAAGATATCTAATTAATAAATATATTTTAACAACAACTAATGGGAGACCAACATCGATGGTGACTAATATAGCATTAAGTAAAGATGACACATCAAAAGACGTTAATAAAAAACTATATAGAGGAATGATAGGATCGCTATTGTATATAACCGCCAGTAGACCATATATAATGCATAGTGTATGTCTCTATGCAAAATATCAATCGCAACCTAAGGAAACACATTTAAAAGCCGTAAAACGTATTCTAAGGTATGTAAAGCATTTATCAGACTTTGGATTTTTTTATCCTAAGGATGATTCATTTGACTTAGTTTCTTATTGTGACATTGACTATGTGGGATGTTTATCCGATCATAAAAGTACCAGTGGAAAATGTCACTTCTTAGGAATTCACTAGTCTCGTGGTTTGGTAAAAACCAAAATACGGTATCTTTGTAAACAACTGAAGCAGAATATATCTCTGCTGCTTTGGCTTGTTCGCAAGTAATATATATGCAACAAATTCTAAATGATTTTGGATTAAATATAAACAAATCACCAATATACTATGATAATATGAGTTCTAAAAATATTTCTCAAAATCAGACTCATCATTCAAGAACTAAACATATCAATATACGACATTATTTTCTTAGAAATAACGTAAGTAAAGAAAAAATTTCACTTGAATTTATAGAAACAAATAAACAAATAGCAGATATATTAACAAAACCATTAAATGAAGCAACATTTACTAAATTTAGAAGACAATTAGGAATTTGTTCACTAAGTGAGTTAAAATAATTAAATATATTAATATATAAGAATAACATCAAAAATTAGAAAAATAAAATAAAAAATACAAGTATGCTGACATACATATGTCACTATGTCGACATATAACTGCCAGATTTTTAAGACTAATTCCCTCCAAAAGTTAGTTACAATAATCATTTAAACTCTCCACTTCGAATTTTCTTCTTCATTCTTATTTCTCACTTCTGTAAAAACTCTAAATTACAATAAACAATGGCCTCCACCAATTTAAACACTCAAATCAATCCTGAATCATCCCTTGGACCATCCGAAGGTCCTTTTCAACGTTCTACCTTATCATGTGTCATCAAACTTGAAGAGAAGATGGAATATACTCTTCAAATGCTTGCTGAAATATAAATGCTTCCAATTTGAATGAGTCAAGAGCAAAATCGACAAGAAAAGATGTTAAGGAGTCTTAATAAGTTCATAATGGATAACCAAGCAACCCAATCATCATCAAAGATAATAATGAACCTATGGAAGAAGAGGAAGAACCAAAAGAAGAGGAAGAAGACACAATGGAGGACAAGGAACCCAAAGAGGTACAACAAGAAGTCTCAAATGAGGAAGATCAATTCGTTTGCGTGGGTGAAGTCCTGTACGATCATAACGGAAATGTGATTGAATGAAATGGAGATTTTTGCCTCCATTACCCAAACTGTCCTACCCATAAGTCTCTTATAGTTAAGGACAAATAGAATTTAGGTTTTTTGTGACAACAAGGAATTTCGCTCAATCCGAATCGATCGCTAAACTGACCAGGGCCGTTCGAAACCCGTGATTGTTTTGAGAACAAGACTCATCGGAACACAAACAGAAGAACATTTCATTGTTAATTACAACAATTCCATCAGAATACAAGAATATACAGAGTAAGAATAAATATTATACATCAGAGAAATATCAGAGATTTAAATTACATTACTGCAGCGGAAATATAATACAATACACAACTGAAGGAGATATACGGATACAGAGCTTTTCGGATATCGTTCCAGCTGTAAATCAGGATCCTGTGAATATAAATCTGCAAAACCAAAACTACTAGCTTCCCGTGTCAAAATAAGGGCACCCAGAGTTTAGGTTAAAACAATAAACTCCTGGTCAGTCATGTGACTGGTGTGAGAACTAAAACAGTTATTAATCTTTATTTTAAAGTTAGGTAAATAAGGGGACCATGCCGTATAACACGGAAAGGGTTTCCTCCCAAGAACACCAGTGCATAAAACGACAGCACAATGCTAAATAAAGAACAATGAAGCTATTATAAGACCCAGGTCCCATCACATAATGCAACACAAGCCGGAGGATAGGGTTTTTACCTTATAATAGCCAAGAATGCTTGATACGCTAAATTTCATCTTTTATTATTACTATAAGTGTATAGTGTCAAAACAATTTCAATCATAAGTATCAATCATAGACGGCATAAGTGCCCCATACCACTATGTCACCATATATAGGTTCTACAATCAAAACCACAAAGTCACGTATTGGAAATTGGATTTCCATCTGTGAACCGAGGCAAAAGATAGTCCTCTACCGATTCGAGACTCTCTAGCCCGAGCCTCAGGATTAGAGCTCGAGTGACCCTTGGATCTTCAGGGCCGGTCCACAGAAGTGGATTAAACTTAAACCCTGGACACTGCATTTCCCCGCCCTTTGGGGCGTAAATGAGCCAAATGACTCCATCGGCTCCACATAGTCACCGATACATCCGAGGCGCCTCGCTATCCAACAACCACACAGGTGAAAATAATATAAATGTCGGGGCTGGTAGGTCACTGACACCACCCTAGTTAGAAGGAAACACATGCCCTCCCTGCAGTCCTCTCCCGTTTCTGGTTCACAACCGGGGTGTGAGGCTCGCGAATCAACGTTACACAAAGCTATGCCACACAGGCGGTGCTTTGATTATCAACGACAAGACTTTGCTTTTCAACAGAAGCCTTGATCAATTGCCACTTAGGCATGCCACACAGGCAACTCACTCCATGCGATTGATATCCATCAATATATAACCCCTGAGCTCGTACGTCTCAGAGAAGTGCGTTAAGCAAGAGAATAAATTCTCTGCCGCCAAACAGATATATATTTAATAGAAATCAATCACACAGAATAAACTCCCATGTCAGACACACAGTCCATTTACAAGTTCGTTCTGGGTCTGAACGAAACCGGAGGCACCTTGTACCTCGCATATCCATCGATCTCCCAAGTACGTCTGGACGATCACCAATTGATTCCCTCCTCTTGGGTGTACAGCCTAATCAAGATCATCAGTAATCACCCAAACGATGTGAAGACCTCCGGTCTTCGACCACCGTCTTCATCCTCGACACATCGTCGAATCAGTTATTCAGAATGGGATAAACCCGGTCTTTCTGAATAACTCGCGTATATAATAAACAAGTGTTACACAAATACAACATACGCCTCATTCCAATTTAGAATATTCTTTTATTCAAATATTCTTATACTTTGGGAAAGGTTCCCATTAATTTTATCAAAGATAAATTCTTTAAATTTATTCTTTAATCTTCTTTTGGATATCAATTCAAACCAAATAATGGTTTATCCAAACTAGTCGGGATTAACGAACCTTACCCAGGTAATCATTTGTTTTAATTTCCCAATCCCAACCTATTCATCCCATGAAGTAAAACTGGTAATACTTGATATCTAACATCACGGTGTTATCGGTAAATTCAATTACCATTTCACGTTCAAATCTAATTAAAAATTTAACTATCGCCTGGAGCACAACTGGTGATACTCCATTCTCGATCATCTCAACCTAATTAAAGATTCATTAAAACTCCACTTGGTTTTAATCTTCCCAAAAATCATATTAATGATTGTTTAACTTGGGAAACCATATCCTGTCTTTAACTAGGTTAAAGAACCAATGTCATTTAAAACATGGTTCATGATAAACCCAAAATCACATTCCATTTACAATGGGATCTTCATGGAAAACAAATCGATATATATTATCGATAAAAAATTCCATATCCGACTAATAATACAAATGGAATAACGGCAAGGCCTTTTAAATTCCAGATATATTAGTTGTCTTCCTCCACAGAAATTCACTTCGATTATTACCAAATCGAATTCCATTCCATTCCAATTTATTCCATTAAATTGGAAAACCTTTTTTTGGAAAATTTCCTTTAAATCTTAACAAAAGATTTATAAATTCCAAATCACATTTCACTGTAAATCGGGTTAAAGAACGAATGTCGTTAAAACGCAGTTCACGATAAACCCAAAAATCAATTCAAATTCAATTCCAATTAAATATCATTTAATTGGTATACTTCATTGAATCTAAATAAAAGATTTAATCTTTTTCTAAACTGGGTTTAAGAACAGTGTTAATGAAGACACCATTCACGACAAACCCAAATCCCATTTGATATTAAATATAAGGCTCTGAATAGAAAATGTATCGGCTTATATTCAATATCAAATTCTACGACCAACAAATATCGTATTGGAAATAATGATATAAATATATCTTTCAATTTTCCATAACACTATCTGTATAATCACGAAATCCAACATCGAAACATTCCAAAGACAATTTCGATTCAAATCCATTTCCACTTTATATATTGGAAATTCTGGTTATTTTCAAAACCATTTCAAATCCACTTTATTTATTTTAAAAATAAATGGGATTATAATTCTAGTTCAAAACTAGTTCATTTCGATAAAAAAACTATTTTTATCTTTTCAAATATGAAGTTTTTCATCCCAATTCTTTCCAAATCATTTCTTATGATTTTACACAAATTATTACTATTTTTAATAATTTTATCAAGGCCCGTACAGTCGATTTCCATCAACGGCCATCGAACTGCACTTACAGCGACCTTTTCCGAATTTTATTTGGACTTAATTCCAAATCCAACTATTAGATTTCAAATCTCTAATATTCGTTAGAAAGCTCTTTTCGATACGAACCCAACGGTTCCAGTTTTAGGAGATCCCGACGGTCGGATCTCCCGTAACGTCCATTCGAAGTCAATGGTCGAAATTCACGAACTGCCGCAGCGCGACGTGTACTATTCAGGCCATTATATATATATATATATATATATATATATATATATATATAATATATTATATATTTCGTCGATTTCCTTTCAAAACATAGTTTATAAATCGTTTTAAATTCGTTTTCAAAACGATTTCAACTTCATATTCAATTTCGAATCAAAAATGAATATTCCACATCATCGATATACAAACGATAATATTTTCAAAATATTATATTTTGAAATCACTTGTTTTTCCATAATCATTATAAAACCGAATATAATCAATATAAATATCGTTTGCGTCAAAATGGCGCATATCTAACCAACACGGCTTTATATATTTCAATAACTTCGTTATTCTATTCAACAAATGAATATTTTCTTCAACACATGAATATATATATATATTTTTATTCAACACATGAATATATATTTTATTCAACACATGAATTTATATTTTTATTCAACACATGAATATTTATTCTATTCAACACACGAGTTTATATTATTATTCAACACATGAATATTTATTCTATTCAACTCATGAATTTTTATTCTATTCAACACATGAATTTTCTTTCTATTCAACACATGAATTTTCTTTTATAATATTCCTTATTTTCCAAATTGGAATGAGGCCCAATCAATTACCATATAACATTAATTATATGGATTCCCTACAGCACATGTATATAATAGCAACAATAAATCATCAACCATCATCCAGAGTGCACCACACAACTTCATAAGCATTAAATACAAATAATTAACGCTTACACAGTCTGTCAACCCATCGATTGACATACAACTAAACAATTGGGATTAGTGTACGTCAAATATCATCCTAATACCCGTGTGGGGTTTCAAATCAACAAACACAGATTTTTATTTGTGCAGTTGGGAGATGTAAAATTTATCGTCCCAATCAATATCAGTCAAATGGGTGTACATAAACAAATCGTCCGATTTTTTTATGAATATTTATTTTATATACACGTTAAAAATTATATTTTTAACTATAAAATATTGTAACGATAAAATATTTTATTTCACTCCACATCACATAATAAAATTTTCACAACACAACAAAATCAAATAAGTCGTCCATAGTCTGTGGACGACGGGTGTCGGGTGCTGCTAAGCACCGTCTGCATCCTAGTATATATTTCAAACTAGAAATTAAAATAAAAGTGAGGAGTTCTCACCTTTGGGTTCCACTCCGCCATTCTATTCTGAACTTCTGAACCATTTGGTTTCGTTCGAAATTCCAATGCATTCTTTTCACGCTGTTCATATATAAATAAAAGTCACATTTTTAAATTCACTATTATATATATAGAAATCAAATTTTTATTTCAAACCTATACATGTAAAAATCGAATTTTTATTTCACTACTATATAGGTAAAAATCGAATTTTTATTCCGCTACTTCATATATATAGAAAATCGAATTTTCATTCTATGTTTTCATATATAAAAATTATATTTTTATTTATAAACAAATATCACATTTTTATTTTGTTAATTTATAAACAAAGGTCACATTTTTATGCTAACCCCATTCACATAAAAATCATATTTTTATAGTGATATTCGCATTATAAAGATGACAAATTTTGGCATCGCTACATGTATAAAGATCTCACCTTTATATTCACAAAAATCTCGCCTTTCTATTTTTAAAAGTCTCGCCTTTCTGCTTTTAAAAATCTCGCCTTTTCGTTTTTAAAAATCTCATCTTTTCACTTATAAAAATCTCGTCTTTTCACTTTTAAAAATCTCATCTTTTCACTTTTAAAAATCTATTCTTTATGTTTTTAAAATCTAATCTTTAATTTTCTACTTCATATATAAATATCGCCTCTTTAATCTAAAACCATATATATAAATCTTGTCTTTATACTATGTCATATATAATAAAAATCGGATTTTTCTATACTAATCATATTAATAAAAACTAAATTAACTAAAAATACCTTACCTTTGTCAAACGAAGAGGGAGAAGGAGGTCGGGGAAATGGCGTCGGGCTGTAGGTGGGTGGCGCAGGCGAGGTGGAGGCCGCTGGTGGCCGGCGCGATACAGGAGGTGGCTGGCCGTTATTTCTGCGCTGTAGGAATGGGGTGGGGCCACGTCGGTCAATTGTAGAAGAGGGGGAGAGGAGAACGGGGAGTCGAGGGTGGAGGCCAGAGCTGAGTGGCGGTGGGGGCGTGGGCGCGCGCGACGGTGGCTAGAGGAAATCGCGATTTAGGTTTTTTTTTTGAAATCGATTTCTGATGTGGACTGTGAGAGAGAAAATGAGAGAAGTGGGGGGTTTAAATATAAAAATATATATATATTTAATTTATTTTCTTCTAAAAGGTTGACTTTTCAAACGAGCTTTGCATCGAGTCTAACGATTGTCATCCCTAACGTAATACCCCCATTTCGAACACAATGGGATATGTTTCATAAGCCAGTTCGATCGTTTCGGTCAGTTTCCGTTCAAATCAAAATATAAATCAATGTATGTTGAATTTGAACGCATATTTCAATTTACCGGGGCCACATACGGATCCTAAAAATTCCCAAAAAATTATTTTTATCTTCGTATTGACGATACAGTCCTAACAAAACTAATTTCATCGAATTCTGAGACCGTTTGAAAAATGGCCATTTTCTGGTCGGTCGAAATTGACTGAAACTGTTAAAACACGTTTAACTTCGCCACGCTCACATATTGGTTCAGAAAATTATGCAAATTGGAATCTAGTAATAATTCGACATCCCGGATCCAACAAAAGTGGTTTCATCGAAAACAGAGGTCGTTTGCAAAATTTCCATGTTTAAGGGCCTAAAATTCTATAGCGACTATTCTGAAATTTCAACTGGGCATAACTTTTTATCCCCGCTATAAAATTTCAATTTTTTCGGATTCGTTGGAAAGATATTTTCAAATAGATTCTAATATTTTTGGTTTCGCTAATTTTGAATCTTGTACATTCATTTGAAATTTGAAATCGAATTTTCAAACTACCGCACCATTTTCAATTCCATTTATAATTTAATATATATATATATATATTCAAACGACAATCTATATAAATATATACGTTCTAATTCTATTCAAAATAAATTTCTCTTCATTATTATTTAAAATAATTCATTTTAAATATTCAAAATTTACTAAAATTGCCAAAATAAAATTTTAAATTGGCTCGGATTTTCCGGGTTAGTACATTTTTGATTCGTTTCTTGTCGTATATTTTCGTTTCTTTTCATCAAATTCGATGTATGACATGTTCATGTAATATCGTTTGTAAAAACAATGGTTAAATATATTGCTTGCTTTTTCTAACATAAGTGTTCTATTACTTTGTTATATAGGCAAGAATTTAGGGGGAGTCATATATATCAAGTATTACAATCAGAAATTATACATATATATATAATATAATTTAGATAGTTATTGAATTTAGGGGGAATAGTTTTAGAATTTCTTTTTGATAATGCCAAAGGGGGAGAAATTATAAAATATAGAATTAATTTATAGGAGGGAGTATTAGAAGAATCATCATTAACAGGTATGTACAGGTATGATATTTTATAAACTAAGGTTTCATCATCAAAAAGGGGGAGATTGTTGGAGAATGGAGTTTTGATGACAACAACCTTATTTCAATATTAATTGATTATAAAATATATACTAACACTTTTGTCTAGAATATATATATAAACATATGCAAGATTTATATACAGGAATTAATACTAAAGACTGTACAGTTAAAGAGCTCCTAAGAGACTCAGGTTTCGGAGATGGTTCAAGACTCATGAGTAATCAAGATTTCAAGAGTTCAAGACAAATATAATAATAGAGTCTAGTTTATGTAAGACTCTGAATATCACTTCAAGTTCAAATTCAAATTCTGTTTTTCAATTTCTACTTTTCAAATTCAATTTATATTTTCAAATTTTATTTTCAACCTTTATTTTCTTTACTTTACTTTCTCTATTTTACTATGATTTTAAACTCAAGTTTTATACTTTATAAGTTTATATATTATATACTTTATATTTATATAGTTTTAAACTCTATAATTTTATAAATATGTTCATATATCTTATATTTATGTTTTCATATGATTTTCTACTTTATAATACTTATTTATAACACTATGTTTTAATTCAAGAATTTCCATAATTATACATATATATATATATATCAAAACATTTGAAAAATGCTCAAAAATCAATTTTGAACTATGATATGTCGACATACAAAGATGGCTATGTCGAGATATAACCGTCATATTTTCAAAATTGAAAGGAAGTTTCTTTTCACCATTTATAATGTTCCAGAAGCGTTACAACCTTTCAAATCTTATAAATAAGGTTTGATTTCAAATTTTTTATTAATTCTCCATCTCCATCTCTTTCTTTACACCATTATTATTTCTTATTTTTATGATTTCTAATCTTATACTCTGCCGAATTCAATTCTATTTACAAAAACTTCTCTTCTCACTCTCTACTCATTACTCTCTGAATTGAAGTGCTATTTAAGAGTTATAGGGCTATTGTAATTGTTTGGGAAATGTCTGGGAAAAAGGTGTTTCCATATAGCCTTGAAATCAAGGAACCGGGGCGGTGTTAACCTTGTAGCCGTGAAATCAAGGGGAATATACTTGATCAAGGGTTTTTGGAATCAGTGTTAACCTTGTAGCTGTGATATCGATGGGGTTGTACTCGGATATTGATATAGTAATAAAACTTTGTGCAATCCAGCATTGCGCGGGACTGGAGGTAGGAGTAATCCGGACCAGTATAAAATCCGGTGAGTTCTTTCTTTTTCTGCACTTTACTTTTGTTTATCTTTGTGTTTGTGCTTGATTCTGTGTCTGTGATTGTTTCTGTGGTTTGAGATTCATATAGTAGATCATATAAGTTTTAGATTTTGTTTAATTTCTCAAAAACACTATTCAACCCCCCCTTCTAGTGTTAATTTTGTCTTAACGATCCACTCTGCAATCCCTAACACGATAGTGTAACAAAACGTGGTATCTAACCACAATAGATACAACATTAGTCTAAAATGAAGATACTACATATCAAGGTACATGGATCATAAACATCTGTCTACGCAAAATAGCCATTGGATAGCCCAAACTGAAAAGTATCCATGACGGAAGCAAAAGGTATCTATATTAGCTGGCGACCTGCTAAAACTCAGTCTGACCCGAGCATTAACACACATGGGTCAGTCTAGTCAATAGTATGTTATAACATGTATAAGAATAGATAAACATATAATGTACAACTCTTTTATACAAAGAGTTGGGAATAAGAGAACATAAAGAGGTGACATGATTAAATTCACACACATCCCGTTATAAATGTATGCACTAGTCCCTTGTACTAGCCTCAAGCTAGGCACAACATCATTCTCAAATAACACAGTGGTTACAAAAATGAAATCATCATATAATCTCATGAGGGTAAAGCATCAATAAAAATAGTACTTCTCTCTAAAACATCGTAAAGCCCAAAATCAATGAATTAGAATCCCAAATGCACTTCGCAAATGTATGATCACCTCGATCAAGTGAAAAAGCATAAATAAAAGGAGCATTGCACTCCAGAACATAGAAATCACAATATGAATGGATTTAGACATCCAAACGCTCTTCGCAAAATGTATGATCACTTTGATCTAGTCAAAATCATCGATTATCAAATCATAATATGAATCCATCATAAAAATACACATGTATCGACATACAAAAATATAGCCCACTTCAAACTACAATATTCACCACTTTGGGCTTCAATATGGCCCATTTCGAGCCCAGCCAAGTACTTATATGTATTCCAATTAGGCGCCCGTTACTACGACCACTTCAATTGAGTATATCTTGACCATTTTGGTCAAGTGAATACGTATAGTTAACTCCTCCAATCCCCGGCTTCCCCGAAGAAAGTACTAGCATATCCCCATACAATATGCGTCACTGACCCTCAGTCAGTGACCTAAACATTGGTAACAGTGTGTCCCATACCACATGTTTTCACTATTTAGTTTGCTAACCGCTTGTCAACTTCGCATTGGAAAACACATAATTCATCAAATCATAGAAATCACCAAATCAATTGCTTCAATCTGACAAAACTAGAAATTAACCAATTTCGTATACCACCTTGTCTTATACCATGGGGGTTACAATATCGTTTAATACACGTAATGTCATCTCAAAGGGTGCAGAAAGATGTGGTTTTTATATAGAAAAATACTTGATTTTACGAAAATAAGTTTATTAAAACAATTTTGGAAATCAATTGTTTCCCTTCCTTAAATCCATATATAATACGAAAATAGGTTTTTAACTATTGTTCCGAGGCCATTTATAATTAAAACTAAAGTCAAGGAAATTGTCTAGCCTCAGAACTATACAGATAACACTTACTTGTTCATTTATCGAAAACTAGTTCAAAATCATGCAATATGTACTCAATATCACCAAAATTCATCATAAACTCTATAACAATGGAATTGCCAAAATCTCTCAAAATTCAGAATTCGTATTGTGTATTGAATGGCTTGAATAGCCAAGCCCATCAGGTATTAACTGGAAACGATAGGAAAACACTTAGGAAATGAAGCCTCAAACTTCAAGAATCCATACACAAAAGAGCTATGCTCCTACGCAAATTCACTGCCCATGGCTCGACCCCCTTATTAGCGGAATTCGACCGTACGGTCATTCGACCCATCTAAGTCAGTTCCTAACCTCTTGATCGACCTGGGTAAAAGCATTTTTGTAGGGTGGTTTCTGTCTCAGATTGCTACTTTCAACCGATTTTCTGATATCCTAATGACGTTGGATTGAGCTGAAAACTGACCTACATGTTCACGGAACACTCTACTTCAGCAAGCAAAAATATTTACACCCAAATCATCATGGACTAGAAAGATATGACAGCCTAAAGTTGGACTTTGGTTGTGATTTCATCTCAAAAACAAATTGGACATCAGAAAGTTGAAAACTACTTATTTTTACATAGAGAGCTTCAGATGAACACTAATTAACAATTTTATAACTGAAGAGTAGAAGAATGTGAGGCTCACTCATCTTAGAAACAATTTAGAGCAAGATTCACAAAGATTTAGGAGGCTCTAATGTTGAGAGGATTCACTACTTTTACCTGTAGGACGGTTCATTGAAACATGTAGAAAAGATTTCTCACTATAAATCAAAGATTCTTCAACAAACAGTGATAAAACTTGGATTAGATCAGTGTTTTGGATTAATTTCCTGTTGCTACTGGTTTTAAACAACTAAAATATTCAAGTTTGAAGTGGGTTAAAGCTTGATTTAATTTACTGTAAATGGTTTTCTTATGTCTCTTATTTAGAGAAGAAGGAGGATTCAAAGAAAATGAACGTATTGAAGCTTCCTGCAGATATTTCTTTTGATTGGAAAAGGGTGATTAGGCCCAAATGATAATTTAACAAGCCCAATCGCTACACTTAACCTCTAATTAGCTCGTTATGCCATGTTACCAAGTAATTAGCTTATAAAACCATTATTTACATTATAATCTCAAACATCAACCATGGATTTACAACAAACAATGTTAGATGATTTTGTTAACATTATATTTAAAATGTTTTAAAGCTTATTAACTCTAAAACACTCATTTCACAACAAAATCTACAAATTTAATCACTTTTACACAAATATGAACATTTTGTTCACATTAGCGTAACCTTTATACTATGACTAAATTAAATATTTCATTTGACTTATTTTTGACACAATAAATTATTAAAACTTTATATAGCATACATTTTTACATATTACATGCAAATAAGCATTTCCCTTATATTCGCGTAATATTTACAATTTTTGTTACTCAATTATTTTAATATCTTGGTCTTTAACAAGACAAGTTATTAAAGTATGGAAAACACATATTCTTCATTTATTATTTCTTGCAACAAATTTTACGTGCATATATATATATATACACACACACACACACACACACGCACATGCACACGCACATATATTACTTCATGTTCCTATTAAGACTTCAATGTTAACCCAAATATTCAATAATTAAGCTTTAATCCCAAAAGCCATATATTTTGACACAAAATATATTTCCTATGGGTTCATCACTTCTAGTTTTCCTGAGAAATATTTTTGCCCCTTTTTCTTCTTTATTGCAACATGTATTAAGATTTGTTAATATTCTTTTTTACCACATTATCAAATTTCAATCTAAACCCAATATTTAACAACTTATTACTAAATCCATACCTACTTAACCCAAGCCTCAAGTTCAATCACATATGCATGATTAAACTCCATAACCAAACCACAAAGCATCATTTTATTATCAACACGAATAACTAAATTAAATAATCAATTTAGTGATATGAATTCGACTTAATTATTACCCAATTATTTATACTTTAATGGCGATTTAATATAGCCGGTAATTACCGAAAACCCAGGTTGTTACAGACCCCCCCTTACAAAAATTGTGTCTCCACAATTTCCTTAAGGATAGGTGCGTACAACCAAACTAAACCCAACTTACAAGACATTCACATGCACAAAAGATGTACATGCAGGAGAAGAGATACGCACAAGATAAATAATTTCTCACTTCCAACGAGTGAGAAAAGAAATATGAGATAAAGATGCTCAGTCGGTCCTTTAGTTTCTCATCCATGTATAAGGTGTCCCACCTCTGAACCCAAAGTGTGAATAGGCGACAGATAAGACTGAAGATATGTCAAGTTCAAATTGTTTAGATGGACTAACAAAAAAATTCTGAAGTCCTAGGATACTCTAGGACCTTGTATTTTGGAGCTTCTTATCCTTAAGCTCAAAAGATAGAAAATTGGGGTTTGACACACTTAATAGGCTAGCGAGTAAATAAATAAGCGTAAGCATCTAATAAAGTAAGAGTACCGAAATTTTCTTCGAAGGTGTTCATTCTAAAAAGCAAAACACCTAAGGATACAACAAAAGATTCATCACCTCAAACATATTTTAAGTGCAGCAATAAAGACAACACCGAATAAGAATATCATAAGTCCTTCCTTATAAAAGACGCAATGCATGCTTGTGCACTGCCAGAATTAACCAGGAAAGGTTACACCGAACATCAAGATAGATAAGCTAGGAAATATAAAGTGGCTACAATTATAACGCAAATTCCATTCCTCACACAAACACTTCACTTTACAAAAGAAGATATTGAATTAGGAGAGAACGATTAATAGAAATCAAGATACCCCATCATGGTTCGTGTTGGTTTTAAGGCAACTCGACGCCTTTTTTCCTTACACGAGCAAAAGATGCACCAACACAAAAGCTTCCCCAAAGAGAATAGGAGTTTAATACATTTATACTCCCAAACAGAATCAATTCCAACAAAACGACAATCAACATAAAACACTAGGCATGGCCCTATTAAAAGCCATGCCTAAAACACAAAAAAAAATCACCCAAGATGTGGTGCATTTCAATTATAAAGCAGATGGTTTTCATGGGAGCCACCCAATCAATAACAATACCATAATTGGGTCAACCACCCTCGAGCCAAGTGCTTACACAAAAGGATAAATTGCAGAAGAAGAACAAAAGAATTTAAACTTCCACACCCAAGCCCCTGGAGGTTTAGACAACCTTTACAACTATCCAACATATCCCCAATATAATCAACACAAGATCGAATCACTCTGAATCTTACGATTATCCAAGCTAGAATGACACAAGAATTAGAGTTAGATTGGGTATGATTAGAAAGGATAATAAAATCCATATATAGCCACTCGATCCTTCCGCGAAGGCAACATAAAGCACTGGTACGGAGATTCCACAACCGAGTGTTATAGCACCAAACTTACGTAGATGGATACAAATACATGCTCAAGGTATAGTCCTAAGCTACAACACTAAAACAAGTGAACACAAAAGGGTTTTCAGGTATAATTATTATTATCGATTCGGCTTTTGTTCACTACTATGCCTAATTAAATTCACAATTATCTTATGATTGTCCTCGAATTTCTTCCAACAAAATACACATTTTAGTTTGAAACATCAATTATTAATTATCCCCCCTCGCCATTTATTAGGGATGATAAAAATTATTACTGCTATATTCATAAATCCTTCACTTTCTAAGGTAGTTAGGTTTTTCTTTCATTTAATAAGTTGGAAAAAAAATCAAGTGTCCCCAAAATTTATCATTTATAGGTCAACTTCAAAAGTACAATATTCTACTTTATTAAGGTCTTTCAAACCCTTAATATTATAACTCATACAAAAGAAATCAAAATTAAAGAGAGTTTATTTCCCTAATCACATCATCTCTATGCTAAATCAAAAATTTATAGTTATATATATAGCTCAAAATTCTTTGATTCAAATTCCTTGAAATTCGAGTTTCACAAATTCCTATTTCAAAAATGACACAACTAGACGTAAAAGAGTTTTTTTTACTCATATACTACTTAACTCTTTTCATTCTTAAAATAACTTAACTAGAAAAGTTATAAAGGACATTCTTTTAATGTAAACTTTTTTATATTAATTATATTTTTATGTCAACAATGCCCTATACGTTGCTATGGAACTCCTATTGACCTAAGGCGTACCTTGTCTCGACCAGAGTTCTTAAACGATGCCCAAACACATCGACACAATTAATAACCACTATAAAACACCAATTACTTGTATTTTAAGTCAACTTAATTGACACATTAACCTCCTTATATCAATAATTAAAGAAGGTTCTTCTCACTAAATCACAAGGTTTATTAAGCACTGTGCTCAACTAAAACAACCAACTTGTTTCCACTATGCACTCTGATAAATAAAACCTATCCACTTAGTGGTATTCAACTAAGTTTAAATCATATTTAATCTCCATAGAAAGTAATATAAAAGATACTAACTCGATAACATAATCAAGTACTTGGATTTACATCACAAGCTAACACAAATAGGAAGAGACTATAAATTCTCTAAAGGATTAAGGCTAATGGTGTCACATTGCATCACAAAATTCAACGAGAATATATGGGTGGTCTAAACCCCTACTCAAAGTCTGGAAGTATTAAATACTCCAAATAATCCGAATAAGATATCCAATGAAATCACTGAATTTAACGATATACATCATGATAAATGATCAAATTACGGAAGGTATACAATCCACAAGATAGGAAATCTACATGGAAAAGTCTCACGCGTACCCATGTCATCAACACATCATGACCACTATATGGGTGTATGGTCAACCTATCAGTCCCTCGTTCCACATCACAACGACAAGGTAATTCCAAAAGGAATTCCCACTCCGCCATAGCCCAACAATCACAGATACACAGGTTTCAACACAAAGTCCAAAAAGGAATAGAACTAACATGAGGAATAAGAGGGTACCTTTCGCCTTTCTAGGGAAGGAAGAGACTAGGTGGCCCTCTTTCCTACAATGACAACACACAATCGATTTGGAGCACCCATGAAGCAGATGTCCAGAAGAATTACAGTTAGAACACTGGGGTTGAAACAAACGAGACACGCTTGGATCAGAAACAACATGGGTACCACGATTCACCTCCCTAAACCTCTTAAGAGGGATAGATGATGAAGACTTAATAAAAGCTTGTTTTCTCTTGGACTTCTCAACTAAGGATCTTTTTACAGCATTAGGAACAAATCTCAGCCGAAAGTGTTCCTTGAATTGTTCCTAGCACGCAATCTTCTCATATATTCCCCACATTAAGGACTTGAACCAATCATGAGGTTTGCCGCGTAGCATACTCGATGCTACTAGGACGCACTGTCGATCGAATAAGTCCAAATCAGAAAATACATATTGGTATGTCTTGAGCCAATTCAAAGTCCGAGGAGCATCCTATGCCCCAAAAAAAGTTGAGCCGCCAAAAGAAAAGAATTCCCTATAGACTTGAATAAATTCGGCTCTGCGACGGATTAGAGAAAAGACAGCAACAAGAGGATATAATCTAGTGACGATCTCAATAAAATGATCGATCTCAGTAGGACATGGGTTGCCAGCGGGTCCTACGCCGATATTACTACCTTGGATACTGTCAGCCGTAATAAATCTGAAAGAAAATGTGAACAGGCATAGACCATAAATTGGGTTAAATACAACCAAAGGGTAAAGGAAAGATAGAATTATGCACAGAACAACGATTTATATAGTTTGGAGCGATACCACGGAATGTTAAACGGCTTTTCCCATTCCTAAACATATCCACCTTCCTATATCTACCCTACAACAAAAGAACTTAAGGCACGACTTTGCACGATTAGACTCAAGGTTAAGAAACAAAGGTTAGATATTCCACATATATTGTATCTTAATATACTATATATGCTCGTATTCTGTTCTGTATTAATCGCAATTTGTTTTTAACTCAACTCTAATACCAAGCTATAACGCCTCACCCCGAGACCCATATTACTAAAGAACATACACTAGTAATGGTGTCTACTAATGCGAAGAATAGAGCAGGTCAAGGGCGACCATCATAAGTCTTCTATTAAATAAACATTAAGAGCATTCATAAAATGTGTTATCTACTATGTTTTTCATGGCTCAATACTCTTAATTTTTATCCAATACAATATAATGGAAGCTAAATGATAGTTCAGAACAAATACAAATAATAAATATAAAGCACATCACAGAACAGATCACCCTGTATCACATACATATACATTTAATATACAACGTGTAACAAACCGTGGTATTTAACCACAATAGATACAACACCAGACCAAAATAAAGAAACTACATATCATAGTACATGGATCACAAACATCTATCTAAGAAAAAAGCTATTGGATAGCCCAAATTAGAAAGGATCCATCACGAAAGCAAAAGGTATCTATATCAGTTAGCGACCTGCAAAAGCTCAATCTGACCCGAGCATTAACAAAAACAGGTCAGTCTAGTCAACAGTAAGTAATAACAGGTATAAGAATAGATAAGCAAATGATGTACAACTCTTTATATAAAGAGTTGGGAATAAGACAACATAAAGAGGTGATATGATTTAATTCACACACATCCCGATATAAGGGTATGCACTAGTCCCTTGTGCTAGCCCCGGGCTAGGTACAACATCATCTAAAATAACATGGTGGTCATGTATAATCTCAAGAGGGTAAAGCATTAACAAAAGGAGTACTTCTGTCCAAAACATCGTAAAGCCCAAAATCTATGGATTAGAATCCCAAACGCACTTCGCAAATGTATGATCACCTCGATCAAGTGAAATACTATCAATAAAAGGAGCACCACACTCCAAAACACAGAAATCACAATATGAATGGATTTAGACATCCAAATGCTCTTTACAAATTGTTTAATCACTTCGATTAAGTCAAAATCATCAATCACCAAATACTTATATGAATCCATAATAAAAATATGCGTATGTCGACGCACTAAAATGTAGCCCACTTCGAGCTACAATATTGTCCATTTCAGACTTCAATATAGCCTGCTTTGAGCCCAACCAAGTACTTATACATATTTAAATTAGGCGCCCATTACTGCGACCACTTCGATCAAGTATATCTTGACCACTTCGGTCAAGTGAATATGTATATGTGACTCCCCGAGCCCAGCTTCCCCCGAAGCAAGTACTGGCATATCCCCACACAATATGCATCACTGACTCTTAGTAACACAAAAAGTGGTAACAGTGTGCCTATACCATACGTTCCCATTGTTTAGTTTACTAGCCACTTGTCAACTTCGCATTAGAAAACACATAAATCATCAAATCATTAAAATCACCAAATCAACAAATTATTTGCTTTAATTAGACAAAACTGGATATTAATCAATTTTGTATACCACCCTCTAGAGTAATATAGAGCATTCTAGATCAACAAACGTCTAAAATATGATCAAGTCAATGGTTTAAATTGTGGAATCGAAAAGTTTCTAGAGAATATGGATACGGGAAAGATCCGGAGTAACAAAGAATTAGACTATAGAGGACGACTGGGTCGAATTTCTAGAGATTTTTATTCTTTTACTAGATCTATATCTTGGAAATACTATAAATACCCTTACCTAGCTCTAATTTAGATCGTCTTAGCATTGGATGCCAAGTGGCATCAACTTAGGTTTTCACTTTTCTTTCTTTTCTTCTTAGTATTAAAATTTTCTCTTGTAGTATCTCAACTTCTTATTTCATCAGTAAAATTTGTTGAGTTCTTCTTTGTTCTAATTTCTGTCTGTGTTCTCTTTTGGTTTATTCGAATTTCTGTTTTTGCTTGCAATGGATTTTCTATTTTTTGTTTTTGTTTTCTTGAGTTCTATTGATTTGCCAAGAGGTTAATAGATCACATCCCTAATTCTTACAGTTCTTAAATATTCTCTGCAAAATCGTTACTATTCTCTTCTAATTTCTTGATTAAAATATTAATCCCGAATTCATCTAACACACCTAGAGTTTAAATAAGCATTAGAAATTATGCAACTCCTTGCGGATTCGACCTGTACTCGCACAATTATTACAACAAACGTCATGCGCTTGCGGTACAATATAATCGTGGTTTTTGTCACAACTCAAATCGTCAGTTGTTAAACCAAAAAATGGTACTAACACCCACTGCAGTGTGAAATCCTCACAGTCATATATTGTAGCGACCCGAACTTCCCCGGTAAGGAAAGCCCGAATTGCCTTGAGAACAACACATATTGGAACACAAACAGAAGAACATTTCATTGCTTATTACAACAATTCCATCAGAATACAAGAATATACAAAGTATGAATAAAAATACATTCGACAAATATCAGATATTACAATAAATTACATAGCAACGGAAAAACAATACAAAACACAACTAGAAGAAGATATACGGATACAGAGCTTTCCGGATATCATTCCAGCTGTAAATCAGGATCCTGTGAATATAAATCTGCAAAACCAAAACTACTAGGTGCCCGTGTCAAAATAAGGGCACCCAGAGTTTAGGTTAAAAACAATAAACTCCAGGTCAGTCATGTGACTGGTGTGAGAACTAAAACAGTTATTTAAAACTTTACTTTAAAAGAGGGTAATTCAAGGGACTATGCCGTATAACACGGAACGGCTTTCCTCCCAAGAATAACAGTGCATAGAATAAACAGCGCAATGCTTTTTGGAAAAATGAAGCTATTATAAGACCCAGGTCCCATCACACAATGCAACGCAAGCCGGAGGATAGGATTTTCCCTTATAATAGCCAAACATGCTTGGTACGTTAAAACAAATCATTTGATACTATTATAAGTGTATAGTTCCAAAACAATTTCAATCATAAATATCAATCATAGACGGCATGGGTACCGTATATCATGTCGCCATACTAGTTCTATAATTAAAATGGCAATATCACGTATTGGAAATTGGATTTCCGTCATGAGTCGAGGCAAGGGGCAAGCTCCTCTCCGTTCGAGACACTCTAGCAAATGTCTTAGGATCGCACACAGCGGTCCTTGGAATCGGCTGGGTCGGTCCTCTCTTACTTTTGAGGATTGGCAATTCCTGAACACACGTTTCCCGGTCCTATTAGACCTATATCCGAGGCGCCTCGCATTCCAACAACCACACAGGTGAAAAGTATATATAAATGTCAACCTGTCTAAGCACTGACACCACCACTAGCTAGAAAGAAACGTCATGTTCTCCCAACGGTCCATATCCCGTTTTTGACTCATACCGAGGTGTGAGGCTCGCGAATTAATGCTATACACAAAGCTGTGCCACACAGGCCGTGCTTTGATAATCAACCACAAGACTTTGCTTTTCAACAGAAGCCTTGATCATTTTTTCACTTAGGCGTGCCACACAGGCAATTCACTCCATGCAACTGATGTCCATCGATATACAACCTCTGAGCTCGTACGTCTCAGAGAAGGGCGTTAAGCAAGAGAATAGATTCTCCGCCGCCAAACAGATGTATATTTAATAGAGATCAATCAACATAGAATAAAATCCAATGTCATACACACAGTCCATTTGCAAGTTCGTTCTGGGTCTGAACGAAACCGGAGGCACTTTCCTCGCATATCCATCAATCTCCAAGTACGTCTGGACGATCACCAACTGTTTCCCTCCTCTTGGGTGTACATCCCAATCAAGATCATCAGTAATCACCCAAACGATGTGAAGACTTGCGGTCTTCAACCACCGTCTTCATCTTCGACTTATCGCCGAATCGGTTATTCAGAATGGGTATAAACCCGGCCTTTCCGAATAACCCGCGTATATAATAAACACGTGTTACACAAACACAACATACGCCTCATTCCAATTCAGAATATTCTTTTATTCAAAAATTCACATTCTTAGGGAAAGGTTCCCATTAATTTTATCAAAGATAAATTCTTCTAAATTTATTCTTTAATCTTCCTTTGGATATCATTTCAAACCATATTATGGTTTTCCAAACTAGTCGGGATTAGCTAACCACACCGAAGTAATTATTTATTCTATTTCCCAATCCCAACCTATTCATCCCATGGAGCAAAACTGGTAATACTCCATATCTAACACCACGGTGTTATCGGTAAAGTTAATTACCATTTCATGTTCAAATCTAATTAAAGATTTAACTATCGCTTTGGAGCAAAACTGGTGATACTCCATTCTCGATCACTTTCCAATTTTGATAATTTAAATTATCAATTCACATTTCAATTTAATTACAGATTCATTAAAACTCCACATAGTTTTAATCTTCCCACAAATCAATATCCTGTCTTTAACTGGGTTAAAGAACCAATGTCATCTAAAACAAAATTCATGATAAACCCAAAATCACATTCTATTGTTAGTTGGGTAAAAGAACAGGTGTTATTCAAAACACCGCTCACGATAAACCCAAAACCAATTTAAATTCGATTCCAATTAATATTATTTAATTGGTACACTTCATTAAATCTAAATAGAAAGATTTAATCTTTTTCTCAACTGGGCTTAAGAACAGTGTTAATGAAGACACCATTCACGACAAACCCAAATCACGTTTGATATTAAATACAAGGCTCTGAATAGAAAATATATCAGCTTATATTCAATATCGAATTCTACGACCAATAATTATCGTATCGGAAATAATGATATAAAATATATCTTTCAAATTTCCACAACCATATCTGTATAATCACAAAATCCAACATCGAAATATTCCGAAGACAATTTCGATTCAAATCCATTCCAATTCATGTATTGGAAATTTCTGGTTATTTTAAAACCATTTAAAATTCAATTTATTTATTTCAAAAATAAATTGATTTTAATTCTAGTTCAAAACTAGTTCATTTCGACAAAAAACTATTTTTATCTTTTCAAATATGGAGTTTTTCATCCCAATTTTTCCCAAATCATTTCTTATGATTTTACACAAATTATTACTATTTTTAATAATTTTATCAAAGCCCGTACAGTCGATTTCCATCAACGCCATTGAACAGCACTTACAACGACCTTTTCCAAATTTGATTTGGACATAATTCCAAATCCAAGCATTAGATTTCAAATTTTTAATATTTATTGGAAAGCCCTTTTCGATACGAACCCAACGGTTCCGGTTTTAGGAGAACCTGACGGTCGGATCTCCCGCAATGTCCATTCGAAGTCAATGGTCGAAATTCGCGAACTGCCGCAGCGCGGCGTGTTCTATTCAAGCCATTATATAATATATATATATATATATATATTATATTTCATCTATTTCCTTTTAAAACGTATTTTATAAATCATTTTAAATTCGTTTTCGAAACGATTTCAACTTCATATTCAATTTCGAATCAAAATTGAATATTCCACATCATCGATATACAAATGATAATATTTTCAAAACGTTATAATTTGAAATCACTTCCTTTTCTATATTCATTATAAAAGTGAATATAATCGATATAAATATCGTTCACGTCAAAATAGTGCAACTGTAATCAACACGGCTTTATATATTTCAACAACTTCGTTATTCTATTCAACAAATGAATATTTATTCTATTCAACACATGAATCTATATTTTTTTCAACACATGAATATTCTCAATACATGAGCACTGTCAACACATGACTATTTCTATTATTTAATATATTTTATAAAATTATGGTATCTATCATTTGATTTTTAATCAGACTCCAACTGTAAAGTAGTAAGAGAATGATTCCCTAAGTATTAACCCCGAAGGCCGAAACCAACCTCAGATCAATACCCAGGAAACCACTCATCTTATCTAGTTTCCAGTTAGTTTCTAATCTTAAATATGATAAAGATGTAAATTTTATTGTTAAAATATTTCTTTCAACACATGAATATTCTCAACACATGAGCATCAATAACACATGACTATTTCTTCTATTCAACACATGAATCTTTATTTCTATAATATTCTTTATTTTTCCCAATTGGTATGAGGCCCAATCAATTACCATATAATGTTAATTATATGGATTACATACAACACATGTATATAATAGCAACTATAAATAATGAACCATCACCCAAAGTGCACCACACAACTGTATAAGCATGAAATATAAATAATTAACGCTTACACAGTCTGTCGGTCAATCGATCGACATACAACTAAATAATTGGGATTAGTGTACGCCAAATATCATCCCAACACCCGTGTGGGGTTTCAATCCACAAACACTGAATATTATTTGTGCAGTTGGGCGACGTGTAAAATTTATCGTCCCAATCAATGACCTTCAAATAGGTGTACATAAACAAACCATCCGGTTTGTAAATGAATATTTATTTATTCATATTCACTATATTCATATTCACGCTAAAAACTGTATTTTTAACGATAATTAATTTATTTCAACATATGAATATTCTTTTATCAAGTTCATATCAATATCACAAACAAACTTCACAACACAACAAACAAGCATACAAGTCGTCCATGGTCTGTGGACGACGGGTGTTGGGTGCTGCTAAGCACCGTCTGCATCCTAGTATATATTTATAACTAGAAAACAAGATTTAAAGTGAGGAGTTCTCACCGACTAGCTAAACCAATACACCGCGACTCTTCATATGTAGAAGTCTTCGCCGTTCTCGCCTTTTATCACTTTCGTTGCCCGTGGCCACTACATACATAAAAATCACATTTTTATATTGTTGCTATGCATACAAAAATCACATTTTTATAATCGCTCTATATGGATAAAAAAATTCTATTTTTACACCGCTACTATATAGATAAAAATTTTATTTTTATAACGGTGTTCTTATAATAAAGATTATATTTTTATTACGCTATTCTCTATATAAAAATTATATTTTATATCGCTCTTCTTCCAATAAAGATTATATTTTTATAACGCTGCTATAAAAATCACATTTTTATTTCAACATATATATAATAAAAATCAGATTTTTATTTTGCTACATATATTAAAGATCAAATTTTTACTATCTATATAATATAAAAACCTTATTTTTATTATCTCTATAATATAAAAATCACATTTTTATTCTTTCTATTATATAAAAATCATATTTTTATTCTCTACATTATATAAAAATCATATTTTTATACTCTACATTATATAAAAATCATATTTTTATATCGTTGTTCATGAATAAAAATCTAATCTTTGTCGCATAAAAAAATATATAAACTTTAACGTTCTAAAAATCATATCTTTCCACTATTAAAAAATCTAATTTTTCTCATTATAAAAATTCGAACTTTAATCACATTAAAACTCTAAACCTTACGCGTTTAAAAATCTAAGCTTTCGTACGCATTTCATATAAATAAAAATCGTTTCTTTATATATAAATAAATCCTAACTTTATCTATATATATGGTTTGATAAAGGAAAATCGGATCTAAAAGAAATTTAAAATAAATAAGAAGACGTACGGGGTTTTTTTCTTCAGCGAGGGGGGGAAGGGGGGTTTCACTGCATCGCAGGGGGTCAGGGGGGAAAGGAAGCGCATCGGAGTTGGTCGGGGAGGTGACGTAGGGTGCGGTGGGCTGTGGAGCGACTGGCGGTGGCAATTTTGGGATTCGAGGGGGGGCGCGGTCCTTGAACAGAGGTAGAAGTAGACGGAGGAGAAGAAGGGGAGGGGGATCGGCGGCGTGGGGCCAGGGGTAGTGGAGCGACGATGGTCGGAGGGTGGAGGGCCGAATGCGCGTTTGTTTTCCTTTTTTTTATTAAATCGATTTCGATTTTGAAGATAAAGGGGGGGCCGAACGGTAAAAGGGAAAGAGGGTTTTTAATTTTTTATTTATTTAATTTCAAAAAGGTACTTTTTATTTCGACCTCGAAACGAGACCCACCGCCTGTCGTCCATAGCTAATTACCCCCATTCCGAACACAATGGGATATGTATTGCAGGCTGATTCGATTGTTTCGATCAGTTTTCATCAAAATCAAAATATAACTCTATATATTTAATTTGAACGCGCATTTCAATTTACCGGGCCCATATACAGACTCTAAAAATTCCCGAAAAATATTTTCTAGCTTCTTGTTGATGATATAGTCCTAACAAAACTAATTTCGTTAAATTCCGAGATCGTTTGAAAAATGGCCATTTTCCGGTCGATTAACTAAAACTGGTCAAACACGTTTTCGTTTGCCATGCTCACATATTGATTCGAAAAATTACGAATTTTGGAATCTAACAATAACTTGACATCACGGATCCAACAAAAGTGGTTTCGTCGATAACCGAGGTCGTTTGCAAAATTCCCATTTTCAAGGGCCTGAATTCCATAGCGACTATTCTGAATTTTCAACTGGGGATATCTTTTGATTCCCGCTATGAAATTTCAATTTTTCGGATTCATTGGAAAGATATTCTCAATTAGATTCAAATGTTTTTGGTTTCACTAAAATCCGGTTTATTTTGCACCCGGTACATTCATTTGAAATTTGAAATCGAATTATCGAACTACCGCGCCATTTTCAATTCCTTTTATAATTAAAATAAAATATTTATATTCTAACGACGATTCAAATAAAGATATATGTTCTAATTCTATTCAAAATAAATTTCTCGTCGGTTTTATTTAAAATAATCCATTTGAAATATTCAAAATTCGTCAAAATTGCCAAAATAAAAATTTTAAATTGGCTCAGAATTGCCGGGTTATTACAATCTCCTCCACTTAAAACTTTTCGTCCCCGAAAAGGAACAAAGCCGAAATTTGTTTAACTAACCAACTCAACTTCCATTATTTTCTATTACGGCTTAAGTTCTTCAACTTTTCAGTTTCTAAGAACTTTTCAAATTTTTCAAAAATTTGGCTAACACCCTAAATTTTCGAAAAATTTCGCCATAACCTCCCCTGCACCGGGGACTTCGGAATATTTCATATAGCCTCCCATGGCCTTGTTCAATCCAAAATAAAAGGAGAAAGCCAAGTGGCTAGCCAATCGGCTCATAAAATCATCCAAAACCCAAGAAATACAATAAACATGTACCTATTTGTCGGGCAAACAATTTTATTCTTCTGCTCTAGCCTCCTTGCTATGACATGTTCACACATATATATGTACATGCATTCATTTGCAAACAATTTTCAATACAACTCATTATTTGGTTCAATTTGGCTAAAGGTTCAACATTTAATTAATCAAACAATAATCAAACAACACAATCAGCAATCTATTAGTTGATTAACGTTTCAAATTCATAATTTTGATACATAGTCAAAAATCATGTTTTTGATGCCAAATCACAACAATAAGACCTATCTAATTTTGGTTCTCACACCAGTCTATGGAAATATATAAATATCACACTTTCGTCACTCGAAGATAAATTCTGACGACGAGTACTCAACCATCAGAATCATCTTCGGGCCACTAGAGTATGATTCTATATATATCCAGTATAATAAAACTTCGCATGCACGCGGATCAGACGTATACGAAAAATCTTTATATACTGGATTGTCCAAATTCAATATAAAATAAATAATCAAATACGAATAATTGATTTAAGTTTTCAAAACAAAACTTGTTTTCATTTTAAAAATTTACTCTTCACACTCGTTCTAGGAAACTATTGATCCCATCTCTAACGAGTCATTCCCATTGAATATTACTAACCCAATCTCTGATGAATTCTTTCGTATGGTTCTAACGTGTCTTGTTCTCGAGCTCTGTAAACCAAAGCTCTGATACCACTCTGTAGCGACCCGAACTTCCCCGGTAAGGAAAGCCCGAATTGCCTTGAGAACAACACACATTGGAACACAAACAGAAGAACATTTCATTGCTTATTACAACAATTCCATCTAAATGCAAGAATATACAGAGTATGAATAAATATATATTCGACAAATATCAGATATTACAATAAATTACATAGCAGCGGAAAAACAATACAAAACACAACTAGAAGAAGATATACAGATACAAAGCTTTCCGGATATCATTCCAGCTGTAAATCAGGATCCTGTGAATATAAATCTGCAAAACCAAAACTACTAGCTGCCCGTGTCAAAATAAGGGCACCCAGAGTTTAGGTTAAAAGCAATAAACTCCAGGTCAGTCATGTAACTGGTGTGAGAACTAAAACAGTTATTTAAAACTTTACTTTAAAAGAGGGTAATTCAAGGACTACGCCGTATAACACGGAACGAGTTTCCTCCCAAGAATACCAGTGCATAGAATAAACAGCACAATGCTTTTTGGAAAAATGAAGCTATTATAAGACCCAGGTCCCATCACACAATGCAACGCAAGCCGGAAGATAGGATTTTCCCTTATAATAGCCAAACATGCTTGGTACGTTAAAACAAATCATTTGATACTATTATAAGTGTACAGTGTCAAAACAATTTCAATCATAAATATCAATCATAGACGACATGGGTAACATATATCATGTCACCATACTAGTTCTACAATTAAAACCGCAATATCACGTATTGGAAATTGGATTTCCATCATGAGTCGAGGCAAGGGCAAGCTCCTCTCCATTCGAGACACTCTAGCAAATGTCTCAGGACCGCACACAGCGGTCCTTGGAATCGGCTGGGCCGGTCCTCTCTTACTTTTGAGGATTGGCAATTCCAGAACACACGTTTCCCGGTCCTATTAGACCTATATCCGAGGCGCCTCGCATTCCAACAACCACACAGGTGAAAAGTATATATAAATGTCAGCCTGTCTAAGCACTGACACCACCACTAGCTAGAAAGAAACGTCGTGTTCTCCCAACGGTCCGTATCCCCTTTTTGACTCATACCGAGGTGTGAGGCTCGCGAATTAATGCTATACACAAAGCTGCGCCACACAGGCCGTGCTTTGATCATCAACCACAAGACTTTGCTTTTCAACAGAAGCCTTGATCATTTTGCCACTTAGGCGTGCCACACAGGCAATTCACTCCGTGCGACTGATGTCCATCGATATACAACCTCTGAGCTCGTACGTCTCAGAGAAGGGCGTTAAGCAAGAGAATAAATTCTCCACCGCCAAACAGATGTATATTTAATAGAGATCAATCAACACAGAATACAATCCAATGTCAGACACACATTCCATTTGCAAGTTCGTTCTGGGTCTGAACGAAACCGGAGGCACTTTCCTCGCATATCCATCGATCTCCAAGTACGTCTGGACGATCACCAACTATTTCCCTCCTCTTGGGTGTACAGCCCAATCGAGATCATCAGTAATCACCCAAACGATGTAAAGACTTCCGGTCTTCAACCACCGTCTTCATCTTCGACTTATCGCCGAATCGGTTATTCAGAATGGGTATAAACCCGGCCTTTCCGAATAACCCGCGTATATAATAAACACGTGTTACACAAACACAACATACGCCTCATTCCAATTCAGAATATTCTTTTATTCAAAAATTCACATTCTTAGGGAAAGGTTCCCATTAATTTTATCAAAGATAAATTCTTCTAAATTTATTCTTTAATCTTCCTTTGGATATCATTTCAAACCTTATTATGGTTTTCCAAACTAGTCGGGATTAGCGAACCGCACCGAAGTAATTATTTATTTTATTTCCCAATCCCAACCTATTCATCCCATGGAGCAAAACTGGTAATACTCCATATCTAACACCACGGTGTTAACGGTAAAGTTAATTACCATTTCACGTTCAAATCTAATTAAAGATTTAACTATCGCTTTGGAGCAAAACTGGTGATACTCCATTCTCGATCACTTTCGAATTTTGATAATTTAAATTATCAATTCACATTTCAATTTAATTACAGATTCATTAAAACTCCACTTAGTTTTAATCTTCCCACAAATCAATATCCTGTCTTTAACTGGGTTAAAGAACCAATGTCATCTAAAACACGATTCATGACAAAGCCAAAATCACATTCTATTGTTAATCGGGTTAAAGAACAGGTGTTATTCAAAACACCGCTCAAGATAAACCCAAAAACAATTTAAATTCGATTCCAATTAATATTATTTAATTGGTACACTTCATTAAATCTAAATAGAAAGATTTAATCTTTTTCTCAACTGGGCTTAAGAACAGTGTTAATGAAGACACCATTCACGACAAACCCAAATCACGTTTGATATTAAATACAAGGCTCTGAATAGAAAATATATTGTCTTATATTCAATATCGAATTCTTCGACCAACAATTATCGTATCGGAAATAACGATATAAAATATATCTTTCAAATTTCCACAACCATATCTGTATAATCACAAAATCCAACATCGAAATATTCCGAAGACAATTTTGATTCAAATCCATTCCAATTCACATATTGGAAATTTCTGGTTATTTTAAAACCATTTAAAATTCAATTTATTTATTTCAAAAATAAATTGATTTTAATTCTAGTTCAAAACTAGTTCATTTCGATAAAAATCTATTTTTATCTTTTAAAATATGGAGTTTTTCATCCCAATTTTTCCCAAATCATTTCTTATGATTTTACACAAATTATTACTATTTTTAATAATTTTATCAAAGCCCGTACAGTCGATTTCCATCAACGGCCATTGAACTGCACTTACAATGACCTTTTCCAAATTTGATTTGGATATAATTCCAAATCCAACCGTTAGATTTCAAATTTTTAATATAAATTGGAAAGATCTTTTCGATAAGAACCCAACGGTTCCGGTTTTAGGAGAATCCGACGGTCGGATCTCCCGCAATGTCCATTCGAAGTCAATGGTCGAAATTCGTGAACTGCCGCAGCGCGTTCTATTCAGGCCATTATATATATATATATATAATATATATATATATTATACATATTTCGTCGATTTCCTTTTAAAACGTATTTTATAAATCATTTTAAATTCCTTTTCGAAACGATTTCAACTTCATATTCAATTTCGAATCAAAATTGAATATTCCACATCATCGATATACAAATGATAATATTTTCAAAACGTTATAATTTGAAATCACTTCCTTTTCTATATTCATTATAAAAGCGAACATAATCGATATAAATATCGTTCACGTCAAAATAGCGCAACTCTAATCAACACGGCTTTATACATTTCAAAAACTTCGTTATTCTATTCAACAAATGAATATTTATTCTATTCAACACATGAATCTATATTTTTTTCAACACATGAATATTCTCAACACATGAGCACTGTCAACACATGACTACTTCTATTATTTAATATATTTTATAAAATTATGGTATCTATCGTTTGATTTTTAATCAGACTCCAACTGTAAAGTAGTAAGAGAATGATTCCCTAAGTATTAACCCCGAAGGCCGAAGCTAACCTCAGATCAATACCCAGGAAACCACTCATCTTATCTAGTTTCCAGTTAGTTTCTAATCTTAAATATGATAAAGAAGTAAATTTTATTGTTAAAATATTTCTTTCAACACATGATAATTTTCAACACATGAATATTCTCAACACATGAGCATCGTCAACACATGACTATTTCTTCTATTCAACACATGAATCTTTATTTCTATAATATTCTTTATTTTTCCCAATTGGAATGAGGCCCAATCAATTACCATATAATGTTAATTATATGGATTCCATACAACACATGTATATAATAGTAACTATAAATAATCAACCATCACCCAAAGTGCACCACACAACTGTATAAGCATCAAATATAAATAATTAACACTTACACAGTCTGTCGACCAATCGATCGACATACAACTAAATAATTGGGATTAGTGTACGCCAAATATCATCCCAACACCCGTGTGGAGTTTCAATCCACAAACACTGAATATTATTTGTGCAGTTGGGCGACGTGTAAAATTTATCGTCCTAAACAATGACCTTCAAATAGGTGTACATAAACAAACCATCCGGTTTGTAAATGAATATTTATTTATTCCTATTCACTATATTCATATTCACGTTAAAAACTATATTTTTAATGATAATTAATTTATTTCAACACATGAATATTCTTTTATCAATTTCATATCAATATCACAAACAAACTCCATAACACAACAAACAAGCATACAAGCCGTCCATGGTCTGTGGACGACGGGTGTCAGGTGCTGCTAAGCACCGTCTGCATCCTAGTATATATTTATAACTAGAAAACAAGATTTAAAGTGAGGAGTTCTCACCGACTAGCTAAACCAATACACCGCGACTCTTCATATGTAGAAGTCTTCGCCGTTCTTGCCTTTTGTCACTCTCGTTGCCCGTAGCCACTACATATATAAAAATCACATTTTTATATTGTTGCTATGCATATAAAAATCACATTTTTATAATCGCTCTATATGGATAAAAAAAATCTATTTTTACACTGCTACTATATAGATAAATTTTTTATTTTTATAACGATGTTCATATAATAAAGATTATATTTTTATTACGCTATTCTCTATATAAAAATTATATTTTTATATCGCTCTTCTTCCAATACAGATTATATTTTTATAACGCTGCTATAAAAATCACATTTTTATTTCAACAATCAGATTTTTATTTCGCTACATATATAAAGATCAAATTTTTACTATCTATATAATATAAAAACCTTATTTTATTATCTCTATAATATAAAAATCACATTTTTATTCTTTCTATTATATAAAAATCATATTTTTATTCTCTACATTATATAAAAATCATATTTTTATACGCTACATTATACAAAAATCATATTTTTATATCGTTGTTCATGAATAAAAATCTAATCTTTGTCACCTTAAAAACAATCCAAACTTTAACGTTCTAAAAATCCTATCTTTCCACTATTAAAAATCCAATCTTTCTCATTATAAAAATTCAAAATTTAATCACATTAAAACTTTAAACCTTACGCGTTAAAAAATCTAAGCTTTCGTACGCATTTCATATAAATAAAAATCGTTTCTTTATATATAAATAAATCCTAACTTTATATATATACGGTTTGATAAAGGAAAATCGGATCTAAAAGAAATTTAAAATAAAATAAGAAGACTTACGGGGTTTCTTTCTTCAGCGAGGGGGGGTTTCACTGCATCGCGGGGGTCGAGGGGGAAAGGAAGCGCGCCGGAGTTGGTCGGGGAGGTGACGTAGGGTGCGGTGGGCTGTGGAGCGACTGGCGGTGGCAATTTGGGGATTCGAGGGGGGCGCGGTCCTTGAATAGAGGTAGAAGGAGGCGGAGGAGAAGAAGGGGAGGGGGATCGGCGGCGTGGGGCCAGGGGCAGTGGAGCGACGACGGTCGGAGGGTGGATGGCCGGCTGCGCGTTTGTTTTCCTTTTTTTATTAAATCGATTTCGATTTTGAAGATAAAGGGGGGGCTGAACGGTATAAGGGAAAGAGGGTTTTTAATTTTTTTTTTTTATTTAATTTCAAAAAGGTACTTTTTATTTCGACCTCGAAACGAGACCCACCGCTTGTCGTCCATAGCTAATTACCCCCATTCCGAATACAATGGGATATGTATCGCAGGCTGATTTGACTGTTTCGATCAGTTTTCGTCAAAATCAAAATATAACTCTATATATTGAATTTGAATGTGTATTTCAATTTACCGAGCCCACATACAGACTCTAAAAATTCCCGAAAAATATTTTCTAGCTTCGTGTTGACGATATAGTCCTAACAAAACTAATTTCATTAAATTCTGAGACCGTTTGAAAAATGGCCATTTTCCAGTCGATTAAAATCAACTAAAACCGGTCAAACACGTTTTCGTTTGCCACGCTCACATATTGATTCAAAAAATTACGAATTTTGGAATCTAGCAATAACTTGACATCACGGATCCAACAAAAGTGGTTTCGTCGAAAATCGAGGTCATTTGCAAAATTCCCATTTTCAAGGGCCTGAATTCCATAGTGACTATTCTGAATTTTCAACTGGGCATATCTTTTGATTCCCGCTATGAAATTTCAATTTTTCGGATTCGTTGGAAAGATATTCTCAATTAGATTCAAATGTTTTAGGTTTCACTAAAATCTGGTTTATTTTGCACCCGGTACATTCATTTGAAATTTGAAATTTGAAATCGAATTATCGAACTACCGCGCCATTTTCGATTCCTTTTATAATTAAAATAAAATATTTATATTCTAACGACGATTCAAATAAATATATACGTTCTAATTCTATTCAAAATAAATTTCTCATCGGTTTTATTTAAAATAATCCATTTCAAATATTCAAAATTCATCAAAATAGCCAAAATTTTAAATTGGCTCAGAATTTCCGGGTTATTACATATATCATGGAATGAAGAAAAAGTAAATAACAGGAGATACACAAGGGTTTTATAGTGGTTCGGCTCAAACCAAGCCTATGTCCACTTTATAGTTTCTTAAATCCTAAGAAATTACAAGTACAATGTCGTCTTATAATCCATAAGATTCATTCACATACAACACCCTTTTATTTTAATGAATAAGAGGAGAAAAGAGAATGATTTTATACAGGAAATCCTCGTGTTGATTTAGTCTGAGAAGCACAAAGTCCTTGTGTTGTAGCCATGGTGGATGTCGGGAGGAAATAGTGCCCAAAAGTCCCTTCAAAATGCCATGTAATGGTGTATTTATAGGGGTGGAGAGGCTCCGGGTCGGTTGCCACGTGTCACGCCCAGAGGAGATCTCGCAAAGTAGTGGAAAATGCTCTCAAAATCGTGATATGCCAGGTGGCGCTTCACCCATGCATGTAGGAGGAAGTTATGCCTCAAGAACAGGTCAGAGTTGCCGAGGGGAACCGACTCGGGGGGCGACCCGACCTGAGGGGGTGACCCGACCCGGGGGCAACCCGATCTGGGGAGGGCGACCCGACCCGGGGGGAGACCCGACCCGGGTGGCGACCCGATCCGGGGGGAGACCCAATCCGGGGGGCACCCGATCTAGAGGGCAACCCGACCCCAGGGGGTGACCCAATCCAGAAGGTTGTGCAATTAAAGTTCGTGATCCTCTATAACTTTGGCGCTTCGTCCAAGTGTTCTGCCAATATATGCTTGCTTGTACTCAAGTCCTGAGTAGTTCCAGAAATAGAATTCGAGGTGTGACAACTTTGACCAAAAAGTGTGTCAACATCGATCAAGTTTTTAGCGCCGTTGTCGGTGAGTTCTAATAATTTCTATTTGTTTATTTAATATTTGATTTTTGTTAGTTTTATTTTATTTTGCTTTGTTTTCAATTTTCTATTTAGATTTGTAGTTTTTGATGTTCCTTTAATTTTCTTCCATTAGTCTAGTTGCTTGATTTACTTAGTTCTCTATTAAAAAAAATCAATTTTCTTCGTTTAGTTTTCTTTCTTCAATTCAGTTTCTTTGGTCCTCATTGGTAGTTATTGTTTCCTTTGTTAGAAAAAGCATTTTTTTATTCTGTAGTTTACTTCTTCAATTTAGTCTCACAGTATTAATTTTTCTTATTTTTATTTTCTTTAATATACAAAAAAAACATTTTTTTCCTTTCTTCTTTTATTTAGTTGTTTATCTTGTTTTGCTTTCTTATCAATTGTTTTTGTCTTATTTTCTTTTTGTTTACTCAACAACAAAAAAAACTTGCCTTTTTCTGATTTCTTTCCTTCTTTTAATTCCCATTCCAATTTTCAATACATTGCTTTTCCTTCTTTTTACAAATCTCAGTCGAAAAAACTTTCTTTTGCAATTTTCTATTTCTCTTACTTTGGATTTCTTTGCTTTTTCTCTTTTACCATATCGAAATCCTTTTGTATCAGCACTACCACGCTGCTTCACCAACCACCGTCAACCTGCATGCACCATCACCTCCTCATAACACCCTTCTGCCTCAACTCCCTCAACCGATACAATATTATCTATCATCCGTTTCCATACACACAACCCTCACCAAAAATAGCACAACTAAACTATGATCACAATTTTCCCAGACTTTTTCTCCACTAGAAATCATCGCAAGTAAACAAACCTACATCAATTCATAAGATTGACTACTATATACTCACCTTCACTCTTGCCTCAATTTCGCAACAAACCGTACATCAAAGTTGTAGTAACCCGAATTTCGATAGATAGATTTTTTTTCTTCAAAAATTCCAATCTATCGAAGTTGGAGTTGGCTTGTCTAGAATCCTTCATAAAAAACAGGGATAATAAATATATTAGTGCTCGATAAAATATTTCACATCAGAATGAATAAAATATAATGATCAAATATAGCCTTACCGAAATAATAACACTGTCTATCAATCCTCCAAAGGCTACCCAATCTCTGACATAAATCTAACCTACGAGTATGTTATGAGGAAGGCCAGAACACAAAGTTCTTGTGGCTGGACAAATTATACATTCTGAAATAACCCTACATATCCCGTTCAGTCATGTTTTCTTAATTATTATGTTATCTGGGTTAAGAGCCCTCAAGGCTCTAAACTCACGTCGTACTCATCTACTACTCGGTAGATTAAACCTAATATAGCATATATGTAGCTAAACCTAACATCTTAAAGTACTCCCCTTAGTACCCTCCTCATACGGTCTCCGCCGTCATGCCACGAAAGCGTATACTACATTTGTCCTATGCTAAATTGCGTACGGAAATCTATATCATTATGCCACATAATCGCACAGAACTGCCATTGATATGCCATATAAGCGTACGGATCATCGTATCCAAACTCCTCGATCAAATTAAGCCTCAACATGGATTAATGTCCTACTGTCTATAATACACCACCCAATGTGTGTATCTAGACCCTCACACGAACGTACTGTCTGTTGTACCCTGAGTTTCGTAATAGGGTTGCATCCAATGCACGGAACTCAGTAGGGAGCTTTCCATATCTGTAAAGGTCTGCCTCATGAGGCTTACAATACCGATATCAAAGTATGGTCTGCATTTTCACGGTGGCTATAGCCCCAGTCTAGCCCTTCCCTCAAATATTGAAGGAATACATCAAGAGCTAAGTGACGTGCCCATATCAAAAAAATCTAACATTCATATTGGCGTGTCCCGCAACCAACATCTTGATAGTGAAAGATCGATGGTCTTTAGCTTTAGCTCTAGTCTTTGCGCATCACGCAGACTGTCGATGACAGGTACCCGACGATTACTATCTTGTATTGATCCTGACCTGCCTCTCCCGAGGCAAACTGCCGAATCACCCAACGCAATTTGCCACAATCTTCCAACTTTCAAACTACATTGCAGTCAAGGTATACTCGTCGGGTGGTACCACGTAGACCAAACCTCTACGAGTACAGCCTGAGCATGCGCCGCACAGAAGACCACTACTATGTACCCTACCATGTCCCGTAGAAGACGTTGCTTCCCTCCAGTCCTGCAGAGAAATCAGACATAATAAACAAGCATAATAATTAGATAGGCATGCTCCTCTCGTGTCTCCAGACACCACGATGATCTACCCGTTGGGTTCTTCATCTTCATACTTGCGGACTGGTCCAAGAGCATCACACTAACGTGTTATTAGATCTTACATCTAATATCTTAATCAGGCACTTACTTTATCTCATCAGGTTGCTAAATAACTTGATTATCCACGTATTCATTTTTCATTCAAGTTACTAGATTCATTGGCTTCCAATTGGCTGCTTACTTTCTCTATTCTGCCCAATGCCGCCGGAGCGGTCTTTCGCTTACTATTTATTACGTTTATTATACTTAATACTCCCAATTATAAGTCTATTTACAGTAAGCCTACTTTTTTCTTTCTTATTTACTCAAAATCTTGTCTTATACTGTTATCATAACTTGTTATTGTTCTTTACTTATTACCTTAGTTCTCTTACCTAAGGTTTATTAGTTAGTTCTCTTTTCATTTATTATAACCAATGTTATAACTCCACTTGTACCTAGGACAAACCAACCTATTATATTACATTCTCTTTTATATAATTAATTATAATTGGTTATTTCCCCATTCATCACAATTCTTCTTAGGTTCCTTAACATGAACCAACTTTACCATTGTAATCTTTCTTTAATTACCGTCATGTTCATTTTTATCATTTCAGGAAAACACTACGCACACTTCATTACATTGGTTAACTGGAAAAATTAATAGATCTATTTCCATAACGTACATCAATTAAGATCCATAGTTGCAAGTTATTTCTTTTATTTCCGTGGTGGATATACATGTATATTTTTTTTAATTAGTATCCAATGCGGTAAAAGTTCCCATATTTGACAATATTCCCCTTTTCCTTTCTTTACTTGCAACTATGTTCTTAATAATTTTACCGTTATGGAAATGTTTCCATCTTCCCAAAGTCCAACTAACTCAGTCCACTACTGATATTACCCCTTTTTAATTTCTGAGTTAGATGTTAATTCTTGTTTTCATTACCATTTTCAATTACTGTAAATTTTCCATATTACTGCGAAATTAACATGTTTTCCTATTTACTGTCAAATTAACATGTTTTCCAATTTACTGTCAAATTAACATGTTCTACAATTTAGTGTCAAATTAACATGTTTTCCAATTTACTGTCAAATACTAATCTCAAGACTATATGCATAACTATTATCCAATTTACCATTTCAGTATTACAGTGATTCTTATCCCAAACAGAGAACTAATTACAACAACAATATTCTCAGCTTATTTTAAATAGGATTCAATATAATTACCACAAATTACAGTTATTTAACATGTTAAGAATTATGGGGAATGTAAACGGTAAATATACCGTTACCCAAAAGGTATAATTCTAAATTGTAATAACCCGGAAAATCCAAGCCAATTTAAAAATTTTATTTTGGCAATTTCGATGAATTTTGAATATTTAAAATGATTATTTCAAATAAAAACGACGAGAAATTTATTTTGAATAGAATTATAACATATATATTTATATAGGTCGACGTTAGAATATAAATATTTATTTTTAATTTTAAAAGGAATTGAATAGCGTGGTAGTTTGAAAATTCGATTTCAAAGTTCAAATGAATGTACAGGATTCAAAATAAACCGGATTTTAGCGAAACCAAAAATATTTGAATCTATTTGAGAATATCTTTCCGATGAATCCAAAGAATCGAAATTTCATAGCGGGGATAAAAAGATATGTCCAGTTTAAAATTCAGAATAGTAGCTATGGAATTCTGGCCCTTAAAAATGGGAATTTTGCAAACGACCTCAGAATTCGACGAAACCACTTTTGTTGGATCCAGGATGTCAAGTTATTGCTTGGTTTCAAAGTTCGTAATTTTTCGAATCAATATGTGAGCGTGGCAAAGGAAAACGCGTTTGACCAGTTTCAGTTGATTTTAATCGACTGGAAAAATGGCCATTTTTCAAACGGTCTCAGAATTTGACGAATTTAGCTTTGTTAGGACCGTATCGTCAATACGAAGCTGGAAATAATTTTTCTGGAATTTTTAGAGACTGTATGTGACCCCGGTAATTTGAAATGTACGTTCAAATTGAATATATATATATATTTATTTATTTATGTTTTAATTTAAACGAAAACTGATCGAAACAGCCGAATTGGCCTGGGATACATACCCCATTGTGTTCGGAGTGGGGGTAGTTAGCTAGGGACGACAGTCGTTGGGCCTCGATTAGAGTCCGAACAAAAAGTCAACCCTTTTTGAAAATAAATTAAATTAAATATATATATATAATTTTATATAAAACCCCCTATATCCTTCCTCCTTCTCCCCCCTCCCCCCCATTTCCTTCAGACCCGACACAATTCGAAGGAAGGAAAAAAAAGAAATCGAAAAGGGGAAAACCACACCTCTTCCCCAGGCATCGCCGGACCACCACCCATCTACCCAAGGCCGTCGCTACTCGCGCCTGCTCCCCTCCGACACCCTCCCGATCTTCTCCCCTCTCACTCCCTGCGTTGAACCCTAAACCGCCCCGAATCAGCCGCCAACCACCACAACTCGACCACCAAGAGGTCGCCGCTGTTGCACTACTCCCCCGGCGCTACCTCATGACCTCGACGCCGCCCCTGCTACCACCATCACTCCAACGCACCACACCAGTGAACCCCCACAGCCCTTTAACCCCCAAAAACTGAGCCTCCAATGAACTCTGAGCTACCATACGGGCGCCGCCACCTTCCATCAGTACGTCATTCCTCTTTTGATCGAAAATGTAAGCTTTTCTTTTATAAATTTATTCAATTAGTTATTAAATAAAATCAGTTTCGTTTCTATAGAAGAGTATAGATTTTATTTTTCATTTTCATAAGAAAGGTTCGATTTTTATTTTTAAGAAAGGTTCGATTTTTTTTTCAAATAAAGGTATAATTTTTATTGCAAAGAAAAATACGATTTTTAGTAATAAAAAGGTAGGATTTTTACACTAGAAAGGCAATGATTGTTGATAAGAAAAAGTTATGATCTTTAATGTGAAGGTAGCGATATAAAAACTCGATTTTTATATATTAAATAGCTAAATAAAAATTCGATTTATATATATTGAATAGCTAAATAAAAATTCGATTTTTATATATTAAATAGTGGAGTAAAAATTTGATTTTTACATATATGAAGTAGCGGTAAAAATTCGATTTTTACATATAAGAAGTAGCGAATTAAAAATATGATTTTATCTTCTTGGAAAATATAAAAATGTGATTTTTAATATATGTAGTGAATACGGGCAATGAAGGTAACAAAAGGCGAACACAATGAAGATTTCCTACATATGAAGAGTCGAGGCGTTTGGTTTAGCTAGTCAGTGAGAACTTCTCACATTAAATCTTGTTTTCTAGTTAAAATATATACTAGGATGCAGACGGTGCTTAGCAGCACCCGACACCCGTCGTCCACAGACCATGGACGACTTGTATGCTTGTTTGATGTGTTGTGAAGTTTATTTGTGATGTTGATGTGAAATAGATATTAAAACATTCATGTGTTGAAATAAATTAATTATCGTTAAAAATATAATTTTTAATGTGAATGTGAATAAATAAATATTCATTTACAAACCGGACGGTTTGTTTATGTACAACTATTTGAAGGACATTTATTGGGACGATAAATTTTACACATCGCCCAACTGCACAAATAATATTTAGTGTTTGTGGATTGAAACCCCACACGGGTGTTGGGATGATATTTGGCGTACACTAATCCCAATTATTTAGTTGTATGTCGATCGATTGGTCGACAGACTGTGTGAGCGTTAATTATTTATATTTGATGCTTATGCAGTTGTGTGGTGCACTTTGGATTATGGTTGATTATTTATCGTTGCTATTATATACATATGTTGTATGGAATCCATATAATTAACATTATATGGTAATTGATTAGGCCTCATTCCAATTGGGAAAATAAAGAATATTATAAAATAAAGATTCATGTGTTGACAGTACTCATGTGTTGAGAATAGTCATGTGTTGAAAGAAATATAGATTCATGTGTTGAACAAAATATTTTAACAATAAAATTTACATCTTTATCATATATAAAATTAGAAACTAACTGGAAAATAGATAAGATGAGTGGTCTCCTGGGTATTGATCTGATGTTGGTTTCGGCCTTCGGGGTTAATATTTAGGGAATCGTTCTCTTACTAATTTACGGTTGGAGTCTGATTAAAAATTAAACGATAGAAATCAAAATTTTATAAAATATATTACATAACAAAAATAATCATGTGTTGACAGTACTCATGTGTTGAGATTAGTCATGTGTTGAAAGGAATATAGATTCATGTGTTGAATAGAATAAATATTCATTTGTTGAATATAATAACGAAGTAATTGAAGTATATAAAGCCGTGTTGATTAGTGATGCGCTATTTTGACACGAACGATATTTATATCGATTATATTCGTTTTTATAATAATTATAGAAAAGGAAGTGATTTCAAAATATAACGTTTTGAAAATATTATCATTTGTATATCGATGATGTGGAATATTCAATTTCGATTCGAAGTTGAATATGAAGTTGAAATCATTTCGAAAACGAATTTAAAACGATTTATAAATTACATTTTAAAAGGAAATCGACGAAATATATATAATATATATACTATATATAATGGCCTGAATAGAACGCGCCGCGCTGCTGCAGTTCGTGAATTTCGACCATTGACTTCGAATAGATATTGCGGGAGATCCGACCGTCAGATTCTCCAAAAACCGGAACCGTTGGATTCGTATCGAAAAGAGCTTTCAAACGAATATAAGAAATTTGAAAGCCAACGGTTGGATTTGGAATTATGTCCAAATCAAATTTGGAAAAGGTCGCTGTAAGTGCAGTTCGACGACCATTATTGGAAATCGACTGTACGGACCTTGATAAAATTATTAAAAATATCTATAATTTGTGTAAAATTATAATAAATGATTTGAAAAGAAATGGGATGAAAAACTCCACATTTGTAAAGATAAAAATATATTTTAATCAAAATGAACTAGTTTATAACTAGAAAAATAATCTAATATTTTTAAATAAAATAAATTGGACTTGTGAATGGTTTAAATATAATCAGAATTTCCAATATATAAATTGGAATGGATTTGAACCAAAATTATCTTCGGAATATTTCGATGTTGGATTTCATGATTATACAGATATGGTTGGGGAAATTTGAAAGATATATTTTTATCGTTATTTCAAATACGATATTTGTTGGTTTCAGAATTTGATATTGAATATAAGCCGATATATTTTCTATTCAGAGCCTCATATTTAATATCAAATGTGATTTGGGTTTATAGTGAGTGGTGTCTTCAATAACACTGTTCTTGAATCCAGTTTAGAAAAGAATAAATCTTTTAATCAAGATTTAGTGAAATTGTCCGGTTAATTAGTATTTAATTGGAATTGAATTTAAATTGGTTTTTGGGTTTAACGTGAGCGGTGTTTTGAATAACACCTGTTCTTTAACCCGATTAACAATGGGTTGTGATTTTGGGTTTATCATGAACCGTGTTTTAAATGACATCGGTTCTTTGACCCAGTTAAAGATTAAAACTAAGTGGAGTTTTAATGAAATCTTTAATTAGACTGAAACGATCGAGAACGGAGTATCACCAGTTTTGCTCCAAAGCGATAGTTAAATCTTTAAATAGATTTGAATGTGAAATGGTAATTAATATTTACCAATAACACCATGGTGTGCGATATGGAGTATTACCAGTTTTGCTCCATGGGATGAATAGGTTGGGATTGGGAAATAAAATAAATAATTACTTCGCTGTGGTTCGCTAATCCCGACTAGTTTAGAAAACCTTGATACGGTTTGAAAGATATCCCAAGGAGGATTAAAGAATAAATTTAAAAGAATTTATCTTTGATAAAATTAATGGGAATCTTTCCCTAAGAATGTGAAATTTAGAAACTCACTGTAGGTTAGCTAAGATGAATGGTTTCTTGGATATTGATCTGATGTTGGTTTCGGCCTTCGGGGTTAATATTTGGGGAATTGTTCTCTTGCTAATTTACGGTTAGTGACTGATGAATTGGAATGAGGCGTAGTTGTGTTTGTGTAACATTTGTTTATTATATACGCGGGTTATTCGGAAAGGCCGGGTTTATACCCATTCTGAATAACCGATTTGACGATATGTCGAAGATGAAGACGTGGTTGAAGACCGGAAGTTTTCACATCGTTTGGGTGATTATTGATGATCTTGATTGGGCTGTACACCCAAGATAAGGGAGTCAGTTGGTGATTGTCCAGACGTACTTGGAGATCGATGGATATGCGAGGAAAGTGCCTCCGGTTTCGTTCAAACCCAGAACGAACTTGTAAATGGATTGTGTGTCTGACATTGGATTTTATTCTGTGCTGATTGATCTCTATTAAATATACATCTGTTTGGCGGCGGAGAATTTATTCTCTTGCTTAACGCTCTTCTCTGAGACGTACGAGCTCAGAGGTTGTATATCGATGGACATCAGTCGCATGGAGTGAATTGCCTGTGTGGCATGCCTAAGTGGCAAATGATCAAGGCTTCTGTTGAAAAGCAAAGTCTTGTGGTTGATGATCAAAGCACGGCCTACGTGGCATAGCTTTGTGTATAGCGTGGATTCGTGAGCCTCACACCTCGGTATGAGTCAAAAACGGGATAATGACTGCAGGGAGAACACGACGTTTCTTTCTAGCTAGATGTAGTGTCAGTGCTTAAACTGGCTGACATTTATATTATTTTTACCTATGTGGTTGTTGGAATGCGAGGCGCCTCAGATATAGGTCTGTTAGGACCGGGAAACGTGTGTTCAGGAATAATTAATCCACTAACGTAAGTGTGGACCGGTCCTGAAGCATCCGAGAGGCTACCCAGAGAGAGTAGTCCTGAGACATTTGCTAGAGTGTCTCGAAGCGGAGAGGAGCTTGCCCCTTGCCTCGACTCATGACGGAAATCCAATTTCCAACACGAGATATTTCGGTTTTATTTGTAGAGCCTAGTATGGCGACATGATATATGGTACCCATGCCTTCTATGATTGATATTTAATATTGAAATTGTTTTGACACTATACACTTATAATAGTATCAAATGATTTGTTTTAAACGTACCAAGCATGTTTGGCTATTATAAGGGAAAACCCTATCCTCCGGCTTGCGTTGCATTGTGTGATGGGACCTGGGTCTTATAATAGCTTCATTTTTCAAAAAAGCATTGCGTTGTTTATTCTATGCACTAGTATTCTTGGGAGGAAACCCGTTCCGTGTTATACGGCGTGGTCCCTTGAATTGCTCTCTTTTAACGTAAAGTTTTAAATAACTGTTTCAGTTCTCACACCAGTCACATGACTGACCTGGAGTTTATTGTTTTAACGTAAACTCTGGGTGCCCTTATTTTTGACACGGGCAGTTAGTAGTTTTGGTTTTGCAGATTTATATTCACAGGATCCTGATTTACAACTGGAACGATGCTCGGAAAGCTCTGTATCTGTGTGTTACTTTCAGTTGTGTTTTGTAATATTTTTCCGCTGCTATGTAATTTAAATCTCTGATATTTTCTGAGTAATATTTATTCATACTCTGTATATTCTTGTATTCTGATGGAATTGTAGTAATAAATAATGAAATGTTCTTCTGTTTGCGTTCTATTTTGTCGTGTTCTCAAGGTAATCCGTGCTTTCCTTACCGGGGAAGTTATGGGTCATCACATAAATCCAGTCACTTGACAGCTTCCCAACCCTTGAATCTGATTTTGATCTGTGATTTTGTGGTCTTTCTAGCTAAATCTAGTATTAAAATAACACAAATTTACAAACCTGATGCTAAAAGAAGAGGGAAAGAAAGAAACTGTAATGACCCGCATTTTTCAGTGATATAATGATTAATGTATTTAATTATTTAAATAATTATTTAGAGAATATAATGGTCGTTGAATTAAATAAGAGTGAATATTTAATTAAAATAATAATTAAATAATATATTTAATTCTGAAATAATCAGATTAGGCTGAAATGGCGATATGGTGTGAATTGGGAAATTCAAAATTTATAATTCAGTTTGGAGTTGAATTATATTAACGAATATATTTAATTAACGATGGTTGAACGTATAAATTATAATATAATTATAATCGAGCTCGAAATAGCGTGGCAGTTCGCGATTTGGCGATTCGAACTTTAAACGAATATACAGAAGCCATTTTAAATCGGATTTCTGTGAAACAAGAAATGTTGGGGGCTGGTGAAGTATATTTTTCTAGTGGAAGAGAAAAATCGAGATTTCGTCGTGTAGATTTTGATTTATGTCCAAATCAAATTTTAAAATAGTCATTGTGGAATCGTTTATAAACCGTACCGATATATTTAATTTTAATTAAATATTGGCTTCAAATTTAGACAAGCCATTTGAGACGTAGTGATAATTTAATTTTTAGAATTTTACTATAATTTTTAATTAATTAAATAAACAACTTTTTATTTGGAGTATTTTGCACCCTTAATCATTGATTTTGGGGTTTCACAATATGAGTTAATCTGTCGATATTATTATATTTTCGGGATCGCGGCACCTCACTAAACACGACTGTAATTTTATCTTAGTCTGCAACGCTCATATATAAATATAACCGTACATAGTGGGTGGGTAACTTTTAAAACTTTAAAATAAAATACCCTAAGCCATTTTGGGACTAAAGAGGAGTCCACGCATTTTTGTTTCAGCCACAAAAAAAATTCTTGTTCCTCAATCAAAAACGTGGACCTCTATCCCTCACAAAATCAAACCCTTTAAAATCAAAATACTCCAACCCTTAAAACAAAATTCACTTTCTCCAAACAAAAAAATATCAGCCGCCATCTCTGTTAAAAATGAAAGCAAAACCGTGGGATTTTAAATCCAAACAAAGTGGATGCTTAACGGAATCGAACAGGGGTTGGTTCCTTGGGTTTGTATACTTGCGTCCTTTACTCGTACCCTTTCCATTTGGCTCGATCTGTTCTGAAGGGTGCGGTGTTGTGTTGAACAAGGAACAGGAACGTGATGTTATTGGCAAGGTATTGTTGGTTTTGAAACTTGAAGTGAGGGAGAGAACGTGAAGAGTGGGTACGGTTGCTGGAGAGGTGGCGGAGTGTTCTGATGAGATGGGGATATTTTGGTTTGGTGTTGGCTGGCGTCAAGCGGAAATGGTGAGGTGGTGCTTGGAGGTTGGAACGCGAGAGAGGGAGACGAGCTGGTGATTTTTGGGTTGACTTAGAAAAGGGTTAGGCGAAATGATGTTTAGTAATTTCACTGTTGGAAATTGGGTAACAAATAATGGAGTTTAGGAAGATCGAATAGAAGGTGAAATAACTAGTGGTTATGGGTTCATGAGTCTCCAGGAGGAAGTAAGAAGATGATGTAGCCTGTTGGATGTTTTCGTGGGTCTCAGAAGAATATAGTTGGGCTGACGGGAAAAGAGTAAGGCCCAATTATCCAGTTCATTTAAATTAAATTATTTAAATGTGTATATTAACTTGGAATTAAAATATCCCATTCGTACGTTGTCAGTTTCACGAATGGTTTGATTCGTTAGGATCGTATGGACGACGGCTACGCACTGGAACTGACTGGGTGTGAATTCGAGCTCGTTACAATTTATAGCAAAATAAATTGTCGGATATGAATCAAATCAAAGACAGTTATCGTTATTAATGATGATCGTCCAATGTGAGTAAAACTCACCAACTCTGAACAGTTCTATTTTTATAACGTATATTTAGAACTAATAAATGATGACTGATTGCTGTGTGCTGACTGTTTGGTTGAATTGCTTGTGTATTGGCTAAAAGAATTAGATGACGATATATATATATATCGTTAATCAAATATTGATTCTGTTTAACAGAATATTTCATATAGAAATGAAATTGATGTCAATTATGTTGTTTAACATCTGTGATGCAGGGAAACAGGTCAGAGGAATCCGACTGGATTCCTCAACATTTATTTTATTGTTTTTCATATATGATGATATATGATGTGATATATAATCTATTGTTGATGATGTGTGTTAGAATGATATGATCATTGTTATTTGTTATTTTAAATACCATAAAGAATATTGGAATGTTAAAAAGGAAAAATTTCAATGTAGAATTGAAAAAGAAATACATATAAAATCAAAGCATTTTATAGAAAAATATATTTATAAAACCAAATCATTTTATAAGAAGGAATATTCATTTGTTAAACGAATAGAGAGGATAAAAAGGAATATTCATTTGTTAAATGAATAGAGAGGATAAATGAAATATTTATTTGTTAAATAAATAGAGATAAGGGAAATTATTTGTAAAACAAATATAAAAGGAAATATATTTGTAAAACAAATACAAAGGAAGATATTTGCAAAACGAATAGAAAAAGAAATATTTGTAAAACAATTACAAATAGAAATAAAAAGGAAAACATTTGTAAAACATTTACAAATGGAATTGGGAAGAATATGTTTGTAAAACATTACAAATAGATTAAATGGAAATATTTATTTATAGGAAATAAATAGAATGTTATAAATGAGATATTTATTTGTTAAATAAATAGAAAAGATAAAAGAAATATTTATTTGTTAAATAAATAGAATTGAAAAGGGAATAGTTATTTGTTAAGTAAACAAATAGAAAAGAAATAATTCAAAGGAGATAATCCAAAGGAGATAATCCAAAGGAGTTAATTCAAAAGAGTTAGGTTAATCAATTAAGGTTGACCAGTTAGAGTTAACCAGTTAGAGTTAATCAATTAAAGTTAATCAATTAGAGTTAGAGTTAGTTGATTAGAGTTAGTCGAGTATTGGTTAATAGAGTTAAAAGAATTAATCGAATATAGTTTATTTAAATAGAGTTAAAGGAATTAATCGAATATAGTTTATTCAAAATAGAGTTAAACGAATAATCGAATATAGTTTATTTGAAATAGAGTTAAAGGAATTAATCGAATATAGTTTATTTAAATAGAGTTAAAGGAATTAATCGAATATAGTTTATTCAAATAGAGTTAGAAGAAGTAATTGAATATAGTTTGTTCAAAATAGAGTTAAAAGGAGTTAATCGAATATAGTTTATTCGAAATAGAGTTAATGGAGTTAATCGAATATAATTTATTCAAAATAGAGTTGAAGGAGTTAATCGAATATAGTTTATTCGAAATAGAGTTAAAGGAGTTAATCGAATTTAGTTATTCGAAAGGAGTTATCGATTTGTTTAATCGAAAGGAGTTAATTGAATTTAGTTATTCGAAAGGAGTTATCGATTAGTTTAATCGAAAGGAGTTAATCGAATTTAGTTATTCGAAAGGGAGTAATCGAATATAGTATTCGAAAAGAGAGATTATCGAATATCATTTATTTGAAAGAAGGAGTAATCGAATATTAGTTATTCGAAGTGAGTTATTCGAATATTAGTTATTCGAAGAGAGTTAATCGGCGAATGCGATTATATCGAATTCGGGAAAGTACTTATACTTTCCGGTGTTTAAATCAAGATATATTTATTTATAAATCAAGTGTTTATTTATTTATTCACATTAAAGAATAAAAGTTATAATGGAAGTTAGATATTTCGAAAGTAGGGATTATAACGTTATCGTTATAACCAATGTTTTCAATAAAGAAGTGGATTCGTAAATAGAATCCGAGAGTTACGTAAGGAAGTTTGTTAAAGGTTTAAAAGATAAACTTTGACTATTTCAAAGTTAAAACGTTGTTCAGTTAAGGTCTGAGAGGTAATTATACCCCAACTTGATTGACTTCCTTCTTAACTAAGGAATGGTAAGGTTTGATCGTGAAGGAGTTTGGAAATGTTTTCCAAATAAAAATCAGAAATGTTTTCTGATAATAGAAGATATGAAATATTGAATATATGGAAATAGGAAATGAGTAAATTAATGAACTAACGAGAGAAATGTTGAATGATTATTGATTGATATAATTTCCATCTGGAAATAATATCGTTGTTTGCACACGTGTTTTTCTTTGATAGTTAACTCACCGGCTATCGAAGTTTTTGACCATTTTAACGTTGTTAATATGGAGAGGCCGGCTGGATTATTATCCGAAGAACCACTGCGTATTAGCATAAGCGTTGCGAATCATATATGCCAAAGATATTGAAGATGGAGTAAAGTGCAAGGGCTGTTGTATAAATCTTAGGTAAAGATTGCCTAAGATGGTTGTACTGAATAGTGCCTTCGGTTTTTCCAGTCCCAGGACGACCTGTATAGAAGAATGTCTGACAGAGTATATTTAATAGATCGCATAAGTTGATCTCTTCAAACGTATTTACATTTGGTGGCGGAGGAATTCATTTCTCTTTGCTGTATACCCATGGTATTTTTGGGGAAATCAATTTGTGATTTGGAAGGTATGACGATGTGACATTCAAAGTGAATAAACGTGTGATCTGTCAGAGATAAGCGTGGCCTCTAGCCTCACAACCGGGAAATGAAAGAAATCGGGCAGGCAGCATGGCTATGTAGGTCGCACCTATTAGGGTGTATAATCACCTGATCTAGAGTTTCGTTTACTTCTAAAAATCTATTGTCGATGCTATCCCATTCAGGAAATGGTTGCTGATCCCAACCGTTGGTGATATACATTCGATACACTCAAGCGAAATGAGTGGTCGGTCATGTGTGGCCGGGTTGCAAGATGTTCTTGTTGAACCCAGTGTATTCCTCTCTAGAGGTACACTAGAAAAAGGTGGTTCCATACCTTATCATAGTTGGAAATCCATTTCCCAATACGTGCTTGCGGTTTTGATTGTATACTATATATGTAGAACGTGAGATGAAAGCGTTTCTGCTAGATGATTATTACATTGTGGTTGATAGACATTATAATAATATCAAAAGGTTTTTGATATAAAGATATTTTGGATTCTCATAAGGGGAAAACCCGTTCCGTTATACGGCGTGGTCTTATGAGATATCGTTTGCTTGTTCAAACTGTTTTAAACTGTTTTACTCATACCAGTCCCATGACTGACCCGGAGTTTATTTTGTTTTTTTTCCTAAACTCTTGGGTGCCTAAATTTGTATGGGCAGTCAAGTAGTCGTGATTTTACAGATACACTTGGAGAGCTTAGAGCAGGAGGCTTCAGGATTATATAGCTATTGTTTATTTCCGCTGTGTTGTAAGTGTTGTACTCTGATAAGTGTTATTGTATACATACTGTTTGTATTTCAAAAGTTATGTTATATTTTATTCGTTCCACTATGAGATTCGTGTTTACTCTGATGATGATGTTCTTCTCCTTCTTCTATTCTATTAGTTCTATCTTATCTATTCTACCCTCTAACTTCTTTTCATTAACTTTCCGGTTAATTTCGTTCCTTGAATGTTCGATATGTGTTATATATCGGATAACCAAGATCGCCTTTTTTCGGGTCGTTACAGTTGGTATCAGAGCTTAAGGTTAAGTAATTACCTTGGCTCTGTGGCGTGATTTAGTAGAGATGGGGTTAGTAATACCCTAGATTGAGTTCGAGTGTATAAATACAAGTGAACGTATTTGTTATTGATATAAAAATTGTTTTATATTGTGAATATTTATTGGTTGAGTTGTTTATGGGTTCTGGTCGATCAGTTTGATCCACTGTATCGGTAGGAGTTTCTAAACACTCGAATACGATGGGTCGACACGATATGTTTTGAAAAGAGGGTGAACAGAATTATTTTACCCAAATTATATTTTGATATAAAGAAGATATATATTGGAATGAATATATATATTGGATATATTGGTTGTTATTATAATCGAGTAAGACTATAAATTAAAGGGTTATGTAAATAACCAATCAGAATTCATATAAGTGTAATGTATGAAATCGAAATGAATTAAATCTGAATTCAAATAAGAATTTAAATTAAAACCCTGGAAATATTGGAAAGGTGTTTGTAAATGGAATTGGAATAAATATATGTGAATTTTAAAATCCTGGGAGATTTTAAATTGTTTTACAAACATTGGAAGGATATTTTGAAATAAATTTCAAAGTGGAAATGTTAGAAATGGTTTTGAAAAATGATATAGTATTGAACTCACTTCGAAAGCTGGAAATGGATTCCGATGATGATCATGACATCATCGGTGTTCAATTTCGAGTTGTAAGTGATGGATTACTACCGAAAAGATTTTGTTTTTTGAATTGTTGTGAGAGAAAACAAGTTGTTGGAAAATCGAAAAAGGAATATTTGATTTTAGAATGGCAAAGTTGTTTAAAACTCCCAAGAAGAGACTGTTTGAATTAAAAACAAATTTAAATAGAAATTTGTGAAACCAACTGAAACTGAATTGAAACCAATTAACTGGAAATTGAATTGGATACGATATATCAAGTAGAATCAGATTTTGAATTGTGAGATAGAATCTGAAATGGTATTGGATTGATGAGTTAAGAATTTAAAAATCGAAAATGGAACTTTGATTTGAAATTGAATTCGACTTAGGTATAAGCGAATGGTTGGATTTGTGGATAAAAACAGATTGGAATTTGATTGGGATGACCCTTGTATCTGCTGAATTGATAACAGGGGGAAAGGATATAGTGATATGTCCGACTATAAGGTACCAGTTTATATTATATATGCCTTTGAGATTTTGATGAGCCGATTGGCAAGCCGCTTGGCTATTTGGTTTTCTTTTGGGTTGGAGATGGCCCAGAGAGGCGAGTTGGAGTTTGACCTACTGACCAATACAACGGAGGTGCTGGAATTTTTTTTTGAAAAGTTAAGGTGTTAGAAAATTTTCAGGATTTTTAAAAAATTTCATTGATAAGAATTAATTAATAATGTAATTGAAATTAAATTGGTTCAGTTGAAAACTGAAGTTAAGAAGTGAACAAATAAGTTCTAACCAGTCGATAGGGTTTGTTTTCTACCTTAGCGATTTCGAGGACGAAATTATTTTAAGGGGGGAAGAATGTAATGACCCGCATTTTTCAGCGATATAATAATTAATTAATTTAATTATTTAAATAATGATTTAGATAGTATAATGGTCATTGAATTAAATAAGAGTGAATATTTAATTAAAATAATAATTAAATAATATATTTAATTCTAAAATAAACAGATTAGGCTGAAATGGCGATATGGTGTGAATTGGGAAATTCAAAATATATAATTCAGTTTGGAGTTGAATTATATTAACGAGTATATTTAATTAACGATGGTTGAACGTATAAATTATAATATAATTATAATCGAGCTCGAAATGGCACGGCAGTTCGCGATTTGGTGATTCGAACTTAAACGAATATACAGAAGCTATTTTAAATCGGATTTCTGTGAAACAAGAAACGTTGGGGGCTGGTGAAGTATATTTTTCTAGTGGAAGAGAAAAATCGAGATTTCGTCGTGTAGATTTTGATTTATGTCCAAATCAAATTTTAAAATAGTCGCTGTGGAATCGTTTATAAACCATAATGATATATTTGATTTTAATTAAATATTGGCTTCAAATTTAGACTAGCCCTTTGAGACGTAGTGATACTTTAATTTTTAGAATTTTACTATAATTTTTAATTAATTAAATAAACAACATTTTATTTGGAGTATTTTGCACCCTTAATTAGCGATTTTGGGGTTTCACAATATGAGTTAATCTACCGATATTATTATATTTTCGGGATTGCGGCGCATCACTAAACACGACTGTATTTTAATCTCAGTCTACAACGCTCATATATAAATATAACCATACATAGTGGGGTGGGTAACTTTTTAAAACTTTAAAATAAAATACCCTAAGCCATTTTGGGACCAAAGAGGAGTCCACACATTGTTGTTTCAGCCACAAAAGAAATTCTTGTTCCTCAATCAAAAACGTGGACCTCTATCCCTCACAAAATCAAACCCTTTAAAATCAAAATACTCCACCCCTTAAAACAAAATTCACTTTATCCAAACAAAAAAATATTAGCCGCCGTCTGTGTTAAAAACGAAAGAAAAACCGTGGGATTTTAAATCTGAACAAAGTGGATGCTTAACGGAATCGAATAGGGGTTGGATCCTTGAGTTTGTATACTTGCGTCCTTTAGTCTCGTACCCTTTCCATTTGGCTTGATCTGTTCTGAAGGGTGCAGTGTTGTGTTGAACAAGGAACAGGAACGTGATGTTATTGGCAAGGTATTGTTGGTTTTGAAACTTGAAGTGAGGGAGAGAACGTGAAGAGTGGGTACGGTTGTTGGAGAGGTGGCGGAGTGTTCTGATGAGATGGGGATATTTTGGTTTGGTGTTGGCTGGCGTTAAGCGGAAATGGTGAGGTGGTGCTTGGAGGTTGGAACGCGAGAGAGGGAGACGAGCTGGTGATTTTTGGGTTGACTTAGAAAATGGTTAGGCGAAATGATGTTTAGTAATTTCACTGTTGGAAATTGGTTAACAAATAATGGAGTTTAGGAAGATCGAATAGAAGGAGGAATAACTAGTGGTTATGGGTTCATGAGTCTCCAGGAGGAAGTAAGAAGATGATGTATCCTGTTGGATGTTTTCGTGGGTCTCAGAAGAATATAGTTGGGCTGACGGGAAAAGAGTAAGGCCCAATTATCCAGTTCATTTAAATTAAATTATTTAAATGTGTATATTAACTTGGAATTAAAATATCTCATTCATACGTTGTCAGTTTCACGAATGGTTTGATCCGTTAGGATCGTATGGACGACGGCTACGCACTGGAACTGACTGGGAGTGAATTCGAGCTCGTTACAATTTATAGCAAAATAAATTGTCCGATATGAATCAAATCAAAGACAGTTATCGTTATTAATGATGATCGTCCAATGTGAGTAAAACTCACCAACTCTGAACAATTCTATTTTTATAACGTATATTTAGAACTGATAAATGATGACTGATTGCTGTGTGCTGACTGTTTGGTTGAATTGCTTGTGTATTGGCTGAAAGAATTAGATAACGATATATATATATATAAATCGTTAATCAAATATTGATTCTGTTTAACAAAATATTTCATATAGAAATGAAATCGATGTTAATTATGTTGTTTAAAATCTGTGATGCAGGGAAACAGGTCGGAGGAATCCGACTAGATTCCTCAACATTTATTTTATTGTTTTCCATATATGATGATATATGATGTGATATATAATCTGTTGTTGATGATGTGTGTTAGAATGATATGATCTTTGTTATTTGGTATTTTAAATACCATAAAGAATACTGGAATGTTAGAAAGGAAAATTTTCAATGTAGAATTGAAAAAGAAATATATATAAAATCAAAGGATTTTATAGAAAGAGATATTCATAAAATCAAATGATTTTATAAAAAGGAATATTCATTTGTTAAATGAATAGAGAGGATAAAAAGGAATATTCATTTGTTAAATGAATAGAGAGGATAATGAAATATTTATTTGTTAAATAAATATAGATAAAGGAAATTACTTGTAAAACAAATATAAAAGGAAATATATTTGTTTTACAAATCAAAGGAAGATATTTGCAAAACGAATAGAAAAAGGAATATTTGTAAAACAATTACAAATAGAAGTAAAAAGTAAAACATTTGTAAAACATTTACAAATGAAATTGGGAAGAAAATATTTGTAAAACGTTACAAATAGATTAAATGGAAATATTTATTTATAGGAAATAAATAGAATGTTATAAATGAGATATTTATTTGTTAAATAAATAGTAAAGATAAAAGAAATATTTATTTGTTAAATAAATAGAATTGAAAAGGGAATAGTTATTTGTTAAGTAAACAAATAGAAAAGGAATAATTCAAAGGAGATAATCCAAATGAGTTAATTCAAAAGAGTTAGAGTTAACCAGTTAGAGTTAACCAGTTAGAGTTAATCAATTAAAGTTAATCAATTAGAGTTAGAGTTAGTTGATTAGAGTTAGTCGAGTATTGGTTAATAGAGTTTAAGGAATTAATCGAATATAGTTTATTTAAATAGAGTTAAAGGAATTAATCGAATATAGTTCATTCGAAATAGAGTTAAAGGAATTAATCAAATATAGTTTATAGTTTATTTAAATAGAGTTAAAGGAATTAATCGAATATAGTTTATTCAAATAGAGTTAAAAGAAGTAATCGAATATAGTTTATTCGAAATAGAGTTAAAAGGAGTTAATCGAATATAGTTTATTCGAAATAGAGTTAAAGGAGTTAATCGAATATAGTTTATTCGAAATAGAGTTAAAGGAGTTAATCGAATATAGTTTATTCCAAATAGAGTCAAAGGAGTTAATCGAATTTAGTTATTCGAAAGGAGTTATCGATTTGTTTAATCGAAAGGAGTTAATCGAATTTAGTTATTCGAAAGGAGTTATCGATTAGTTTAATCGAAAGGAGTTAATTGAATTTAGTTATTCGAAAGGGAGTAATCGAATATAGTATTCGAAAAGTGAGATTATCGAGTATCGTTTATTCGAAAGAAGGAGTAATCGAATATTAGTTATTTGAAGTGAGTTATTCGAATATTAGTTAATCGAAGAGAGTTAATCGGTGAATGCGATTATATCGAATTCAGGAAAGTACTAATACTTTCCGGTGTTTAAATCAACATAGATTTATTTATAAATCAAGTGTTTATTTATTTATTCACATTAAAGAATAAAAGTTATAATGGAAGTTAGATATTTCGAAAGTAGGGATTATAACGTTATCGTTATAACCAATGTTTTCAATAAATAAGTGGATTCGTAAATAGAATCCGAGAGTTACGTAAGGAAGTTTGTTAAAGGTTTAAAAGATAAACTTTGACTATTTCGAAGTTAAAACGTTGTTCAGTTAAGGTCTGAGAGGTAATTATACCCCAACTTGATTGACTTCCTTCTTAACTAAGGAATGGTAAGGTTTGATCGTGAAGGAGTTTGGAAATGTTTTCCAAATAAGAATCAGAAATGTTTTCTGATAATAGAAGATATGAAATATTGAATATATGGAAACAGGAAATTAGTAAATTAGTGAAAAAACGAGAGAAATGTTGAACGATGATTTATTGATATAATTTCCATCTAGAAATAATATCGTTGTTTGCACACGTGTTTTTCTTTGATAGTTAACTCACCGACTATCGAAGTTTTTGACCATTTTAACGTTGTTAATATGGAGAGACCGATTGGATTATTATCCGAAGAACCACTCCGTATTGGCATAAGTGTTGCGAATCATATATGCCAAAGATATTGAAGACGGAGTAAAGTGCAAGGGCTGTTGTATAAATCTTAGGTAAAGATTGCCTAAGATGGTTGTACTGAATAGTGCCTTCGGTTTTTCCAGTCTCAGGACGACCTGTATGGAAGAATGTCTGACAGAGTATATTTAATAGATCGCGTAAGTTGATCTCTTCAAACGTATTTATGTTTGGTGGCGGAGGAATTCGTTTCTCTTAGCTGTATACCCATGGTATTTTTGGGGAAATCAATTTGTGATTTGGCGGGTATGACGATGTGACATTCAAAGTGAATAAACGTGTGATCTGTTAGAGATAAGCGTGGCCTCTAGCCTCACAACCGGGAAATGACATAAATCGGGCAGGCAGCATGGCTATGTACGTCGCACATATTAGGGTGTATAATCACCTGATCTAGAGTTTCATTTACTTCTAACAATCTATTGTCGATGCTGTCCCATTCGGGAAACGGTTGCTGATCCCAACCGTTGGTGATATACATTCGATACACTCAAGCGAAATGAGTGGTCGGTCATGTGTGGTCGGGTTGCAAGATGTTCTTGTTGAACCCTGTGTATTCCTCTCTAGAGGTACACTAGCAAAAGGTGGTTCCATACCTTGTCAAAGTTGGAAATTCATTACCCAATACGTGCTTGTGGTTTTGATTGTATACTATATATGTAGAACGTGAGATGAAAGTGTTTCTATTAGATGATTATTATATTGTGGTTGATAGACATTATTATAATATCAAAAGGTTTTTGATATAAAGATATTTTGGATTCTCATAAGGGAAAAACCCGTTCCATTATACGGCATGGTCTTATGAGATATCGTTCGCTTGTTCAAGCTGTTTTAAACTGTTTTACTCATACCAGTCCCATGACTGACCCGGAGTTTTTTTTGTTTTTTTTCCTAAACTTTTGGGTGCCTAAATTTGTACGGGCAGTCAAGTAGTCGGGATTTTACAGATACACTTGGAGAGCTTGGAGCAGGAGGCTTCAGGATTATATAGCTATTGTTTATTTCCGCTGTGTTGTAAGTGTTGTACTCTGATAAGTGTTATTGTATACATACTGTTTGTATTTCAAAAGTTATGTTATATTTTATTCATTCCGCTGTGAGATTCGTGTTTACTCTGATGATGATGTTCTTCTTCTTCTATTCTATTAGTTCTATCTTATCTATTCTACCCTCTAACTTCTTTTCATTAACTTTCCGGTTAATTTCGATCTTTGGATGTTCGATATGTGTTGTATATCGGATAACCAAGATCGCCTTTTTCTGGGTCATTACAGAAACCTAAATAATTCAGATTCATAGGACTTACCTAACATTGACCGAAAATCTGAATACCTATGTTATAGATTTACATTCTTTGTCGTCAATGTTGGAGAATTGAGTTTTGATGACAACAACCTTATTTCAATATTAATTGATTATAAAATATATACCAACATTTTTGTCTAATATATATATATATATAGACATATGTAGGATTTATATACAGGAATTATATGCTGAAGACTGTATAGTTTAAAGATATTAGAGATTCGGAATTTAGATATATTATCAAGACTCATGAGTATTTAGGATTTCAAGAGTTCAAGACTAATATAGTTATAAAGTCTAGATTATGTAAGACTCTAAATAGCACTTCAGGTTCAAATTCAAATCTTGTTTTTCAAGTTGTGTTTCCAAATTCTATCTTTAATCTTCTCTGTTTTATTTTCTATCTTTTCTATTTTTCTTTCTTACTTGCTTTTGTTTTCAAACTCAAGGATTATAAGTTTTTTATTTTATGTTTATATAATTTAAACTTTATAATTTTATAAATATGTTTATATAGTTTATATTATGTTTTCATATGATTTCCTACTTTATAATATTAGTTTATAAGACTAATTTTAATTCAAGAATTTCCAGAATTATATTTATATCAAAACACTTGAAAAATGCTCAAAAATTAATTTTACACTAGGTGTATGTCAACATAAGAAAAACACTATGTCGACATATAACTGTCATTTTTTTCAGTTTTGAAAGAAAGTGTCTTTTCACTAATTGTGACGGTTCTGAAGTGTTGCAACCTTTCACACACTATAAAAAGGGCTTGAATTCGAATTTTTAATCACTTCTTCTCCCTTTCCACTCTCTTTCATTACACCATTATCTCTTATCATTTTTATGATTTCTACACCTATACTCTGCCAAATTTAATTCTGTTTTCACTAATCTTCTTCTCTCTACACTTCTACTCATTAATCTCTGAATCAAGTGCTATCGAAGAGTTGTAGGGCTGTTTGTAATTGTTTGGGTTGAGTAACGTAATCAGTGGTATCCCTTGTAGCCGTGAAATCAAGGACGGGTAATCGGTGGTATCCCTTATAGCCATGAAATCAAGGACGGGCAAAACTTGAAATTTTGAAATAATTGTTAACACTAGTTTTAATTCATGTATTGCATCAGTATTAAATGAGTCTACACTCAATTTTATTGAAAAATCAAGTTATTATGATATGATTTCTTGAAAAATTTAAATGGATATATCACGGAATCGTCATGATGTTATTTTGAAAAATCACTTGATTCTTTGAAAAGTTGTGTTGTTTTGCAGGAAAAGATGGGTTATATGGCTTTTGAAAATTCAAAAGTTGAAAAGATAGGTAATGTGGCTGTTGGTGATTCAAATTCCGAAATGGTGGCTATTGACAATTCAAACTACAAAATGGTGGCTATTGAAAATTTAAATTCTGAAAAGGTGGTTATTGGAAATTCAAATTCCGAGTTGGTATACATGGGTGTTGAGAATTTAAATTCTGAAGGACAACTGAAAAAAGTAATGACGGTTGGTGAAAAGACATCAAGAGGAAGAAATGGAAATATATGATGTAAATCGACAAAGAAATGGGTACCAGATTAGTAGAAACTTTTGATTCTCATCTACAAGTAGATTCAATATTGTACTTCTCTTCATTTTCTTTGGAATGCCGCTGGTTTCATGTAAATTTGTCAAGAATTGATCAAGTAATGATCAAATGATGTTTTGGTGAATAAAGAAAGAAGGAAACCAAAACTTTCAACGGTTATCTTCAAATTTCATCCATAGGTTAGACTATTTTGTCTCAAACCCTTTTTCAAATTGTATTTCTCGTTCTCGTGGTCGATTTGATGGGTAGATCGTCAAATTTCGATAAAAAATGAGTGAGTATGACCATTTGAAGTTGGCTATGGAAAACTGAAAAATTATTACGAGATTTCATGCATATCTCTTACTATTTTGACTTGCTGCACCCCAATACCTTCCAAATTCATAATTAAACTGTCACTATTTCGTAGTCCATGAATTCCTCTTTGATTTACCCCTGATTTCGTCTAATTCCATTAAGAAACAAAGAAGTTATGCCTGTTGGAAGTTTGATTGAAAGTGAAAAACGAGAAGAAGAAGAAGAAGAAGAAGAAGAAGAGAAGAGATTGTGAGGAGATATGACATTTGGGCCTTTATATAGTAGTTGAAGTGTCCATTTGTTCAAAATTCAAATTCAAATTTTGGCGCCAAGTTGGTTGATGTAATGACCCGCATTGGCAGAGGTATCATAATTAATTAATTTAATTATATAAATGGTGATATAGTGAATTAAATGGTCGTGGAATTAAGTAATGGTAAAATATTTAATTAAAATAATAAATTAAATAATATATTTAATTCTGAAATAATCAGAATTGGCTGAAATGGCGATATGGTGTGAACTGGATCATCCGTGATATTTAATTCAGTTTAGAATTGAATTTGAGTAACGAATATATTATTTGAATGATAGTTTGAACGTATAATTATATTATAATTAAAACCAAGCTCGAAATGGCGCTGTAGTTCATAAATTGGCGATTCGAACTTCAACTGAATGTACAGAGTTCGTTTTAAATCGGATTTCTGTGAAACAAGAAACGTGTGGAGCTGGTGGAGTATATCTTTCTAGTGGAAGAGAAAAATGGGGATTTCGTCGGGTAGATTTTGATTTACATCCAAATCAAATTTTAGAAAAGTCGCTGTGGAATTCCTTTATAATTTATAAAGGAATTATTTATATTTTAAAAAGGAACTTCAATATAAATTGAATATCGATAAATCTGAAATCTGAAATATCAAGCTGTAAATTCTGATATGATATTCTGGAGCGGTACGATATCATATGTGAAGATACACGATAATATAAATTTTTTGTATTTAATTTAATTATATTTAAATATATTTATATACTTAATGGGTCATCCAAAGCTTTAAAAATAGCCAGTTTTTCATACGACCTCAGAATTCGACGAAACTAATTTTGTTGGATTCATAATGTTAAATTATTGTTAGATTTCCAGTTTCGTGATTTTTAGAGTCACTGTGTGGTCGTACGGATTTTTAGACTGAGAAACAGTCGATATTTTAACGGTTAAAAATACGGTGTGTGAGCATACAGAGTCGGAATTCGACGAAACCAGTTTCGTTGGGACCGTAATGGCGAACTCTAGCTGCATGTCCAGTTGGGTGATTTTTGAATATCGTGTGTGATCACACGAATTTTTAAAAGACTGAAATGAATATAAAACAATAAAAAGAAAATATCTAAACTCAATTTAAGGCCAAAACAAGGTCCACGCACACCACCTTTACAACCACACAACATTTCCATTCCCTTATAAAACCCAATACAAAGCCGTCGATCTCTCTTCTCTAACCAGCAAAATGATAGAGAGGAAATAAATCAAAAATCACAACTCCTAAAATCCAAAATAAATCCCTTTGAAATCGCTGAGGGATGCTCTTCAATTCTGGACTTGTTTGGTTGTGTGCGGTCACGTTTCCGTCAAGCTCAAATGTGTGCTGCGAAGCTAGGGTTTGGGATAAATCCACGACGAGGAGATTGGAAGCAAAACGAAAGGGGGCGTGATGTTCATGGCATCAAGGCGCAACTTGTTTGGGGTTTCGGTGGGGTTTCATGGCAAAACAGGTCGGTGGTTTACTGGGATCAGTATGGTTTTGGGTGACTGTCGGGTCCTTCCTGAGTGATGCGAGTTGAGGGTGATATACATGGGGGAGTGCGGATTTGGTCGAGGAGGAGAATGGTGAAGATTGAGGTTAAATCGTGGGAAGATGAAGGAGAATTGGGGAAGCAAGGCTCGATTTTTGTTGTGGTGATTTACTGGAATGGGATAATCGGTTTGGGAAGAAGAGATGCCAACGGGTTGGGTAGTTAAATCATGGATGGGCCGTTATAAGGTGGTTAAAGCCTAAAGTCAATTTATTTAGTTTTATTTAATTATAAATAGTGTACAAACTTATATAACGTATAACTTGGTCATACGAGGTCAGAATCAAGAACCGTAAGTTGCCTTAGGATCGTATGGACGGTGACTACGTCATGGAACTGACTGGAAGTGGATTGAAGCTCGTTTGAATTTACTGCGAAATAAATTGTTTGATTCAAATCAAACAACATTTTATCGTTCTTTAACGATGAACTGCCAAAGTGATCTCACCAACTCTGAACAGTTTATAAATTCATGTTGTATTTTTAGAACTGTTAAAAATTGTTTGATCGACTGTGTGTTGACTGTTTGATTGAACTGCTAGTCAGTTAGTTGATTTCTATATTTGATTCTGTTTAACAAAATATATCATATGGAACTGAAAGTGATGTTATCTATATTGTTTAACACCTGTGATGCAGGGAAATAGGTTGGAGGAGTCCAACTGGATTCCTCAACATTTATTTTACTATTTTTCATATATTGTGTGATGTGATATATAATCTGTTGTCGATTATATGTGTTTGGAGGATACTGATCATCGTGATTTGATATGTTGAATACCATAACATACCGAATGTTGATAAAGGAATATTTTCAAAGTGTATTTTGAAAATGAATTATTTATATAAAATCGATGGATTTTATATAGAAAAGGAAAAGGATTTTTATAAGAGAAATAAGTTAAAAGGAGTTAATCGATGTTAGTCAATCGATTAGAGAATAAAGTAAAAGGAGTTAATTGATGTTAGTTAATCGATTAGAGATAAAGTTAAAAGGAGTTAATCGATGTTAGTTAATCGATTAGAGATAAAGTTAAAAGGAGTTAATCGATGTTAGTTAATCGACTAGAGATAAAGTTAAAAGGAGTTAATCGATGTTAGTTAATCGATGTTAGTTAATCAATTCGAGTTAAAGTAAAAGGAGTTAATCGAATATAGTTTATTCGAAGAAAGTAAAAGGAGTTATCGAATATAGTTTATTCGAAAGGAGTTAAGTGAAATGAGTAAATCAATAGAGTTAATCCAATAGAGTTAATCTAATAGTGTTAGTCCAATAGAGTTAATTGATAAGGGTTAATCGAATAGAGTTAAGTGAAAAGAGTAAATCTAATATAGCTATTCGAAGAGGGTTAAGTAAGGAAGTTAGTAAAAGGAATATAAAGTGAACTTTGCCTATTTCAAAGTTAGAAATGTTATTCAGTTAAGGTCTGAGAGGTAGTTCTACCCCAACTTGATTGGCTTCGTTTTTAACTAAGGAATAATTAAGGTTCGGCAGTAAAGGAAATGGTTTGAGTTGGCATCGCGATGGTTTGTTTAAACATCTGTCTGAGTCCAATGAAGAAGCTTTGGAAATGTTTTCCAAATAAGAAACCAGGAATGTTTTCTAATAAAGAAAACAAGAAATGGAAATGTTTTCCATTTGTTAATAACATATATTTTCCAAATTTAGAAAATAAGAAATATTGAATACAGGGAAACAGAAGATAAGTAAATTTATGAAATAAAGAGATAAATGTTGAATGATGTTTGATCGATATAAATTTCCATTCGGAAATAATATCGTTGGTTGAACACCTTTTTTTCTTCGATAGTTAAATCACAGACTATCGAAGTTTTGACCATTTTAACGTTGTTAATATGGAGAGACCGGTTGGATTATTATCCAAAGAACCACTCTGTATTGGCATAAGCGTTGCGAATCATATATGCCAAAGAAAATTGAAGACAGAGTTATGCAAGGGCTATCATGTTTACAGAATAGTGCCTTCGGTTCATCCTGTTCCTGGATGACTTGTATGGACGGATGTCTGACAGAATATTTCCAGACGATCACATATATTGATTTCTCCAACCGTACCAAGAGTGGAAGCGGACAAGGAAACTTTTTTAGCTAACACATAATGTATGGTTGAGGACGTCGATCGGTGATTCGGATGGATTTGATGATGTGGCATTCAAAGTGAACCTGGTGTGATGATAAAGCGTAGCTTCTAGCCTCACATCCGGTAAATGACAGAAATCGGGCAGGTAGCATGGCTAAGTCGGTCGCACCAAAGTAGGGTGTGTAATCACCTGATCTAGAGTTTCATTTATTTCTAAAAATCTATTGTTGATGCTGTCCCGTTCGGGAAACGGTTGCTGATCCCAACCGTTGGTGATATACATTCGATACACTCAAGCGAAATGAGTGGTCGGTCATGTGTGGTCGGGTTGCAAGATGTTCTTGTTGAACCCAGTGTATTCCTCTCTAGAGGTGCACGAGCGAAAGGTGGTTCCATACCTGGTCATAGTTGGAAATCCATTACCCAATATGTGCTTGCTGTTTTGATTGTATACTATATATGTAGAACGTGAGATGAAAGCGTTTCTGCTAGATGATTATTATAGTTGTGGTTGATAGACATTATTATAATATCAAAAGGTTTTTGATATAATGATATTTTAGATTCTCATAAGGAAAAAACCCGTTACGTTATACGGCGTGGTCTTATGAGATATCGTTTACATGTTGGAATTGTTTTAAACTGTTTTACTCATACCAGTCCCATGACTGACCCGGAGTTTATTTTGTTTTGTTTTCCCTAAACTCTTGGGTGCCTAAATTTGTACGGGCAGTCAAGTAGTCGGGATTTTACAGATATACTGGAAGAGCTGGAGCAGGAGGATTCAGGATCATATAGCTATAGTTTATTTCCGCTGTGTTGTAAGTATTGTACTCTGATAATGTATTGTATACATATAATGATTTATTTCAAGGATATGTTATCTATTATATGTTATTCGTTCCGCTGTGAGATTCGTGTTACTCTGAGGTTGTGTTCTTCTTCTTCTTCTTCTTCTATTCTAAGTTTCTATCTTATCTTTCCTCGCCCTCTAATTTCTTTCACTAATTACCAGGATTTTTTGATGTTTTGGTTATCGACATCGTGTTTATGTCGATAACCAAAGTCGCTCAAAATCCGGGTCGTTACAGTTGGTATCAGAGCTTAAGTTAAGTGAATTACCTTGGCTTTGTGGCGTGACTCAGTAGAGATGGGGTTAGTAATACCCTAGATTGAGTTGCGTGTATATATACGAGTGAACGTATTTGTTATTGATATAAAAATGGTTTTATATTGTAGAGATTTATTGCTCGAGTTTTTTATGAGTTCCGGTCGATCAGTTTGATCCACTGTATCGGTAGGAGTTACTAAACACTCGAGTACGATGGGTCGACACGATATGTTTTGAAAAGAGGCCAAATTAAAATAAGTTTACCCAAGGTATATCTTGATATAGAGAAGATATATGTATATATCAAAATTATAATATCATGGATATATTGTTTATTATTATAATCGAGTAAGATTATAAAGTAAAATGGTTATGTAAATAACCAATCAGAATTCATATAAGTGAAATACGTGAAATCAGATGAGTTAAATCTGAAATTTAAACCAGAAATTGAATTAAAATTTGGGAAAATTTGGATAAGTGTTTGTAAATGGATTTGGATTAAAAATAAGGAAAATTTAAGATCCTAGGAGATTTTAAATTGTTTTACAAGCAGTGTGAATTATAATTTGAAATGAATATCAAGGTGGAAATGTTTAGAAATGGTTTTATAGTATTGAACTCACTTCGATCGCTGGAAAATAGATTCTAATGATGACAGCTGCATCATCAGTATTCATTTTCGAGTTGTAGGTGATGAATTACTACCAGAGATACTGTTTTGAATTTGTTTAGGGAAAGACAAGTGTGTTGAATTTCAAAGTGGGATTTAAAATATAGAATTTGAATTTTTAAATAGATTTGAAATATTAACTTGTTTTAAAAGAAATAAAACGAGAAGTTCCTTTATAAACGAAGTTTATAAATAGTTCTTTTATAAACGAAGTTTATAAATGAAGTGAAAAGAATTATCATTGGATAATTCAGAAATAAAATACAAGTGTGAAATTGAAAGGGAAATCTATCTTCCAAAGGTAGAAATATCGATTTCAAAAGGAATTGAAATCGAGACTTACTTAAAGGAATTTGAATAAAGGAAGTTCAAACATAGAATTTAAACAAGAAAATTCAAAGGGGATTTGAATATAGAAAATTCAAAGGGGATTTGAATATAGAAATTCAAAGGGAGTTTGAATATATGAAATTCAATGGAATTGAAATAGAATTGAATATAGAAATTCAAAGGGGATTTGAATATAGAAATTCAAATGAGATTTGAATAAAGAAGATTTAAATAATGGAAAATTGAATATAGAATTCATATAGAGTAATAGTGAAATTTGAATATAGAATTCAAATAGTTTGAAATGAAATTTGAATATAGAATTCAAATATTTTGAAATGAAATTTGAATATAGAATTCAAATATATTGAAATGGAATTTGAATATAGAAAATATAAAGGAATTCAAATATAGGATTTGAATATCGAAAGTGAAAATGAAATTTGAATAAAGCAGTTTCAAATAGAAGTGAAAATGAAATTTGAATAAAGAAGATTCAAATAGAATTGAATTTGAAATTTGAATATAGAAGATTCAAATAGAATTGAAATGAAATTCAAATATAGAATTTGAATAAGGAAATTGAAACGAAATTCAAACATAAAATTTGAATAGAAATTGAATAGAATTTACTAAGTCGAAGAGAAATTAGTTAATTGAGTTTTGAATTTGAAGTTGAACTTTGAAAGGTGAATTGGATTTGTAAATGGATATTCGAAATCGAATTTAGAACGTAAATTTGAAATTTGGATTCAAATTAGTTAATAAGCAAGTTAAAATATATTTGAACATGTCATGTTCAAATATAAAAGTGAAATAGACTAAAGAGTTAACTAACAAATTAATTAACGAATTGAGTTAAAACGATCAGGTATAGTTAAAATAGATTGGGCAGATATAAATATACATGAGATAGGTATGGATAAGGTATGAAGGTATATAGATAGAATGCTAGACGAAAAGGTATGTATTTAATTCATATATGAGATTTTATGCGTCGTATCGGCTAGCCGCTTGGCTTTTTCTTTTTCTTTTGGATTGGTGAGGGCCATGGGAGGCCATTTGAAATATCCCGATGCTCCCGATACAAAGGAGGTTATGGCGAATTTTTCCGGGAATTTAAGGAGTTGGAATATTTTTAAGATAATTTGATAGTTAGAAATCAACGTATCGATATATATATATATATATATATATATATATAGAAGTCGATAAGGAAATGAACTTAGAAATAGAATAGTAAAATCAAAAAGGAAGACTAAGAATAAAATCTAGTAAGATTAGAAATAGGAAGCGTATACGTGTTTGAAAGTGAATAAGTAGTTGTATGGTATTGATTATTCGAGTAAGTAGTCATATCTGTTTTGACGTTATAAATGTTATTCAGTCAAGGTCTGAGAGGTAGTTATACCCCCAACTTGTTTGATTTCATTATTAACAAATAAATAGTAAGATTTCAGGCTCGAAGATCAATGTCGAATAAGAGTTAGTTGAATATAGTATTTGGGTTGTCGTAACGATGTTTTACACAACATCCGTTTTAATCCAAATAAGTGTAAACTTGGAAATAGAATAATAAATATTTCCTAAGTATAGAAATAAACGAGATCGGAAAAGAGATAAGTAATTGGAGTATTTTCCAATTATAAATAGGATTATAAAGGTTATTGATTTAGAAAATAAAGGAAGGCGATATTCGGAAATGTTTTCCAAATAACATAAAAGGCCAATATGGTTATTGAAAATATTTGGTTAACAAATATTGATAAAGAAATAGAGAAGTGATTTAACTAATGGAATATTAAATAAGGGCTCAATGACATGTCCAAAAGGAAAATTTGATTTTTGAAAAGAGTAAACTGTTTAAAAATTCCCAGGGAAAGACTGTTTAAATTAAAAACAAATTTAACAGAAATTTCTGAAAGCAGATTTGAATTAAAGTAAAGCCAGTAAAGTGGTAACTGAGATTGAATTAGAATGATATCAAGACAAATTGGATTGTGAGATTCAAATTTGAAGTGTAATGTGATTATCTAGTTAAGAGTTGGGAATCGTGAAGAAACTCGAGTTGAAATGATATTTGGCTCGGATATAAGCGAATGGTTTTGTTGTGGATAAAAGCAGATTGGAATTTGATTGGGATGACCCTTGTATCCACGGAATTGATAACAAGTGGAAAGGATATAATGATATGCCCGACAAAAGGTATAAGTTTATATTTCTATTGGATATAAGATTTATGAGCCGAATTGGCAAGCCGCTTGGCTGTTTGATTTTCTTTTGGGTTGGAGATGGCCCAGAGAGGCGAGTTGGAGATTGACCGACTGACCATTTCAAAGGGGGTGCTGGCGAAAATTTTCGAAGAGTAAAGGCATTAGAAAATTTTCAGGATTTTTGGAAATTTTCGTTGATAAGAATTAATTAATAATTTAATTGAAATTAAATTGGTTCAGTTGAAACTGAAGTTAAGAAGTGAACAAATATGTTCTAACTAGTCGATAGGGTCGTCCTCTACCTTTTAGCAATTTCGAGGACGAAATTATTTTAAGTGGGGAAGATTGTAATGACCCGCATTGGCAGAGGTATCATAATTAATTTATTTAATTATATAAATGGTGATATAGTGAATTAAATGGTCGTGGAATTAAGTAATGGTTAAATATTTAATTAAAATAATAAATTAAATAATATATTTAATTCTGAAATAATCAGAATTGGCTGAAATGGCGATATGGTGTGAACTGGATCATCCGTGATATTTAATTCAGTTTAGAATTGAATTTGAGTAACGAATATATTATTTGAACGATAGTTTGAACGTATAATTATATTATAATTAAAACCGAGCTCGAAATGGCGCTGCAGTTCGTAAATTGGTGATTCGAACTTCAACTAAATGTACAGAGTTCGTTTTAAACCGGATTTCTGTGAAACAAGAAACGTGTGGAGCTGGTAGAGTATATCTTTCTAGTGGAAGAGAAAAATCGGGATTTCGTCGGGTAGATTTTGATTTATGTCGAAATAAAATTTTAGAAAAGTCGTTGTGGAATTCCTTTATAATTTATAAAGGAATTATTTATATTTTAAAAAGGAACTTCAATATAAATTGAATATCGATAAATCTGAAATCTGAAATATCAAGCTGTAAATTCTGATATGATATTCTAGAGCAGTACAATATCATATGTGAAGATACACGATAATATAATTTTTTTTATTATATTTAAATATATTTATATACTTAATGGGTCATCCAGAGCTTTAAAAATAGCCAGTTTTTCATACGACCTCAGAATTCGACGAAACCAATTTTGTTGGATTCGTAATGTCAAATTATTGTTAGATTTCCAGTTTCGTGATTTTTAGAGTCACTGTGTGGTCGTACGGATTTTAGAGTGAGAAACAGTCGATATTTTGACGGTTAAAAATACGGTGTGTGAGCATACAGAGTCGGAATTCGACGAAACCAGTTTCATTGGGACCGTAATGGCGAACTCTAGCTGCATGTCCAGCTGGGTGATTTTTGAATATCGTGTGTGATCACACGAATTTTTAAAAGATTGAAACGAATATAAAACAATAAAAAGAAAATACCTAAACTCAATTTAAGGCCAAAACAAGGTACACACACACCACCTTTACAACCACACGACATTTCCATTCCCTTATAAAACCCAATACAAAGCTGTCGGTCTCTCTTCTCTAACCAGCAAAATGATAGAGAGGAAATAAATCAAAAATCACAACTCCTAAAATCCAAAATAAATCCCTTTGAAATCGCTGAGGGATGCTCTTCAATTCTGGACTTGTTTGGTTGTGTGCGGTCACGTTTCCGTCGAGCTCAAATGTGTGCTGCGAAGCTAGGTTTTGGGATAGATCCACGCGACGAGGAGATTGGAAGTAAAATGAAAGGGGGCGTGTTGTTCATGGCATCAAGGCGCAACTTGTTTGGAGTTTCGGTGGGGTTTCATGGCAAAACAGGTCGGTGGTTTACTAGGATCAGTACGGTTTTGGGTGACTGTCGGGTCCTTCCTGAGTGATGCGAGTTGAGGGTGATATACATGGGGGAGTGTGGATTTGGTCGAGGAGGAGAATGGTGAAGATTGAGGTTAAATCGTGGGAAGATGAAGGAGAATTGGGGAAGCAAGGCTCGATTTTTGCTGTGGTGATTTACTGGAATGGGATAATCGGTTTGGGAAGAAGAGATGCCAACGGGTTGGGTAGTTAAATCATGGATGGGCCGTTATAAGGTGGTTAAAGCCCAAAGTCAATTTATTTAGTTTTATTTAATTATAAATAGTGTACAAACTAATATAACGTATAACTTGGTCATACGAGGTCAGAATCAAGAACCGTAAGTTGCCTTAGGATCGTATGGACGGTGACTACGTCATGGAACTGACTGGAAGTGGATTGAAGCTCGTTTGAATTTACGGTGAAATAAATTGTTTGATTCAAATCATACAACAGTTTATCGTTCTTTAACGATGAACTGCCAAAGTGAGTAAATATCACCAACTCTGAACAGTTTATAAATTCATGTTGTATTTTTAGAACTGTTAAAAATTGTTTGATTGACTGTGTGTTGACTGTTTGATTGAACTGCTAGTCAGTTAGTTGATTTCTATATTTGATTCTGTTTAACAGAATATATCATATGGAACTGAAAGTGATGTTATCTATATTGTTTAACATCTGTGATGCAGGGAAACAGGTTGGAGGAATCCAACTGGATTCCTCAACATGTATTTTTCTGTTTTTCATATATTGTGATATATGATGTGATATATAATCTGTTGTCGATTATATGTGTTTGGACGATACTGATCATCGTGATTTGATATGTTGAATACCATAACATACCGAATGTTGATAAAGGAATATTTTCAAAGTTTATTTTGAAAATGAATTATTTATATAAAATCGATGGATTTTATATAGAAAAGGAAAAGGATTTTTATAAGAGAAATAAGTTAAAAGGAGTTAATCGATGTTAGTTAATCGATTAGAGAATAAAGTAAAAGGAGTTAATCGATGTTAGTTAATCGATTAGAGATAAAGTTAAAAGGAGTTAATCGATGTTAGTTAATCGATTAGAGATAAAGTTAAAAGGAGTTAATCGATGTTAGTTAATCGACTAGAGATAAAGTTAAAAGGAGTTAATCGATGTTAGTTAATCGATGTTAGTTAATCAATTCGAGTTAAAGTAAAAGGAGTTAATCGAATATAGTTTATTCGAAGAAAGTAAAAGGAGTTATCGAATATAGTTTATTCGAAAGGAGTTAAGTGAAATGAGTAAATCAATAGAGTTAATCCAATAGTGTTAGTCCAATAGAGTTAATTGATAAGGGTTAATCGAATAGAGTTAAGTGAAAAGAGTAAATCAAATATAGCTATTCGAAGAGGGTTAAGTAAGGAAGTTAGTAAAAGGAATATAAAGTTAACTTTGCCTATTTCAAAGTTAGAAATGTTGTTCAGTTAAGGTCTGAGAGGTAGTTCTACCCCAACTTGATTGGCTTCGTTTTTAACTAAGGAATAGTTAAGGTTCGGCAGTAAAGGAAATGGTTTGAGTTGGCATCGCGATGGTTTGTTTAAACATCTGTCTAAGTCCAATGAAGAAGCTTTGGAAATGTTTTCCAAATAAGAAACCAGGAATGTTTTCTAATAAAGAAAACCAGAAATGGAAATGTTTTCCATTTGTTAATAACGTATATTTTCCAAATTTAGAAAATAAAAAATATTGAATATAGGGAAATAGGAGATAAGTAAGTTTATGAAATAAAGAGATAAATGTTGAATGATGTTTGATCGATATAAATTTCCATTTGGAAATAATATCGTTGGTTGCACACCTTCTTTTCTTCGATAGTTAAATCACAGACTACGAAGTTTTGACCATTTTAACGTTGTTGATATGGAGAGACCGGTTGGATTATTATCCAAAGAACCACTTTGTATTGGCATAAGCGTTGCGAATCATATATGCCAAAGAAAATTGAAGATAGAGTTATGCAAGGGCTATCCTGTTTACAGAATAGTGCCTTCGGTTCATGCTGTTCCTGGATGACTTGTATGGACGGATGTCTGACAGAATATTTCCAGACGATCACATATATTGATTTCTCCAACCGTACCAAGACTGGAAGCGGAGAAGGAAACTTTTTTAGCTAACACATAATGTATGGTTGAGGACGTCGATCGGTGATTCTGATGGATTTGATGATGTGGCATTCAAAGTGAACCTGGTGTGATGATAAAGCGTACCTTCTAGCCTCACATCCGGTAAATGACAGAAATCGGGCAGGCAGCATGGCTAAGTCGGTCGGACCGAAGTAGGGTGCGTAATCACCTGATCTAGAGTTTCATTTATTTCTAAAAATCTATTGTTGGTGCTGTCCCATTCGGGAAACGGTTGCCGATCCCAACCGTTGGTGATATACATTCGATACACTCAAGCGAAATGAGTGGTCGGTCATGTGTGGCCGGGTTGCAAGATGTTCTTGTTGAACCCAATGTATTCCTCTCTAGAGGTACACGAGCGAAAGGTGGTTCCATACCTGGTCATAGTTGGAAATCCATTACCCAATACGTGCTTGCGGTTTTGATTGTATACTATATATGTAGAACGTGAGATGAAAGCGTTTATGCTAGATGATTATTATAGTTGTGGTTGATAGATATTATTATAATATCAAAAGGTTTTTGATATAAAGATATTTTAGATTCTCATAAGGAAAAAAACCCGTTCCGTTATACGGCGTGGTCTTATGAGATATCGTTTACTTATTGGAATTGTTTTAAACTGTTTTACTCATACCAGTCCCATGACTGACCCGGAGTTTATTTTGTTTTCCCTAAACTCTTGGGTGCCTAAATTTGTACGGGCAGTCAAGTAGTCGGGATTTTACAGATATACTGTAAGAGCTGGAGCAGGAGGCTTCAGGATCATATAGCTATAGTTTATTTCCGCTGTGTTGTAAGTATTGTACTCTGATAATGTATTGTATACATATAACGATTTATTTCAAGGATATGTTATCTATTATATGTTATTCGTTCCGCTGTGAGATCGTGTTACTCTGAGGTTGTGTTCTTCTTCTTCTTCTTCTTCTCCTATTCTAAGTTTATATCTTATCTTTCCTCACCCTCTAATTTCTTTCACTAATTACCAGGATTTTTCGATGTTTTGGTTATCGACATCGTGTTTATGTCGATAACCAAAGTCGCTCAAAATCCGGGTCGTTACAGTTGAACTACTAAATCTTTAATATGTTTCTCATACAGTGTTCAAATTCAGCAAATGAATATACTATCCTGACCAGAAAAACGAGCCCATTGCAATAGAACATATCTCATCGTCAAATTCCAGAAGATCAATTCAGAATTCTGGGAATCTCGAAGAAATGGATTTAAAAACCAGGTATGCGTTAATTATTATTTTTGGTTGAATGGATGTTTTGTTTGCTTTGTTTTGATTACTTTGATTTAAATTTAAAATTTTAAACTTTAAATTTGAAATTTAAAAATTCATATTCAAATTAAAATTTTGAAATTCAAAACTTTAATAAGTAATAAATATAATAATAAAATAAATTTTAGACGTTTGTTAGGATTAATATTATTTCAAGAAACTATTAAACCTTAAATATAAATCGATAATATAAAACCAAGAAGTAAAAACAATATATCGTTTGATTTTCTACATGTATGTCGACATACAAAAATGGTCATGTCGACATAATGAAGTTTAAAATTTAAATTTCAAGAGTTTAAACTTTCAGACTTCCCTCCATCTTTTCAATTAGAAAATGCCAGTTCAAATTCTAGTTATTAATTATCTGTCTACTTATTTTCTTGTTTCAATATATATATATATATATATATATATATATATATATATATTATAAGTATATAAATTAATAAAATTATATAGATATGTTAATATGATATAAGAGTTAAAATAATTTTTTATAGTTATAAAATATAATTTTACTTATCTTTCATATATAGTTTAAACATGTATATTGTTCATATGATTTCACAAATACTATTTGTAACTTAATACTTATTTTGACTTCTTATTAATATTTATAAAAGGTTGAATATTTAACCTAATATTTTGGTATAAAAATAATAATATATATATGACTTTTATGTCTTAAAAATATAATTTAAATATAAGAAATTATAGCTTTATATATTACTTCATATTTTATTATAACTATAGATTTATGTTAAATTTTAACATATAATTTGTACTCTAACAAATAAATATGTTTGGATTTCTAAAGTTTAAATTTAAAATCAGTTTTTATATACTATTATGAATATATGTTTATAATCTACTTTATATAATTTTATATTCTCGCTAAAAGGATCTTCAATTCTTACTATATTTACCCTACTAATATTATTTAACTCTATAATTATTTTGAATATTTTACTACTTATCATGAATATTTTTTAATTAAACTCTATCTTTATTATTATTTCAATCACTTTCATTAGTATAATTAACCTAAGTCTAGAAATTAACATTATCCTTGTTTGATTCAAATAATTTATTATATGCATAATTAGATATTACTTTAAGTATCTTTTATAGATATACATATCATCATCAAATCATTCTATATATTATTACCGTAATATCATTACACATCTTATTTCATATCATACATCATTACAGTGCATCTCAAATTAAAATCATTCACATCACAAGTTGCATTTCATTCAGTATATCACTGCATATAGATTTGCATATGACATGTTGCATTATAACTAACACATTACATTACATGTTACTCCACACATAACAAGTATATAGTATGAAAAGTTTTTATCTAATTAGAAATATAGGATTGTAAATCAAATACATAACATATTTACTTTGTCTTGATTAATTTGATTGACTTATTTTGCTTGATTAAATTAATTGAATCGATCGACTTGTTTGGTTTGTTTGATTTGTTTGACTTAAATAACTTGATTGACTTACTTGACATGGTTAAATTTCATTAGTGGTTGATAGGAGCTTTATAAATTTTAGGATAGATAGAAGTATAAGAAATGTTTGATTTTATGTTTAAATTGATTGATTGTTTGGATTAAATTATTTACTTAAGGATATCTTATTAGAGTTATTTCTTAGTCTAGATTAAAGTCTTATTATAGTTTTAAGGGAATAAGAGTATAGGATAGGTTTAGTCTTGTATTAGATTAAGGGGGAGTTTTATAGTTTCTAGGATTAGTTGAAGGTTCAAGAAGTATTTATTAACATATATTATTTAATTTGGTTTATTTCTTGAATTGATTGCTTGAATTGCTTGCTCGAATTGCTTGTTTGGATTGATTATTTGGACTGATTGTAAATATTGATTGGATTGCTTAGTTTATTATCCTTCTTTTCAGTTTATTAGACTAGCAAATTTTAGAGGGAGTTATAATCTTTTAGGATTAGAATCATAGATTATCCAATTCAGGAAGTATTATATATATAGTCATTAGGATATAATATAAGCATAAATTTAGGGAGAGTTATATTTAATAGTACTTCAGTATAGAGTTAAATAGGATATATAGATATATATATATATAGGATTTAGGGGGAGTACTCAGAATTTCTTTGTGATGACCCCAAACTCCTGTGGTTTGAAAGTAAAGATAATCATTTGGAATACAACATATTTACAACAAAAACAGATCTCAGATAATTATCATAACACATAAACCATTGCAGCGGAAATAAATGTCATCAGCATCATAATATCCAATACATCAGAGTACGTAGTACAGGATACAACTTAGCCAAATAAAGAGTCTCAACAAAAGGGAAATAAGTTTCAATGGAAAAGAAACAAGTCTCAAACTCCATTACATACATCAAAGCTACAGAAGATAAAATGTCTCAAAGCAGAAGTAAAAACTAGAGAAAAGGTCTTCTTTTTCTTCCTTCCAAGCAAGCTACAATCAGAATGTATCACCTGAACCTGTCAATTGGCTGCCCGTGTGGAAAGAGGGCACCCGAGTTTGCAAAAGTGAAACAAACTACGAGTCAGTCATGGGACTGGTATGAGAATTCTTAACTAATTTATCTAACAACGTGGCAAATCACAGGACCACGCCGCTAACGCGGAACGGGTTTACTCCATTGGATAGCCAGTGCATAATTGAATAAAGTTTATACAAAAACAACGAAATGACTTTTGAAAAATGAAATCATCATAATACTCAAGTCCTATCACACAATGCAACGCACACAGGAGGATAGAATTTTCCCTTATGATGATCAAACATGCTTAATACGTGAAAAATAATATTTTTATATTATCATTAGTGTCTAAGCAGTATTAAAATACTTCAATATAAATATATCAATCCTAGATGGCATAGTACCCTATCCTATTATGTCGCCGTATATAAGTTTACAATCAAGACCGTAATGTCGTACTAGAAATTGGTTTTCTGTCATGAAATCGAGGCTAGGGATCGTCCTCTTCCGATTCGAGACACTCTAGCAAATGCCTCAGGATCACACCTATGGGCAACCCTTGGAGCGGTAGGGCCGGTCCCCACCTAACGGTAGTGGATTAGTTATGCCTGAACACACGTTTCCCGGTCCCTTTGGACCTATAGTATGACCACTTCCGGCCTATAAAACCTGAGGTACCTCAATCCATCATCCACATAAGTAAAATGCCAGCCAGTTTAAGCATTGACACTACCCCTAGCTAGAAAGAAACGTGAGCACTCCCTATGGTCCATATCCCGTTTTTGACTCATACCGGGGTGTGAGGCTCGCGAAGACACGCTATACACAAAGCTATGCCTAAACAGACTATGCTTTGATCATCGACCACAAGGCCTGCTTTTCAACAAAAGCCTTGATCATTGCATCTTGGCATGTCACATTGACAATTCACGACATGCGATCGATAATTATTACTATATACCAGGGTGTTAAGCAGAGAATAAATTCTCTACCACCAAACAGACATATATTAATACAAATCGATTTAATTACATGAAATGAATTCCAGCGTCAGACACACATCCATTTACAAGTCCGTTCTGGGTCTGAACGAAACCAGAGACACCTGAGAGGTTCTCTCTTATCCGCACGACCAACACATACGTCCGGACAATTACTGCTTCAACCCCGTCCTGGGAGCAAGTCGGTCCAAGGCATCAGTAGTCGTCATCCATTCGACGTGAAGATCGTTGGTCTTCAACCATCGTCTACTTATGTCTTTGATTTAATCGCCATGCAATTATTTGAAATGAGTTAAACTCGGCCTTTTCAAATAATTGTCGCATAATTATCATTTAAAACATTTCTTTTTTTTAAAAAAAACTGCCTAATGAAATCGAAGGCAGTAGGTATACCCACTGTCTGCCACATGGGTTCCCCAATTAATGCCAGCCCAGCAAGGAGCATCAATCCTTAACCCGTTACAGGAACCAAAGGGATAACCGCTCCAAGCCTTTATCATAGGAGAGCATAGCAGTGCAGCTGCCAAGGATCGAACCCGCAACCTCCAGGAACTTTGTTCCATGATTGCTAGGAGCCCTTGCCAACTGGGCTAAGCCCCGCGGACGAAACTTTGGGGGCACGAATACTATGTCTACCATGCTCTTTGGTTAATGCCAGTTTTAAAGTGGCTGTGCACTATGTCTCCGTATTGTAGCCGCTGGGGATCGAACCTGTGCCACTGCAAATACATGCAGCAACTCATGGTGTTCGTAAACCACTGGACCATTAGACTTTGACAAAAATCATTTCATATATACTTATGATTATTTATCGCTATTTTTATTTATTTGAAAATAGCTCAAAATAAATAAACGACGCTTCGGGTCAGTGAGCGGCCCTGGCAGTGTTTTACCACATTTTGATTTACACATATCTTAAAATCTAACCGTCGGATTTTGATGAAATTTATATCGTTGGAAAGCTCTTCCCAAAGCGGTCCTAACGATTCCAGTTTTGGGAAAATCCAACGGTCGGATCTTTCGGTATAATCGTTTAAAGTTACGATTGCCGATACGGGAACTGCCGCGTGCGTTTCGCTAAATTTTATATTTATTAATATATATAAACATCTATAGATATAAATCATTTAGCGATTTCAACTATTGTAATTTATTCTTTTCATCGCACCTAAAGTGACGATAAAATTAACATTTCTAATTTCTACTCTTTTATCGCACCTTGTCATGATGATAAAGATGTGCTTCATAAATTCATATTTTTATTTGCAACTGGTTTGCAAATGAAAAATCCACTTATTTAAGATGGTGTTTTATTTTATTCTTCATGTGAAAAAAATGTGATTTTTTTCTCCCTCTTCTTCTTCTTATTAATTTACGCTATAATGTAAATAAAAAGTTTCATTCCTTTATTTATTTAACTAAATGTAAACAAGTGCTTTCACTATAAATATGTTCTTTTTATTTACATAAGAAAATGTAAATAAAGTAAATTCTTTTTATTCCTTTTTAGTTTTCTTGCTTACTTACACCAAATGTAAATAAACGTCCTTTTTGTCTAATTCATTTTTCTAATACATGAAAATGTACTTTTTCTCTAATCCGTTTTTATAACATAAAAATGTACTTTTCTCTAATTCATTTTTATAACATAAAAATGTACCTTTCTCTAATTCATTTTTATAACATAAAAATGTACTTTTCTCCAATTCATTTTTAATACCTAAAAAATGTACCTTTCTCTAATTCATTTTTATAACATAAAAATGTATCTTTACCCTATTTATTTTTAATACCTTAAAAATGTACTTTTTTTATCCTATCCATTTTTAATACATAAAAATGTACTTTTTACCATATCCATTTTAATACATAAAAATGTACTTTTTACCCTATCCGTTTTTAATACATAAAAATGTGCTTTTATGTTTCTATATAAAATGTAAATATTTTATATCTTTTTCTTTTACATTGAAAAATGCAGATTCTTATCTCTTTTCTTTTACATAAAAAAATGTAAATTCTCTAATATTACATTAAAATCACATCTTCTTAATAAAATGTGATTCTTTTACTACTCTTTTTATTTAATGTTATATTTTATGTTGGGAACACAATAACAAAGAAAAATGAACTTATTTGTCTTTGTAATATTTGCATTGAAAAATGCAAATAAAAAGGTGAACTTTTTATTCCTAAGTTTTATTCACATTAGAGAACTCAAATGAAAAGTTAATTTATTTTCTATGTAATATTTGCATTGTAAAATGCAAATAAAAAGGTGAACTTTTTATTTCTAAGTTTTAGTGTCAACGTACATGTTAAATATGATATCTCAATTCAAATTTTGGTGTCAACCTACGTGTGATTTGGGGTTAAAGTTTTTCATGTCAACACAACGATGGCAAACTACAATTCGGTGTCAGGTTTCATGTCAACACACATCAACAACATATGATTTGGTGGATAATTCTCATGAATCAAAACAAAGGTCTCATCTTTAATTTATTTTGTAAATCAAAAAAAAAAATCTAATCTTTATTTATCTTTTAATTAAAATTTAAAAGATTTAAACTTTCTTTATTTTATAAATCATAAAACAAAATAAAGATTCAACTTTTTGTTTATTTTGCAAATCAAGATAAAAATTCAAACTTTCATTTATTTTGTGAATCAAAAGTAAAGATTTACCTTTCTTTTATTTTTCTAATCAAAATAAAAATTCAATTTTTCATTTTATTTTGTAAATCAAAAGTAAAGATTTAGCTTTCTTTTATTTTGCTAATCATAAAACAAAATAAAGATTCAACTTTAATTTTGTTAATCAAAATAAAGATTCACTTTTCTTTTTATTTTGTACATCAAGATATAAATCCAACTTTTTCATTTTATTTCAAAATATTCTAACTTCCTTTTATTTTGTAAAACAAAATAAAAATTCAAACTTTATTTAGTAAATCAGAATAAAAATTCAATTTTTCATTTCTAGAAAGAAATAAAAATATAATAATAAAGATGAGAACTTTATAGAGATTACATCAGAATTTATAAATCTAAACTAACATGGCTATATCATGACATCACAACACATCTTAACAACCATACAACAATCACAACATCGCAGATCAGAAATAATAACATACAGATCGTGATTCCATAATTATGATTTATTTAATAAATTAGAATTCTCACAGTTATAGATCCGTCTTGGCTTTTTGCCAAAAATTTGACTCATTCAGAATTCCCAAATCAGTATAGAAAAATAGCTTTCTGCGTCACGAGTCCAACGTTTTAGAAATCGTCAAATTCTGATTCAGAACGAATGAGATACGATTAAATTAAGTTGGATAATAATTTATATTAATTAATTAATGAATTAACCTTCTTCCACCTAATTGATGAACGGCCGCACCCATTTTACTACTGTTCAGAACTAGGGTTCAAATTTGCGATCAAACCGGGACGAATTGGCACGATTGGATGTCCCTGTGTCGGAGGGCACGGCAAGGCGCATGTGCGCCTGGGATAGGGAGACATTCATTGGGGGCAAGGGGGAGGGCGACGGGGCATTTGGCGGCGGGTTTATGGGTGTGTGGCTCGGTGATGGAGGCACCAGAGAACGATCAGGTGGTATGGAAACGTAGAGGAGAGAGAGAGCTTCGGAGTGGTTTGAGGAGTGGGTTCTAATTCAAAGAGAAGAAGAAGATATTAAGGGAGGAAGGTGGTGAAATTTCGGCCATTGAATAGGGGGATGGCGGCTACAGAAGGAGACGATGAATAGTGTTTTAGGGTTTGGGATTTTCCAATTTTTATACTATTTTATGTGTAATTTTATAAAAAAAACCATAACTTTTAAACCGTACTGATTCCAGTCCAGCAGAAAGTGATCCTAGCCAATAACCCATATTCCGGATCCAACGGGACAGGTCCCGTCAGCTCAAACGGCTGTCTATGGCCTGTTTTATTTAAATTTAATAATTAAATCCTTTATTAATTTAATTTTTCTGCATAAATAAATTCACCGAGGCCACATACGGACTCAGAAAAATCCAGGAAAAATATATTTAGCTTCGTTATGACGATACGGTCCGAACAAAATTAATTTCGTCAAATTCTGAGACTATTTGAAAAATGGCTATTTTTCAGTCGATTAAATTTTGACTAAAACCGACAAAACACATTTTCCTTCGCCACACTCACATATTAATTCGAAAAATTCTAAAAATTGAAACCTAGCGATAATTTGACATTCCGGTTCCAACAAAAGTGGTTTCGTTGAAAACAGAGATCGTTTGAAAATCGACTATTTTCACTGGCTTTAATATTATTTAAAAAAAAGAAAATTTTAATTTCTGCCACATTTTCCCACCAAATTATTTAAAATAAAAATTTTAAATTGGTTCGGATTTTCCGGGTCGTTACAATCTCCCCCACTTAAGAGTTTTTCGTCCTCGAAAAGGAAACAAAGTGAAGTAGGAAACAAGATGGAAAATGTAAATTGGGGTAAACGTACCTTAATACAAAAGTTATTCGGAGATGTCCACTCTGCACTTGGGGTAAGCCTTTTTGATGCTATCCTCTGTCTCCCAAGTACAGTCTCTAGGATCCCCACTCCATTGAACCTTGACTAGGTTGATCCTCTTGTTCCTCAAAATTTTGGTTTCTTTGCCAAAGATCTTTATCGGGTCTTTTCTCACTGTTAGATTTGGAGCAATATCTAGGACATGTTGATTTAGTTCATCCTCAATCAGATCTGGATCATGCACATGTTTGCGGAGTTGAGACACATGAAATACATCATGCACCCCTGGAAACCAGTCAGGCCGCTGCACTCTACAAGCGAGAGTACCAATCCTTTCGAGAATAGGAAATGGACCAATGAATCTCGGTGCCAACTTTCCCATCTTCCCAAAATGAATCACGCCTCTCAAAGGAGAAACCTTCAAGTATACTCGATCACCCACAGAGAATTCTAAATTTCTTCTTCGCTGGTCTGCATAGCTCTTCTGTCGGCTCTGAGCAGTCAACAAGCGTTTCTTAATCACGTCAACCTTATCCGATGCTTCACGAACCATGTCGGGGCCCAAGACTAGTCGATTGCCTGACTCCACCCAACATGCCGGAGATCTGCATGGCCTGCCATATAGTAATTCAAACGGTGACATCTTCAAGCTTGCTTGGTAGCTATTATTATAAGAGAATTCCACCAAGTGCAAGTGATCCTCCCATGAGCCGCCATAATCAAGAATGTAAGCTCGCAACAAGTCTTCTAAAACACGGTTCACCCTCTCAGTCTGGCCATCTATCTAAGGGTGATAAGCAGAGCTCATATTTAACTTGGTCCCAAGCTCTTCTTGAAAAGCTTCCCAGAATTTGTTGGTAAATAATGGATCCCGATCACTGACAATGCTTTTGGGAACCCCATGTAGTATGACTATCTCTTTAAAATAAAGCTATGCCAAACTACGAGCTGTTCTATTGGACCGAACAGGGATGAAATAGGCAAACTTTGTTAAGCGATCCACAATCACCCATATGCTATCATTCCCTTTTTTGCTTCGGGGCAAGCCATCTACAAAGTCCATAGAAATTTCCTCCCACTTCCAACCCGGAACTCCCAGTGGTTGCAACAAACCGGCCAACTTTTGTTGATCACTTTTAACTTGCTGACAAGTGGGACATCTAGCAATGTAAATAGAAATATCTCTCTTCATCGCTTTCCACCAAAAGGTGCGCTTAAGATCATGGTACATCTTGTTTACACATGGATGGATGCTGATTTTAGATTTGTGGCACTCATTCATAACTTCTCTTTTTAGCTCAACAATGTCTGGCACACAAATTCGCCCTTGCAATCTAAGGGTCCCATTACTGTCAATTTGGAAACTTGAGGCCTCGCCCTGTCGAACTCGCTCACAAAGCTTCTGAATAAATTTATCATTCTTCTGAAGAGCAGAAATTTTATCAATCAAAGTAGGAGTGATAATGAGACTGGCGAGAATGAGATTGTTGCTATCTGCATTCTTTCTACTGAGCACATCGGCTACAACGTTGGCTTTCCCCATAGTATATAGGATATCCAGGTCATATGATGCAAGAAATTCAACCCAGCGTTGCTGCCTCATATTCAAATCTCTTTGGGTAAAAAGATGTTTCAAGGAATTGTGATCCGTGTATATTTCGAACTTCTCACCCAAGAGATAATGCCTCCATATTTTAAGAGCAAACACAATGGCCATTAGCTCAAGATCATGCATGGCGTAATTCTTCTCATGCGGTTTCAGCTGGCGGCTAGCATATGCGACTACTCTGCCTCTTTGCATCAGCACCGCACCAATACCTTAAATAAATAAGGGATAACATGTTAAAATGAGATTTGACATTAAAAGAAAATGTTATCTCTGACATGTTAATTTATAAAAGAAACAACCTTGCTTAGAAGCGTCGGTCCAGACCTTCAAATCCAGATTTCCATCTATGATGGTCAACACAGGAGCATTGGTCAACCTCTTCTTTAGCTCTTGGAAAGTTGTCTCGCATTCCGGTGTCCAATTGAACTTCGTATGTTTTTTGGTCAGGTTTGTCAATGGGCAAGCTACCTTCGAAAAATCTTTGACAAATTTCCGATAATAGCCAGCCAGTCCCAAGAAACTTCTGACCTCTGTGGGAGTTTTAGGCTGCTTCCACTCTTGGATGGCTAAGATCTTTCCGGGATCTACTGAGAAGCCTTCCTTTGATACAACATGGCCGATGAATTTCACCTCTTCTTGCCAGAATATGCATTTAGAAAATTTGGCTTTCAGCACATTTCTTCGCAAAATCTCCAAGACTTCCTTCAGATGTTGTTCGTGCTCAGCAGTGGATTTATAAAAGATGAGGATGTCATCGATGAACACGAGCACAAATTTATTTAAAACATCTCTGAACACTCTATTCATCAGATCAACAAAATATGCTGGAGCATTACATAGACCGAAGGGCATTACTAGCCATTCATAAAATATATCCGGTCCTCTGAAAGCAGTTAAAGGCACACACTCTTCTGCAATGCGAAGTTGATGGAAGCATGTAGCTAGGTCCATCCTAGAAAATACTTGTGCTCCATGCAAGAGGTCGAGCAAGTCATCAATACGAGGCAGTGGGTATTTGTTCTTCAGAGTTTGTTTGTTGAGATTATGGTAGTCTACACATAGCCTGAGAGTACCGTCTGATTTTGGGACGAACACCACTGCTGCATCCCATTCTGAGAAGCTAGGCCTGATCAGACCCTTCCACAAAAGTTGCTTGGTTTGATTTCTCAGCTCCTCTTTTTCTTTTGGCGACATTTTCCGAATGGGATGTACGACAGGCCTTGCATTCGGAACTAAATCAATTCGGAAGCTGATTTTTCTATGCGGAGGTAAGCCCTCAACTTTTTTGAATACATCAGCGTAATCTTTGACGACAGGGATATCCTCAATAGAAGTAGGGGTAACTTCTAGAAAAGACCATAATGTTTTTTTGTCGGTGGCTGAGCCATGGCATGGTATAGATATGGTATCTCCAAATTTGGGTTTGATCTTAACTATTCTTTCAGCGCATACTAATTCAGCCTCATACTTTGCTAGCCAATCTATACCAAGTATGATATCATATCCAGAAAACTCCATGATGATCAAATTAAAAGGAAACTGATAGCGAGATTAGGAGATAAGCACTTTACAATACTGATCTAGAATGAGGGAACCTCCTATTGGACTATTAGCTCTAATCAAATTTTTGAGTTTTCTTGGTTTCAGTTTCAACTTTTTAATTGCATCTTTAGAAATAAAGCTTCTTGCAGCACCAGTATCAAATAAGACAGTAATAGGGATGTTCCTAATATTAAGCGTACCTCCTAAGACATCGGGTTTACCTAGCCCCTCGGCAGAAGCTAGTGCATTTGCTCCCTCATAAACATGTGCCACTTCAGTTTTCTTCAATAGGGGAAATTTTCTGGCAAAGTGCCCCGGCTTATGGCAGTTATAGCAATCCTGAGTGTTCCTCGGGTTCTGACCACGATCCTGAGAATTATGGCCACGATTCTGGGAACTCTGACCACGGTTCTGACTAGGGCCCTAATCATTTCTCTTAACCCTTTTTGGTGCTCTACACTCGTAATCAAAATGTCCAATCTTGCCGCAGTTATAGCATGTCACTTTGCTTCTGTCCCTCTTCTTCCCTTGGGGTTTAGCGGTAGAAGAATTGCCTGCCTCCGGCTTCTTGTTAGCCTGTTCCTTCTGATTGTTGCCATGACTTTTCCCTCTATCCTGCGGTCCAGACTCGTCATTTTCCTCGTAGCGGCACGCCATCTCTACTACTTCATTGAATGAAAGTTTGATATGAGCAGTGACTCGGTTCAAATATTTCTTTGACAGACCCTTGATAAATTTTTTATTCTTCTCTACCGGATTTTGAATCAAACCTGGAGCATATCGTGAAAGCTCATCAAACTTCCTCACATACTCAGAAACGGTCATATTCCCTTGCTGTAGGTTAACGAACTGCTCGCGCAGGCGCTCTCTAGCTTGTGGGGGAACATACTTTTCATTGAAAAGATCCTTAAATTTTGCCCATGACATATTGGCCACATCATTGCAGATCTTGACCGTATCCCACCAATGCCCGGCTTCATCCTTTAATTGCCATACTGCCAGTTAACGCTTTCGCTGATCTTCTAGTTCTAAGCCCTCTACGATCTTTTCATAATCTTTAAGCCATGTTTCTGCCTGAATCGCAGACTCTCGCCCCGTGAAGGGTACACCTCCTAGGTTTTTGAATTTCTTTGACATTCTCTCCAAATCGAAGGGCTGTGGAGGTGGAGGTGGTTGTGCAACGACCTCTGAAGTATGCTGTTCCTGAGTGATGGGGGTCCCGTCTCTAGCTTGCCCTCCAGCTCCCACTCGGGCTCCTCCTCTGGCCCCGCCTCGAGTTCCACCTCGGGCTCCGCCCCGGGCTGTTCTTGCTCTAGTATCCATTTAAATCAGTCCGTACCATCAAGGAAAGAGTCAGACCAAATTTTCAAGAAAAGATAAGATAAGGACAAGATGAAAAGATAATGATGTAATGACTGATAAATATGTGCTACTCTGCTGTGCTCATTCTAGGACATTACTAGTCCTATCTCTAATGAGCTACTCGCCTTAGAATAATGTGGATTCTATCTAGACGAATTGTTCTAAATATGTTATATTCCGAAGCTAAGGTTAACCTTAGGCTTTGATACCAACTGTGATGACCCCAAACTCCCATGGTTCGAAAGTAAGGATAATCATTTGGAATACAACATATTTACAACAAAAACAAATCTCAGATAATTATCATAACACATAAACCATTGCGGCGGAAATAAATGTCATCTGCATCATAATATCCAATAGATCAGAGTACGCAGTACAGGATACAACTTAGCCAAATAAAGAGTCTCAACTAAAGGGAAATAAGTTTCAATGGAAAAGAAACAAGTCTCAAACTCCATTACATACATCAAAGCTACAGAAGATAAAATGTCTCAAAGCAGAAGTAAAAACTAGAGAAAAGGTCTTCTTTTTCTTCCTTCCAAGCAAGCTCCAATCAGAATGTATCACCTGAACCTGTCAATTGGCTGCCCGTGTGGAAAGAGGGCACCCGAGTTTGCAAAAGTGAAACAAACTACGAGTCAGTCATGGGACTGGTATGAGAATTCTTAACTAATTTATCTAACAACGTGGCAAATCACAGGACCACGCCGCTAACGCGGAACGGGTTTACTCCTTTGGATTGCCAGTGCATAATTGAATAAAGTTTATACAAAAACAACGAAATGACTTTTGAAAAATGAAATCATCATAAGACTCAAGTCCTATCACATAATGCAACGCACACAGGAGGATAGAGTTTTCCCTTATGATGATCAAACATGCTTAATACGTGAAAAATAGTATTTTTATATTATCATTAGTGTCTAAGCAGTATTAAAATACTTCAATATAAATGTATCAATCCTAGACGGCATAGTACCCCATCCTACTATGTCGTTGTATATAAGATTACAATCAAGACCGTAATGTCGTACTGGAAATTGGTTTTCTGTCATGAAATCGAGGCTACGGATCGTCCTCTTCCGATTCGAGACACTCTAGCAAATGCCTCAGGATCACACCTATGGGCAACCCTTGGAGAGGTAGGGCCGTTCCCCACCTAACGGTAGTGGATTCCTGAACACACGTTTCCCGGTCCCTTTGGACCTATAGTATGACCACTTACGGCCTATAAAACCTGAGGTACCTCAATCCATCATCCACATAAGTAGAATGCCAGCCAGTTTAAGCACTGACACTGCCCCTAGCTAGAAAGAAACGTGTGCACTCCCTACGGTCCATATCCCGTTTTTGACTCATACCGGGGTGTGAGGCTCGCGAAGACACGCTATACACAAAGCTATGCCTAAACAGACTATGCTTTGATCATCGACCACAAGGCCTGCTTTTCAACAAAAGCCTTGATCATTGCATCTTGGCGTGTCACATTGACAATTCACGACATGCGATCGATAACTATTACTATATACCAGGGTGTTAAGCAGAGAATAAATTCTCTACCACCAAACAGACATATATTAATACAAATCGATTTAATTACATGAAATGAATTCCAACATCAGACACGCATCCATTTACAAGTCCGTTCTGGGTCTGAACGAAACCGGAGACACCTGAGAGGTTCTCACTTATCCGCACGACCAACACATACGTCCGGACAATTACTACTTCAACCCCGTCCTGGGAGCAAGTCAGTCCAAGGCATCAGTAGTCGTCGTCCATTCGATGTGAAGATCGTCGGTCTTCTACCATCGTCTTCTTATGTCTTTGATTTAATCGCCGTGCAATTATTTGAAATGAGTTTAACTCGGCCTTTTCAAATAATTGTCGCATAATTATCATTTAAAATATTTCATATATACTTATGACTATTTATCGCTATTTTTATTTATTTAAAAATAGCTCAAAATAAATAAACGACGCTTCGGGTCAATGAGCGGCCCTGGCACTGTTTTTACCACATTTTGATTTACACATACCTTAAAATCTAACTGTCGGATTTTGATGAAATTTATATCGTTGGAAAGCTCTTCCCAAAGCGGTCCTAACAGTTCCAGTTTTGGGAAAATACAACGGTCGGATCTTTCGGTATAATCGTTTAAAGTTACGATTGCCGATACGCGAACTGCTGCGCGCGTTTCGTTAAATTTTATATTTATTAATATATATAAACATCTATAGATATAAATCGTTTAGCGATTTCAACTATTATAATTTATTCTTTTCATCGCACCTAAAGTGACGATAAAATTAACATTTCTAATTTCTACTCTTTTATCGCACCTTGTCATGATGATAAAGATGTGCTTCATAAATTCATATGTTTATTTGCAACTGGTTTGCAAATGAAAAATCCACTTATTTAAGATGGTGTTTTATTTTATTCTTCATGTGAAAAAAATGTGATTTTTTTTCTCCCTCTTCTTCTTCTTATTAATTTACACAATAATGTAAATAAAAAGTCTCATTCCCTTATTTATTTAACTAAATGTAAATAAGTCCTTTCACAATAAATATGTTCTTTTTATTTACATAAGAAAATGAAAATAAAGTAAATTCTTTTTATTCCTTTTTAGTTTTCTTGCTTACTTACACCAAATGTAAATAAACATCCTTTTTGTCTAATTCATTTTTCTAATACATGAAAATGTACTTTTTCTCTAATCCATTTTATAACATAAAAATGTACTTTTCTCTAATTCATTTTTATAACATAAAAATGTACTTTTCTCTAATTCATTTTTATAACATAAAAATGTACCTTTCTCTAATTCATTTTTATAACATAAAAATGTACTTTTCTCTAATTCATTTTTAATACCTAAAAAATGTACCTTTCTCTAATTCATTTTTATAACATAAAAATGTACGTTTACCCTAATTATTTTTAATGCCTAAAAATGTACTTTTTTTATCCTATCCATTTTTAATACATAAAAATGTACTTTTTACCATATCCATTTTAATACATAAAAATGTACTTTTTACCCTATCCATTTTTAATACATAAAAATGTACTTTTATGTTTTTATATAAAATGTAAATATTTTATATCTTTTTCTTTTACATTGAAAAATGCACATTCTTATCTATTTTCTTTTACATAAAAAAAATGTAAATTCTCTAATATTACATTAAAAACACATCTTCTTAATAAAATGTGATTCTTTTTCTACTCTTTTTATTTCATGTTATATTTTATGTTGGGAACACAATAACAAAGAAAAATGAACTTATTTGTCTATGTAATATTTGCATTGAAAAATGCAAATAAAAAGGTGAACTTTTTATTCCTAAGTTTTATTCACATTAGAGAACTCAAATGAAAAGTTAATTTATTTTCTATGTAATATTTGCATTGTAAAATGCAAATAAAAAGGTGAACTTTTATTTCTAAGTTTTAGTGTCAACGTACATGTTAAATATGATATCTCAATTCAAATTTTGGTGTCAACCTACGTGTGATCTGGGGTTAAAGTTTTTCATGTCAACACAACGATGGCAAACTACAATTCGGTGTCAGGTTTCATGTCAACACACACATCAACAACATATGATTTGGTGGATAATTCTCATGAATCAAAACAAAGGTCTCATCTTTAATTTATTTTGTAAATCAAAATAAAATATCTAATCTTTATTTATTTTTTAATTAAAATTTAAAAGATTTAAACTTTCTTTATTTTATAAATCATAAAACAAAATAAAGATTCAACTTTTTGTTTATTTTGCAAATCAAGATAAAAATTCAAACATTCATTTATTTTGTGAATCAAAAGTAAAGATTTACCTTTCTTTTATTTTGCTAATCAAAATAAAAATTCAATTTTTCATTTTATTTTGTAAATCAAAAGTAAAGATTTAACCTTCTTTTATTTTGCTAATCATAAAACAAAATAAAGAATCAACTTTAATTTTGTTAATCAAAATAAAGATTCACTTTTCTTTTTATTTTGTACATCAAGATATAAATCCAACTTTTTCATTTTATTTCAAAATATTCTAACTTCCTTTTATTTTGTAAAACAAAATAAAAATTCAAACTTTATTTAGTAAATCAGAATAAAAATTCAATTTTCATTTCTAGAAAGAAATAAAAATAAAATAAAAATAAAATAATAAAGATGAGAACTTTATAGAGATTACATCAGAATTTACAAATCTAAACTAACATGGCTATATCATGACATCACAACACATCTTAATAACCATACAACAATCACAACATCGCATATCAGAAATAATAACATACAGATCGTGATTCCATAATTATGATTTATTTAATAAATCATAATTCTCACAGTTATAGATCTGCCTTGGCTTTTTGCCAAAAATTTGACTTGTTCAGAATTGTCCTAAATCAGTATGGAAAAATAGCTTTCTGCGTCACGAGTCCAACGTTTCAGAAATCGTCAAATTCTGATTCAGAACGAATGAGATACGATTAAATTAACTTGGATAATAATTTATATTAATTAATTAATGAATTAATTAAAGAATTAACCTTCTTCCACCTAACTGATGAACGGCCGCACCCTTTTTACTACTATTCAGAACTAGGGTTCAAATATGCGATCAAACCGGGACGAATTGGCACGATCGGATGTCCCTGCGTCGGAGGGCACGGCAAGGCGCACGTGCGCCTGGGATAGGGGGCCACTCGGTGGGGCCAAGGGGGAGGGCGACGGGGCTTTTGGCGGTGGGTTTATGGGTGTGTGGCTCGGTGATGGAGGCACCCGAGAATGATCAGGTGGTATGGAAACGTAGAGGAGAGAGAGAGAGCTTCGGAGTGGTATGAGGAGTGGGTTCTAATTCAAAGAGAAGAAGATATTAAGGGAGGAAGGTGGTGAAATTTTGGCCATTGAATAGGGGGTGGCGGCTACAGAAGGAGACGATGAATAGTGTTTTAGGGTTTGGGATTTTCCAATTTTAATACTATTTTATGTGTAATTTTATAAAAAAACCATAACTTTTAAACCGTACTGATTCCAGTCCAGCAGAAAGTGACCCTAGCCAATAACCCATATTCCGGATCCAACGGGACAGGTCCCGTCAGCTTAAACGGAAGTTTATGGCCTGTTTTATTTAAATTTAATAATTAAATCCTTTATTAAATTAATTTGTCTGCATAAATAAATTAACCGAGGCCACATACGGACTCAGAAAAATCCAGAAAAAATATATTTGGCTTCGTTATGACGATACGGTCCTAAAAAAATTAATTTCGTTGAATTCTGAGACTGTTTGAAAAATGGCTATTTTTCAATCGATTAAATTTTGACTGAAACCGACAAAACACATTTTCCTTCGCCACACTCACATATTAATTCGAAAAATTCTAAAAATTGAAACCCAGCGATAATTTGACATTCCGGTTCTAACAAAAGTGGTTTCGTTGAAAACAGAGATCGCTCGAAAATCAACTATTTTCACTGGCTTTAATATTATTTAAAAAAAGAAAATTTTAATTTCTGCCACATTTTCCCACCAAATTGTTTAAAATAAAAAATTTAAATTGGTTCGGATTTTCCGGGTTGTTACATTCTTTTTGATAATGCCAAAGAGGGAGAAAATATAAAATATAGGATTCATATAAGAAGGGGGAGTATTTGAAGGATCATCATCAACAGGTATATACAGGTATGATATTTTATAAACTAAGGTTGTCATCATCAAAAGGAGGGAGATTGTTGGAGAATGGAATTTTGATGACAACAACCTTATTTCAATATTAATTGATTACAAAATATATACTAACACTTTTGTCTAGAATATATACATATGCAGGATTTATATACAGGAATTATATACTGAAGACTGTACAATTTAAAGATATTAGAGATTCAGAATTCGGAGATATTTCAAGACTCATGAGTATTCAAGATTTCAAGAGTTCAATAGTTCAAGACTAATATAGTTATAGAGTCTAGATTATTTAAGAATCTAAATAGCACTCCAGGTTCAAATTCAAATTATGTTTCCTAATTCTATCTTCAATCTTCTCTATTTTATTTTCTATCTTTTCTATTTTTCTTTCTTACTTTACTTTTGTTTTCAAACTCAAGGATTATAAGTTTTATTTATTAATATTTTTATATTTTATATTGATATAGTTTTAAACTTTATAATTTCATAAATATGTTTATATAGTTTATATTTATGTTTTCATATGATTCCCAACTTTATAATATTAATTTATAACACTATTTTTAGTTCAAGAATTTCCAAAATTATACTTATACCAAAACACTTGAAAAATGCTCAAAAATTAATTTTACACTAGGTGTATGTCGACATAAGAAAAACTCGACATAAGAAAAACACTATGTCGACATATAACTGTCGTTTTTTCAATTTTGAAAGAAAGTGTCTTTTCACTAATTGTGATGGTTCTGAAGCATTGCAACCTTTCACACACTATAAAAAAGGCTTGAATTCGAATTTTTATCACTTCTTCTTCTCTCTTTCCACTCTCTTTCATTACACCATTATTTCTTATCATTTTTATGATTTCTACACCTATACTCTGCCAAATTCAATTCTGTTTTCACTAATCTTCTTCTCTCTACACTCTCTATTCATTACTCTCTGAATCAAGTGCTATCGAAGAGTTATAGGGCTGTTTGTAATTGTTTGGGTTGAGTAAAGTAATCGGTGGTATCCCTTGTAGCCATGAAATCAAGGACGGGTAATCATGGTATTCGTTATAGCCGTGAAATCAAGGATGGGCAAAACTTAATCAAGTGTGTTGAATTGGTGGTACCCTTGTAGCCATGAAATCAAGGAGGGTTGTAATTGGATATTGATATAGTAATAAAACTCTGCGCAATCCAGCGTTGCGTGGGACTGGACGTAGGAGCAATTTCGAATTAGTATAAAAATCCGGTGTGTTATTTCCTTTTCTGTATTATATTTTTGTTTATCTTTGTGTTTGATTCGATGTTTGTGATTGTTTATATGGTGTTTGATTCATATAGTAGTTCATATAAGTTTTAGATTTTGTTTAAATTCTCAAAAACACTATTCACCCCCCCCCCCTCTAGTGTTTGTTTTGCCTTAACAATCCTTCCGCAATCCCTAACAAACAAATCTTGAATCAGAATTTCTTAAAGCTTATTTTTTAATTTCTGAAAGATTTGGAGAGGAAATAAAATGGCAGAACCTTGGCGTCGTCTCAGAAAATATGAGTTGAAAGCAAGGACCTGCTAGTCTATTTATAGATGTACAGGAAATTCTGGTCTGTCGAATTTAATAATATAAAATCTAAACCGTTTAACCTAGAAATACACGTCATCAAAATGCAGATCTGGCCCTGGGTGGGTCAACCTATGTGTCGACCGACCTTTAAGGTGTTTCGACCCTATGGTCGACCCAGAGCATGGAACCTGAATGTGCTTTCGGTCGTGTTAATTTCATTTTTATCGTTGATATTAAAGCTCGTTTTATTTCTAAATATTCCTTATGAGAATTATTATTTTCCTCTTATAACACTTATCTAATTTTAAGTTTCTAATTTATGTGTTTGTATACACGCAATCTTTATTCTATTCAAAATTCAAAAGCGTTATGCCGTCATTTATTTCTTACTCATTTTATTGATTGCATGTTTATTTTGGATTTCTTATACATACACACACACACACACACACACACACATATATATATATATATATATATATATATATATATATATATATATATATACAGGAGTGGCTGTAGGAACACAAAATTGGACACAAAATTATGTACACAAAATCTGGACCACAAGATTTGTTTGTCTTTATGTGTGAAGTGGAATTCAAAGGTAGATCTAATGGCTCAAATTTTGTGTGTTTAATTTTGTGTCAACAATCTGTGCCCATTTAGACTTTCCCTAGTATATTTACACACACATACGCATGTAGACACATATGCATGTATACACATACATATATATACATACATACATATATATATATATATATATATACACTCACCTATATGGATAATTTTTCTTATATGTACATTTGTACATATTTTTCTCTTAGAAGATTCATTTCCTCAGTCGTTCCTTTAAAATAAAAAACATGACGCTAACGTTGCTCGAACTTGAACCACTCACATGAGAGAGACATACCTCTACCAACTGGACTACATAAGCTTTTGTTCAAAAGTCTAAAAACATTGGTGGCCATTGTTCTTCTAAGTGTTCTTTCTATATCTTATTTTCTCATTTGTTGCAATACTTCATTTAAAGATATTTTTTCATTTTTAATTCATTTTCTGCAAACCACGAATCTAAATTGATCAGAAAATTGCCATGGACTCAATGACGCTAATTCCGTAACCAATTTCTAGAAGAAAAAAATTAAAAACTTATTTTATTATTATATTAAAAATGCAGGGTGTTACATTCTCCCACTCTTAGGAAATTTCATCTTTGAAATTTGGTAAGGGTAAAATTAAGTAATTTCTCGCATAATTTACACCATCATGTGTACATCCAATTTTGCAACCATTTGTGCAAAGTGTAATACAACATAATAATGCATGAATGCCTAAGCGGTTCCTCCTATATAAATGCAATTTTTTCTTGAAAACTTTTTGAAAACATGATGCACACATCCTAAATATAAAGGCAATTTTTATTTGAATGCAATATTTTGAAAATAAAAATAATTTTTCATCTAATTTTTCTCACACTCTCACAAAATTAGAATGTAGTTCATCCAATTTCTACATTCAAACCCTACCAACCAACTTCAATTTTTTGAATTACAGAAAAGCCTAATTTTTTGAATTAGATTTTTTATGTTACAAAAAGGTAAAAAAACAGAAAACTTTACATCTTCCGTTTTCCTTTAATGTATCTTTTCTATCTATACTTGGATTTTATGCAACTATTATATAAAGATTTCTTATCTTCCTACCCAAGCATAGTTTACACAAGAAAATTTTCTTCTCCAACTTACTTCGAAACAATCCAAAAAAAATCTTAAAATTTTCCATTTATCTCCATTGTCATATTTGTTGCTTTGTTTTTGCAGTTGTCATCATTGTTTGTTTTCTTTCAGTTATGTCATTACCTTTTTCCTTAGCTTATTTAACTTAATCAACCGTTCTAAGCTTAATTTTATATAAGCCTTCTAATTCTTCCAAAACAATAATAGGAAAACAAGCACACTACGCAGCTACTACCAAGGGCTAAGAATCTTAGGACCATGTCCCTGCTGACAAAGAAAAGTCCAAATCACAGGATCTAAATAACTCGCTTGCCTTCTACCTATGCAATTAAAGCCCACTTTAGCCCCGAAAAAACTCCACTAGAGCTCATAGCGCTCTACAACCGCTACGCTATTTCAATTTAGCGTTGGTGAACAGTCGATCCGCTTTTAGCCCCGCTATTTCTTGTGCATCCGTTAAATCAATGCTTTTTAGCACCCACTTTAGCAATGTTAATATACAAGCTTGATTTGACTAGTTTTCCTTTTTAGTAAGAAAATAAATTTAGTGTAAAGAGCTAATTTTATGGCATAATTGTCCAATATATTATAGAAATATATTACAATCATCAAATCTAATATGGTTAACCATGATATTTTAGATTTTGTAATATAAGATTAATTAATGTTAATATCTTCTAGTACATATAATGTGAGAACGTCAATTAATTAACTTTAAATATTTGGTTTCACATCTAATGAACATTTTTGCACCTCCGCTATATTTTCGCTATTTCATCCCTACACCTTTTTGCACCTTTACCGCTATGGAAAACTCTAAGCACTTAAACTACCCATCTGCTACCACTTACTTTTCACAACTAGTCCTTATTGTGTACTAACAGTCTTTTCCAAACAACTACCTAGGCTCTATAGTAATTACGCACTTCTATGGGAATTAACTATTATTCCAAAATAATTCTTGCTATTTACTTTATACTCTCGAAAATTTTCTCCGTCTTTTCTAGGTATTAATCCTTACTGACTCCATGATTTAAATGTTAGAGTATATGCCCTAGAGGCAATCCATTTGATGTGATAGATAACACTGTTGATGTTATTATTTTATTTGGAATAAAAATATTCTGTAATGTTATATTTTTCGTGTAATATTATTATTAACATAATATAAGTCCTTAGAATAATAATATGGAATTATATTGTTCGAGTAAGACTTGAATTTGAGATTATATAATATGTTAAATATTATGATTCTTAAATGTCCCTAGTCAAGTTTTATTGTATGTAAAAGGACAATAATAAAATGTTGAGACTAGTATGTTTGTTGACTAATGATCACATCTCACGGATCAATAATACACGTGATATTAATGTCAAGACATAAATACGTACTGGAGAATGGTATATTGGGATGACCCACTGTGAGAAAACTACATGGAATATAATTAATAGTACCATAAGTCATTCTCAAAATGACAGTGATGTAATGGTCCTCAGACCTGAAATCTATAATTTTATTCGAGAATATTTGTGTTTTGACATCATTTAAAGTTACTTATAGCAGAGTGAACGATAACGGTGATTATTGGATACATATGAAATCGAATGAAAATTATGAATGATCTAGATGGAATTTAACCCTACGATATATTTGTAGTGATATCCATGGGCCTCTTGATTGAGTGAGACAGTGAAATGCATGGTCATGCTCAAATATTGATTTGTTTTGAGCAGTCTACTCATCGATCAAGATAAACGAATTAAATTATAAAGAGGGTGATTGTAACAACCCGAATTCCGATAGACCGATTTTTTTTCTTTAAAATTCCAATCTATCGAAGCTCAAGTTGTTGTGCTCTGGTATCCTGCAGATAGACAGAGACATAAAATATGTCAGAGCTCAGAATACATCTCACAACAGAATGGATAAAATATAATATAATCAAAGTATAGCCTTACCGTATTAATAATACTGCCTAACTCGTATCCAAAGCTATCATGTCTCTGCCACAAATCTAACCTGCGAGTATGTTATGAGGAGGGGGTCAGAACACAAGTTATGGTGACTGGATTTAAATTATACACTTTGAATAATCCTACATATAATGTTCAATCATGTTTTCTTATTTATTAGGTTACTTGGGTTAACAGCACTCAAGGCTTACACACACGTCGTACCCATTTACTTCCCAGTGGATTAACCTAATATAGTATATATGTAGCTACCCCTCAATACTGAGGTACACCCCATGGTACCCCACTCGCACGGTCTCCACCATAATGCCACAGAAATGAATGCAGTCCCTCATCGTACGCCGGAGTGGCTTACGGATCTCTACATAATAATGTTACATTCCGCATATATATGTCATTACTGCGCTACGTAAGCGTACGAACTGTCATCGTCGATCGAATCAGATTTCATACTGGAGTAATGCTCTCAAGTCTACGATACACCACCCAGAGCCGACATGCATGTATCTAGACTGTCCCATATACGTATCGTCAATTTTAGCCTGATGCCTTAACCGAACGTTGGCAGGGAAAAACAAGAAACATGGAACTCGGTCGGGAGCTTTTCCATATCTGTGCAGGCCCGTCTTTAAGAGCCTCTATATACAGATATTCCTAGGGTCTGTTTTCACGGTGGCTATGGCCCCACCTCGGCCTCTCCATTAATTAATAAAGGCTACAAGAGCTAAACGACTACCCTTAAAAAACAATCTAAATATCCATCTGGCATCTTCCCTCAACCACCGTACCCCGATAGTGAAAGGTGAGTGGTCAATTGGTTTTAGCTCTAGTTTTTTCGCATCCCACTAACTGCCGTTGATAGGTATTCGACGATCTACTATCCCTGTTGGTCGTGACCCTTCGCCTCCCCGTTGAGGCGACCGCCGAATCACCCTGGTGTCACTGCGTCACAGTATTTTGACTGCATAGCTACTTTTGCAGTAAAGGCCCACCCACCTAGTAGTTACACGCAGACCCACCTCTGCGAGAACAGCCTAAACATCTGCTACCGCACATAGGACTACAAAGAGCACCTTATGTATCTCAGGAAGTTGCGTGCTTCCCCTTCCAGTCATTCGGAGCCGACAGAATAACCAGATAAATGTGCACTCCCCTCGTGACTTATAACACCACGATGATATACCCCGTTGGCGGACTGGTCCAAGCGCCTCACTTTAATATGTTGTTAGACCCTATGTCTAAACATTCTTTTACGCGCTTGCCTTACCTCATCAGGTTTCCATTTAACTTGGTTATTCTCATTCATATTGACTTCTTACTCAAGTTACCAGGTTTCTCTTGCTTATTAATTTCATTTATATAACTTAACCCATTTAGGTTAATTAATAAGCTCACAACATGTTATTCTCTAGATTGTGGTCCAAGGTCTGTAATCACCATCCCTTTATATTCTTGTTTGATTTTATCGTTACAGTAACATGTTCTACTTAATATGTAATTAAGTATATCCCAATTCACATGTTTTCTGTTTAACATGTCAGTCAATACTCATGATTAAATATAACTTATTTCATAAGTTTTCCTCATTCTTTCTCATTTAATCATAATTCCATTTTACACCGTTACTACAACTTATCATCGTTTACTTATTAACTTAGTTCTCTTAACTAAGGTCCATTAATAAGTTTCTCTACCCATTTATTATAACCTATGTTATAATTTCCTCTTGTCCCTAAGACAAGTCCGAACATGTTATTCTTATCAGCGGGTTTCAGACTTCCAAGTTTACAGATTACTTAATTCATAATTAAGTACAACTTCTTATATTTCATATATTTTCCCCCTTTTCTCAACTGGTTTCCGGCTTTTCCCATTTACTGGTTACTTAATTTACAATTAAGTGTCCCTTATCTCATTTCACCAGTATCCCATTTCCTTACTAGTCTACTATAACCTAAGTTATAATCTTCACTTGTCGCTAGGACAAGTCTACCTATTATACAACATTCTGATTAATGTAATTTATTTATAATAGGTGATTATCATTCTCCCTTAAAACCATTCACTGTTGTAATCCATTATTCTTCATTCACTATACTATATGTTCCTTATTTTATTAAGGAAAACACTTCATGCACCTTATCAGTTTGATTTATAGAAGGAATCAATGATTTGTTTTCATAACATATTCCCATATAAATTCGTGGTGGCAAGTAATTTATTTCCTTTTTCTGACTTTATTCATTGTGGCTTACTTGCAACCACGTTCTTAGAAATAAGTCATTTAGGGAAATACATCACTTTTCCTTTGCATCACAATAACTCAGTCCATTACATCCCTTCCTTTCTTATTTTCTGAGTTAGACATTCAATTATCATCATTGACATTTATTCATATCTTGTTATATATATATATGTGTGTGTGTGTGTGTGTGTGTGTGTGTGTGCACTAGACCTCTCACATTAAGTGTACACTTGTGGATGCTGGATTTGCCGGGCGGGTCTGGGTAAGCTTCTACCATAAGTTGACTTAACCTCGAGTCTTAGTACCATTGCATGTTTTAATTATGCACTTAGACCCCTTACATTAGATTTACCACTTGTGAACGTTGGATATGTCAGGCGGTTCCGGGCAGACTTCTATCACAAGTGCAATCTAACCTCGTGTCTATGAGCGTTACAGTGTCGAATTACTGTGAATCTAGGCATGTTCGCTCTTTAACAATCATTCCTATTTTATGTAAATTTTAGGCATATTGTCCTTTTCATATGTTTACTGTAATCCAATTTACATGTCATCAAATTATGCCTATATTTTATCGTATGTCCTTTTTAACATGTGTTTAATCCTATTTTGACATGTAAATATTTAATCGGGTAATTGTTCAAATCCAGCAAGTTAAACATGTCATTTACTCAATAATATAGCCCAAGTGAATCATGTGATTTTAACAACAGTAGTTACTACCCATTTTCTAACAAGTTTGTTTTCAACATGTAATCATTTCGACACTTTAACTGATTCAACATATGAACTATTCATATTAACATCTCAACTTGTTATAACAGTAATTCTTAATTATTCTGGTAAATTCAATTATACAAAATGGGGAATGGTAAACGATAACATATTATTATCTAAAATGCTATAGCTTAAACCCACTCACCTCATATGCTTTCCCAATTCTGGATCTGATCCAGTTTTAGCATGCATGGTTTTTCCCTTAATCGAATTCAAAACCTAACGAGCATGGATTGATTATTTTCATTAAAAGAGAAAGGAAAGAAAGAGGAGGAAAATAGAATAAATCGAATCTAGAAAATCAACTTACTACGACATGAGATCTAAATACCTACTTACAAATACTCATTTCTTTTCTTCAGATTTGGATTCAGAATTTTTTTCCTAAACTAAAAATCTTAATTTTCAGAATAGATTTGAGAAGAGGGAAGAATGGCAGAGCCTCCGCATAGGCTTAGAAATATAAGGCTTAGGGTTGGCTCTACAGACTTATTTATAGGTGTTGCAGAAAGATCTGAAGCTTTAGATTTAATTAAATTAAATTCGAACTGCGCACACACATAATAGAATGTCATATAAACACGCTGCAACACCTATGGGTCCTCACGTGTTATATGTGTTGTGTTGTTTTTATATGTTAACGTTTATTAATTTTTAAATGTTAATTTGCTTCCTTTTTTTATTCTTCTGATTTTGATGTTTATTAATTAAAGGTTTATCACTTGCTTGTTATGTGTCCTTTAACTAATCTTGTTCCTGTTATAAACCATACCTGCTTTTGAATTTCAAACTTGTGTGCCATAAATATATATATCTTCCCTTCATTATTTCATGCATTACCTTATTGATTTATTTATTTTAATGCAATCAATTCATTGCATTGTTTCCTTTCTATTTATCTCTATCAATTCATTGCAATGTTTCCTTTCTTTTATCGCATGTTGCATTAATTCCTTATGCGCACTTTTATTCCTTTAATATCAGGTTGCAAACATTCAGTTCCCTAGTTTAGAATTTCATGGTTATATTTGTATGCCCTTTTTTATGCAATAACTTGATTGCTTTATTTCTTTCTTTTTATTGCATACCTTTATTATTGCTGTTTACATTGTTAACTTCCTCCTTTTTTTCCCATGCATTAAAACTATTAACCGTCATGTATGTATATACATTTTTCCTCATTTTTATTGTTGCATGAAATTGTCTCATTAATTTATCCTTGCTTATCTCTCTTTTTATGTCAATCCATTCACACATTGATTTCTTCTTTTTAAACTTTTCCATGCATTGCACCAATTAATGTTTCTCTTTTTCTTTTCTTTCTTAAAATATGCATTTCATGCATTGCATTAATTAGCGCATATATTACCCCTTTTAATTGCATGTGCCCTCTAAAAAAATTGTATGCATTCCTTCCTATTTTTAAAATATACATATTTCTGCACATATATACATATATTTGTATGTTCAGTTGGCCCTCTCTAAGACAAGAATAAAAATTATGTCACCGCCAGGGTTTGAACCCCCGACCTCTATGTTTGAAACGATAAGGAATTTCGCTCGATCCGAATTGATCGCTAAACCGACCAAGACCGTTCGAAACCCCTGATTGTTTTGAGAACACGACGAATAAGAACGCAAACAGAAGAACATTACATTGCTTTTTACAACAATACCATCAGAATACAAGAATATACAGAGTATAAATAAATATTACACAGAAAATATCAGAGATTTAAATTACATTTAAATATATCGCAGCGGAAAAACAATACAAAGCACAACTGAAAATAGATACACGGATACAGAGCTTTCTGAATACCGCTTCAGCTGTAAATTAGGATCCTATGAATATAAATCTGCAAAACCAAAACTACTAGTTGCCCGTGTCGAAAATAAGGGCACCTAGAGTGTAGGTTAAAACAATAAACTCCAGGTCAGTCATGTGGTTGGTGTGAGAACTAAAACAGTTATTAATCTTTAGTTTAAAGTTAGGTAAGTCAAGGGACCACGCAGTTTAACACGGAACGGGTTTCCTCCCTAGAGTACCAGTGCATAAAACAACAGCGCAATGCTAAATAAAGAACAATGAAGCTATTATAAGACCCAGGTCCCATCACACAATGCAACATAAGCCGGAGGGTAGGGCTTTAACTTATAATAGCCAAAGCATGCTTGATACGCTAAATTTCATGTTTTATTATTACTATAAGTGTATAGTGTCAAAACAATTTCAATCATAAGTATCAATCATAAACGGCATAAGTGCCCCATACCACTATGTCGCCATATATAGGTTTACAACTAAAACCGCAAAGTCGCGTATTGGAAGTTGGATTTCCATCTGTGAACCGAGGTAAGGGATCGTCCTCTACCGAATTCGAGACGCTCTAGCCCGCCCCTCAGGAACAGCCGCAACTGCCCCTTGGATCGTCAGGGCCGGTCCATCGATGTGGATTATAATGCCTGAACACTGCGTTTCCCCTCCCTTTGGGGCGTCAATGAGCCAAATGACTCCATCAGCTCCACATAGTCACCGATATATCCAAGGCGCCTCGCAATCCAACAACCACACAGGTGAAAATAATATAAATGTCAGGGCTGGTAGGTCACTGACAGCACCCTAGCTAGAAGGAAACGCATGCCCTCCCTGATGTCCTCTCCCGTTTCGGGTTCACAACCTGGGTGTGTGGCTCGCGAATCAACATTACACAAAGCTATGCCACAGGCGGTGCTTTGATCATCAACCACTAGACTTTGCTTTTCAACAGAAGCCTTGATCAATTGCCACTTAGGCATGCCACACAGCAATTTACACCATGCAACTGATGTCTATCGATATACAACCTCTGATCTCGTACGTCTCAGAGAAGGGTGAAGTAAGGGAATGAATTCCCCTTCACCAGACAGATGTATATTTAATAGAGATCAATCAACACAGAGCAAAATCCAATGTCAAACGCACAGTCCATACAAGTTCGTTCTAGGTCTGAACGAAACCGGAGGAACCTTATTCCTCACATATCCATCGATCTCCAAGTACGTCTGAACGATCACCAACTGATTCCCTCCTCTTGGGTGTACAGCCCAATCAAGATCATCAGTAATCACCCAAACGATGTGAAGACCTCTGGTCATCGACCACCGTCTTCATCCTCGACACATCGTCGAATCAGTTATTCAAAATGGGATAAACCCGGTCTTTCTGAATAACTCGTGTATATAATAAACAAGTGTTACACAAACACAACATACGCCTCATTCCAATTCAGAATATTCTTTTATTCAAATATTCTTATACTCTGGGAAAGGTTCCCATTAATTTTATCAAAGTAAATTCTTTAAATTTATTCTTTAATCTTCTTTTGAATATTAATTCAAATTAGTCGGGATTAGCGAACCACACCGAAGTAATCATTTATTTTATTTCCCGATCCTAACCTATTCATCCCATGAAATAAAACTGGTAATACTTCATATCTAACACCACGGTGTTATCGGTAAATTCAATTACCTTTTCACGTTCAAATCTAATTAAAGATTTCACTATCGCCTGGAGCAAAACTGGTGATACTCCATTCTCGATCATTTCAATCTAACTAAAGATTCATTAAAACTTCACTTGGTTTTAATCTTCCCAAAAATCACTATCAATGATTATTTAACTTGGGAAATCATATCCTGTCTTTAACTGGGTTAAAGAACCAATGTCATTTAAACACGGTTCACTATAAACCCAAAATCACATTCCATTCATTATCGGGTTAAAGAACAAGTGTTATTTAAAACACCGTTCACGATAAACCCAAAAATCAATTCAAATTCAAATTCAAATTCAATTTCAATTAAATACCATTTAATTGGTATACTTCATTAAATCTAAATAAAAAGATTTAATCTTTTTCTCAACTGGGTTTAAGAATAGTGTAAATGAAGACACCATTTACAACAAACCCAAATCCCATTTGATATTAAATACAAGGCTCTGAATAGAAAATATATCGGCTTATATTCAATATCAAATTCTACAACCAACAAATATCGTATTGGAAATAACGATATAAATATATCTTTAAAATTTCCATAACAATATCTGCATAATCACGAAATCCAACATCGAAATATTCCAAAGACAATTTCGATTCAAATCCATTTCCACTTTATATATTGGAAATTCTGGTTATTTTCAAAACCATTTCAAATCCACTTTATTTATTTTAAAAATAAATGGGATTATAATTCTAGTTCAAAACTAGTTCATTTCGATAAAAATCTATTTTTATCTTTTCAAATATGGAGTTTTTCATCCCAATTCTCTCCAAATCATTTCTTATGATTTTACACAAATTATTACTATTTTTAATAATTTTATCAAGGCCCATACAGTCGATTTCCATCAACGGCCATCGAACTACACTTACAACGACCTTTTCTAAATTTGATTTGGACATAATTCCAAATCCAACCATTAGATTTAAAATCTCTAATATTCATTAGAAAGCTCTTTTCGATACGAACCCAACAGTTCCGGTTTTAGGAGAATCCGACGGTCAGATCTCCCGTAATGTTCGTTCGAAGTCAATGGTCGAAATTCGCGAACTACCGCGGCGCGGCGCGTTCTATTCAGGCCATTATATATATAATATATATATTTCGTCAATTTCCTTTTAAAACGTATTTTATAAATAGTTTTAAATTCGTTTTCAAAACGATTTCAACTTCATATTCAATTTCTAATCAAAATTGAATATTCCATATCATCGATATATAAATAATAATATTTTCAAAACATTATATTTTCAAATCAATTACTTTTCGATATTCATTATAAAAATGAATAAAATCGATATAAATATCGTTCACGTCAAAATGGCGTCAATCTAATCAACACGGCTTTTATTCAACACGTGAATGTTTATTCTATTCAACACATGAATATTTATTTTATTTAACACATGAATAATTTATTTTATTCAACACATGAATATTTATTTTTTTCAACACATGAATATTTATTCTATTCAACACACGAATATTTTATTATATTCAACACATGAATATTTATTCTATTCAACACACGAATATTTTATTTTATTCAACACATGAATATTTATTTTATTCAACACACGAATATTTTATTTTATTCAACACGTGAATATTTATTCTATTCAACACATGAATTTTCTTTATTTTCCAACTTGGAATGAGGCCCAATCAATTATCATATAATGTTAATTATATGGATTTTTATACACACCCGTACACTACCACAATCAAACACAGTCAACCATCACCCAAAGTGCATTGTACACTGCATAAGCATCAAATATAAATATTCAACGCTTATAACAGCCTGTCAATCAATCGATCGACATACAACTAATTATTGGGACTAGTGTATGGCCATTTTCATCCCAACACCCGTATGGGTTTTTCAAACAATCAAATACAGGTTTTATTTGTGCAGTTGGGCGATGTGTAAAATTTATCGTCCCAATCCATATCAGTCAAATGTGTGCACATAAACAAATCGTCTGATTTGTTTATAACTATTTATTTTATATACACGTTAAAAATTATATTTTTAACTATAAAATATTTATTCACTCCACATCACACAACCAATATTCACACCACAAACAACAAACAAACAAGTCATCCATGGTCTGTGGACGACGGGTGTCGGGTGCTGCTAAGCACCGTCTGCATCCTAGTATATATTTCAACTAGAAATTAAATAAAAGTGAGGAGTTCTCACATTGGGTTTCCATTCCTCCGTTTTATTCCTAAAATTTAGAACAGTCTGGATTTGTCCATGCTTCCAATGCAGTCTTCTCCACGCTGTTCATATTAAAATCACATTTTTAATATGATGTTCTATACATTAAAAATCATATTTTTATTTTTTCAATAATATAAAAATCATATTTTTATTCTTTCTATAATATAAAAATCATATTTTTATTCTTTCTATAATATAAAAATCATATTTTTATTCTTTCTACATATATGATAAAAATCACTTTTTCATTTCACTAAAAATAATATTTTTATATCCTATAAAAATCACATCCTTATAGTCAATAAAAATCATAATTTTATAATCAATAAAAATCGTATCTTTCCTTCATCACTTTAATGATCTTACCTTTATCACATTAAAAATCTTACCTTTATCACTTTTAAAAATCTTGTCTTTCTTTTTATAAAAATCTCATCTTTCCCGTTATAAATCAAAGCTTTAAACTATTTAAAATCCGATTTTTCTATGCGACATTTATAAATAAAAATCCAAACTTTTCATTTAATAACCACACTTTAAAATAACGCATATAAATATAAATAAAACTTACTTTTCATTGCTGAAAATCGGATTTTTCTGTCGGAGGAGGGTGTTCAGTTGAAGGCGGGGGCGTTGGGAGTGGTGAAGAGGGTCGGAGGAGGGTGTGGGGTCAGATGGCGGCGCGGTGGTGCTGGCGGTTCGCGGAGGAGGACGGTGTCCTTCGGCGTGGGGTTAGGGTACGGATCCTTCGATCGGGAGAGGAGTAGGAAATGGAGGAGGAAGGCGGAGAGGGGGGCCTGGCGGTGGAGCGCCCTCAGGCGGCGGCGTCGAACTAGCCGAGGAGGGGGCTCCGTCGATCTTCCAATTTTTTATTCGATTGAAAAAGTAAACGGGGAGGGGGGGTGAGAGAGTATAGAGAGGGAGAGAGATACTTTTATTTTTATTATTATTTAATTTAATTTCAAAAAGTACTTTTTTATTTTGAACTCAAAATCAAACCCACCGACTGTCGTCCCTAGCTAATTACCCCCTTTCCGAACACAATGGGATATGTATCGTCAGCTGTTTCGATCAGTTTTCATTTAAATTAAAATATAAATCATTATATTGAATTTTAAACGTACATTTCAAATTACCGGGGCCACATACTGACTCTAAAAATTCCCGAAAAATATTTTCTTGCTTCGTATTGACGATATGGTTCTAACAAAACTAATTTCGTCAAATTCCGAGACCGTTTGAAAAATGTCCATTTTCTGGTCGATCGAAATTGACTAAAATTGTCAAAACACGTTTTCCTGTGCCACGCTCACATATTGATTCAGAAAATTATGAATTTTGGAACCTAGCAATAATTCTACATCCCGAATCCAACAAAAGTGGTTTCGTCGAAAACCGAGGTCATTTGCAAAATTTCCATTTTTAACGGCCAAAATTCAATAGCGACTATTCTGAAATTTCAACTGGGCATAGCTTTTTATCCCCGCTATGAAATTTTAATTTTTTGGATTCGTTGAAAAGATATTCTGAAATAGATTCAAATATTTTTGGTTTCGCTAAAATCCGGTTTATTTTGAATCCTGTACATTCATTTGAACTTTGAAATTGAATTTTCGAACTACCGCGCCATTTCCAATTCCTTTTATAATTAAAATAAATTATTTATATTCTAACGATGATTCGAATAAATATATACGTTCTAATTCTATTCAAAATAAATTTCTCATCGTGATTATTTAAAGTAATTCATTTTAAATATTCAAAATTCATCAAAATTGCCAAAATAAAATTTTTAAATTGGCTCGGATTTCCGGGTAATTACAATGTTGCATATCCAATACCTCAACTAACTGAGCTATGAAGTCATTTGTTAATAAGTTTAGAAACAACGGTACTCATTTCTCTCCTTCTTTACCTTATTTTCATGTTTTGCTGCAATGCTTCATTTAAAGGTATCTCTTTCATCTTAAATCGGTTTTCTGTAATCTATAGGTCTAAATTGACCAGAAAATCGCCATGAACGTAATGACGCTACTCCCATGGCCAAATTCTGGAAGCTCTTCAAAAAAAATTCTTTTTCTTATATGCATTATTTAATTGTTACAAAAATGCGGGGTGTTACATTCTCCCAACCTTAGGAATTTCGTCTTCGAAATTTGATAAGGGTAAAAATCAATTAACCCCTCGCATAATATACATCCACCATGCATGCATCCAATTTTTGCAAACATTATGTACTTGTGCAAAGTGAAATACAACATAATAATGCATGTATGCCTAAGCAGTACCTCCTACGTGTATGAAATTTTTTCAAAAATCCTTTTAAAATATGATGCTCACATCCTAAATATACTGGCAGTTCTATATGAATGCAACATTTTGAAAATCAAAAATGCTTTTTCATCCAAATTTTCCCACATTCTCACTGAGTAAGAGCGTAGTTCATCCAATTGTTGCATCCAAAATCCTACCAACCAACTTTATTTTTTGAATTTCAGAAAAAATCTAATTTTCAAAATTCGATTTCTTATGTTACAAAAAGATAGAAAACGGAAAATTTTGCATCTTCTGTTTTTCTTTTTCAAGTTTTTTTTCTAACCGTACTTGGATTTGATGTAACTATTTATAAAGATTCCCCTATTTTTCCAATCCAGGCATAACCCACATGAGAAAATTTTCTTTGTTATAGATTTTCTTTTTCATCTTATCTTGGAAAATTTTATTTTAGACAAAATTTTCGCAAGAAATCATTATTTACAAAATATACCCCATTTTACTTCAAAACCCGATATGTACTTCTTTACATATTTTAAAACTATAACTTTTAAGATTAAAACTTGAAAACACCATAAACCATTTTCCCAAAAATTTTACAATTTCAAGTTCTTAAAAGTTAACAATGGGGTTAGAATCAATGCGGGTTTCCAATTTCTCATAGGTTTTCATAGTCACTCCCACAAAGTCAATTCTCTCAACTATATAGATTCCTAATCCATCTTTCTCTTTCTAACCTTTTCCAATTTATAAGGTTTTACAGCCAAACCCACTAAACCAAAGTACTAATTATATGGGATTCACCTTCCTTCCATACAGAATACATTGTACACTTTCCACCCAAATTACCTAAGGGTCTCAGATTTCCATATTCCTTTCTTTAGTGTATAAAACAGTCATCAAATTCTTACCATATTATACTCTTTCTATTTAGTTGGTTCCTTTATGGATCTAGGTATATATATAATATATTTATATTTTTAAAAATAAAAAGAATTCTAAACCTAAGCTCTGATAAAAGATGTAATAACCCGAATTCTGACAGACCGTTTTTTTTATTCCAATCTATCGAAGCTCAAGTTGTTATGCTCTGGTATCCTGCAGAAAAGACAGAGACATAAAATATGTCAGAGCTCAGAAAACATCACGCAGCAGAGTAGATAAAATATATTATAATCAAAGTATAGCCTTACCGTATTAATAATACTGCCTAACTAGTATCCAAAGCTATCATGTCTCTGCCACAAATCTAACCTTCGAGTAAGTTATGAGGAGGGGGTCAGAACACAAGTTCTGGTGACTTGATTTAAATTATACACTTTGGATAATCCTACATATAACGTTCAATCATATTTTGTTATTTATTAGGTTACTTGGGTTAACAGCACCCAAGGCTTACACACATGTCGTACTCATTTACTTCCCAGTGGATTAACCTAATATAGTATAGATGTAGCTACCCCTCAATACTGAGGTACATCCCATGGTACCCCACTTGCACGGTCTCCACCGTAATGCCACAGAAATGAACGCAGTCCCTCATCCTACGCCGGAGTGACCTACGGATCTCTTCATAATAATGTTACGTTCCGCATATATCTGTCGTTACTATGATACGTAAGCATATGGACTGCTATCGTCGATCGAAACAGATTTCATACTGGAGTAATGTCCTCAAGTCTACGATACACCACTTAGAGCTGATATGCATGTATCCAGATTGTCCCACATACGTATCGTCAATTTTAGCCCAATGCCTTAACCGCACGTCCTTTAATGTGCATCGAGTCCCGTGGTAGGGCGATACAAGAAACACGGAACTCGGTCGGGAGCTTTTCCATATCTGTACAGGCCCGTCTTTAAGAGACTCTATATACAGATATTCCTAGGGTCTATTTTCACGGTGGCTATGGCCCCACTTCGGCCTTTCCCTCAAATAATTAAGACTACAAGAGCTAAACGACTGCCCCTAAAAAAACAATCTAAACATCCATTTTGCATCTTCCCTCAACCACCCTATCCAGATGGTGAATGGTCTATTGGTTTTAGCTCTAGTCTTTTCGCATCCCACTGGCTGCAGATAACTGGTATTCGACGATCTACTATCCTTGTTAGTCGTGACGCTTCACCACCCCGTTGAGGTGACCACTGAATCACCCTGGCTTCACCGCGTCACAGCATTCTGACTGCATAGCTAATTTGTAGTTAAGGCCACCCATCTAGTAGTTAGACGCAGACCGAACCTCTGCGAGAACAGCCTAAACATCTGCCACCGCACAGAGGACAACTAGAAGCACCTTGCGTATCTCAGGAAGCCGCGTGCTTCCCCTTCCAGTCCTATGGAGCCGACAGAATAATCAGATAAATGTTCGCTCCCCTCGTGCCTTATAACACCATGATGATCTACCCCGTTGGGTTATTCACCCTCAAACGTGCGGACTGGTCCAAGCGCCTCACTTTAATATGTTGTTAGACCATATGTCTAGACATTCTTTTATGCGCTTGCCTTACCTCATTAGGTTTCCATTTAACTTGGTTATTCTCATTCATATTGAATTCTTAATCAAGTTACCAGGTTTCTCTTGCTTATTAATTTCAGTTATATAACTTAACCCATTTAGGTTAATTAATAAGCTCACAACATGTTATTCTCTAGATTGTGGTCCAAGGTCTGTAATCACAATCCGTTTATATTCTTGTTTGATTTTATCATTACAATAACATGTTCTACTTAATATGTAATTAAGTATATCCCAATTTACATGTTTTCTATTTAACATGTCAGTCATTACTCCTGATTAGATATAACTTATTTCATAAGTTTTCCTCATTCTTTCTCATTTAATCATAATTCCATTTTACACCGTTACTACAACTTATCGTCGTTTACTTATTAACTTAGTTCTCTTAACTAAGGTCCATTAATAAGTTTCTCTACCCATTTATTATAACCTATGTTATAATTTCCTCTTGTCCCCAGGACAAGTCCAAACATGTTATTCTTATCAGCTTATTTCAGACTTCCAAGTTTATAGATTACTTAATTCATAATTAAGTACAACTTCTTATATTTCATATATTTTCCCCCTTTTCTCAACTGGTTTCCGGCTTTCCCCATTTACTGATTACTTAATTTACAATTAAGTGTCCCTTATCTCATTTCACCAGTTATCCCATTTCCTTACTAGTCTATTATAACCTAAGTTATAATCTTCACTTGTCCCTGGGACAAGTCTGCCTATTATACAACATTCTCATTAATGTAATTTATTTATAATAGGTGATTATCATTCTCCGTTTAAACCATTTACTGTTGTAATCCATTATTCTTCATTAACTGTAATATGTGTTCCTTATTTTATTAAGGAAAACACTTCATGCACCTTACCAGTTTGATTTATAGAAGGAATCAGTGATTTATTTTCATAATGTATTCCCATTTAAATTCGTGGTGGCAAGTAATTTCTTTCCTTTTTTTACTTTATTCACTGCGGCTTACTTGCAACCACGTTCTCAGAAATAGGTCATTTAGGGAAATACATCACTTTTCCTTCGCATCACACTGACTCAGTCCATTACATCCCTTCCTTTCTAATTTTCTGAGTTAGATATTTAATTATCATCATTTCCATGTATTCATATCTTGTTATATATATATATGCACTAGACCACTCATATTGAGCGTACACTTGTGGACGTTGGATTTGCCGGGTGGGTCCGGGCATGCTTCTACCACAAGTTGACTTAACCTCATGTCTTAGTACCATTGCATGTTTTAATTATGCACTTAGACCCCTCACATTTGATTTATCACTTGTGAAGCTGGATATGCCGGACGGTTCCGGGCAGACTTCTATCACAAGTGCAATCTAACCTCGTGTCTAAGAGCGTTACAGTTTCAAATTATTGTGAATCTATGCATGTTCGCTCTTTAACAATTATTCCTATTTTATGTCAATTTTAGGCATATTGTCCTTTTCATATGTTTACTGTAATCCAATTTACATGTCATCAAATTATGCCTAAATTTTGTCGCATGTCCTTTTTAACATGCGTTTAATTCTATTTTGACATGTCAATATTTAATAGGGTAATTGTTCAAATCCAACAAGTTAAACATGTCATTTACTCAATAATATACCACAAGTGAATCATGTGATTATAACAACAGTGGTCATTACCCATTTTATAACAAGTTTGTTTTAAACATGTAATCATTCCAACACTTTAACTAATTCAACATATGAATTATTCATATTAGCATCTAAACTTATTATAATAATTCTTAATTATTCTGGAAAATTCAATTATACAAAATGGGGAATGGTAAATGATAACATATTATTATCTAAAATGCTATAGCTTAAACCCACTCACCTCGTACGCTTTCCCAATTCAGGATCTGATCCAGTTTTAGCATCCACAGTTTTTCCCTTAATCGAATTCAAAACCTAATGACCATGGACTGATTATTTTCATTAAAAGAGAAAGGAAAGAAAGAGGAGGAAAGTTGAACAAATCGGATATAGAAAATCACCTTACTTCAACATGAGATCAGAACACCTACTTACAAATACTCGTTCCTTTTCTTCAGATTTGGAATCATAATTTTTTCCTAAACAAAAAATCTTAATTTCTGAATAGATTTGAGAAGAGGGAAGTATGGCAGAGCCTCCGCGTAGCCTCAGAAATATGAGGCTTAGGGTTGGCTCTACAGACTTATTTATAGGCGTAGTAGAAAGATTTGAACCTTCGATTTAATTAAATTAAATCCGAACCGCACACGCACATCACACAATGTCATATAAATGCGCTGAAACACCTATGGGTCCTCACGCGTTATATGTGCTGTGTTGTTTTTATATGTTAACGTTTATTAATTTATAAACATTAATTTGCTTCCTTTTTTATTCTTCTGATTTTAATGTTTATTAATTAAAGGTTTATCACTTGTTTGTTATGCCTCCTTTAATTAATTGTAACAACCCGAAAAATCAGAACTAATTTAAATTTTTTATTTTGGCTATTTTAATGATTTTTGAATATTTAAAATGATTTATTTTAAATAATAACGACTAGAAATTTATTTTGAATAGAATTAGAACGTATAAATTTATTTAATCGAAATTAGAATATAAAAATTTTATTTTAATTATAAAAGGAATCGGAAATGGCGCGGTAGTTTTAAAATTCGTTTTCAAGTTTAAATGAATGTACAGGATTCAAAATAAACCAGATTTCAGTGAAACAAGAAATATTTTAATATGTTTGAAAACATCTTTCCAACAAATGTGAAAAATCTAGATTTTATAGCAGGAATAAAAAGTTATATCCAGTTGAAAATTCAGAATAGTCGCTATGGAATTAATATAATATATGGCCCTTAAAAATAGCGATTATTGCAAACAACCTCCGTTTTCGAAGAGACCACTTTTGTTAGATCCGGAATGACATTGCCGGATTCCAATTTCCATAATTTTTGGAGTTCGTATGTGACCCCGGTAAATTTAAATGTAAGTTTAAATTTAAAATATATTGATTTATATTTTAATTTTGATGAAAACTGATCGAAATAGTCAAATTGGCTTACAGAACATATCCTACTGTCCGGAATGGGGGTAATTAGTTAGGGACGACAGTCGGTGGCTTTGATTTGGAGTTCGTATGGACTAAGGGGTATTTTTGGATTTAAAAGGTAATTAAAAATAAAAATAAATTCTACATCCAATTATAAAGCGGCGTTGACTAATTCATTTATCCGAAAACCCCCGTAACCCTCTGTCGAATGGAGGAAAAGCCTTCTCCCATTAAAGCTCGGATTCCTCTCAAATCATTCAATGAAATTCGGTGATCCTTTGGAGGATTTTGTAGTGCTCTCCACAAGCTTTAATTCCATACCAGTTTCTCCTTCTATCATATGGTATTTTTCGAGAATCACCCTCGTGAACCACCGCCGCTCGTGTCGGATTTCCACCCTCCGACCATGTTTGAACTCGACGAGTGTGGGACCACCGGGTGCGCCATTCGTAGCTCTACGCCGTAGTGGAATCCGATCATCCCTTAGCTGCGCAATTTGAATGCAAATTGTTGACCTAGTTTTGAACGGGTTGAGCTGAGGTACGACAGTATATTATTTAAATTGTTTCGACACTTTAAAGCGTTGCAAAGATTGATTAGATTATAAAAATCATATCTTTTTGCTATGATGTCGAAATCCAGTGAAACAAGAGACATTGGACTCATGAGGACATCCTCTACATTTTATAAGAGACCGGGGAAATTTTGGAGCTTGCTACAGTTTTGGGCGAAGTTAAAATCAATGTGAGAACTTCTCACTCTAATCTTGTTTGCTAGTTAAATACATACTAGGTTGCAGACGGGGCTTAGTAGCTCTTGACACCGTCGTCCACAGACCGTGGACGGCTTGTTTGATTGTATTGTGTGGTGGAAATTGATTGTGATTGTATTGTGAAATGGAATATAAAATATTCATGTGATGAATAAAATATTTGAAGAATAAAAATATCATTTTTATTGTATATATAAAATTATAAAATATTCGTGTATGGAATAAAATATTTGAACAATAAAAATATCCTTTTAATTGAATGTATAAAATATTTATGTATGGAATAAAATATTTGAACAATAAAAATATCATTTTTATTGTATATATGAACTGAATAAAATATTCATGTGTTGAAACAAATATTCATTTACAAATCAGACGATTTGTTTATGTACACCCATTTAACTGCCATTGATTGGGACGCTAATATTTTACACATCGCCCAACTACACAAATAGTAATATGTGTTTGTTGTTTGAAAACCCTACACGGTTATTGGGATAATATTTGACATACACTGATCCCAATAATTAGTGGTATGTCAATCGACGGGTTGACTGACTGCATAAGCGTTATTTATTTATTTTAATGCTTATACAGTTGTAAAATGCACTTTGGATGTTGTATGGATTTTTATTGATTGTTTACCATTATTGTTGTATACATGTGATGTTGAAATCCATATAACTGAAATTATATGGTAAATTGTAATGGACTATGTCTAAATCCAATTCGGAAAGAACGAATATTTTAAATTAATGAATATTTGAAAATGGCGAATAATGAATATTTTAAAATAACTAATATTTTAAAATAATATTCAGTAATGGATCAAAATATGATTTTAATGTCCGATTTGGGATGGGCACAAAAATATTGAAATATATGAAGCCATGTTGATTAGATTAACGCCATTTGGACGTAAACGATATTTATATCGATTTTATTCATTTTTATAATGAATACCAAAACAGAAATGATTTCAAAATGTGGTATTTTGAAAATATTATCATTTATATATTATTATGATAAGGAAAATTCAATTTTGATTTAAAATTGAAAATGAAGTTAGAATTGTTTTAAAACGAATTTATAAAATACGTTTTAAATGGAAATCGACGAAATATATATTATATATATAATATAATGGCCTGAATAGAACGCGTCGTGTAGTGATCGTTCGCGAATTTCAACCATTGACTTCGAATTGAAATTACGGTAGATCCGACCATCGGATTCTCCTAAAATTGGAACCTTAGATTCGTATCGAAAAGAGCTTTCCAACGAATATAAGAGATTTGAAATCTAACGGTTGGATTTGGAATTACGCCCAAATAAAGTTTGGAAAAAGTCGATGTAAGTGCAGTTCGATGACCGATTATGGAAATCGACTGTACGGGCCTTTATGAAATTATTAAAAATATTAATAATTTGTGTAAAATCATAATAAATGATTTGGAAAGAATTGGGATGAAAAATTCCATAGTTGAAAAGATAAAAATATATTTTTATCGAAATGAACTAGTTATTAACTAGAATTAAAATCTAATTATTTTTAAATAAATAAATTGGATTGAGAATGGGTTTTAATATAACCAAAATTTCCAATATATGAATTCGAATGGATTAGAATCGAAATAAACTTCAGAATATATCAATGTTAGATTTCGTGATTATACAAATACTATTATGGAAATTTGAAAGATATACTTATATTGTTATTTCCAATACAATATTTGTGGGTTTCAGAATTTGATATTGAATATAAGCCGATATATTTTCTATTCAGAGCCTTGTATTTAATATCAAATAGGATTTTAGGTTTGTCATGAATGGTATTTTCAGTAACACTATTCTTAAACCCCGTGTGAAAAGAATAATTCTTTTAATTAAGATTATTAGAGTTTCCAGTTAATTAACATTTAATTGGAATAAAATGGAATGTGAATTGGGTTTATTATGAACTGTGTTTTTAGCGACATTCGTTCTTTGACCCAATTTACAGTGAAATGTGATTTGGAATATATAAATCCTTTTATTAAGATTTAATGGAAAATTTCCAAAGTAAAGTTTTCTAGTTTAATACAGTAAATTGGAATGGAATTCGACTAGATAATAATCGAAGTGGGGTTCTGTGGAGGAAGAATGTTACTATATATGGAATTTAAAAGGCTTTGCCGTTATTCTATTTACATTATTAGTTGGATACGGTGATCTATTTTCCGTGAAGATTCCATAATTAATGGAATGGGATTTGGGGTTTATCACGAAATGTGTTTTAAAAGACATTAGTTCTTTAATCCAGTTAAAGATAAGATTAATTTCTTAACTTTGAATAATCATTAAGTAATGATTTTTGAGATTAAAACTGAATTAGAGTTTTAATGAATCTTTAAATAGATTGGAATGTGAATGGGATAATTAAATTTATCGAATTCATGAAATGATCGAGAATGGTGTATCAACAGTTTTGCTCCAAGCGATAGTTAAATCTTTAATTAGATTTGAACGTGAAATGGTAATTAATTTTACCGATAACACCATGGTGTTAGATATGAAGTATTACTAGTTTTGCTTCGTGGGATGAAAAGGTTGGGGTTGGGAAATAAAATAAATGATTACTTCTAAACCTTAATTTAGTTTGAATTGATATCCAAAGGAAGATTAAAGAATAAATTTAAAGAATTTATCTTTGATAAAATTAATGGGAACCTTCCCCTAAAGATTAGAATATTTGAATAAAAAAATATTCTGGATTGGAAAAAGGCGCATGTTGCGTTTTTATAGCATTTGTTTATAATATACGCGAGTTATTCGGTAAGACCGGGTTTATACCTATTCTGAATAATTGATTCGACGATATGTCGACGAGGAAGACAGTGGCTGAAGACCATAGGTCTTCACATCATTTGGATGATTCCTGATGTCTTGATTAGGCTGTACACCCAAGACGAGGTAATAAGTGGTGATCGTCCATACGTACTTGAGATCGACCGGATATGCTAGGACCTCTCTCCTGTATTGGACAAATGGGACGAGGAATAAGGTGCCTCCGGTTTCGTTCAGATCCAGAACGAACTTGTAAATGGATGTGTGTCTAACATTGGATTTTATTTTGTGTTGATTGATCTCTATTAAATATATATCTGTTTGGTGGCGGTGAATTTATTCTCTTGCTTAACACCCTTCTCTAAGACGTACGAGCTCAGAGGTTATATATCGATAGACATCAGTGGCATGGCGTTAATTGCCTGTGTGGCATGCTGAGATGCAAATGATCAAGGCTTCTGTTGAAAAGCAGAGTCTTGTGGTTGATGATCAAAGCACGGCTTTGATATAGCATAGCTTTGTGTATAGCGTTAATTCGCGAGCCTCACACCCCGGTGTGAACCAGAAACGGGAGAGGACTTCTGGGAGGATATGTGTTTCCTTCTAGCTAGGAGTGATGTCATGGTATGGAGCCCAGACAATTTTACTTACGTGGATGATGGAAAGCGAGGCGCCTCAGATATATCGGTCTATACGGGGCCGATGGATGGTTTGGTCGATATACTGACTAGTTTTACGCCCCACAGGACGGGTAAACGTATTGTTCAGGCATTTTATCCACTCCGTGTGGACCGACCCTGACGATCCAAGGGTCACTCGAGCTCTGATTCTGAGGTTTGGGCTAGAGAGTCTCGAAGCGGTAAGGACGATCCCTTGCCTTGGTTCACAGATGGAAATCCAACTTCCAATACGACATTGTGCGGTTTTAATTGTAGAACTAGTACGTCGACATGGTATATGGTACCCATGCCGTCTATGATTGATACATTTGTATTTGAAGTTGTTTTTAAACACTATGCACTTATAGTAATATCAAAATGATTTGTTTTAAATGTACTAAGCATGTTTGGCTATTATAATGGAAAACACTATCCTCCAGCTTGCATTGCATTGTGTGATGGGACCTGGGTCTTATAATAGTTTTATTTTATGTAAAAAAAACATTGCGCTATTTGTTTTATGCACTGGTATTCTTGGGAGGAAATCAGTTCCGTGTTATACGGCGTGGTCCCTTGATTTACTTTATTTTTAAAGTAAAGATTTAATAATTGTTTTAGTTCTCACACCAGTCACATAACTGACCCGGAGTTTATTGTTTAAACCTAAACTCTGGGTGCCCTTATTTTCAACACGGGCAGCTATTAGTTGGGTTTTTGCAGATATTATTTTCATAGGATCCTGGATTTACAGCTGGAACTATATTCGGAATGCTCTGTATCTTTGTATTTCTTTCAGTTGTGTTTTGTATTATTTTCCGCTGCATTGTAATTTGTAAATCTCTGATATTTATCAAATGTATATTATTTATTAATACTCGGTATATTCTTGTACTCTGATGTATGTTGTAATAGCAATGAAATGTTCTTCTGTTTGTGTTCTGATTTGTCTTGTTCTCAACTCAATCCGGGCTTTCTCGTAAGGGCAAGTTTGGGTCGTGTCAGCTTGGTATCAGAGCTTTGGTTTACAGTGCTCGAGAACAAGACACATTTGGACCAAACGAAAGAATTCATTAGAGATTGCATTAGTAATATCCAATAAGAATGACTCGTTAGAGATGGAATCAGTAGTATCCTAGAATGAGTTGGAAGACTGTTATATATAAAATAAAAATAAAAACAATTTTTTGAAAATTTAAACCATATTATACGTATTTGAATTTTTAATTTAAATTGATTTGGACTATCTTGTATATAGAGATTTTAATATACATCTGATCTACGTGTATTGAAGCCTCAAATATACGGGATGGAAATAGAAACACACTCTAGTCGCCCGGGGACAATTCTGATGATGGAATATTTTAATTTAAATTGATTTGGACTATCGTGTATATAGAGATTTTAATATACGTCTGATCCACGTGTATTGAAGCCTCAAATATACGGGATGGATATAGAATCACACTCTAGTCGCCCGGGAACAATTCTGATGATGCGGCCGCATCATCAGTATTTATGTTCGAGCTTCGAAAGTGGGATATCTATATATTTCCAATTTACTTGTGTGAGAACCAAAACTAGATAGGGTTTATTATTGTGAATTGACATCAAAAATATGATTTTCGACTATATATATTAAAGATATATGTTTGAAAAGCAAATTCATAAATTGATTGCTGGTTTTGTTGTTTTATTATTAGTGTAACTAATAAAAATATTGGAATGATAATTAAATAAACCAATATGAAAACGAAAGGTAAAATTAGCCAAATCAAATCAAATTTTGGACTGAATTGAAAATTGATTGAAATTGAATACATGTGTGCATGTATATGTTGAACAGGTCATAGCAGGGAAGTTAAGCAGAGGAATAAAATTGTATGCCCAACAAATAGGTACATGTTTACTAATTTATTGGGTTTGGATGATTTTATGAGCCGATTGGCTAGCCGCTTGGCTTTTTCTTTTTCTTTTTGGATGATGAGGGCCCTGCATGGCTAGTTGTGGTTTTAAATGTCTTCCCGTACAAAGGAAGTTATGGCGAAAATTTTCAAAAGTTTAGGGTGTTAGCCAAATTTTTGAAGAATTGGAAATTTTTTAGAAACTGAAAAGTTGAAGAATGAAAGCTAAACTGAAAGTTGAGTTGGTTAGTTAAACAACTTTCAGCTCCGTTTCTTTTCAAGGACGAAAAGATTTAAGTGGGCGAAATTGTAACAACCCGGAAAATAAGAACCATTTTAACATTTTTATTTTGGCTATTTTAATGATTTTTGAATATTTAAAATGATTTATTTTAAATAATAACGACTAGAAATTTATTTTGAATAGAATTAGAATGTACAAATTTATTTAAATCGAAACTAGAATATAAAAAAATTATTTTAATTATAAAAGGAATTGGAAATGGCGCGGTAGTTTGAAATTTCGATTTCAAATTTCAAATGAATGTACAGGATTCAAAATAAACCGGATTTCAGTGAAACAACAAATATTTGAATCTGTTTGAAAATATCTTTCCAAGGAATGTGAAAAATCCAGTTTTCATAGCGGGAATAAAAAGTTATGTCTAGTTGAAAATTCAGAATAGTCGCTATGGATTTTATATAATATATGGCTCTTAAAAATAGCGATTTTTGCAAACGACCTATGTTTTCGATGAGACCACTTTTGTTGGATCCGGAATGTCAAACTATTTGTAGATTCCAATTTTCATAATTTTTGGAGTCCGTATGTGACCCCGGTAAATTTAAATGTATGTTTAAATTTAAAATATATTGATTTATATTTTAATTTTGACAAAAACTAATTGAAACAGTCAAATTGACTTATGAACATATCACACTGTGTCCGTAATAGGGGTAATTAGTTAGGGACGAAAGTCGGTGGGTTTGATTCGGAGTCCGTATAGACTAAGGGGTATTTTTGGATTTAAAAGGTAATTAAAAGTAAAATATAAATTCTCCATCGAATCATAAAGCGGCGTTGACTAATTCATTTATCCAAAAAAAACCGTAAACCTTTGTCGAACGGCGGAAAAGCCTTCTCCCCATCCAGCTCTGATTCCTCTCAAATCATTCAATAAAATTCGGTGCTCCTTTGGAGGATTTTGTAGTGCTCTCCACAAGCTTTAAATACATACTAGTTCCTCTTTCTATCGTCTAATATTTTTCTTCAAGAATCACCCTCGTGAACCGCCGCCGCTCGCGCTGGATTTACTCCCTCCGACCAAGTTCGAGCTCGACGAGTGTGGGACCGCCGGGTGTGCCATTCGTAGCTCTACGCCATGGTGGAATCCAATCGTCCCTTAGCTACGCGGTTTGAACGCAAATTGATGACCTAGTTTTGAATGGGTTGAGCTGAGGTACGGCAATATATTATTTAAACTGTTTCGACACTTTAAAGCATTGCAAAGGTTGATTATATTATAAAAATCATATCTTTTTGCTATGATGTCGAAATCCAGTGAAACAAGAGACATTGGACTCGTGATGATATCCTCTACATTCTAGAAGAAACCGGGGAAATTTTGGAGCTTGCTACAGTTTTCGGCGAAGTTAAAATCAATGTGAGAACTTCTCACTCTAATCTTGTTTGCTAGTTAAATACATACTAGGATGCAGACGGGGCTTAGTAGCTCCTGACACCATCGTCCACAGACCATGGATGACTTGTTTAATTGTATTGTGTGGTGGAAGTTGATTGTGATTGTATTGTGAAATGGGATATAAAATATTCATGTAATGAATAAAATATTTGAACAATAAAAATATCTTTTTTATTGTATATATAAAATATTCATGCATGGAATAAAATATTTGAACAATAAAAATATCTTTTTTATTGAATCTATAAAATATATAAAATATTCATGTATGGAATAAAATATTTAAACAATAAAAATATCATTTTTATTGTATATATGAACTGAATAAAATATTCATGTGTTGAAATAAATATTCATTTACAAATCAGACGATCTGTTTATGTACACCCATTTAACTAGCATTGATTGGGACAATAATATTTTACACATCTCCCAACTACACAAATAATAATCTGTGTTTGTTGTTTGAAAACCCCACACGGGTATTGGGATAATATTTGACATACACTGATCCCAATAATTACTGGTATGTCAATCGATGGGTTGACAGACTGTATAAGCGTTATTTATTTATTTTAATGCTTATACAGTTGTAAAATGCACTTTGGATGTTGTATGGATTTTTAATGATTGTTTATCATTATTGTTGTATACATGTGATGTTGAAATCTATATAACTGAAATTATATGGTAACTGACTGTGTTTGATTCCAATTCGGAAAGGACAAATAATTCAAATTAACGAATATTTGAAAATGGCGAATAATGAATATTTTAAAATGGCTAATAATTTAAAGTAATATTCAGTAATGGATCAAAATATGATTTTGATGTCCAATTTGGGATGGACACGAAAATATTGAAATATATGAAGCCATGTTGATTAGATTAACGCCATTTGGACGTAAACGATATTTATATCGATTTTATTCATTTTTATAATGAATATCGAAACGGAAATGATTTCAAAATCTGATATTTTGAAAATATTATCATTTATATATTATAATGATAAGGAAAATTCAATTTTGATTTAAAATTGAAAATGAAGTTAGAATCATTTTAAAACAAATTTATAAAATACGTTTTAAGTGGAAATCAACGAAATATATATTATATATATTATATATAATATATATAATATAATGGCCTGAATAGAACGCGCCGTGCAGCCACCGTTCGCGAATTTTGACCATTGACTTCGAATTGACATTACGGGAGATCCGACCGTCGGGTTCTCCTAAAACAGGAACCGTTGGATTCAAATCGAAAAGAGTTTTCCAACGAATATAAGAGATTTGAAATCTAACGATGGATTTGGAATTACGTCCAAATCAATTTTGGAAAAGGTCGCTATAAGTGCAGTTCGATGACCGTTTATGGAAATCGACTGTACGCGCCTTGATTAAATTACTAAAAATATTAATAATTTGTGTAAAATCATAATAAATGATTTGGAAAGAATTAGGATGAAAATTTCCATATTTGAAAAGAAAAAAATATATTTTTATCGAAATGAACTAGTTATTAACTAGAATTAAATTCCAATTATTTTAAATAAATAAATTGGATTAAGAATGGGTTTTAATATAACCAAAATTTCCAATATATGAATTGGAATGGATTAGAATCGAAATAATCTTCTAAATATTTTGATGTTGGATTTCATGATTATACAGATATTGTTATGGAAATTTGAAAGATATATTTATATCGTTATTTCCAATACGATATTTGTGGTTTTCAGAATTTCATATTGGATATAAGCCGATATACTTTCTATTCAGAGCCTTGTATTTAATATCAAATGGGATTTTGTGTTTGTCATGAATAATGTTTTCAATAACACTGTTCTTAAACCCCGTGTGAAAAGAATAAATCTTTTAATTAAGATTATTAGAGTTTCCAGTTAATTAACATTTAATTGGAATAATGGAATGTGAATTGGGTTTATTGTGAACTGTGTTTTTAGCGACATTCGTTCTTTAACATGATTTACAGTGAAATGTGATTTGGAAAATATAAATCTTTTTATTAATATTTAATGGAAATTTTCCAAAGTAAAGTTTTCCAGTTTAATATATTAAATTGGAATGGAATGGAATTCGATTAGATAATAATCAAAGTGGGCTTCTGTGGAGGAAGACTGTTACTATTCCATTTATATTATTGGTTGGATACAGAAGTTTGTATCGATTATTTATATTGATCTATTTTCTGTAAAGATTCCATAATTAATGGAATGGGATTTTGGGTTTATCGTGAACTGTGATTTAAAAGACATTAGTTCTTTAACCCAGTTAAAGATAAGATTAATTTCTTAACTTTGAATAATCATTAAGTATTGATTTTTGAGGTTAAAACTGAATTAGAGTTTTAATGAATCTTTAATTAGAGTGGAATGTGAATGGGATAATTAAATCTATCGAATTCATGAAATGATCGAGAATGGAGTATCACCAGTTTTGCTCCGAGCGATAGTTAAATCTTTAATTAGATTTGAACGTGAAATGGTAATTAATTTTACCGATAACACCGTGGTGTTAGATATGAAGTATTACCTGTTTTTCTTCATGGGATGAATAGGTTGGGATTGGGAATTAAAACAAATGATTACTTCGGTAAGGATCGCTAATCCCGACTAGTTTGGATGAACCTTAATTTTGTTTGAATTGATATCCAAAGGAAGAATAAAGAATAAATTTAAAGAATTTATCTTTGATAAAATTAATGGGAACCTTTCCCTAAAGATAAGAATATTTGAATAAAAGAATATTCTGGATTGGAATGAGGCATATGTTGTGTTTTTATAGCACCTGTTTATAATATACGCGAGTTATTCGGAAAGACCGGGTTTATACCCATTCTGAATAACTGATTTGACGATATGTCAACGAGGAAGACGGTGGTTGAAGACCGGAGGTCTTCACATCGTTTGGATGATTACTGATGTCTTGATAGGGCTGTACACCCAAGACGAGGTAGTAAGTGGTGATCGTCCAGACGTACTTGGAGATCGACCAGATATGCGGGGACCTCTCTCCTGTATTGGACATATGGGACGAGGAATAAGGTGCCTCCGGTTTCGTTCAGACCTAGAACGAACTTGTAAATGGATGTGTGTCTGACATTGGATTTTATTCTGTGTTGATTGATCTCTATTATATATATATATATATATGTTTGGTGACGGTGAATTTATTCTCTTGCTTAACACCCTTCTCTGCGAGGTACGAGCTCAGAGGTTATATATCGATAGACATCAGTCGCATGGCATGAATTTCCTGTGTGGCATGCTGAGATGCAAATGATCAAGGCTTCTGTTGAAAAGCAGAGTCTTGTGGTTGATCATCAAAGCATGACTTTAATATAGCATAGCTTTGTGTAGAGTTAATTCGCGAGCCTCACACCCCGGTGTGAACCAGAATCGGGAGAAGACTTCAGGGAGGACATGTGTTTCCTTCTAGCTAGGAGTGATGTCATGGTATGGAGCCCAGACGTTTTTAATTATGTGGATGATGGAAAGCGAGGCGTCTCGGATATATTGGTCACTACGGGGCCGATGGATGGTTTGGTCGATATATTGACCAGTTTTACGCCAGTAAGGCGGGAAAACGTATTGTTCAGGCATTTTAATCCACTCCGTGTGGACCAACACTGACGATCCAAGGGTCACTCGAGCTCTGATCCTAAGGCTCAGGCTAGATAGTCTCGAAGCGGTAAGGACGATCCCTTGCCTTGGTTCACAGATGGAAATCCAACTTCCAATACGACATTGTGCGGTTTTAATTGTAGAACTAGTATAGCGACATGATATATGGTTCCCATGCCGTCTAAGATTGATACATTTATATTTGAAGTTGTTTTTAAACACTATGCACTTATAATAATATCAAAATGATTTGTTTTGAATGTACCAAGCATGTTTGGCTATTATAAGGGAAAACCTTATCCTTCGGCTTGCGTTGCATTGTGTGATGGGACCTGGGTCTTATAATAGTTTCATTTTATCCAAAAAAACATTGCGCTGTTTGTTTTATGCACTGGTATTCTTGGGAGGAAACTCGTTCCGTGTTATACGGCGTGGTCCTTTGATTTACTTTATTTTTAAAGTAAAGATTTAATAACTGTTTTAGTTCTCACACCAGTCACATGACTGAGCTAGAGTTTATTGTTTCAACCTAAACTCTGGGTGCCCCTATTTTCCACACGAGCAGCTAGCAGTTGGGTTTTTGCAGATATTATTTTCATAGGACCCTGGATTTATAGCTGGAGCTATATTCGGAACACTCTGTATCCGTATATTTCTTTCAGTTTTGTGTTTTGTATTATTTTCCGCTGCATTTTAATTTGTAAATCTCTGATATTTATCAAATGTATATTATTTGTTAATACTCTGTATATTCTTGTACTCTGATATAAATTATTGTAATAGCAATGAAATGTTCTTCTGTTTGTGTTCTGATTTGTCATGTTCTCAACTCAACCCTGGCTTTCCCGTAAGGGCGAGTTTGGGTCGTGTCATTAATCTTATTCTGTTACAAACCATACCCGCTTTTGAATTTCAAATTTGTGTGCCACAAATATATATATATATATATATATATATATATATATATATATATATATATATCTTCCCTTCATTATTTCATGCATTACCTTTTTTATTTATTTGTTTTAATGCAATCGCATTGTTTCCTTTCTATTTATCTCTATCAATTCATTGCAATGTTTCTTTTCTTCTATCGCATGTTGCATTAATTCCTTATGCACACTTTTATTCCTTTAATATCAGGTTGCATACATTCAATTCTCTAGTTTTGAATTTCATGGTTATATTTGTATGCCTTTTCTCTTTATGCAATAACTTGATTGTTTTATTCCTTTCTTTTTATTGCATACCTTTATTATTGCTGCTCACATTGTTAACTTCCTCCTTTTTTTCCTATGCATTAAAACTTTTAACGGTTATGTATGTATATACATCTTTCCTCATTTCTACTATTGCATGGAATTGTCACATTAATTTATCCTTGCTGCTCTACGGACTTATTTATAGGTGTAGTAGAAAGATCTGAACCTTCGAATTTAATTAAATTAAATTCGAACTGCGCATACACATCACACAATGTCATATAAACGCGCTGTAACACCTATGGATCCTCACGCATTATATGTGTTGTGTTGTTTTTATATGTTAACGTTTATTAAGTTTTAAACGTTAATTTGCTTCCTTTTTTATTCTTCTAATTTTAATGCTTATTAATTAAAGATTTATCACTTGTTTGTTATGACTCATTTAATTAATCTTGTTCCTGTTACAAACCATACCCGCTTTTGAATTTCAAATTTGTGTGCCACAAATATATATCTTCCCTTCATTATTTCATGCACTACCTTATTTATTTATTTATTTTAATGCAATCAATTCATTTCATTGTTTCCATTCTATTTATCTCTATCAGTTCATTGTAATGTTTCCTTTCTTCTATCGCATGTTGCATTAATTCCTTATGCACACTTTTATTCCTTTAATATCAGGTTGCATACATTCAATTCTCTAGTTTGGAATTTCATGGTTATATTTGTATGCCTTTTTTTCTTTATGCAATAACTTGATTGTTTTATTTCTTTCTTTTTATTGCATACCTTTATTATTGCTGCATACATTGTTAACTTCCTCCTTTTTTTTCCATGCATTAAAACTTTTAACCGTCATGTATGTATATACATCTTTCCTCATTTCTATTGTTACATGAAATTGTCTCATTAATTTATCCTTGCTTATCTCTCTTTTTATATTAATGCATTCACACATTGATCTCTTCTTTTTCAACCTTCCATGCATTGCACCAATTAATGTTTTTTTTTTAAATATGCATTTCATGCATTGCTTAATTAGCACATACATTACCTCTTTTAATTGCATGTGCTCTCTAAAAAAATTGTATGCATTCCTTCCTCTTTTTAAAATATGCATATTTCTGCACATATATACATATATTTGTATGTTCAGTTGGCCCTCTCTACAACAAATATGAAAATTATGTCACCCCAAGGATTTGAACCCCCGACCTCTATCTTGCATATCCAATGCCTCAACCAACTAAGCTATGAAGTTTTTTGTTAGTAAGTTTAGAAACAATGGTACTCATTGCTCTCCTTCTTTGCCTTATTTTTATGTTTTGATGCAATGCTTCACTTAAAGGTATCTCTTTCATCTTAAATCGGTTTTCTTTAATCCATAAGTCTAAATTGACCAGAAAATCCCCACGAACGTAATGACGCTACTCCCATGGCCAAATTCTGGAAGCTCTTCAAATTTTTTCTTTTTCTTATATGCATTATTTAATTATTTAATTGTTACAAAAATGCGGGTGTTACAGTGATACGTTCCATGCCTCGAGTTTAATTCTGTATATATTAGTTAAAAGGATTATATTATATTGATACACTGGTCATAGAAAGGTTGTATCGAATCATTGATCTTATTATAACTTGGGTAGGAACGACGTAATACTAGATGCCAATCAATATTTATGATTTTAAATACGATCTAAATCATTGCCAATGTTATAATAACCTATATGGTCACACGATAGAACGTTGTAAAGGAGATTTTATTTTAGACAAATAAAATAACAAAATGTTGATATTTTATTTGATATTGAAAGAGTATTCAATTGGGTTCCTATTTGATAGTAAATCTTTGGTTTAAAAGATAGACATGTATTCCTTTAAGAACACGGCTAGAACCCTAGGCCAAGTTGAGATAAGATCAAACCAGAAAAGCCGATGAGATTTTTTTTTCAAAAACCTAGAATAAAACGGCGGCTAGTACCCCCTTTCATCTTCCACTTCAATTTGATTGAAATCAGGAAAACGTTCTAGTGGATACATATAGAGGCGCGACAAACCATTGTGCTATATGGTTCGATTCAACACAGACTCGTCTTTGAATCTTGAAGCATGAAACCCTAGGTATGATTTCATCTCTATTTATTGTTTATCGTAATAGATCCTTATTAAGGTTTGACTAATTCCGTTGCAAAATCATTTATGAAACCCTAATTTCACTTCCAATGGTATCAGAGCATCGAGTTTACGAAAATGATTGATTGAGTTTATGTGGTGTTGTTTCATGTTTGATTCATTTGATAGTCGAATCTGGGTTGATGCTAATAATGTTGAAACTAAATCGACACTCGGTATTGACTGTAGATTTTTTTTGGGGTCTGTTTATTGGATGTCAAAATTTGATTTTGAGCATCAACGTATGTTAATTAAATGTTAATCCTATCTCAGCTGTGGTAATGACCATAAAATGGAATTCGATGCTATGTTTAATAAAATATTATGATTACAATAAGATGTAAGAAAAGGTATATAACAGAATCTTGTTCTGTGATGTGATCTATTGTTATTAATGAAATTATATTACCATTTCTTACATGTTAATAAATTTGGGAACATGTTAATAAATCTGATCACCAATTAAAATTTAAAAATTGCCACTACTTTGTTAGTATAACTAAGAACCCTGAATATAAATCAAAACATGTTTTGACTGATCAGGAAAGGCAATTTTATTTAATTGTGAAATACTGATTTCATAAGTTATATTATTGGTAGATGAATAAAAAAGGGGTTTATTAAATGCTTCCACTATATGTTTTATGTATATATATATAAAGTAAATATCTGATAATTGTTAGACAATAAATCGAAATACTGAAAGTCGGCATTGGTGACTTTATAAGGTTTATTTAATATTAGATATTAAGTTTTGCATTGATGAATTATCACTGGATGTATATTTCTTCAAAGTAAATATGATATCATGATTTTAATTAATGATCAGGAATGATTTAATAATCTCTTGAATCTAGTACACCTTGATACCCCATTTCTCTAGTAATGACACTATGATATCTAGGACAAAACTGTTTTGTTTAACACAGTTCGTTTTAGACATTAATTATATTTATACATTACATAATTTTAGATTTATTTATATAAGTTAACTGGACTAAAATAATAATCAAAGCTTATTTGATTTATATGTATTAAAGTCATGATCTTATCAATTTATAATACAGACTAGATTTGTTTTGATATCGATCATGAAACAATAGTGAATCATCACTCTAATCAAAATTGTAAAAGGATTTGATCCTTTTAATCTGAGTGATAAACATTGCTCACTCCTAAATCTTTTACTGTCATTTTAATTGAATTTAAATTGTACATCACTTTATAATTATAATTGGAATAGTTGTAAATGTTATAACATTGATATGCTTTCTCATTGTAATCCCCTGAGATATATACATACACACACACACACACATATACATATATATATATATATATATATATATGTTTATGCAAAGCAGTATGACTTCCCCTTTTGTTTTAACACCATTTACATTTGCATAAGTATTAAGGTACTGTTTTTATCAAATTGGTTGATATCTTGATGTTAACATATGGATATACGTAAATAGTGTTGAAACATTGATCCCTTTTATAAGATTATAAAAACCATTACCAGATTTCACCTTCTAAAACATGTAACAAAGCTACTTGATACATGTATGGTTGGCTTAATAATTTGCACATTACATTGTATGAGGTTGTAAGTTATATATTGATATTTAACAAATTCTAATCAGTTTGACTGATTTGGATCCATTCATTTAAGTCGATACGCACATACTCTTATGTATGTAATTTCGTAACTTTTCTCCCTTCTTAGAAGTACTAAAATTTATGCATATGTCTGAATTTTATTTGCTACATTCAATTTGACATGTTAATAGAAACTGTTTGGGGATGTGTTTTAAAATATATATGTATATTTATGTGTGTATATGTGTGTGTATATATGCATTAAACAGATATGACTTGTTTTTGGTAATTTTATATGTATATATATAAAGATACATATTTATGCATATGTTAAAATTCTTTGCAGGTTAATTTTACATACGATGTTGGTTTTATTATATAAACTTGATGAAGTTTAGTGTTAAGAACTGAAAAACAAATATGATTTGTTATAGTTTGAACTATCAATGTTCATATAATAAAAATTGGTATTGAGATAAATTATGATACATTATTCATAGATATCTACTCAGACGTGATGGCTAATAGATTCTATAGTTTTGGACTTATATACATATATGTATACAGTGTAAACTATTATCAAATTATATGAACTTTGAAAATCTGAACCTAACTACAGAAATTCACCTTATTAGTTAGACCAGCAAGTTCAACTTTATACTATGTGTATCCTTAAGCCTGGGGAATAATTCATCTTATTCTGTCAGATTTATCACCCTAAGTTTTAACCCCTATTGGTTAGTAATATTGCAAATATGATTTGCAGTAAATAATATACACAATTATATGAATCTAGGAATTATTATTACCTTGATACTCTGTTTCATACATGTAAAAGCATGATATTAAAGTATATGGATATTAAATTATGTTATATGCAAATTTGTATGTAACGGATAACTAAAATGATCGCCTGTTTAATTATGGTATCAATACTACAAATGATGATTATATATGATATAAATCATAGAGTGAATCATTTAAAGTGTTTCATTAGTATGTACATATATACATGCAATAATGAATTTTATTACTATGCTCTTTCTAATGTTGTCTACATGAAGTTCATAAAAGCGACAACTTGTGCACATAATAGTTGTGTGTACAATTCACAATTTATGAACTAAATCTGAAATATCAACCGGATAAAAACACCTATTGATATCAAAAATTGTTTTGATTCTAGTGTTTTTAATTAATACATTTAATGCAAATTAAACTTGAAGCAAATGGATTGCTAGAGTACGCAGCAGTGAAGACAAGAAGAGAAGCAAGTTCGACTTGTTATGAATGATGTAAAAATTTATAAGAGTATATGTTTGGGTTTTTTTTAGACTTTATTTCTTTTATTGAACCTTTTTACTTTTTTATTACTATTTTAGACTTTATTACACTTTTATTGAACCTTTTTTTCTTCTATTATTTAAAAAACCTTTATCAGACGACTTTTTATCTGTTTGGTTATTTTAAACCCTTTATATATATATATTATCATTATTATTTATTTTAATTTTGGGTTCCATATCTAGCCAACCCCAACTTGTTTGGGATATATGGTTTTGTTGTTGTTGTTGTTGTTGTATATAAGTATGTGTCATTCACACACACACACATATTGTATAATACATAAAATTATATATATATATATATATATATATATATATTGAAACGATCCAAACTTCCCCTATCGGGAAAGCCCGGATTGCTTTGAGAACACGACTCATCAGAGCACAAACAATAGAACATCTCATTGTTATTACAAAAATTACACCAGAGTACAAGAATAAATCATAGCATGTATAAATATTACACAACGGAAAATATCAGAGTTTAAAATACATAGCAGCGGAAATAAAATGTATAAATACAATGCGTAGTGGAAATACTTCAATTGACACAACTAAAAGAAATACACGGATACAATGCTTTCCGAATATAGCTCCAGCTGTAAATCCAGGATCCTGTGTATAGAAATATCTATAAAACTGAAACTACTAACTGCTCGTATGGAAAATATGGGCACCCAGAGTTTAGGTTAAAACAATAAACTCCAGGTCAGTCATGGGACTGGTGTGAGAACTAAAACAGTTATTAGCTTGATTTTAAAGTTAGGTAAATCACGGGATCACACTGTATAACACGGAACAGGTTTATCCCCCATGAATACCAATGCATAAAAATAAACAGCGCAATGCTAAATAGAAAAATGAACCTATTATAAGACTCAGGTCCCATCACACAATGAATGCAGTCGAGGATAGAGTTTTCCTTTATAATAGCCAAATGTGCTTGATACGCGAAATTTTGTCTTTTATTATTACGATAAGTGAAGAAATCAACTTCAAATATAAATGTATCAATCATTGGCGGCGTAGGTACCATTATATTAACTCGCCGTATAGGTTTACAACTAAAACCGTAAAATCGCGTATTGGAAATTGGATTTCCATCTATGAACTGAGGCAAGGGATCTTCACTGATTTCGAGACATTCTAGCAAATGCCTTAGGATCCCCCGCAGTGAACCCCTTGGATCTTCATGGCCGGTCATCCGTCGATGATTAGTTATACCATAAACTATATGTTAGCCGGTTCTATCAAACCTCAAAAATGGGTTAGTATGTCAATCACTCTAGAGCTTCTAGGGACTCAAATCATATCTGATCCTTTCAATCGTCCCGAATTCTGAGGTACCTCACTTTCCATCAAATAATATGCAACATCCACATAAGTAAACTCTCTGGGCTCCATACCATGACGTTACTCGTAGCTAAAACTAACATATGTCCATTTCCATGCACTCACTATCCCGTTTTTGGTTCATACAGGGGTGTGAGGCTCACGAATTAACGCTACACAAAGCTATGCTAATTAAAGTTGTGCTTTGATCATCATCCACAAGACTCTGTTTTTCAACAAAAGCCTAAATCATTTGCATCTCAGCATGCCACACTGTCAATCCATACAGTACCACTGATTTCCACTAATATATAACCTCTAAGCTCGTACGTCTCAAAGAAGGGTGTTAAGCAAGAGAATAAATTCTCCACCAACAAACAGATATATATTTAGGCCCTTACAGTCGGTTTCCAAACATATATAATTTTTCCATATTTTTAATAATTTTATCAAGGCCCTTACAGTCGGTTTCCAATAACGGCCACCGAACTGCATCCATAGCGACCTTTTCTGAAATTGATTTGGACATATTTTAAAATCCGACCGTTCAAATTTAAGTCTCTTATGTTCATTGGAAAGTTCCTTTCGATATGAATCCAATGGTTCCGGTTTCAGGAGAATCCGACGGTTCGATCTTCTGTTACATCAATTTGAAGTTAATGGTTGAAATTCGCGAACGGTCACTGCGCGTCGCGTTCTATTCAGGCCATTATATATATAATATATATATCATCAATTTCTATTTAAAACATATTATATAAAATATTTATAAATTCTTTTTAAACGATTTTAACTTCTTTTTCAATTTTAAATCAAAATTGAATATTCTATATCATTATAATATTAAAATGATAATATTTTCAAAATATCAGATTTTGAAATCAATTCTTTTCGATATTATTTTAAAATGAATAAAATCGATCAATAAACCAGTTTGGGTTAAAAATAGCATTTAACTACTTAACTCAGCTTCACATCTCAATAGTTTTTGTGTCCATCCAAAATCGGACATCAAAATCACATTTTTATTTCTTTCCTAAATACTATATAAAAATATTCGTTTATATTCTGAATCGGAATGAGGCTCAATCAATTACCATATAATTTGGGTTATATGAATTTCATACACCGCATGTATTCAACAAAGATGATAAACAATAATAAAAAAATTCAAACAACATCCAAAGTGCATTCTACAACCGTATAAGCATTAAAATAAATAAATAACACTTATAACAGTCCATCAACCAATCGATTGACATACAACTAAATTTTGGGATTAGTGTATGTTAAATATCATCCCAACACCCATCTGGGGTTTCAACCAACAAATATTGATTAATATTTGTGTAGTTGGGCGATGTGTAAAATTTATCATCCCAATCAATATCAGTTAAATAGGTGTACATAAACATGTCGTCCGACTTGTAAATGAATATTTATTCCAATTTCTTTTTATGAAAACTTTATATACATTTTATATAAATAATTTATACACTTTAGTTTCAGAAAAATTTGACATTATAATGGCACGATATTAGAATTGGAATAATGTCTAGCATTATCTCTCTCTCCTGATACTGGCTCGCGCCATACACAACAATCAATCAATCCAATAATACCACAATACAATCAATTTTTCTACAACACAATCATATCACATAAAATCATCCAAGATTTGTATAAAAAGTAGTGTCAGGAGCTACTAAGCCCCATCTGCAACCTAGGATATAATGACGTAACAAAAATGATTTGAGTGAGAGAGTTCTCACCTTTGGTTTCCACTCCGTCAGTCTTTAATTAACGATTTTGGTACCATTTCGATTTAAATTTGCTTTGAATTCAAACAAACTCCAAATTGGACCCAATTATTTTTGTTGCGAAGCTCTCGACTCCCAAATTGCAATGGATCCAGTTTCATGCAATTTCGAGTTCGTGACAAAAGTTATGAATGTACGAAGTTTAAACAAATTAAAATAGTAATTAAATTAATTAAATTCCTAATTTACCTTTCCAAAACCATTCACCGTTGTTCCACTCTGGCCATCACCTGAATCACCGCTGTGGGGCCACCTGGGACCAGACCGCCACCACCAGCCGCTTCACCTACATGTGGCACACTGTAGCCGCCGGCGCTTCGTCCAACTCATCTCCTTTGATTGAAATTTCTCGTTTGCCCCCTTTCCACATCAAAGTCGATTTCTCTCTCCTTGCCGCACAAGGTGATCGCGGACCACCACCAATCGAACCGTCGTGCCACCGCCGACCGGTCCCCTTCAGTGACCAAGACCTGGAAACGCCTGTGGCGACCGCCGTGGATCCAAAATCGTTTGCTGCTTCGAAGTTGTGCTGGTCTTCGTTCATCTTGAATTTCCGGTCACCTCAGGCCACATCAGGTCGACCACCCAAAGACAAACTTGTCAAGCATCCTCTCATCAACCATTTTCTCTTTGGTGCTACTATCTAATACGCAACGGATTGATTACAAAACCCAAAAGCCGAAACTAAGTTTTCTGGCTTTGACCGCTGATTCCCGTGAATCCGTGCGATGATAGGCTATGGAATTTTTGTGGTAGGTAGAGATCATTATGAGCTACAATATTGCCTTTATGAGTTTGGGCTAGTTGTTCTCGGATTGGAAGATATAAATTATCTAAGATCCGGGGTATTTTTTGGAAAATTATGGGAGAGAGGGAGAGGGTTGGCTACGTTTTTGAAAAGAGGAAGGAGAATGAGGTTTGGGAAGTAGAAAAGTTGTTATATAGTGGGGGTTATTTTTTTTATTATTTCTTTAGTTCACGCTCTCTCCGTTCGACAATTATCGATGCCACGGTCACACACGAACTCCGTTGGCAATAAAAATTGACATGCTACTATGTCTTGACGGCACGGTCCCAACAAAACTGGTTTCGTCGAATTCCAGGTCCGTTTTCTCAAAAAGCTCTATTTCTGGCTTAAATGGCTGATCGATTCACAATTTATTGTACACGACCATATACTAGCTCCAAAAATTACGAAAGATGGAATCTAGCAATAATGTAATATTCCGGATAAGTGGTTTCCCCAAAAACGGAGATCATTTGCAAAATGGCTATTTTCAAGGGTTGTATATTGTATTAATATATATATATATATATATATATATATATATATATATATGAATTCCATAGTGACTATTTTAAATTTTAAACAGGACATAACTTTCAATTTATAAAGTGAAATCTCATTTTCTTACATTTGTTAGAAAGATATAGTTAAATGGATTCTAACATTTCTTGTTTTACTGAAATCGGATTTATTTTGAATTTTGTACATTCATTTGAAATTTAAAATCGAATTTTCAAACTACCGCTCCATTTCAGGCTCGTTTTATAATTAAAATAAATTTATATGTTTTAACTTTGATTAAAATAAATTTTTAGTCGTTATTATTTAAAATAAATCATTTTAAATAATATAAATCCATAAAAATAGCTAAAATAAAAAATTTAAATTGATTCGGAAATTCCGGGTTGTTACAAATATATTAGCTACTGTAATGAAAAAGCCGGTTGTATAAATGAATAATTTGTTATACATATATGTAATGTTTAATAGCATATGCAGTATGTATATTAATGGATAGATGACTTTTCCAGTATTGTATTTCTAATGTATACAAAAGGGTATGACCCTCTTCATTTCAGAAATTTCTTTTTCCTTTTTGATAAATGGCATGAGTTAGAAATAAAAGTTTTATTCTATCTAGATTTTATCTTATTATGCCATTTTGGTTCTGACTGAAATAATCACGGCTTTATGTTGACAAAGCTCATGATAGTGTGTGTGTGTGTGTAAGCCATGGATTCTATAAACCATAGGGATGCAAATTTTAGTATACAAAATAAATTAGTTGTTTCTTTGATAATTGGATATCTTTTATGTGCACACGTACTCATATCAAATACTAATTTTATTATTATACCCCTATGAAGCAGCAGAATAGCTGTGTCTATTCGATTTGCATAACATATAAGTGATGTTATTTTGAATTGCTCAAAAGGAAATATATTGATGTGATCTTACATATATATTGTTGAATTTAAACTTACATATATAATTCATATGTGTGTGTGTATTATTCAAATTATATTACGAATATAAAGTACATGTATTTTAATACATGTAAATAACTCTAATATTATTCGCCACTACGAATTATAAATTCCCTTTAAAGCAAATTGTGTTATATTAAGTCATAGTGAAGTCTTCCAATAGTACGCCCATCAATGTCCAATCTCATTGGATGTAGGTAATAGCAAAGCGTTGTGCATCCGTTTATTTTAGTTATATGCGGTAGGAGTAATTGTGGTGCTTTGACTGTATTATTGGGTCTGATTTAATAAAGGCTGCATAATAGGATTATGGCCTTAGAGACAATAGCGTGAATTATTCTATATTTTGAGCAAATGAATAATATTGAACGAAATGTTCATCATGCGATCCAAGAGTTATATATGCAATATAATTGACGTAAGATGTCTACCTAAAAGGTTGTATTTTGGGGTGTTAGCCAAAGCTAGGTCAAGGCATGACTAGATATGGATCTTTGAACACCATTATATATATACACACACACATACACACACATATATACACACAAACAGAGGGATATTGTAATGACCCGCATTGGCAGAGGTATTATAATTAATTTATTTAATTATTGAAATGGTGGTTTAGAGAATTTAATGGTCGTGGAATTAAATAATGGTGAATATTTAATTAAAATAATAAATTAAATAATATATTTAATTCTGAAGTAATCAGAATTGGCTGAAATGACGATACGGTGTGAACCGGATCATTTGTGATATTTAATTCAGCTTGGAATTTAATTTGAATAACGAATATATTATATAAACGACAGTTTGAACGTATAGATTATAATATTATTATAATCAAGCTCGAAATGGCGCTGCAGTTCGTAAATTGGCGATTTGAACTTCAACTGAATATACAGAATTCGTTTTAAGCCGGATTTCTGTGAAACAAGAAACGTATGGAGTTGGTGAAGTATATTTTTCTAGTGGAAGAGAAAAATCGAGATTTCATCGTGTAGATTTTGATTTATGTCCAAATCAAATTTCAGAAAAGTCACTGTGAAATTCCTTTATAATTTGCAACGCTTTATTTACATTATAAAAGGAATTTCAATATAAATTGAATATCGATATAACTGAGAACCTTGAAATATTGAGTTATAAATCCCAGTGGAGCCGTATGGTACTCTATTGTAAACGACCTCAGAATTCGATGAAACTAATTTTGATGGATCCGCAGTGTTAAATTACTGTTAGATTCCGATTTCCGCGATTTTTAGAGTCAGTGTGTGGCCGTACGGATTTTTAATGTGAGAAACAGTCAGTATTTTGACAGTTAAAAATACGCTGTGTGAGCAAACGGAGTCGGAATTCGACGAAACCAGTTTCGTTGGGGCCGAAATGTCGAGTTGTAGCTGCATGTCAATTTTCGTGATTTTTGGGTATCGTATAGGATCATACATATTTTTAGAAGGTATATACAAACAACGATGACTTAAAAACAAATATAAAAATATAAAAAAATATCTCCTATAAGTACCACCCCCTTTCCCCTAAACCTAAATTTACATTTCCCTTTGTCAACGAGGCATTTCCGCCGTTGCTTTTCCTCTCAGCAAATGTTCGATCCCTTTTGAAAACCAAAGGAAATTCAAAAAAAAGTTATAAATCAAAATATATATATTCGAATTCGGTTTTGGTTCCTCTTCAATTCGGTGGTAGTTTCACTGGTTGCGATGGATATTTCCGAGTTGCGATTTTCTTCACATAAATTCTAGGGTTTAGTTTTTGGGATTTGTCGAAGCAGTGATTCATTTTTCGGTGTTGGTGTTGAGTTCAGCGAGGCAAACACTATCTAGTAGCAAAGTATGGTGGGTTTCGGTTGTAAATTTGTTTGGAGGTTTGCTGTGTTCGATACTTGTGGGTTTCGACGGAAACCAGGAAATGATGACGAGTTGGGGTTTATGGTGTTGGGATGGAAGAGAAGGTGGAGAAGAGTGGAACCGTGGGTTTTGTTTAGAATTTTTTTGATCGGTGGAGGAAGAACGAAGTCATGAAGATTGAAAATGGTTTGGACGGTTACTGGGAATCGTCGGTTGAAAGTGGGGAAGAAAGTATAATTAACGGTTGGGCTTGGGAAAGGGGTAATGGGCCGGTGATGATTGAGAGGTTAAGGCCCATTTTATATTTTAAATCCATGTTTTTATTTTTAATTAAATGTATTAACTTGTGTTAGTCATAACTGGGTCATACGTGAACGAAATTCAGCAAAACAAGATCTGTCGGGATCGTATGTATGGTGGCTACGCACTGGAACTGGCTGGGAGTGGAGTGGAGCTCGTTTGAATTTATGGCGGAATAAATTGTTTGATTCAAATCAAACATCAGTTTATCGTTCTTTAACGATGAACTGCCAAAGTGAGTAAATCTCACTAACTCTGAACAGTTTATCAATTCATGTTGTATTTTTAGAACTGTTAAATATTGGCTGATTGACTGTGTGTTGATTGTTTGATTGAACTGCTAGTCAGTTAGTTGAATTTCTATATTGATTCTGTTTAACAGAATATATCATATGGAACTGAAAGTGATGTTGATTTTATTGTGTAACATCTGTGGATGCAGGGAAACAGGTGGGAGGAATCTGACTGGATTCCTCAACATTTATTTTACTGTTTTTCATATATTGTGATATATGATGCGATATATAATTTGTTGTCGATTATATGTGTTTGAACGATATTGGTCATCGTGATTTGATGTGTTAAATACTATAACATACCGGAATGGTGAAAAGGGAATTTTCAAAATGAATATTGAAAATAGATTATTTATAAAATCAAAGGATTTTATAAAAGAGATAATATTTAAAACAATCAAAGGAGATTTTAAAAAAAAGGAAATATTTAGAAAATAAATAGATTTATAAAAAGGAAATTTGTTTATAACCGAATAGGATGTTATAAAAAGGAAAATGTTACTAAAAGGGAAATCATTTGTAAAGTGAAGAACCGTTACTAAAAGTAAATCTTTATAAATGAAAAGTTTATTCGAAAAGGAGTTAATCGAATATTAGTTATTCGAATAGAGTTAAAGGAAAGGAATTATCGATTATTAGTTAATCGAAAGGAGTTATCGATTATTAGTTAATCGAAGGAGTTATCGATTATAGTTTAATCGAAAAGAGTTATCGATTTGTTTAATCGAAGTGAGTTATAGAATATTGGTTATTCGAAGGAGTTATCGAATTTAGTTATTCGATGGAGTTAATCGATTAGAGTTAAAATAAAGGAGTTAATCGAATATAGTTTATTCGAATAGAATCAATTGAGTTAATCGAATATTAGTGATTCGAATAAAGTAAAAGGAGTTATCGAATATTAGTTATTCGAATAAGAGTTAAATAGAGTTATCGAATATTAGTTATTCGGATAGAGTTAAATGGAGTTAAAGGAATAAATCGAATATGGTTTATTCGAATGGAATTAAAGGAGTTAATCAAATTTGGTTTATTCGAATAGAGTTAAAGGGGTTATCAACTAGAGTTAAATCAAATAGAGTTAATCCAATAGCGTTAGTCCGATAGAGTTAATTGATAAGGGTTAATCAAATAGAGTAAATTGAATAGAGTTATCGAATATACCTTATTCGAAGGAAAGAATTATCGAATAGAGATGATTCGAAAGAGAGTTACGTAAGGAAGTTTGTTAAAGAATTAAAAGGTGAACTTTGTCTATTTCAAGGTTAGAAACGTTGTTCAGTTAAGGTCTGAGAGGTAGTATTACCCCAACTTGATTGACTTCATTTTTAACTAAGGAGTGGTTAAGGTTCGATAGTGAAGGTGGGTTAAAGGAATTTAGTTAATAAGTGTAATGGTTTGAGTTGGCATCGCGATGGTTTGTTTAAAACATCTGTCTAAGTCCAATGAAGGAGTTTTGGAAATGTTTTCCAACTAAGAACCATAAATGTTTTCTGAAATAGAAAACAAGAAATGGAAATGTTTTCCAATGGTAGTAACATATATTTTCTAAATTTAGAAAATGAGAAAGGCTGAATATAGGGAAACAGGAGATAAGTAAATTAATGAAATAAGGAAAATATGAATATACAAATATATATATATATATATGATTGATGATTGATTGATAGAATTTCCATCTGGAAATAATATCGTTGTTTGCACACGTGTTTTTCTTCGATAGTTAAATCACAGACTATCGAAGTTTTGACCATTTTAACGTTGTTAATATGGAGAGACCGGTTGGATTATTATCCAAAGAACCACTCTATATTGGCATAAGCGTTGCGAATCATATATGCCAAAGGTAATTGAAGATGGAGTAAAGTGCACGGGCTGTTGTATAAATCTTAGATAACAGTGTCTAAGATGGATATACTGAATAGTACCTTCGGTTCATCCTATTCCTGGATGACTTGTATGGATGAATGTCTGACAGAGTATTTCCAGAAAGGTCACGTACATTGATTTCTTCAACCGTACCAAGAGTGGAAGCGGAGAAGAAAACTTCTTTTAGCTAACACGTAATGTATGGTTGTAGACGTCAATCGATGATTTGATGGATCTGACAATGTATCATTCGAAGTGAATCTGATGTGATGATGAAGCGTAACCTCAAGCCCCATCAACCGGTAAATGACAGAAATCGGGCAGGCAGCATGGCTAAGTCGGTCGCTCCGAAGTAGGGTGTATAATCACCTGATCTAGAGTTTCATTTATTTCTAAAAATCTATTGTCGATACTGTCCCATTCGGGAAACGGTTGCTGATCCCAACCGTTGGTGATATACATTCGATACACTCAAGCGAAATGAGTGGTCGGTCATGTGTGGCCGGGTTGCAAGATGCTCTTGTTGAACCCAGTGTATTCCTCTCTAGAGGTACACTAGCGAAAGGTGGTTCCATACATTGTCATAGTTGGAAATCCATTACCCAATACGTGCTTGCGGTTTTGATTGTACTATATATGTAGAACGTGAGATGAAAGCGTTTCTGCTAGATGATTATTATATTGTGCTTGATAGACATTATTATAATATCAAAAGGTTTTTGATATAAAGATATTTTGGAATCTCATAAGGGAAAAACCCGTTCCGTTATACGGCGTGGTCTTATGAGATATCGTTTACTTGTTCAACTGTTTTAAACTGTTTTACTCATACCAGTCCCATGACTGACCCGGAGTTTATTTTGTTTTGTTTTCCCTAAACTCTTGGGTGCCCAATTTTGTACGGGCAGTCAAGTAGTCGGGATTTATAGATACTTGAAGAGCTGGAGCAGGAGGCTTCAGGATCATATAGCTATAGTTATTTCCGTTGTGTTGTAAGTGTTGTACTTTGAAAACGATGTATATTCAAGTACAGATGTATATTTCAAGTTATGTTATATATATTATATGTTATTCGTTCCGCTGTGAGATTCATGTTACGCTGATGTTGTGTTCTTCTTCTTCTATTCTAAGTTTCTATCTTATATATCCTCACCCTCAAATTTCTTTCATTAATCATCCGATATTTTTCGATGTTTGGTTAGTCATCATTGAGTTTATGGCGATAACCAAAGTCGACGAAAACCCGGGTCATTACAGTTGGTATCAGAGCATAAGTTAAGTGAATTACCTTGACTCTGTGGCATGACTCGGTAGAGATAGGGTTAGTAATGCCCTAGATTGAGTTTGAGTATATATATGAGTGAACGTATTTGTTATTGATATAAAAATTGTTTTATATTGTGGAGATTCATTGGTTGAGTTGTTTATGGGTTCTGGTCGATCAGTTTGATCCACTGTATCTGTATGAGTTTATAAACATTCGAATACGATGGGTCCACACGATATGTTTTGAAAAGAGGGTAAATTAAAATAAGTTTACCCAAGGTATATCTTGATATAGAGAAGATATATATATATCAAAATTATAATATAGTGGATATATTGGTTGTTATTATAATCGAGTAAGATTATAAATTAAATGGTTATGTAAATAACCAATCAGAATTCATATAAGTGAAATATATGAAATTGAAATGAATTAAATCTGAAATTTATACCAGAAATTGAATTAAAATTCTGGAAAATTGGATAAGTGTTTGTAAATGGATTGGATTAAAAATAAGGAAAATTTAAGATCCTGGGAGAATTTAAATTGTTTTACAAGCAGTGTGAATTATATTTTGAAATGAATTTCAAAGTGGAAATGTTTAGAAATGGTTTTATAGTATTGAACTCACTTCGATCGCTGGAAAATAGATTCTGATGATGACAGCTGCATCATCAGTATTCATTTTCGAGTTGTAAGTGACGAATATCTACCAGAGATACTGTTTTGAATTTGTTTTGGGAAAGACAAGTTGTGTTGAAATTCAAATGGGATTTATAATATAGAATTTGAATATATAGAATTTGAATATAGAAATTCAAATGGGATTTATAATATAGAATTTGATATATAGATTTGAATAATAGAAGTGATACTAAATTTGAATAGAAATTGAATAGAATTAACTAAGTCGAAGAGGAATTAGTTAATGGAGTTTTGAATTTGAAGTTGAACTTTGAAAGGTGAATTGGATTTGTAAGTGGATATTCGAAATCGAATATAGAACTTAAATTTGAAATTTGGATTCAAAATAGTTAATAAGCAAGTTAAAATATATTTGAACATGTCATGTTCAAATATAAAAGTGAAATAGACTAAAGAGTTAATTAACAAATTAATTAACAAATTGAGTTAAAACGATCAGGTATAGTTAAAATAGATTGAGCAGGTATAAATACACATGAGATAGGTATGGATAAGGTATGAAGGTATATAAATAGAATACTCGACGAAAAGGTATGTATTTAATTCTTATATGAGATTTTATGCGCTGTATCGGCTAGCCGCTTGGCTTTTTCTTTTTCTTTTGGATTGGTAAGGGCCATGGGAGGCTATTTGAAATATCCTGATGCTCCTGGTACAAAGGAGGTTATGGCGATTTTTTCCGGGAATTTAAGGAGTTAGAATATTCTTAAGATAACTTGATAGTTAGAAATCAACGTATCGATATATATATATATATAAGTCGATAAGGAAACGAACTTAGAAATAGAATAGTAAAATCAAAAAGGAAGACTAAGAATAAAATCTAGTAAGAATAGAAAGAGGAAGCGTATATGTGTTTAAAAGTGAATAAGTAGTTGTATGATCTTGGTCACTTCGACACAGTGAATACTGTCATTAACTTCGAGTACAAAGATGTTAACCTACTATTCAAGTCTGTAAGTGATCAGGTAGCGGAGGAAATGGTTGTTTATTCAGTTTCGACTGTTGATGAAAGCTTGGGCCTGAATCCTGAGGGGAGAGATGTTGATGGTTTGTGTGGGACTCTGTTGAGTGATCCAATGCTTTTGGATCCATATGTTCTGCTTTGTTTAGACCTGGGTGATGATGACTGTGGAAATGGGGACATAAATGATGGTCTTTATGGCGGCAAGGGAGGTCTCACTGGGAAGGTAAGGGAAGAGAGGTCGGATATGGATGTAGAGGTGTTGGGGGATTATGTTTCTGACAATGGTACTGTGTTCGACGTTAAGGAATATATGGCTACTAATGATGGGGGGGTTATATCACCCAAGCCAGCTTTTGGTGAGAGAGATGGATGGAAAGTGGTTGATGATGTTGTTCTTTTGAATTCCTTTGGCTGTTTAGAGAACCATGATGAGGAAGGGGATTCGATGCGGATAGATTCAGTACCGGAGCAAGGAAAAGTGAATTCATGCTCTATCGTGGAAAACATTGGTTTTAAAGTTGGAAAAGTTAAAGTGGGTAGGCACTTTAACAAGAATATGAAATGTTGCGAAGGGCTAATGAAGAATTCTCTTAATATTAATGACTTGACGAGAGGTATCTCGGCCGAATTGTGTAGTAACATATCAGTTGTGGGTAATGTGAGGGATATATAGCAATCTGGAGTTGTTGAAGAACACAGCTTTGGTGGAAAGATCAGGAGTGGTAGTTTGGGTGGTTTTATTGGTTGTGATTTGTTGATTTTGTTGGGTAGAGAGGTTGGTTCGGTGCTGATTACTGAAAGGGATGTGAGACTTTTTACTTTATTCTTGAGACCGTGTGTTGGTGCATCAATATTGGTGCATGTTATGCCTGGATTTGTGACAGTCCCTGGATTTGATCTTAGTTTCGTAAACAGTAATGGATTGCGAGATTCTGGCGATTGTTTTCCTCGGAGTAATGAAGTATTCACTCCTTCGCCCAAAAGGAGGAGACGTAGGAGAGAGGTGCCCAGTTCAGGATTGATTCGACGTAGCGCTAGGATCAGATATGGTTCCTCGTCATCCAGAGGTAGCTTCCCGTCTCCAGACACTACTGGTAGTAGTAGTTTGGATTTGGGCTCAGGTATGATTCCAGTTTTCGGTAGTGATTATACCCCTTTCGCTTTGAGTAGTCTGACTTCTAGCCAGTTATTTCAGCTTGCCAGTGACACTGCTTTTATTTTTTCTAATATTGAGGTTGATGCCGAGTATATTAGGAGTAGGGAATTAGAGCGAGCTTCTTCCGTGAGAAGATGAGGATAGTTAGTTGGAACGTTAGGGGGCTAAATGAACCTAAAAAATGCGCTAAAGTTAGAAATTTCTTTACAGATAACCACATTGATATTATCTTATTGCAAGAGACAAAAATTGAGTGTCCTGACTTTAGATTTTATCTTAGATTAGGTGGGTCCTCTTTCCGTAACTGGGTGTGTCTACCGGCAATTGGTACTGCTGGTGGACTCATGATTGGTTGGAAAGAGAACCAATATAGACTTGTGCAGGAGTATATAAAGATACACTCACTACATGTTGTTTTAGCTTCCCTTTTCGATGATTCGGTATTGTGTATATCCAATGTGTATGGTCCACATACTAAGATAGAGAGGAGAACTTTGTGGGATGAAGTCTCTTTTTTTAGGAATCATTCCTCCAACCTATGGATTGTAGGAGGGGATTTTAATGTTACGAGATTTCTAGGGGAGAGATCACCCCGAGAAGGTGATTTCTCAGATATGGAGGAATTCAACGACTTTATCTTAGAAAATAATTTGATTGAGATTCATATGGATAATAGATTATTCACTTGGTCGAATGTTCGTGATAGTCCTTCATTTGCATTATTGGACAGATTTTTCATTAATTCTGAGGTAGAAAATAGATTTTCGATTTGTGGAGTAAAGGGACTACCTTTCTTGCATTCTGATCATTGTCCAATCATTCTTAATTGTGATGTGAATTTAACTATTAGTAACAGTTTCAAGTTTGAAAAGATGTGGTTACTAGATTCTAGTTTCATAAGTTTAGTTTCGGTCAAGTGGAATTCTTTATTCTATTTTAATAATTTATATAGAGGTAATAGCGCTAAGATTTTTGTTGCTAAGTTAGGTAAATTGAGATTCTTTTTAAAGCGTTGGAATAAATTCGTATTTGGTAATGTGAGAATTAAGAAGAATAAGATTATGTGTGGATTGTTAGATTTGGATAAAATTAGTGAGACAAGGATTCTTAATCTAGCTGAAAAAGATAAATATTGTAATCTTAAACAAGATCTCAAACTGATTCTAGAAAAAGAAGAGGTAATGTGGAGGCAAAGATCTCGCATACAGTGGATTAAGGAAGGAGATAATAACACTAAATTTTTTCATAGTGTAGCGAATAAGAGGAGACGTGATAATATGATACATTCTATTTTTGTTAATAATGTAGAATTGAGTGCACAAAAGGATTTAAACGAAGCTTTCACTAGTTATTATAGGCAGATATTTGGTTCAAATATTAGGAGGAGAACTAACGTTAGATGGAGTGAGCTATATCCATATGAAGATAGGACTAATCTTGATAGTTTGGATGAACCTTTTTCGGAATAGGAGATTTGGAAGGCAATATGTGATATGCCTAGTGATAAAGCTCCTGGACCAGATGGATTTTCTGTTAATTTTTATAAGCAATTCTGGGAAGTATTAAAGTCGGATATAATAAATCTATTTAATGAATTCTATAATGGTGAACTACGTTTAGGTAGTTTTAATTTTGCTAACGTCATTCTTATTCATAAGAAAGAGGGAGCAAATTCCTTAAAGGATTTTAGGCCTATCTCCCTTATTAATGTTTCAGTTAAAATCATATCTAAATTATTAGCTAACAGGCTCGGTACTAGGATGAATGATCTTATTGATTGTTCTCAAACTGCCTTCATTAAAGGTAGAAATATAGTAGATGGAGTGGCAGCGGTACAGGAATATATTAATGTATGTTGTAAGAATAACATTACATGTGCCATTCTAAAGTTAGATTTTGAGAAGGCATTTGATTCTATAGATTGGGATTTCATATGTGAACTATGTCTTGCTAGGGGTTTTAGTGTAAGATGGACCAACTGGATCTTATTATTGTTAAGATCTGGTTGCTCCAATATAGTTGTTAACGGGATAGTGGGAAAGAAGATTCAATCCAAGAGGGGCCTTAGACAAGGGGATCCCTTATCGCCTTTCCTGTTCAATTTAGCGGTGGACGTCTTCGCTAGAATTATTAAAAGAGCGGGGAGACTAGGGATACTTGGTAGGGTTGGGAATGAGGAATTTAATAATGAATTATCTATTCTCCAATTTGCAGATGACACATTACTATTCTCTTCCCACTTGTCAAAGCACATAATTACCCTTAAGTTTATACTATACTGTTTTGAAATGTTATCAGGTCTTAGGATTAATTTTGATAAAAGTGCAGTCATGGTATTTAATGATGTTAATAAGGTGGAGACATTGGTAGCTAATACCTTAAACTGCTCCATTATGAAATTTCCTTTTGATTACTTAGGGTTTAAGATTAGACCTTCGAAGCTTAAAAAAGAAGATTGGATAGTGATCATCGATAAGATTAATAATAGACTACTTAGTTGGAATAACAGATTCCTGTCAAGAGCAGGTAGACTAGTTTTAGTTAATTCGGTGCTATCGGCTATTCCTTCATACTGGATGGCTGTACATCGTTTTCCTAAATGGGTAATAGAGAAGATTGATAGGGTTAGACGTAACTTTCTTTGGAATGGTGCAGCTTTGGGTAGAGTTCACAAATGTTTAGTTAATTGGGACATCTGTTGTAAACCTAAAAAAGATGGGGGTTTAGGTATTTTAAATCTATATAATTTTAATTCTTCCATGCTTGCCAAATGGTTATGGAAATTTAGAAGTCCTGAGGTGAGGGCATCGTGGAAGTCCATTGTAGTTAAATCTTACTATTCTAGAGGGGAGTTTCTTATTGGAAATAGTGGTGTATGGGAAAGTAGATTATCACACTTTTGGAAATCTATTTTGAATTGCTTTTCCTTTTTCAAAATAGGTTACAAAGTAATAGTTCACTCTAGGGACCTTACTTATTTTTGGCATGATCCCTGGATCTCAAAGGTGTCGCTAAAAATCGAATTCAATAAGCTTTATGATAATTGTAATTTTAAGAATGCATTCATTAAAGATGTTTTTAGGGCGGATCTAAGCCCTCCTTGGTGTTTTCCTTTGATAACATTTTAGAAGAAGACTTGTTAAGACAATTAGCACTATTTAAAGTTAAGTTAGATATGTACAATTTGGATGAGTACGGGGATTCTCTGAGTTGGAGTCTAGATAAGAAACTAGTCTATACGGTTAACTCTATGTACAATTTTATTAACTTTTCTGGTGTTTCCACATTTCATTTTAAATTCTTATGGAAGGCAAATGCTCCTCCCAAATCTAAGTTTCTTATGTGGTTGATCATACATAAGAAGCTTAATACGATCGAGCATTTGAAAAGAAAGAATATCTTAATTGATAGCAAATGTTGCTTTTGTAATATTAGTGAGGAGCACGTTGATCATTTATTTTTCTCTTGTCATCTCACCTTTTTTATTTTTAACATGATTATGAATTTTTTTACATTTGATGGTTTTAATGTTCTAAACGATTGTGCAGATTATTGGAATTCTATTAGATTAAGGTTTAATACTAGGCAGAGGTATATATTGGATTCTTTAGTAGTAATCTTGAGTTGGTTTATTTGGTTAGAAAGAAATCAGAGACTATTTCATACTAAGTCTGATTCAGCTGATAATTTAATTATCAGTACTGTAAAGTTCTGTCTGGATTGGATGTCTAATCCACATTATAAGCTTTTTGGTAATTTACGATTTGGCTGTTTTTTGTTTAAGGTTAGATCAAATTTGGGTTTGTTTATTAGATTCGCTAGATACTTTAGACATAATAGATTTCGTCTCAGTTGATATTTGGTATTTGTTATTACTTTTCTATATGTTTATTTTGCTTTATTCTGCTCTTTATGGTATATATGATTATATACTTATACATATTTACGTGTTAATATACATATAAGTATAATCATTTATACTAATATGTATATAATCACATAAATAAATGTGTATAGGCACTTACTCATATATACATGCTTTTGTTACTGATAGTTTCCTTAGTATTTCAGGTTACAGGTCCGGGTCTTAGCTGGGGAGCTTATGGGATTGCTGACTGGATTGAGATTTATTGTTTTTTCTAGTTATATATGTATTTAGTGCTGGAGTGTCGAGGTTTTAGGGGTATGATTTACCTCATTGTCTTTCATTTAGATTGCCATATATAAGGAAATAGATATACTCCATATCGGGTGGTGGCCTTGCCGGAACTCGATATTGAAGTATGATGGGTGGTGGCCTTGCCGGAACTCATCTATCTATTATCCTATACCTTCTTTTGGCAATTTTGTTGGGGTCTGTGTTTGGATATTGTATCTTGTTCATTTCTTCCTATATATATGTATATATATATATATATATGTGTGTGTGTGTGCTCTCTTCCTATTGGAGGATCACACATTATTTTGTTTTTCAAAAAAAGTAGTTGTATGGTATTGATTATTCGAGTAAGTAGTCATATCTGTTTTGACATTATAAATGTTATTCAGTCAAGGTCCGAGAGGTAATTATACCCCAACTTGATTGATTTCATTATTAACAAATAAATAGTAAGATTTCAGGCTCGAAGATCAATGATGAATAAGAGTTAGTTGAATATAGTATTTGGGTTGTCGTAACGATGTTTTACACAACATCCGTTTTAACCCAAATAAGTGTAAGCTTGGAAATATAATAAAGAATATTTCCTAAGTATAGAAATAAACGAGATCGGAAAAGAGACAAGTAATTGGAATATTTTCCAATTATAAATAGCGTATATTTTCTAAAGTTTAGAAAATAAAGGAAGGCGATATTCGGAAATGTTTTCCAAATAACATAAAAGGCCAATATGGTTATTGAAAATATTTGGTTAACAAATATTGATAAAGAAATAGAGAAGTGATTTAACTAATGGAATATTAATTAAGGGCTCAGTGACATGTTCAAAAGGAAAATTTGATTTTTTGAAAAGAGTAAACTGTTTAAAAACTCCCAGAAAGACTATTTGAATTAAAAACAAATTTAACAGAAATTTGTGAAAGCAAATTGGAATTAAAAATAAAGCCAGTAAAGTGGTAACTGAGATTGAATTAGAATGATATCAAGACAAATTGGATTGTGAGATTCAAATTTGAGGTGTAATGTGATAATCAAGTTAAGAGTTGGGCATCAAGAAGAAACTCGAGTTGAAAATTTGGCTTGGATATAAGCGAATGGTTGTGTTGTGGATAAAAGAAGACTGGATTTTGATTGGAATGACCCTTGTATTCGTTGAATTGATAACAGGTGGAAAGGATAAAATGATATGCCGACAAAAGGTACAAGTTTATATTTCAATTGGATATAAGATTTATGGCCGAATTGGCAAGCCGCTTGGCTGTTTGGTTTTCTTTTGGATTGGAGATGGCCCAGAGAGGCAAGTTGGAGTTTGACCGATTGACCAGTACAAAGGAGGTGCTGGCGAAATTTTTCGAAAAGTTAAGGCATTAGAAATTTTTTAGGATTTTTGAAAATTTTCGTTGATAGGAATTAATTAATAATTTAATTGAAATTAAAATGGTTCAGTTGAAACTGAAGTTAAGAAGTGAACAAATATGTTCTAACCAGTCGATAGGGTCGTTCTCTACCTTAGCAATTTCGAGGATGAAATTATTTTAAGTGGGGAAGATTGTAATGACCCGCATTGGCAGAGGTATTATAATTAATTTATTTAATTATTGAAATGGTGGTTTAGAGAATTTAATGGTCATGGAATTAAATAATGGTGAATATTTAATTAAAATAATAAATTAAATAATATATTTAATTCTGAAGTAATCAGAATTGGCTGAAATGACGATATGGTGTGAACCGGATCATCTGTGATATTTAATTCAGCTTGGAATTTAATTTGAACAACGAATATATTATATAAACGACAGTTTGAATGTATAGATTATAATATAATTATAATCGAGCTCGAAATGGCGCTGCAGTTCGTAAATTGGCGATTCGAACTTCAACTGAATATACAGAATTCGTTTTAAGTCGGATTTCTGTGAAACAAGAAACGTATGGAGCTGGTGAAGTATATTTTTCTAGTGGAAGAGAAAAATCGAGATTTCGTCGTGTAGATTTTGATTTACGTCCAAATAAAATTTCAGAAAAGTCGCTGTGAAATTCCTTTATAATTTGCAACGCTTTATTTACATTATAAAAGGAATTTCAATATAAATTGAATATCGATATAACTGAGAACCTTGAAATATTGAGTTATAAATCCCAGTGGAGCCGTATGGTATTCTATTGTAAATATATATGATAATATATATTTATTTATATTTAATTTAATTTAATTTAAATATATTTATATATTTAAATGGGCTATTTAGAGCTTTAAAAATAGCCACTTTTGCAAACGACCTCAGAATTCGACGAAACTAATTTTGTTGGATCCGCGGTGTTAAATTACTATTAGATTCCAATTTCCATGATTTTTAGAGTTAGTGTGTGGCCGTATGGATTTTTAATGTGAGAAACAGTCAGTATTTTGACAATTAAAAATACGCTGTGTGAGCAAACGGAGTCGGAATTCGACGAAACCAGTTTCGTTAGGGCCAAAATGTCGAGTTGTAGTTGCATGTCAATTTTCGTGATTTTTGGGTATCGTATAGGATCATACAGATTTTTAGAAGGTATATACAAACAACGATGACTTAAAAACAAATATAAAAATATAAAAAAATATCTCCTATAAGTACCACCCCTTTCCCCTAAACCTAAATTTACATTTCGCTTGGTCAACGAGGCATTTCTGCCGTTGCTTTTCCTCTCAGCAAATGTTCGATCCCTTTTAAAAACCAAAGGAAATTCAAATAAAAGTTATAAATCAAAAAATATATATATATTCGAATTCGGTTTTGGTTCCTCTTCAATTCGGTGGTAGTTTCACTGGTTGCGATGGATATTTCCGAGTTGCGGTTTTCTTCACAAAAATTCTAGGGTTCAGTTTTTGGGATTTGTCGAAGCAGTGATTCATTTTTCGGTGCTGGTGTTGAGTTCAGCGAGGCAAACACTATCTAGTAGCAAAGTATGGTGGGTTTCGGATGTAAATTTGTTCGAAGGTTTGCTGTGTTCGATACTTGTGGGTTTCGATGGAAACTAGGAAATGATGACGAGTTGGGGTTTATGGTGTTGGGATGGAAGAGAAGGTGGAGAAGAGTGGAACCGTGGGTTTTGTTTGGAGTTTTGTTGATCGGTGGAGGAAGAACGACGTCATGAAGATTGGAAATGGTTTGGGTGGTTACTGGGAATCGTCGGTTGAAAGTGGGGAAGAAAGTAATTAACGGTTGGGCTTGGGAAAGGGGTAATGGGCCGGTGATGATTGAGAGGTTAAGGCCCATTTTTTATTTTAAATCCATGTTTTTATTTTTAATTAAATGTATTAACTTGTGTAAGTCATAACTGGGTCATACATGAACGAAATTCAACAAAACAAGATCCATCGGGATCGTATGTACGGTGGCTACGCACTGGAACTGATTGGGAGTGGAGTGGAGCTCGTTTGAATTTATGGCGGAATAAATTGTTTGATTCAAATCAAACATCAGTTTATCGTTCTTTAACGATGAACTGCCAAAGTGAGTAAATCTCACTAACTCTGAACAGTTTATCAATTCATGTTGTATTTTTAGAACTGTTAAATATTGGCTGATTGACTGTGTGTTGATTGTTTGATTGAACTGCTAGTCAGTTAGTTGAATTTCTATATTGATTCTGTTTAATAGAATATATCATATGGAACTGAAAGCGATGTTGATTTTATTGTGTAACATCTGTGGATGCAGGGAAACAGGTTGGAGGAATCCGACTGGATTCCTCAACATTTATTTTACTGTTTTTCATATATTGTGATATATGATGCGATGTATAATTTGTTGTTGATTATATGTGTTTGAACGATATTGGTCATCGTGATTTGATGTGTTAAATACCATAACATACCGGAATGGTGAAAAGGGAATTTTCAAAATGAATGTTGAAAATAGATTATTTATAAAATCAAAGAATTTTATAAAAGAGATAATATTTATAATAATCAAAGGAGATTTTATAAAAAGGAAATATTTAGAAAATAAATGGAGTTATAAAAAGGAAATTTGTTTATAACCGAATAGGATGTTGTAAAAAGGAAAACGTTACTAAAAGGGAAATCATTTGTAAAGTGAAGAACCATTACTCAAAATAAATCTTTACAATTGAATAGTTTATTCGAAAAGGAGTTAATCGAATATTAGTTATTCGAATATTAGTTATTCGAATAGAGTTAAAGGAAAGGAATTATCGATTATTAGTTAATCGAAATGAGTTATCGCTTATTAATTAATCGAAGGAGTTATCGATTATAGTTTAATCGAAAAGAGTTATCGATTTGTTTAATCGAAGTGAGTTATAGAATATTGGTTATTCGAAGGAGTTATCGAATTTAGTTATTCGATGGAGTTAATCGATTAGAGTTAAAATAAAGGAGTTAATCGAATATAGTTTATTCGAATAGAATCAATTGAGTTAATCGAATATTAGTGATTCGAATAAAGTAAAAGGAGTTATCGAATATTAGTTATTCGAATAAGAGTTAAATAGAGTTATTGAATATTAGTTATTCGAATAGAGTTAAATGGAGTTAAAGGAATAAATCGAATATAGTTTATTCTAATGGAATTAAAGGAGTTAATCGAATTTGGTTTATTCGAATAGAGTTAAAGGGGTTATCAACTAGAGTTAAATCAAATAGAGTTAATCCAATATCGTTCGTCCAATAGAGTTAATTGATAAAGGTTATCGAATAGAGTAAATTGAATAGAGTTATCGAATATACCTTATTCGAAGGAAAGAATTATCGAATAGAGATGATTCGAAAGAGAGTTACGTAAGGAAGTTTGTTAAAGAATTAAAAGGTGAACTTTGTCTATTTCAAGGTTAGAAACGTTGTTCAGTTAAGGTCTGAGAGGTAGTATTACCCCAACTTGATTGACTTCATTTTTAACTAAGGAATGGTTAAGGTTCGATAGTGAAGGTGGGTTAAAGGAATTTAGTTAATAAGCGTAATGGTTTGAGTTGGCATCGCGATGGTTTGTTTAAAACATTTGTCTAAGTCCAATGAAGGAGTTTTGGAAATGTTTTCCAACTAAGAACCAGAAATGTTTTCAGATATAGAAAACAAGAAATGGAAATGTTTTCCAATGGTAGTAACATATATTTTCTAAATTTAGAAAATAAGAAATGTTGAATATAGGGAAACAGGAGATAAGTAAATTAATGAAATAAGTAAAATATGAATATATATATATATACATAGATATATATGATTGATGATTGATTGATAGAATTTCCATCTGGAAATAATATCGTTGTTTGCACACGTGTTTTTCTTCGATAGTTAAATCACAGACTATCGAAGTTTTAACCATTTTAACGTTGTTAATATGGAGAGACCGGTTGGATTATTATCCAAAGAACCACTCTGTATTGGCATAAGCATTGCGAATCATATATGCCAAAGATAATTGAAGATGGAGTAAAGTGCAAGGGTTGTTGTATAAATCTTAGATAACAGTGTCTAAGATGGATATACTGAATAGTACCTTCGGTTCATCCTGTTATTGGATGACTTGTATGGATGAATGTCTGACAGAGTATTTCCAGAAAGATCACGTACATTGATTTCTTACACCGTACCAAGAGTGGAAGCGGAGAAGAAAACTTCTTTTAGCTGACACGTAATGTATGGTTGTAGACGTCAATCGGTGATTTGATGGATCTGACATTGTAGCATTCGAAGTGAATCTGATGTGATGATGAAGTGTAACCTCAAGCCCCATCAACCGGTAAATGACAGAAATCGGGCAGGCAGCATGGCTAAGTCGGTCGCTCCGAAGTAGGGTGTATAATCACCTGATCTAGAGTTTCATTTATTTATAAAAATCTGTTGTCGACACTGTCCCATTCGGGAAACGGTTGTTGATCCCAACCGTTGGTGATATACATTCGATGCACTCAAGCGAAATGAGTGGTCGGTCATGTGTGGCCGGGTTGTAAGATGTTCTTGTTGAACCCAGTGTATTCCTCTCTAGAGGTACACTAGCGAAAGGTGGTTCCATACCTTGTTATAGTTGGAAATCCATTACCCAATACGTGCTCGCGGTTTTGATTGTACTATATATGTAGAACGTGAGATGAAAGCGTTTCTGCTAGATGATTATTATATTGTGCATGATAGACATTATTATAATATCAAAAGGTTTTTGATATAAAGATATTTTGGAATCTCATAAGGGAAAAACCAGCTCCGTTATACGGCGTGGTCTTATGAGATATCGTTTACTTGTTCAACTGTTTTAAACTGTTTTACTCATACCAGTCCCATGACTGACCCGGAGTTTATTTTGTTTTGTTTTCCCTAAACTCTTGGGTGCCCAATTTTGTACGGGCAGTCAAGTAGTCGGGATTTACATATACTTGAAGAGCTGGAGCAGGAGGCTTCAGGATCATATAGCTATAGTTATTTCCGTTGTGTTGTAAGTGTTGTACTTTGAAAATGATGTATATTCAAGTACAGATGTATATTTCAAGTTATGTTATATATATATATATTATATGTTATTCGTTCCGCTGTGAGATTCGTGTTACTCTGATGTTGTGTTCTTCTTCTTCTATTCTAAGTTTCTATCTTATCTATCCTCACCCTCTAATTTCTTTCATTAATCATCCGGTATTTTTCGATGTTTTGTTAGTCATCATTGAGTTTATGGCGATAACCAAAGTCGACAAAAACCCGGGTCATTACAGATATTAATTTGAGTAGGAGCGTATTTTAGTTTAAAACTATACATTAATATAAATATGGATTTTGATTGTCAAAATTTTATATTTATATTAAATAAATATTATAGAATTAGTTATTATTTATTATCTATTGTAGATATTAAATTACATATAACTCCAATAAATTAAATTAATTCTTGAGAAGGATAAATTAAATTAAATCAAATTTCTTAACTAACATTGAAATTTGAGGATTGTCCTCAAACAAATTAAACATGATCGTTTAGCAATATAGAGGACTAAAATGAAAGTTGAAGTATGACTTCAACTGAATAATATATAAATGTTATAACAATCTACTTATATATTTCTAGCATTAGATACTAGATATAAATCACATAAATGTATGTTGATTTACAAAAATTGCAGAATAAGTAGAAATCTGATAAAAGGACAAGTGGACTTACGATTGAAAATGAAGCAAATGTTGTTGGATTATACATAGGTAGTTGATTCTTGTTGAATATACTGGCTTAATTAAATAAATAAAATAATTGTTATTATAAAATTCCACTTAAAATAAATGTTATAATAGATCTTGTTTAGACAAGTTTGAATTTCATTTGTAATAAAAGAACAGTTATTATTCATTTTATTTAAATGAAATATCGTATGGAATTTCACAAATAGTTAATGATCTTTGTAAATCCTTAACTATAATGTACTTGACATAAAAAATGAATGGATTAGGTTCAGTGATTTAAATCCAACATACCTTAGCATTGCCAGTTAGCCCATATAAACAAGAAAGTATACCAGAAACTCCATAATGATGGAATTTTGAAATCATTTGATTTAGAATCATACGGAAAAAAACAAATCTTGTTTATTAGGCAAAATAACTGAATCGCCTTTCACTTGACACAGTGAATGAGTGATAAGTACTGGGTCTCATGCATAGTGATGTATATGGAGCAATGAATACGTAAGCTAAAGGTAGGTTTTATTACTTCATTATATTTACTGATGATGTCAGTAGATTTGGATATGTGTATCTTATGAAATACATACCAGAATCCTTTGAAAAGTTCAAAGAATTCAAATATGAAGTTCAAAACCAATTTTGATAGAAAATAAGTTCTCTTCGAACAAATCGAGAGAATATTAAACCAATTTTATAATAACTATCAAGATGAGGTTGAAATTGTTTCACAACACACTCCATCTAGAACACCATACTGGAATGGTGTGTCTAAAATGAGACATTGCACCTTATAAGATATAGTACGATTAGTGATAAGTCATATAGATCTTCCAATGAATTTAATTTAGAATAATTGTTTTAAATCCCACTAAAACGATTCTGAAGACGCCGTATAAGATATGGAATAGGAAATGTCCAAGTATGTCTAATGCGAAGATTCAGAAAGTAAGGCGCTTATTGAACGTCTTTCCCTTGATAAGATCGAACCCAAATTAGATATTTAATTTGTGGAATATCCAAAATAAACAAATGGATATTATTTCAAAAAATTCTTTGAGAACAAAATGATTATTGCTCGAATTGTTATCCTTTATAAAGGAGATATCCTTTATAAAGGAGAGCCAGTCTCTGAGATACCAATGGGAATGAAATAGAATTCGAAAGGTCTTGGAAACCACAAAATACCATTGAATCTTGTATAGACAAGAAATTGAGTAGGAGTGACACAATAATTTTAATGTTATTTGATAACACATTAATTATTGTAAATAATGGTAGTTTTAAAGCAAGAAATAAATATTGGTTCTAAGAAAGAAAATGTCGGATTAAAAAGTTCCTAATTGAACTTAATTCATTGTTGATCCAACGATTTACATTGCGATAACAATGTGGCTAATGCTCAGGCCTAAAACCTTAAATTCACTATTGATCCAAACATATTTAAGAAATATAATTCTTATGTGAAACTGTTCATAGAGAAAATAAACATATCTGCAAAGTTGCAAAAGTTGTAATGTTGCAGACCTACAGAATTAAACTCTGTCGCAGCAGAAGTTTAGTAGTCGCACTAGTTTCATTAGTATATGGTACATGAATGATTGATTCTAGTGCAAGTGGGAGATTGTTAGAGTTTATGCCCTAGAGGCAATCCATTTAATGTGATTGATAACACTGTTGATGTTATTATTTTATTTGGAATAAAAATATTCTGTTATGTTATATTTCTGCGTAATATTAATATTAACATAATAGAAGTCCTTAGAATAATAATACGGTATTATATAGTTCGAGTAAGACTTGAATTTGAGATTATATAAAATGTTAAATACTATGATTCTTAAATGTCCCTAGTCAAGTTTTATTGTATATAAAGGACAACAATAAAATGTTGAGACTAGTATGTTGGTTAACTCATGATCACATCTCATTGATCAATAATACACGTGATAATAATGTCAAGACATAAATACGTATTGGAGAATGGTATATTGGGCTGACCCACCGTGAGAAAACTACATGGAATATAATTAACAGTATCATAAGTTATGCTCATAATGACAGTGATGTAATGGTCCTCAGACCTGAAATCATTATAATTTTATTCGATAATATTTGTGTTTTGATATCATCTAAAGTTACTTGTAACAGAGTAGACGATAACAGTGATCATTGGATACATCTCAAATCGAATGAAAAATTATGAATCATCTAGATGGAATTTAACCATATGATATATTTGTAGTGATATCCATGGGCCTCTTGATTAAGTGAGACTGTGAAATGCATGGCCATGCTCAAATATTGATTTGTTTTAAATAGTCTACTCATCGATCAAGATAAACGAATTAAATTATAAAGAGGGTGATATGTTCCAGGCCTCGAGTTTAATTCTGGATATATTAGTTAAAAGTATCATATTACATTGATACACTAGTCATAGAAAACTTGTAAAATCATTGATCTTATTATAACTTGGGTAGCAGCGACGTATTACTAAATGCTAATCACTGTTTATGATTTTAAATACGATTTAAAATCATTGCCAACATTGTAATAACCTATAGGGTCACACGATAGAATGTTGTAAAGGAGATTTTATTTTAGACAAATAAAATATCAAAATGTTGATATTTTATTTGATATTGAAAGAGTATTCATTTGGGTTCCTATTTGATAGTAAAGCTTTAGTTTAAAAGAAACATATGTATTCCTTTTAAAAAAAGGCTAGAACCCTAGGCTAAGTTAAGATAAGATCGAACCAGACAAGTCGATGAGATATTTTTTACAAAAACCTAGAATAAAATGGCGACTAGTACCCCTTTTCATCTTCCACTTTAATTTGATTAAAATCAGGAAAAATGTTCTAGTGGATACATAGAGAGGCGCGACAAATCGTTGTGCTGTATGGTTCGATTCAACACAGACTCATCTTTGAATCTGGAAGCATGAAACCCTAGGTATGATTTCGTCTTGATTTATTGTTTATCGTAATAGATCCTTATGAGGGTTTGACTAATTCCGTTGCAAAATCATTTATGAAACCCTAATTTCATTTTCATTAAAAACGTGGTTTGGCCTCATCATTCCATTTTCCTTCCAAAAATTAAAAGCTTCGAAACTTTATTTTTCTTCATTAAAACTTATTTTTGCCAAACCATAAAAATGACATCTCATAAAAAACACAATTCCTTTTTTTTCTTTTTCAAACAATAAAAACTGGAACAGACAAGGACAACCATTTCTCAATTATACTATGCAACTTCAGTTACTTAAAAAACAATGTTAATTTCTAAACTTATCCCATACATCTGCTCTATTCTAAATTTTACAACTTATTTTGTCTACCCATCAAAGTTTATGCAAAACAATTGTCAAAAGAATAAAGGTTTTCAAAATTTTCCTTAGCGAAAATTGTAGTTTTTGACAAAATGCAACCTTTTCTATGTTTTGTTATTTAATTTTTTCATGCCTTATAGCTTAAAAACTGTTGAGCTATACATGCTCTATAATGTATACATTTTTCTAAAAGAATTCGTTTTTACAAAAAAATCATAAGAATTCACCATTCCCAAAATATACCCCATTTTTCTCCAAAACACAATATATACTGTTCAAATATGTTACTTACATATATTTTTTCCAAATGTCAAAAACACCTCTTTTTATTTCAAAAATTATTTCTATATAATTTAGCTAGTGCATATTTTATTATTGTAAACCTTTAAGGTCAAAACTAGAAAAACATCGTAATATACCACCCAAAAGCTTTTAAAATGTCAAGTTCTTAAAATTTAGCAATTGGGATAGACTCAAAGTGGATTTCTAACTTATTTAGACCTCCCTAAATATTTCCTCAAAGACATTTTTCTCAAAATGTATATATTCCTAATCCATTTCCTCTTTACTCTTTCCCAGTTTATAAGGATCTACTGCCAAACCCACCAATCCGAAATACTAACATTTCAAATACTAACATATGGGATACATCTTTTTTTTCATTACAAAAATTATTGTAAACTTTTCACCCAAACCACTTAAAGGTCTCCTATTTTCATATTTCCATAACCATTTTTTTAGTGTGCATAATTGATATCCCAACCGTTTGCATATGCCACCCTTCCTATTTAGTGGGTGCCTTTATGGATATATGTGTGTGTGTATATATAATATTTATATTTTTAAAAATACAAATGCGTTCACTCACAATCTATACATAAATCCTAAACGTAAGCTCTGATACCAGATGTAACAACCCAAATTTCGATAGACTACTTTTTTCTTCAAAAATCCCAAATTATCGAAGCTCGAATTGGCTTGTTTGGTATCCTGCAGAAAAGACAGAGATAAAAAATATATCAGAGCTCGATAAAATAACTCACAGTGGTATGGATAAAATATAATAATCAAATATAGCTATATCGAAATAATAACACTGTCTATCAAGTGTCCAAAGGCCACTAAATCTCTTCCATAAACCAAGCCTACGAGTGTGTTATGAGGAGAGGGTCAAAATACAAAGTTTTGGTGGCTGGACAAATTATACATTCTTAAATAACCCTACATATACCATTCAGTTATGTTTTCTTAATTATTAGGTTATTTGGATTAATAACGCTCAAGGCCCTATACTCACGTCTTACCCATCTACTCCCCGGTAGATTAAACCTAATATATTATATATGTAGCTAAACTCAATGTCCCGAGGTACTCCCCCATAGTACCCTCCTCGTACGGTCTCCGCCGTCACGCCATGAAAGTGTATACAACATCCATCCTACGCCAAATTGCATACAGAAATCTATATCATTACGCCACATAATCACACAAAACTACCATTGCTATGCTATGTAAGTGTACGGATCGTCGTATTTGAACTTCTCGGTCAAATCAAGTCTTAACACAGACTAAATGTGATGACCACACACAACCCCTACACTTAACACGAGGAATAATGCACTGAAAGGTGTGCCAGGCAGCTGTGGACGATCATCATAGGTAAACGACATCATCGGAACCTATCGTAAAACTCACAGCGCAAGGATAAAATATAATATAACATATACAATAAGTAGAAATTGTGGAGCATCATATAACAAACTTTTGAAGACTTTCACAACATCCTGAAAGGTTATCTATACATCATAGGAATATCAAAGTCTATACATGAAGCCTCACTACAACACTCAGAGAGAAACTCATACAGCAGAAATAGAAATACTAGATAGTAGGTAAGATATTACGCCAGCCTCCTGCTCGCCTTCGAACTGCAACATCGTCCTCACTAAGCTATTACCTATCACCTACCACCTAGTCTGCCTATCCACAACCAGATGAACACCCCAAGGTAATAAGAGGGAAACATAAAAGCTTGAGTCAAACAACAGTCTTAATGAGCGATAAAACATCTAACAAACATCAGCAATAAAGTACATGAGAATGGATAGATAAACATACTAATCTACCCACAACACCAGAGAAGAACTCAACCCTATCTTCCCCATATCGAACAGTGATAGCCTTTACAACAACATTTCAACCATACATCCATGGAAACCAGAACACCTATTCAACCACGGGATAACACTCATGACATCCAAATTATATATCTTATGTAAACCATCCTAATCGAATTCAACATCTCCCAAGCCAAGCCCCAGAGGCCTAAACCAATATCAGACAAGCACCCAAGGAACATCTCCTTTGAAGTTGAACAATCTACATGAGATGGTTCAAACAAAGCAATTAATCAACCATGACAGACTCTGGCCATCACCGCCAATCCTGCTTCGAAACTATCGTTAATCGTATGATGGCCAACCTTGCCATATGTCAAGGGCTAATGTTAACCCTAGTTATAGCATAAACTCCGTACGCCTTTCAACGATACGTATGTTTGTCCAACCTTGACAACTAAGACTTTCAACGATACCCAGGGTACTCGACCAGCAACCTTCCAGTCTTTTGGGTGCCCCCATTGTAGCCCTGCTTTGAGCTTGCTATAACTTACGACAACGGTGACTTCTCGGCCTTCACATTTCTAGCCATCCAACTCGACGACTTTTCATAGCTCAAGCAACTATTTTCCACCAACTCACGACCTTTGAGTTGCCACCACATTCGTTGTTCTACACCGATCAATGAACACATTCAACACTTTGAATATTCCCACTTGAACATACTTCGAAGTCACAACATCACTGAGCCAAATTACATCACTGCACTGTAGTTAGGGTTTGGGGGTTGCCCCCGATTTTTTCCCAGACCCTTTTGATCAAATTTAGGTCGTACCCGAAAAATATAATTTTTCAGAAATGACCTTGTGCGACCGACCCCCTGGTGCGACCGACACAATCCCTAGTGACCGACCAGCAATGACCGACCAGGCTGCCCTATGCATGACCGACCCATCTTGGTGCATGACCCCACTATGATCGACCCGGTTGTGACCGACCACCCTTCTGGTCCAAGACCCACTTGCATTGCATGACCGACCAGAACTCCAGGTTACTCCGACCGACCAAAATGTGCACGATCGACCAAAGGTCCTGCTCAACACAACCAGACCGACCCCCTTTACTCGAGCCCATGTTCGACCGACCCGGTCCCTCGTGCTCGACCCCCTTGCTTGAGCCCATGCTCGATCGACCAGCTCCAAGCCCGACCGACCAGACCCACAGGCTGCTCGACCGACCCTATTACCTTTACTACATTATACTACGCGCTCGACCTGTGGCCTGTACAGCCCCAATCCAAGTCCAATTTTGACCAAAACTTCGCCAATCAACAAAATCGACGAATTCTACTCGTCCAATTCATCAATTACAACCATAAACATGTTCTGAAATCACTAGCAACATGAATATGACGATTTTCACCAAAATTATGCAAACTTCATGAAAATCATGAAAAATGAACATAATTACGGATCTAACTTGCAAAAACATATGAAATATATGTAAATTACCGGTTTAAAGTTGCTAAATTAGATCTTATGGCGATTCATATGAATATAAGCTTACCATGATGTAGATCTAAGGAAAACGACTTGAATATGATGAAATTAAGATCATATAACTCATATACTTGATTGAATCCGCGTGAGAGATGCATATCACTCGCCAATTCTCCAAAACAACCCAAAATGATTGTATATGATTCTGGACAGCAAAGAATTTGATCCAAACTCTTCCATTCGATGATCTCTCCCTTGGAATGATGTAGATCTAGCTTCCAACGATGTAGATCTTCAATTCTCTAATGTAGATCTCGAATTTTAATGGTGGAAAGGTGTAGGAGAATGGAGAATGGAGAAATGGAGGATCACAAGCTCCTCCAAATGAGAGAATGGATAAATCAAACTATTCTCCATGCCCCAACCTTCTATTTATAGCCTCCACCAGTCCGCAAATCAGTCACTATGGCTTCCTAAATCTAAACAGCCAACCGTTAAACCTTAATACAACGATTCCTCCCAAATCGCTAAGCCAAATCTTTAATGTGACCACTCTACGGAAAGGGAAACATCATTTCCTTTCCAATGGCATAGGTCTTAACACCTGATTCGACTTGAGTCAAAAGTTATGCCTTGTACAAGACTGACAGAGGCAAAATGGTCACAAACAAAATTGGTAAAAATTATGGATATGTCTCATATACCCATAAGCAACATATTAAAATATGAGAATGAACAAACCCTCAGGGAATAGAATAAAAATATTTTACGATCTTCCGATACGTAAAATGCGGATTGTTACAGTAATGCCCTACTATCTACAATATACCACCCAATGCGTGTATCTAGACCCTCATACGAACGTACTGTCTATTGTACGCCAAGTCCCGTAATAGGGCTGTATCCAATGCACAAAACTCGTTCGGGAGCTTCCCATATTTGTAAAGGTCCACCTTATGAGGTCTAAAATACAAAAATATCCAAGTATGGTCTGCATTTTCACGGTGGCTATGACTCCACCCTAGCCCCTCCCTCAACTAGTGAAAGACATCAAGAGCTAAGTGACGTGCTCTTAACAAACAATCTAACATCCAAATTGGCATGTCCCGCAACCAACATCTCGATAGTGAAAGATCGATGGTCTTTAGGCTTAGCTCTAGTCTTTCCGCATCACACTAACTGCCGATGACAGGTACCTGACGATTACTATCATGTATTAGTTCTGACCCGCCTCTCCTGAGGCAAACCACCGAATCACCCAATGTCATCCGCCACAGCCTTCTGACTGCCGAACTACCATTGCAGTCAAGGTATACTCATCGAGTGGTACGGAACAGACCAAACCTCTACGAGTACAGCCTAAGCATGCACCGCATAGAGGACCACCACGAAATACCCTACCACATCCTGCAGAAGCCCCCCAGTCCCACAGAGCAATCAGATAAAATAATCAAATATAGTAATCAGATGGTCATGCTGCTCTCGTGTCCCCAGACACCATGATGATCTACCTCGTTGGGTTCTTCATCTTCGTACGTGCGGACTGGTCTAGGCGCATCACACTAACGTGTTATTAAGTCTTACGTCTAATCTCTTAATCAGGTGCTTGCTTTATCTCATCAGGTTTCTAATTAACTTGATTACCCACGTATTCATCCCAATGCCGCTGGAGCAGTCTTTCGCTTATTATTTATTACATTTATTAGACTTTATACTCCCAGTTGTAAGTCTATTAATAATAAGCCTAATTTATTCTTTCTTATTTACTCAAAACCTTGTCTTATACTGTTATCGCACTTGTTATTGTTGTTTACTTACAAACTTAGTTTTCTTAACTACGGTTTACTAATAAGTTATATTTTCATTTATTATAACCCATGTTATAACTCCACTTGTCCCTAGGACATGCCTACCTATTACATTACATTTTATTTCATAAAATTAATTATAATAGGTTATATTCCCTGTTCATCGCAAGTATTCTTAGGTTCCTTAATACGAACCAATTTTACTGTTGTAATCTTTCTTTAATTACCGTCATGTTCATTTTTGTCATTTCAGGAAAACATTTCGCACTTCATTACATTGGTTAACAGAAAAATTAATAGATCTATTTCCGTAACGTACATTAATTAAGATCCATAGTTGCAAGCTATTACTTTTATTTTCAGTGTGGACATACATGTATATTTTATTTGATTAGCACGCAATGCGGTAAAAGAATCTCTATTTCACACTAATCCTTTTCTCCTTTCTTTTCTTACAACTATGTTCTTGATAATTTTACCATTATGAAAATGTATATATTTTCCTAAAATCCAACTAACTCAGTCTACTACTGACTTTTCCCCTTTTAAATTTCTATGTCAGATGTTAATTCCTATTTTCATTTACCATTTTTAGTTACTGTAAATTTTCCATATTACTGTCAAATTAACATGTTTTCCAATTTACTGTCAAATTAACTTGTTTTCCAATTTACTGTCAAATTAACAAGTTTTCCAGTTTAGTGTCAAATTAACATGTTTTTCAATTTAATGTCAAATAGTAATCTCAAGACTCTATGCATAACTATTACCAAATTACCATTTCGGTATTACAATGATTCTTAACCCAAACAGAGAGTTAATTACAACAACAATATTCTCAACTTATTTTAATTAGGATTCAATACAATTATCACAAATTACAGGTATTTAACATGTTAAAAATTATGGGGAATGTAATCGGTAAATATACCATTACCCAAAAAGTATAATTCTAAATCCACTCACCTAAAAGCTTTCCAACCTTGAATCTGATTCAGATCTGTGATTTCGTGGTCTTTCTAACTAAATCTAGTATTAAAATAACTATGAATTTACAACTCTGATACTAAAAGAAGAGGGAAAGAAAGAAATCTAAATAATTCAGATTCACAGGACTTACCTCACGTTGATCAGAAATCTGGACACCTATGTTGTAGACTTACATTCTTTGTCTTCAAAACTTAAATCAGAATTTTCTAAAGCTAATTTTCTAATTTCTAAAATATTTGGAGAGGAAAGAACATGGTAGAGCCTTGGCGTCATCTCAGAAAATATGAGTTGAAAGCCAGGACCCACTAGTCTATTTATAGGTGTACAGGTAATTATGGTCTATCAGATTTAAAAATATAAAATCCAAACTGTTTAACCCATAAATACACGTCATTCAAAATGTAGATATGGCCCTGGGTGGATCGATCAATGTGTCGACCCACCTTAAAGGTGTGTCGACCCTTTGAAACGACCCATGTATTACCTGGGTCGACCCAAAGCATGGGCCCTGAACGTGATTTCAGCCAATGTTAATTTCAGTTTTAACGTTAATACTAAGATTTGTTTTATTTCTAAATATTCCTTATAAGAGTTATTATTTTTCGGTCATAACACTTAACTAATTTTAAATTTTAAATTTTGAATTTATGCGTATATATATACACGCAATCTTTATTTCTATTCAATATTCAAACGGCGTTATGTCGTCATTTATTTCTTACCCATTTTATTGATTGCAGGTTTACTTTGGATTTCTTATACACACACATATATACAAATATCCATGTTTACTTATATATTCATACTTACCTATATGTATAATTTTTCTCATATGTACATTTATACATATTTTGATCTTAGAAGATGCATTTCTTTAGTCGTCCCTTTAAAATTAAAAACATGATGCTAACGGGGCTCGAACTTGCACCACTCACATGGGAGAGACACATCTCTACCAACTGGACTACATAAGCTTTTGTTCGTAAGTTTAAAAACATCGGTGGTCATTGTTCTTTTAAATGTTCTCGTATCTTATTTTCTCGTTTGTCGTAATACTTCATTTAAAGATAACTTTTACATTTTAATCCATTTTTTTGCAAACTATAGGTCTAAATTGATCAGCAAATTGCCACGGATGCAATGACGCTAATTCCGTGACAAATTTCTGAAAACGTTTCAAATTTTTAGTTTATTATTTAATAAAAAATGTTGTGTGTTACAAAAACCAACTCTGATTATGCATATGTTTCAATCAGTACCTGCTTTTAATACTGCACCCTTACACCTATCAACAACCTCCCTTCCAAACCCCTAATGCAACCCTTCATCGTTATCTACCAGCAACACTCTCTCATCATCATCATTCACCAATCGATCCAGCCTAAACCAATGCTAGCCCATTCATTAACGTCTGCACCTCAGCTAGATCCCCAATCCAGTAGTACTCATAACCTCATCGCACCTGAAATCACTCCCTTTACTTCACCCTTCATCAGTTCAAACCAACACAATCACCTCACTGGAATTCCATCATCAAATCACTTGAAAACAACACCTATCAAAGCCTCGTACCGAGCAGCAATTTTGTGGTGATTGTGATCCAAAATCGAAAGAAAAAAGGAAAAATCCAAAGTTGTGTTGTGAAGAAAAGAAGTGACAAAAGTCTACTTTACTATTTTGGGCTAAACATTTAAGTAGAGAGAAAAAGGATTAGAAATAATAATAAAAACAAAGGTCGGGTGTTTAGGAAAGAAAAGGTACTCATGAGCAGGAAGCGTGAAATTACTAGCATTATTAGAAAAAACAACGTAGTGGCAAACTCGAGCAATCAGATCAATTCGGACGAAGACTCAATTTTGTAAGTGTTCACTTTCCATCTGAAGTCATTTCTAATTTTGTTTCTATATCATTGAGAAAAGGGGAGAATGGACGGAAATCAGTATAACGAATTTTCATTAAACTATTATCCAAAAAGAAGGAAAAACTTTATAAGAGTTAATATATGGTCAAAATAACCAAAGTTAAAATTTTAAAAATAATTGAAATAACGGATTTAGATCAAACAATAATAATTTCAATTATTCGCCTAATCCACCTAAAATAATTATGAATCCGAAAGAAATCAATATGCGTATGAAAATCGCCTTAAGAATAATTTTGATACTGGAAATGACTTTGGTTATAATACAAACAATTTTCAAAGCAAACAACATTTTCAAAATAATCCAAATCATAATTTTGAAAGGAACCAAAATTATAATTATTGTTCTAACTCTGGTAATTTTGATTATGAGCACAATTCTCATCATCAAAATGATTTTCACTAGCAAAATAATAATTTTCATTTCCAAAACGATTTTCAACATCAATATGATTTTTATGAAAAGGAAAATAATTCTGATGATGAAAATAACATGAATTATAATATTAGAGTATTTATGTCGAGAAGATCACCTAAATGAATATCAAAATGAAATTAATTTTGGAAATAATGTTGATGGTAAAAATTACTTGGATTATAATTTTGCAAATAACTCTTGTATGGAAGATTATACATATACCGAGCAACAAATTGAGGAATATAAAAAGCACCTTGAACGAAGGCATAAAGAATTAGATGATAAATTCAGTCAACTCAAGCACGTGATAAAGAACTTATCAATAAATAAAGAGAATGGAGAATTACCAAGCAAACTTGCAACGAACTTAACGATAATCCAAATTCTATTCACAATGATAATTTTCAAATAACAACTTATGAAATTGGAAACGATAACCCTAATGAAGTTGTTGAAAATTCATGGATAGATTTGGATTTAAATTCTTTTAAAGAAACTGACTTAAGTCTGAACTGCAATCTCTCGGTGTCTGACATTAATAAAATAAAAACAACAATTTTTGAAATTGAATATGACGAAGATAATAAAATTGTCGATGGCTACGTCAAAGATGAAGAATTTTGCAAACATGATTTTTTGGACTGTTCGAGAATGAAGTTTCACCCTACGATGGGTTAAATTTGAATTTTGAAAAAATAGCAAAAGAGGAAAAACGTGAGAGTTTTGTGTGTGAAGTTGAAAATTTTACTAATGAAAATGATTGTGAATGTGAATCCAAGCTTGGTCTAAAACTTGACGAGAATGTTGAAACGTCAACTAACAAGGTACATGATAATCTTATATACGTCGCACCCATCTACTCCCTAGTAGATTAACCTAATATAGTGTATATGTAGCTACCCCCAACTAAGGTATACCCTACTCGCACGGTCTCCACCATATCATTGCTGGAATATAGCAGTCCCTAACCCTACGCCCGATTGTCGTACGGATTTCTGTATATATGTCAATGCTATGTCTGCAAAGAACCACTACTTCTATATTACGTAAGCATTCGAACTGCCATCTTTGAACCATTCAATCAAATTAGGTTCCATCCTCGAATAATGCCCTCTAGTCTTATGATACACCACCCAGAGCGACATGAGTGTACCTAGACTTTTCCACGTACGTATCGTCAATCGTTCTCGATGTCTATTGCACATGTTCTCTATATGTGCGCCCGAGTCCCGTGGCCGGGCTAATCAAGAAATACGGAACTCAGTCGGGAGCTTTCAGATATCTGCCAATTGCAGATGCTAAGGTCTGCTTTTACAGTGGCTATGGTCCCACTAGACCCCTCCCTCAACTAATGAAAGGCACCCAAGAATACCAAGAATGAGAACTTAACCCCGACCCCCTATGCCCTTCAAACCTGATAGCCAACCTCACCCATAACTAGATATCAAAGTATATGATCTTTTGGAGTTTTCCGCCTTTCCGCTTTACATACTGACTGAAGATGGTAGGTAGACGACGAGTTTCTATCACAGGGCACTGACTGGTCTCGCCAAATCACGCTGGCCCATCTTAGTCTTTTGATTGCCCCTTATTATTGCAATCAAGGCATACTCATTGGTTCACCTACGTAGACCTAACCTCTGTAAGTACTGGCGGATCATCTAACACTCACAGAGGAATACCAAGAGTACCTTACGTCCCCGGAAGCCGCGTGCTTCTTAACCCAGTCCGTTGGAGCCTACAAGAATATCTAGATGGACATGCGTTCCTCTTTGTGTCTTTTGACACCCTGATAATCTACCCCTTATGGTTATTCATCCTCTAACGTATGGACTGGTCCAAGCGCCTCAGTTTTATATGTCATTGGACCCTACGTCTAACCATTAATCACGCGTTTGCGCCACCTCATGAGTTTTCTCATTTAACTTGGTTATTCTTCTTCACGTTGACTTCCTTTTCAAGTTTACCAAGTTACCCTCGCTTATTAATTCAATTTATAACTTTACCTGTTTAAGTTCATTAATAAGCCTACAACATGTTATTCTCATAATCTATTCATTATTCCATCCCATGGTTACCATAACATGTTCTACTTAATTTATAATTAAGCACATCTTAATTCATAGATACATTGGTAAGAGGATAATTTCATTTTTCCTATCATTCCTTATAACTTATCTTATTTCATAAGTTATAATTTCCACTTGTCCCTGGGACAAGCTTACCTATTATCTTTCTTATTCAAGTTCATTCATAATAGGTTATTATCATCATTCCCCATTTTGGCATTAATTAAGATTAACTTAACCTTTCTCATTTCTTTAGCAAATGTACTTAACCCTACTCAATTCAACTGGTTCGTAACACTACTACATATTTAATTAGGTTAAGTATTCCAATTTAACAAATTACCATGCTACCCATGTTACCCACTTAACCCCTTTTATTAGATCCATGTTAACCCTATATTTGTCGTCTCGGTTAAGTGTTCATTATTATTTATTATGTCCGTAAACACACAAGACCTCTCACATTAGATTGCCATTTGCAGTTGCTGGATATGTTGGGCGGTTCCGGGCAGACTTCTACCACATCTGAATCTAACCTCATGTCTTGACACCATTACGGGTCCAATTTCCACCTAAGACCTCTTACATTAGATTACTGTTTGCGGTTGCTGGATATGCCGGGCGGTTCCGGGCAGACTTCTACCGCAGACCAAATCTAACCTCGTGTCTTAGGCATATAAATTCTTATTATAACTTATACTCATAATTCAAATCTTGAATTATAATATGTGCCAATTTACCCATAAACCCTCAATTCACATTTATGCTTATAATCCTATCAATATATTATGCCTACAATACCAATTCAACTTATAATCCCAATTTCATGTTCAAAATTCCAATTTGATTTATATACATAAATCTCATCCTAATTATATTCATAATTCCAAGCATAGTTATGCCCAATTCCCCATATATGTCGCATTTCTTCTTACAATTAATTAACTTCAATAAAGTGAAATTATTCCAATCCTACCAATTGTTCATATTCATTGAAGTTATGCTCCAAAATTCAAACCTATCAGTTTTGCCCCAAATTACCCAATCTTAAGTTGCGCTCAAATTACAATCTTGCTTATTCATATCCATTATTAATCCACGCACTTCCCAATTATCCCAACATACTTAATTGTTCCAACTTAATTTTCACATATTTTCACTAATGTCCCAGATTAATATTTATAGTTATGCGCCAAATTACCAACCCACTTAATTTCAAGTATTTTATAAGTTGTACAACAATTCCCCAAATTTCCAATTTTGTCATAAGTTATGCTACAATTCTTCAATTATAGGTTATACCCAAAATTAACATTAATTGTGCCCAAATCAACCCAACATTTGCTAAATTACCATTCGTACGTTCATCTCCACGAGATTTGGCCGAGGCTCGAAGGTAGTCTGGCTATAAAAATAAAAAGGGAAGGATGAAGGGAAGAGATAAAGAACATGCATAATAATAAAAGTTGTAACATTTTAATTGAGGAACTGCTAAATGATATGTATTCAATTATTCACAAGAATAATTTAAACCCACTCGCCTTGCCAGGATTAGAAAAGGGATAAATCGTTGTTGTAACACTTTATGTTGATTAACCTTCTAAATTGATTGTTGATGAAGAACTTGTCTCTAAAAATCTCTACTTTAATTTATGTTGAAGGTGGAGGCTAGGTTAATTGAGAATTTAACAGCATGGAGGCTAGAGTTAAAGAGATAGATCAGATTAGGATTGGGTTTGATGTTTATTTATAGTTGTAGTAGGTGAATTAAGGCCTTAGGATTAAAATAGAATCCATCTAAACCTTCCACCTCGCTAAAAAAAAGAAGGTTCTAGAGTAGGCTAAACCAACCCAATTGCGTTGCACCTATACACACGCGTAGACACTGATGGTGTTGACACCTTCCTATATACGGTTTCTTTTCTTTTTGTACAAGCAAAATCTTAAATGCTCCTTAATATATGCAAAGCACGTTTCTTTTCCATTAATGCATCCTTGCATGTGCCACTATTTTATATATAATATGAATTGTATTAATTCTTTTGACATTAGCTTGCTTTAATTGAATCAATTTATGTTTATTTTCCAACTTCTTTCTGTGCATTAAACTTTCCCATGTGACATTATTTCTTTGTTGCATATATTTCTAATATTCTTATTTAAATGCGTTAATACTTTCCTGTTTCATGCACTTGATACGTTACTTCTTTTTAACGCATTAAATTGCTTGGTTCCTCTTTCTAAACCTTTTTTTTCTATGCATGCTTTAATTGCATAATTGACATGTTTGCATTCTATATTCTTTTTCTTTTGTTTGCATGACATTAATTCGTTCTTATTTACGTTCATGCATCTACACATTTCTATTATTTTGGTTCATGCATCTACACATTTCTATTATTTTTAGTGCATGTATTATCTTCCTACAAAATTTTGAATTTCAAATAACATGTATACACATATACCCCTTCTCAATTATTGTTGCATGCAATTTTATTAATTCACCTTTTTACCATTTACATTAATTACATGAACGTTTCTCTTTATTTATTGTTTTCTCTATCATAATTACATGCATGTATTTCATTTTTGTAACAACCCGTATTTTGAATAACTTGTTATAACATAAATCAAGGCAGAATTAAATTTTAAATTCTGAATTATGGGAAACGGGTTGCGCCATTGCGTTCGTCTCGGAAAAATACGCGAAATAGAGTCCGAGTTTTCGAAAATCGGAGTCCGTATGAAGGAGATATGGACGAACGAAGTTAGGCAGAAAAACCGGAAACGGGCCAGAAATGCACTGGCGCACCTGTGAAGTGCGCCAGCACAAAAATACACTGGCGCACTTGGGAAGTGCGCCCATGTCGAGCCAGTTTGGCCTGGGTGCACTGTTTTGGCTGTTGGGCTGTGTTTTGGTGGCTTGTGACGATTTTTGATGTGCTGGACGGACCTGATGGCTTCTAGGGTTAATCTAAGGGCCTAAACTACACCCTAATCCTATAAATACACCCTAATGCAAGCCTAATCCATACTAAAAATAGAATTGATGCCATCATGCCGCCAAAATCAAACTTAGGAGGAGCCTCCACTAGTTTATGAAGAAAGTTGCAAGCTAATCAACCTCTAATCATCATCTTCTTCAAATATTGCAACTAGTTCTACTTCATAAGTTTGCTAATCTTGGTTTTGGTGAGTTTCTATAGACTTAACAATCAATTGTTAAATTGATTATGATAGGATATGATAAGATATGGCTATGTTTGTGGAATCAATGTGTTTATGCAAGTTTAGTATAGTGTATGTTGTGTGCTATATGCAAGTTTAATGCTATGTTTTATGATGCAAAACACTATGTTGAACATTGATTCATATGTAACATGTTATGCAAGCTATATGGGAGATTATATGCAAGTCTATATGTAACATGTTATGCAAGTTATGTATTTGGTTTTATGCATGCTAAGTATTTGGTTTTATGCATGCTATGTATTTGGTTTTATGCATGCTAAGTATTTGGTTTTATGCATGCTAAGTATTTGGTTTTATGCATGCTATGTATTTGGTTTTATGCATGCTAAGTATTTGGTTTTATGCATGCTAAGTGTTTGGTTTTATGCAAGTTATGATGCAAGTTCATATGAAAGTTATGATGCAAGTTCATATGCAAGTTTGTCTCTTTTTATGATATGCATAATATATGCAAGTTTGCCTCTAGGTATGGCATGTTATGCAAGTTCATATGCAAGTTATGATACATGTTCATATGCAAGTTATGATGCAAGTTCATATGCAAGTTATGATGCAAGTTCATATGCAAGTTTGCCTCTAAGTATGGCATGTTATGCAAGTTCATATGCAAGTTATGATGCAAGTTCGTATGCAAGTTATGATGCAAGTTCATATGCAAGTTATGATGCAAGTTCATATGCAAATTTGCCTCTATGTATGACATAAGTACATGTGCAAGTTCATCCCTTTTAGACCTATGACATGTATGCAAGTTGACACCTTTATGATAGGTCTATGGCATGAACATTTAAGCAAGTTACCATCTTTATGACATTTGTGATTCATGCAAGTTTGGGTTGGTTATTTATGCAAGTTGGGTTTATGGTCATATATACAAGTTGACACCTTTGAAACCCATGATAATGCTGATGATATGCTAAGTTGAACCCATTGTGTGTATGGTGAATCTTCTCTTTTGAAGTATGTCATGTTAACGTATTTACGTGGGGACGATGGGGTAAAAATTAATGAACACATAAAATTTTGTGTGAAGTGGGTATGATTAAACATACCGTAAAGTGGATGGACATAATTGGGAATTTACCTATTAAGTTAGGTCTACCCATATTATGGAATTGGGAATTTACCTATTGAGTTAGGTCTACCCATATTCTTAAATATTTGTAATTAATTAGGGATAATTAATACAAATTATGGGGGTGATTAATTAGGTGTAATTAATCTACTAAGACACGAGGTTGGACCCTTTTGTAGCATAAGACTGCCCGGAACCGACCGGCAAATCCAGCGGCTACAAATGATTGGCCCAATGTGAGAGGTCTTAGTCATAAACTAAATACGTGACAAGTGTAAAGACACGAGGTTAGACTCTGTTATGGTGTAAGGCTGCCCGGAACCAACCGGTATATCCAGCTGCCATAAAAGACAGTCTAATGTGAGAGGTCTTTACAAAGGTTACGATCTTAATTAATTAAGAAACACTTAACCGAATTAGCATGTAGAGGGGCATGAGGGGTTAAGTGGGTGCCTTGGGTGGCATGAGGAAACTAGTGGGTTGCCTTGGGTGGCAATAGAAAATACGATTAGAATACTTAACCAAAGTGGAACATGTAATTAAACATGATTAAAGGGTTAAGTAAGTGCCTTGGGTGGCATGTGGGAATCAAGTAAGTGCCTTGGGTGGCATGCGGAAATCTAGTGGGTGCCTTAAGTGGCAATTGAAATATTATTAAATGACAAGCTTAAGTAGTAGCTTGTGGGGGCCTTAAGTGGCAATTGAAATATAATTAAATGACAAGCTTAAGTAGTAGCTTGTGGGGGCCTTGAGTGGCAATTGAAATATGATTAGATGACTTAACCAAACCTTAACATGTAAGTGGGTATGATTATAAAAGGGGTTAAGTGGGATGCACTAGATAAAATGACAAGCTTAAGTAGTAGCTTGTGGGGGCCCATTTCAACCAATATCCCAAACGTATCTTTGTGGGCTCGACCCAAGTTGAGGACGGGACACGCATATTGGGCTTGACTATAAGAGGCCAAAACGGGGTAGCGGTGGCAACGCGAGTCCAACGGGTTTCATATGCGTGTGTGGACCCGGGCTGGTGGGTAAGACGTTGTTGCATCGTGTAGGTATAAGCCGTGCACCATTGATTATCGGGTTGCCACTTTAGGGAGTGATACACCCCACTGTGGGGCCAGCACGGGTATCTACGGTAGGGAGCCGATCGCTTGGGGGTAGTGGGTACACCTAGTGGAGATAGGGGCAGACGGCACCTATGTAGTCAGCTAGGGGTACACGAAACTACTGGGTAAAATTACTAAGTACACTTAGTGGGATCAACCTTTAAGTAGGAATTACCCTTGGGTGGGTAGAACTGGTGTGGTGCAGTGTAGGAATTATCCTTGGGTGGGTAGATCTGGGGTGGTGCAACCTAGTAATTATCCTTGGGTGGATAAATGCGTCTTTTCGGTTATCTTAGTACATCCTGTGTTTAGTTGGCTACTTAGTGTAGTCATTATCCCCAGAGGTACCGTACCTTGTTTATATCATACCCTAATTACTTTAATGATTGTATTGTTAGGGTTATAGGACTCACTCAGACTTATGTCTGACCCCGTTGTTTCTTTATCTTTTTTTCCAACCCTCAGGTTTTCAGAGTGGGCCTAGCACTAGTGGTCTTTGATCAGACTGCTTTATCTATCCTTGGAGCTTGGACCGTGGATGTAAAACTCAGTTTATCTTTTCTATTATGGCTATTAGGATATGTAGTGGGATTATGTACTTTTGTTTTTATCAGGATGGATATTATGTACTTGACTCTTATTTATGGTTTTGGTGTAACCAAACATGTTTTACTTTCCGCTGGAATGAAATGATGTTTTAAATTCTCAAGTATTACTTATATCTGTCTTGTTGTAATTTTTCTGTTCTATATTCACTTAAAAATACTCCACCGATGTTATGGCATTCCCTTAATGAGTGACCGTAGCGGGTGTGGGGTGTTACAATTTTCCTTTTTAACATTATTAGATGCGCAATTGTATTGCATACTTTTTTTTCTTGCATTAACTTCTTTTTAATATATATATATATATATATATATATATATATATATTGCATGCAATCCATTTTCCTTCATTTCAATGCACTGATATATATATATATATATATATATATATATATATTTAATTTTCCTTTAATATATCTATGCGTATAATATATACATATATGCATATATTTAATTATCACTAAAAATGCGGGGTGTTACATTCTCCCACCCTTAAGAAATTTCGTCCCCGAAATTTGGTAAGGGTAAAATCAAACGATCCCTCGCATATTATACATCCATTATGTGTGCATCCAATTTTTGCAAACATTGTGCACATGTGCAAAGTGAAATACATCATAGTAGTGCATGTATGCCTAATTTGGTACCACCTATATGTATGCAAACTTTCAAAAACTCTTTCAAAACATGATGCTCACATCCTAAATATACTTACAGTTTTATATGAATGCAATATTTTTGAAAATCAAAACACTTTTCATCCAAATTTTCTCACACTCTTACAGAATGAGAGCATAGTTCATCCAATTGTTGCATACAAAATCCTACCAACCATCTTTAAATTTCGAATTATAGGAAAAATCTAAATTTCTAAATTCGATTTCTTATGTCACAAAAAGGTATAAAACAGAAAAAATTACATCTTCCATTTTTCTTTTATGTTCCTTTTCTAATTGCACTTGGATTTCACGTAACTACTCTATACAAAGTTTCTTATTTTCCTATCAAGCACAACTACATAAGATTTTTTTTTCTTTTTCTTTTCCCATCATGTTTTGTTGCTTCTCTGAATTTATTTTTTTCTTTTTAGTTAGGCTATTTTTCTTTCTTAGATTATTTTACTTAATCCAAGGATTTAAGTTTATTCTTTTCAAATAAGCCTTTCCATCTTACACAGCTACTACGAAGGGCCAAGAATCAATGACTATTTCACTAATGAAAAGTCCAACCGCAAACTCTCATCGCTCACTTGCCCTTCACTATCTAGTAGTCACTAATAGTCCTTGCTGTGCTTTACTAGCCTGTACTTTTTCTGGACTAGCTGTGCTTTACTAGCCTATACATTTTATTTTTTGAGCAACAGTTCTAGTCTTTACAATGCCTATGCATTCTACGGGAATTTTCTACTATTCCATGATAACCTACGCTATTTACTTTATAGCCTCAAATTTCTTCGTTCTTTCTAGACACTAACCCTTACCGACTCCCTTAATTTTAAAACATGGTTTGGCATCTTTTTTTTCAAACATTAAAAATATTTTTAAGATTAAAACTTGAAAACATCATAAACTCTTTTGCCAAAACTTTACAATTTCAAGTTCAGTGGGCTTCCGACTTACCTAGGCTTTCCTAGACACCCCCACAAGGTCAATTCTCTCAACTATATATATTCCTAATCCATTTTTCTATTTAGTGGGCTCCTCTATGGATCTAGGTTTTAATATATAATATATTTATATTTTAAAATACAAATACGCTCACTCATTATCTAAATAAGGAATCCTAAACCTAAGCTCTGATACCAGATGTAACAACTCGGATTTTGACGAACCGATTTTTTTTCAAAAATCCCAATCCATCAAAACCCGAGTTGGTTTGCTCTGGTATCCTGCAGAAAAGACAGAGACATGAAACATGTCAGTGTTCGGAAAACATCTCACAGCGGAAGGAATAAAATATAATGTAATTAAAACATAGTTTTACCTTAATAATAATACTGCTAAACCAGTATCCAAAGCTATACAGTCTCTGTCATGAACCTAACCTGCGAATGTTGTGAGGAGGGGGTCAGAACATAAGTCCTGTGTGACTGGATTTAAATTATACTTTTGGATAATCCTACATATACCGTTCAATTACATTTTCTAATTTATTGGGTTATCTGTGTTATTAGCATTCAAGGCTTACACACGTCGCACCCATCTACTCCTTAGTAGATTAACCTAATACAGTGTATATGTAGCTACCCCCAACTAAGGTACACCCCATGGTACCCTACTAGCACGGTCTCCATCGTATCATCGTAGGAATATAGCAGTTCCTAATCCTACGCCAGAATGTCGTTCGGATTTCTGTATATATGTCAACGCTAAGTCTGTAAAGAACCACTACTTCTATATTACGTAAGCGTTCGGACTGCCATCTTTGAACCATTTGATCGAACTAGGTTCCATCCTCGAATAATGCCCTCTAGTCTTATGATACACCACCCAGAGCAACATGAGTGTACCTAGACTTTCCCACGTATGTATCGTCAATCATTCTCGATGTCTATTGCACATGTTCTCTATATGTGCACCCAAGTCCCGTAGCAGGGTTAATCAAGAAACACGGAACTCGGTCGGGAGCTTTCAGATATCTACCGATTGCAGATGCTAAGGTCTGCTTTTACAGTAGCTATGGTCCCACTAGACCCCTCCCTCAACTAATGAAAGGCACCCAAGAATATCAAGAATGAGAACTTAACCCCGGCCCCCTATGCCCTTCAAACCTATTGGCCAACCTCACCCATAACTAGATAGCAAAGTATATGGTCTTTTGGAGTTCTCCACCTTTCCGCTTTACGTACTGACTGAATATGGTAGGTAGACGACGACTTGCTATCACATGGCACTAACTGGTCTCGCTGAATCACGCTGGTCCATCTTAGTCTTTTTATTACCCCTTATTATTGCAATCAAGGCATCCTCATTAGTTCACCTACGCAGACCTAACTTCTATGAGTACAGGTAGATCATCTGCCACTCACAGAGGAATACCAAGAGTACCCTACGTCCCCGGAAGCCGCGTGCTTCTTAACCCAGTCCGTTGGAGCCTACAAGAATATCTAGATGGACATGCGCTACTTTTTGTGTCTTTTGACACCCCGATGATCTACCCCTTATGGTTATTCATCCTCTAACATATGGACTGGTCCAAGCGCCTCAGTTTTATATGTCATTAGACCCTACGTCTAACCATTAATCACGCGCTTGCACCACCTCATGAGTTTTATCATTTAACTTGGTTATTCTCCTTCACGTTGACTTCCTTTTCAAGTTTACCAAGTTACCCTCGCTTATTAATTCAATTTATAACTTAACCCATTTAAGTTCATTAATAAGCCTACAACATGTTATTATCATAATCTATTCATTATTCCATTCAATGGTTACCATAACATGTTCTACTTAATTTATAATTAAGCACATCTTAATTCACAGATACATTGGTAAGAGAATTTCATTTTTTTTCCTATCATTCCTTATAACTTATCTTATTTCATAAGTTATAATTCCCACTTGTCTCTAGGACAAGCCTACATATTATCTTTCTTATTCAAGTTCATTCATAATAGGTTATTATCATCATTCCCCATTTTGGCATTAATTAAGATTAACTTAACCTTTCTCATTTCTTTAGTAAATTTACTTAACCCCTACTCAATTCAACTGGTTCGTAACACCACTACAGTTTAATTAGGTTAAGTATTCCAATTTAACAAATTGTCATGCTACCCATGTTACCCACTTAACCCTTTTTATTATATCCATGTCAACCTACATGTTCGTTTTGGTTAAGTGTTCATTATTATTTATTATGTCCGTAAACACGCAAGACCTCTCACATTAGATTGCCGTTTGCGGTTGCTGGATATACCAGGCGGTTCCGGGCAGACTTCTAACGCATCCGAATCTAACCTCGTGTCTTGACACCATTACGGGTCCAATTTCCACCTAAGATCTCTCACATTAGATTACCGTTTGCGGTTGCTGGATATGCCGGGCGGTTCCGGGCAGACTTCTACCGCAGACCAAATCTAACCTCGTGTCTTAGGCATATAAGTTCTTATTATAACTCATACTCATAATTCAAATCTTGGATTATAATATATGTCAATTTACCCATAAACCCTCAATTCACATTTATGCTTATAATTATCAACAGATTATGCCTATAATCCCAATTCAATTTATAATCCCAATTTCATGTTCATAATTCCAATTTGATTTATATACATAAATCCCACCCTAATTATATTCATAATTCCAAGCATAGTAATCCCAATTCCCCATATTTGTCGCATTTCTTCTTACATTTAATTAACTTCAATAAAGTGAAATTATTCCAATTCTATCAATTGTTCATATTCATTGAAGTTATACTCCAAAATTCCAACCTATCAGTTTTGCTCCAAATTACCCAACCTTAAGTTGCGCTCAAATTACAGTCTTGCTTATTCATTTCCATTATTAATCCACGCACTTCCCAATTATCCCAACATACTTAATTGTTCCAACTTAATTTGCACATATTTTCACTAATGTCCCAGATTAATATTTATAGTTATGCGCCAAATTACCAACCCACTTAATTTCAAATATTTTATAAGTTGTACAACAATTCCCCAAATTTCTAATTTTGTCATAAGTTATGCACTTATGCTACAATTCTTCAGTTACAGGTTATACCCAAAAATTAACATTAATTATGCCCAAATCAACCCAACATTTGCTAAATTACCATTCGTACGTTCTTCTCTACGAGATTTGGCCGAGACTCAAAGATAGCCTGCCTATTAAAATAAAAAAGGAAGGAGGAAGGGAAGAGATAAAGAACATGCATAATAATAAAAGTTGTAACATTTTGGGGAATTGCTAAACGATACGTATACAATTATTCACAAGAATAATTTAAACCCACTCACCTTGCTAGGATTAGAAAAGAGATAAATCATTGTTGTAACACTTTGATGTTGATTAACCTTCTAAATTGATTGTTGATGAAGAACTTGTCTCTAAAAATCTCTAGTTTAATTTATGTTGAAGGTGTAGGCTAGGTTAGTTGAGAATTTAGTAGCATGGAGGCTAGGGTTAAAGAGATAGATGAGATTAGGGTTGGGTTTGATGTTTATTTATAGCTGTAGTAAGTGAATTAGGGCCTTAGGATTAAAATAGAATCCATCTAAACCTTCCACCTCGCTATAAAAAAGAAGGTTCTAGAGTAGGCTAAACTAACCCAGATGCGTTGCACCCATACGCACGCGTGGACACTAATGGTGTTAACACCTTCCTATATGCGGTTTCTTTTCTTTTTGTACAAGCAAAATGTTAAACGCTCCTTAATATATGCAAAGCAAGTTTCTCTTCCATTAATGCATCCTTGCATGTGCCATTATTTTATATATAATATGAACTGTATTAATTCTTTTGACATTAGCTTGCTTTAATTGAATCAATTTATGTTTATTTTCCAACTTCTTTCCATACATTAAACTTTCCCATGTGACATTATTTCTTTGTTGCATATATTTCTAATATTCTTATTTAAATGCGTTAATGATTTCCCATTTCATGCACTTGATATGTTACTTCTTTTTAACGCATTAAATTGCTTGGTTCCTCTTTCTAAACTTTTTTTTTCTATGCATGCTTTAATTGCATAATTGACATGTTTGCATTCAATATTCTTTTTCTTTTGTTTGCATGACATTAATTCGTTCTTATTTAGGTTCATGCATCTACACATTTCTATTATTTTTATTTAGGTTCATGCATCTACACATTTCTATTATTTTTAGTGCATGTATTATCTTCCTACAAAATTTTGAATTTCAAATAACATGTATACACATATGCCCCTTCTCATTTATTGTTGCGTGCAGTTTTATTAATTCATCTTTTTACCATTTACATTAACATTTCTCTTCATTAATTGTTTTATCTATCATAATTACATGCATGTACTTCTTTTTTCCTTTTTAACATTATTACATGAACAATTGTATTGCATATTTTTTTCTTGCATTAACTTCTTTTTAATTTATATATATATATATATATATATATATATATATATATATATATATATATATTGCATGCAGTTCATTTTCCTTCATTTCAATGCACTTATATATATATATTTGAATTTTCCTTTAAATATATCTAGGCATATAATATATACATATATGCATATTTTTAATTATCACTAAAAATGCGGGGTGCTACAAAAATGGAGGCGAGTTCCTTCTTCTCGAAATGTCTATGCAGCCCAAAATGATCCAATTGTTCAAGAAGTAGCTTGCTTCTTCTTCCCAGAGTAATGGAGTATGCTTGGGAGGTTCTAGGAAGGTCTTCTTCTTCTCAAAGTATTCAAAGAGCTTGAAGGCAACCATTTTCATGTGGCAAGTTAGGAGGTATTTATAGGAGAGCTGGAGGAAGTGAGGCAGGTAGGAGTAGGTGAGGTGTGGGCCCCACACCAGCTTTTCGTGCCTCGGGATCAATAATGATCTCGAGGTCGGTACATATCCCGGAGATAGTTTTCTCGTGTGTTTTGCTCCAAAATGCTTCATACTCGCTCACTTTCTCTTCGTATCTGCGTATTTCCTGTTCCCTTACTAGGTTTACTTCTAGGAATATGTTTGGGGATACAAAGTATGGGATAGAAGGGCAGGATACGAATAGTTGGAAGAAACTTAGGGTACAAAACTGAGGAAATAAAGTGGGGTATGAAATGTCGTGGAGGCAAATACGGATCTTGAAAATCGTAACTCGGGATACGAATTTGGACTTGGTGTTGGAACTTTGAGTAGTTATTGAGGGACTTCAGAATACGAAATCTCTATATCGCTGGATCTCGAGTATTTGGCTATATTTGAGTAGTCTGGTTGAGCCAAGGCAACTGTTCTTATACGACTCCATATGTGTTTGAGTCCTGAATGTTTCGACAACGCCTTTGAGCTGTATAACCACGCGATAAGTCAAGTAGTGTGGGCTTGGACTGCTTTTGGTAGCCGGACCAAAAGGCCAGTTAACACTTAACTTCTTTCCATGTGCTTCAAGAGAACTGCTTAGAAGATCATGCCCTTCAGGTTTCATTGACAAGAACATTCCTCACAAAAAAAATCCTTGGCCTCTCCAACTTCCACTCTAGAAGCAATTACGTAACGTCCCGGAAAAAGTTGATCTTGGTTATCAGATATACAACACATATCGAACATCCAAGGATCGAAAATGCCGGTAGTTAATGAAAGAAATTAGAGGGTGAGGATAGATAAGACAGAAACTTAGAATAGAAAAAGAAGAAGAACATACAACATCAGAGTAAACACGAATCTCACAGCGGAACGAATAAATATATTTCATAACATAACTTTGAAATATAAATCTGTACTTGAATATACATATCATTTCCAAAGTACATCACTTATAACATAGCGGAAAAACCATAGCTGTATAATTCTGAAGCCTCCTGCTCCAGCTCTTCAAGTATCTGTAAATCCCAACTACTTGACTTCCCGTACAAAATTGGGCACCCAAGAGTTTAGGGAAAACAAAACAAAATAAACTCCGGGGTAGTCATGTGACTGGTGTGAGTAAACTCAAATTATTTGATTTAACTTTCAAAATCCTTTTGAAACAATGGACAATCATAAGACCGATCCACACATAAACACGGATGGTTTTTACCTTACGATAACCCAAATCATTAGTAAAACAATATTATTCTGATACTATAATAATGTTTAACACAAGTAATATCATTCTAGTAGAAACGCTTGCATGTAACGTTCTACATATATAATATACAATCAAAACCGCGGGCTCTTATTTGGGGAATGGATTCCAACTATGACAAGGTATGGATCCACCTTCCGCTCAGTGTACTCTAGAAGTGATACACTGGAGTTCAACAAGAACATCTTGCAACTCGGCCACACATGACCGACCACTCATTTCGCTTGAGTGTATCGAATATATTGTCACCTTACAGTTGGTAAACCAACATAACCAATCCCGGGAGATACAGAATTGAAAGAAGTAACAAATATGAATATTCTCTAGATGGTGACAATATACCCTACTTGGTTGCGAACCACTTAGCCATGCTGCCTACCCGATTTCTGTCATTTCCCAGTTGATGAGGCTTGAGGTTATAACGTATCTCTATACAGATCACATCTTCATTTACTTTGAATGCCACATCATCATACCCGTCAAATCACAAATTGATTTCCCCAAAAATACCATGGGTATAAGCTAAGAGAAACGAATTCCTCCGCCACCGACGTAAATACGTTTGAAACGATCAACTTACACGATCTACCAGATATATTCTGTACATTTGTCCATTCAAGTTGTCCTGGGTCTGGACAAACCGAAGGCACTATTCCGTACATCCATCCTAGGCAATCTCTACCTAGGACTTATACAACAGCCCTTACATTTTACTCCCTCTTCAATTTGTCTTCGATCTATTTGATTCGAAACGCTAACGCCTATACGGAGTGGTTCTTTGGATAAGAATCCAACCGGTCTCTCCGTATTGACGACGGAAAAATGGTCAAAACTTTGATAGTCTGTGATTTAACTATCAAAGAAAAACACGTGTGCAAACAACGATATTATTTCCAGATGGAAATTTTATCGATCAATCATCATTTAACATTTATCTCTTTAGTTCATTAATTTACTTATCTCCTGTTTCCATATATTCTAAATTCTTATTTTCTATTATCAGAAAACATTTCTGATTCTTATTTGGAAAACATTTCCAAAACTTCTTCACTGGATTTGAACTGATGTTTAAATCAAACATCGCCATGCCAACTCAAACCCTTTCACTCATTAACTAAATTCACTTAACCATCATTCACTATCAAACCTTACCATTCCTTAGTTAAGAAGGAAGTCAATCAAGTTGGGGTATAATTACCTCTTAGACCTTATCCGAACAACGTTTTAACTTCGAAATAGTCAAAGTTTATCTTTTAAATCTTTAACAAACTTCCTTATGTAACTCTCTTTCGAATAAATCTCTATTTGATAACTCTTTCCTTCGAATAAACTATATTCGATAATCTCTCTTCTTCGAATAACCTATATTCGAATAACTCTATTCAATTAACACTATTCGATTAACTCTAATCGATTTACTCTTATCAATTAGCTCTATTTGATTAACTCAATTCTATTAACTCTATTTGATTAACTCTATTGGGTTAACTCTATTTGATTTACCCTACTGGATTAACTCTAGTCAATTAACTCTAACTAATTTACTCTTATCAATTAACTCCTTTCGAATAAACTATATTCGATTAACTCCTTTCGAATAACTAATATTCGATTAGCTCCTTTCGAATAACTAATATTCGATTAGCTCCTTTCGAATAACTAATATTCGATTAACTCCTTTCGAATAACCAATATTTGATAACTCCTTTCGAATAACTAATATTCGATAACTCCTTTCGAATAACTAGTATTCGACAACTCCTTTCGAATAACTAGTATTCGATAACTCCTTTCGAATAACTAGTATTCGATAACTCCTTTCGAAAAACTATATTTGATAACTCCTTTCGAATAACTCTACTCGAATAAGCTATATTCGATAACTCTACTCGAATAAGCTATATTCGATAACTCTACTTCGAATAAGTGATATTCGGTAACTCTACTTCGAATAAGTGATATTCGATAACTCTACTTCGAATAAACTATAACTCGATTATCTCAACTCGATAATCTTAACTCGATAATCTTAACTTGATAACTTAACCCTATTACTTAACTCGATAATCTTAACTTGATTATCTTAACTCGATTACCTAACTCGATAATCTTAACTCGATTATCTTAACTTGATAACTCGATAGTCTTAACTCGATTTTCTTAACTCTAAACGATTAACTTAATTTGATTAACTCTAATTGATTAACCCTAACTGGTTAACTCTAACTGATTAACTCTAACTGGTTAACTCTAACTGGTTAACTCTGACTCTAATTGGCTAACTCTAACTGGTTAACTCTACGTCCATATTCAGTTTCAAATATCGATGTTGAAATCGATTCTTACTTCTCTATATAAGTCCTGACTTATATATTCTATTTATCCAATGATAAATATTTTACTTAATTTATAAAATATTATTTATAAATTAATCTTCCTAATTTATCTGTTAAAACAGATTTCTATTTAATTCCACTTTAAATAAATCTTTTCCATTTATCTGTTAAAAACATATTTCCATTTTTCTATTCATTTTCTAAATATTCCTTTGATTTAATTCTATTTATTTTCCAAATAAATATTCCTTTGACTTAATCCTATTTATTTAACAAATAAATATTTACTTTCAATTCTATTTATTTAACCAATAAATATTTCCTTTTTATCTTTCTGTTTATTTTCTAAATAAATATCTCATTTATAACATTCTATTTATTTCCTATAAATAAATATTTCCATTTAATCTATTTGTAAATGTTTTACAAGTATTTCCTTTTAAATTCTATTTGTAAATGTTTTACAAATATTTTCTTTTATATTTGTTTAACAAATATTTTCCTTTATATTTGTTTTACAAATATATTCCTTTATATTTGTTGTACAAATATATTTCCTCTATATTTGTTTTACAAATATATTTCCTTTTTATTTCTTTGATTTTATAATTATTTCCTTTTATAAAATCCTTTTCCTTTTATATATAAAATCCATTGATTTTATATAAATAATTTATTTTCAAAATATACTTTGAAAATCCCCTTTTTTATCCCCGTATTTCTTACGGTGTTTAAAATACCTAATAACAGTGATCAATATCATTCAAACACATATAATCAACAACAGATTATATATCACATCATATATCACAATATATTGAAATAAAACAGTATTTTATATATTGAGGAACCTAGTTGGGTCCCTCCAACCTGTTTCCCTGCATCACAGATGTTAAACAATATAACTAACATTCGAAAATATTTTGCTATGAAATATTCTGCTAAACAGAATCGGTATTAGATTAACGATTTATATATATATATATATCGTTATCTAAAATTTCAACCAACACATAAGCAATTTAACCAAACAGTTAACACACAACAATCAACAGATAATTATCAGTTCTAAGAATACGTTATAGAAATATAACTGTTCAGAGTTGGTGAGTTTTACTCACATTGGACGATCATCGTTAATAACGATAACCATCGCTTGATTCAGATGGACAATTTATTTTGCTATAAACTGTAACGAGCTCTGATGGACTTCCAGTCAGTTCCATTGTGGAGCCACCATCCATATGATCCCAACGGATCTTGTTTCGCTGAGTTTGGATAACATATGACAAAGGTATGATTATTTGAAGTTAATACACAATTCTATTTTAATTAATAACTTAATCAAATGATTTATTGGGCTTTTACCAATTAACCAGGCCCATTCACCTTTAAACCCGCCCACGAACTGTGCTCTCTCCCTCACAAGAAAACCGTCGTGCCTTCCTCCAGTTAAACACACCATTGCCGCACCTTTGGACAGCTCGAACTCCCTCTCTACTCCACCATTCCTCAAACCGTCGCCACCAATGGACTCTCCTTCGCCATCTCTATCTACCCATCACCTCACCTCCAAACTCGCACGCGACACCCAAACCTCGACACTGGGCTGCTCCAGTTCCTCCCAGTGACACGAGCGACATCTTTTGTCTCCTATTCATCTCAAAGTCTCACAACGGATGCTAAATCCCATTCTAAATCCAAATACAACATCGAAAATCCACATCGATGCTCACATTACCCGAAATCATCAACCCTAAACCTACTGTACATTTTTTGCACCTTAGAAAAATTGATCGTACACAAAGCTAAGGACATCTATGGAAAGCCCTTGCTTCCACGAGCTCAAAACAATTGGTTTCAACATATTAGGATTTTTCTACACTTTGTTTTGATTTTCCAAACGATCGTTTGCTAAAAGAAATGAAGAGAAGTAGCGACGGGATATTTTGACCAAGGAAGAAAATGTAGTTAGGGTTAGAAAGAAGGTAGTGTATTTATAGGAAGATTTAAATCATTTTATATTGATTATTTTATTGATTTATAATGAATCGCTACTTGTATTTGTATTCTAAAAATCCGCATGATCCCATGCGATATTCAAAAATCATGAAAACTGACATACAACTAGAGTTTGACATTACGGACCCAACGAATCTGGTTTCGTCAAATTCTGACTTCGTTTGCTCACACAACATATTTTTAACCGTCAAAATACTGACTGTTTTTCACATTAAATGTTACTTTTATTAATCCCCTTATTATCACAAAACCAATTGGCAATGTGATGGGGAACATCTTAGTTTCTATCCAGGATCTTAGTTTAGTATTTCCCGATGTGGGACAACTTTGAAGCACCATTCAACACACCCCCTTGCTTCAACGTTGTTGAGATCGAAGCACTTTCTCTTCGATTTGTGATGCACTTTCTCATACCTTCAATTTTTGAAGCGCTTTCTCTTCAACTCTACGGAAATCCTGAGCTCTGATACCATGTTACTTTTATTAATCCCCTTATTATCACAAAACCAATTGGCAATGTGATGAGGAACATCTTAGTTTCTATCTAGGATCTTAGTTCAGTATTTCCCGATGTGGGACAACTTTGAAGCACCACTCAACATTAAAAATCCGTACGGCCACATACTGACTTCAAAAATCACGGAAATTGAAATCTAACAATAATTTAATATTGCGGATCCAGCAAAATTAGTTTCGTCGAAAACAGAGGTCGTTTGCAAAACTGGCTATTTTTAAAGCTCTAAATAACCCATTTAAATATATAAATATATTTGAAAATAATTAAATTTAATATTTAAAAATAAATATTATCGTATATATTCACAATAGAATATTGTAACAACCCGTATTTTTAATAACCTGTTATAACATAAATCGAGGCAGAATTTAATTCAAAAGTCTGAATCAAGGGAAACGGGCTATGCCATTGCGTTCGTCTCGGAAAAATACGCGAAATAGAGTCCGAATTTTCGAAAATCGGAGTCTGTATGACCCGATTAAGGCCCAACGAAGTTTTCAGAATTTTTTTAAGTAAAGCCAGATTTCAAATTCAAACTTGAATTTGAAAAATTGGGCCATTTTGGGCCAGGCGGGAAAGTTCCCGCCAGGGCACCCAAGTCGACAGCCCTGTCGACTTGGGAGTCGACTTGGTTGGACCCAAGTCGACAGCCCTGTCGACTTGGCTGTCGACTTGGTCCAGCCGGGCTATTTAGCCTGGTGCACCATTTTGAGAATGTGTTGAGCTTGGGGGCCAGATTCGATTTTGAGGGCTGAGATGGGAACTAGGGTTTAATCCTATGGCCTAAAACACTTGCCTAATCTATAAATAAGACCCTAACCTACCCTAAATCATCATTAATCTATCCTACAACTAAACTATGGCAAAATCAATCCTCTCATGGCCTCCACTCTCTTCATAAAATTCCTAAATAAATTTCTAAGTGATTTTCCATGCATACAAGTGTTTTCAAACTTGTATGAGCATTATTAGCTTGCATTCAAGTCGAGTTCTTATATTAGCATCATAAAGGAAGGATTTTTGATCATTTTGGCTTGCATTTTTGGGTTTAATAAGGGCTTTGTCATATTTTTGTGACTTCTTAATCATTGTAAGCCCTATTCTACTTTCATACTTAAACTTTAAAGTTAAATGTATGATATGCAAGTTTATATGCAAGTTTATTATGTTTTGAAATGCAAGTTTATCATGTTATGCAAGTATGCTATGATATGATATGCAAGTTCATCATGTTATGTTATGCAAGTTTGATATGCAAGTTGTCATATGATATGCAAGTTGTGTTATGCAAGTTTGGGTTGAACATTTGATTCATGCTATCATGTTATGCAAGCTTATCTTGGGTTTATGAACATAAAGCTTCAAGCTTTATGCCAAAGGTTGCATTTTGGCAACATGTAAGTTATCATATCTCTTATGATAACTTGCATGTGAGGCTAAATGCGAACTTATGGCCATGTCTACATGTCATTTAGCACAATGTATCTCCAATATGCCAAGTTTGGTTTTATGCATGCTTTTGAGGCCTAAAAATGTAATATGCAAGTATATGAACATATGTACATTTCATATGCCACCATGTTAAACGTGTGGCCTCAACACCTTTATGTCATGATTATGCCAAGTTCCCTCTTTCTATCCTTTATGCGCTATTGCGATATGTAAGCGATGGGATTGCGTTTGGGTTCGGGTAAACTTAAAAGACATAAAAACATAAGCTTGGGAATTTACCTATTAAGTTAGGTCTACCCATTGGGAATTTACCTATTAAGTTAGGTCTACCCAATTGCTTGAAAACTTGTAACATGTTTTGGGAAACATGATGGACATGACACTTAGAAAAGATAAGTGTGGCCAACTCGAGGTTGGGTTGAGTTTGTAGCGTAAACCTACCCGGAACCGACCGGCTTAACTAGTTGCTACAAACAATAGGACCCAATGTAAGAAGTTGGTCATGTTGTACCTTGAACCCGAGGTTAGACCAAGTTGTGGTGTAAAGCTACCCGGACCCGCCCGGCTTAACTAGTAACCGCAATAAAGTCTAATGTGAGAGGTTAAGGCGCATTAAATTAATTAATGCCTCATGATTAAGGTTAAGTCATGGTCCACTTAGTACTTAACCAATTTGGGCTCGGTAGATTAATCGGGGTTAAGTCGTGAACTCATCGTTACACTTAACCAAGTTAATCCATGATTAGCAAGGGGGTTAAACCGTACTTAACCCACTAGAAAAATCCTAGCAATGGGGGCCCACTCCAGCAGTAATCCCAAGTTAGTATCATCATGACCCTAGGGACTAGGCTAGGGTGGGGGCACGATTACAAGACTGGAGATAAGTGACCAAAAGCGACGGCAGAGGGTACGCCGGTGTAGTTCCGGGCGGACTCTGGTCGTGCACATAGTCCGTAGCCGGAGAAAACATGCACGGGTACCAGTAGATCGGGACTGTGCACTCATGTTCATGGTGTCCAGGGGTTGACACCCTAGGGCTTGATACACCCGAAGGGTGGACCCGACACAGTTCGACTACAATCATGTCTGGGCCGTATTGACACCAACACGTGACGAGTTAGGCTTAGGGAGCCGATCGACTAGACCGTTTGGTTGGACCTCGTATTAGGGTCATTTCATGTTATTGGGCCAAAGCTTGGGCCAAGGGATCAAAACTTGTTTATTCAAGTCATGTTAGTTTGCTAGTACACCTGTGGTGCAAAACCTTAATCCTGATTATGCGATGACACCTTTATCTACCTTGTTAGTTAATTCTTCATGATAGTATGTTGTTATCCTTATGATCATACCTTCTTCTCATGCCAGTTAACTTTATCAGTTTACATTGATTGTAGTAGGGCTTACTCAGTCTTTTTGACTGACCTGTTTTCTTTCGCCTCTTTTCTTCCGTTCCCCCCCTCCCCCCAGGTTCTCAGGGAGGGAATACTGGAGCTTAGTTGGATTTCTGACTGCTTGCTTGTGGGATTTAGCTCATGTACGGTTTGGACATGAAGCTAGCTGTGGCTATCACTTCTTTTGGGGATTAGTATTTATGTATTTCAGTTTTCAGTTGATGTTGTTTTATCTAGACTGGTTTATTTGGGAAGTTGACATTATGATGTAACAGACTTGTTTTGAAATGGTTTAAAATCTTCCGCTGTTTTATCTATGTTATTTACTCTGTTTACGCATATATATATGTTCTTGTTCTGCCTTGATATATCATTATGCATGTTTACCTGATTCAAACGCCCCTCCAAAGTCAGAGTGCTTGCAAGAGTCACCCGGGCAGAGGTGGGGTGTTACAAATATCATACAGCTCCACTGGGATTTACAACTCGATATTCAAATCCCGGTTGAATCGATATTCAAATTTAGATTGAAATTCCTTATATATATCGTTATAAATTATAAAGGAATTCGATAGCGACTTTTCTAAAATTTGATTTGGACATAAATCAAAATCTACACAATGAAATCCCGATTTTTCTCTTCCACTAGAAAAATATACTTCACCAACTCCTAACGTTTCTTGTTTCACAGAAATCCGATTTAAAACGGACCCTGTATATTCAGTTGAAGTTTGAATCGCCAAATAGCGAACTGCCGCGCCATTTCAAGCTCGAATTTAATTATAATAGAATTATACGTTCAAACTTCGTTTATATAATATATATGTTATTCTAATTCAACTCTAAGCTGAATTATATATATTTTGAATTGTCCAGTTCACATTATATTGTCAATTCACTATTTCTGATTATTTCAGAAATTAAATATATTATTCTATTATTTATATTAATTAAATATTCAATATAATTTAACTAAACAACCTTTTCACTATTTAAATAATTAAATTAATTAATTATTATCCGTGTAAATACGGGTCGTTACAAATTATCTGAGAGAAATATTTTGACCGTGCCGAAGGATTTCCATCTTCAGCATCCATTTACTTTTAGGTTTGGCTTTCGATTTCCCTTGGTTATTTTGATGCTAACAGATTGCTTTGTTGAAACTTATGTTTTCTTATCAAGAAAACATAAGATATACATTTCCTGATATACACGTAAATGTGTATATTTTATCCGCATATTTATCTTATTTTATCTTTTAAATAATTGATATTGTGTATTTATAGCTGTGTTTTCAGATTGTTGACAAGAATCATGGTTTAGAGCATTTGATGAATAAAGCATGAAGAATTTGCTGAAAAAGAGTGAAGTTAAAATTACTAAAGCTTGAAGAGTTTAAAGTTTGAAGAACGGTTGCAAATAGAGTTCAGTTGGGTAGATTTGGCTCACTAAAGGCTCATATTGTGTTCACATTGGCTCAATTGCAGACCATTTCACTCATGTAGCGTTCACATTAGCTCCTTTGCAAGGCTTCTAATTCATGCACTATACGCGTTCACACTGGCTCACTTACAAGGCCTCTTACTCTACAACCCCGTTCACACTAGCTTATGTGTTAGTTGGGCTAATTCTTTAGTCCCACATTATGGAATTTGCCAAGTAGCCTTTGTCATATCAGCTATAAATACACTATATCTCATTCATTGTAAAACACATTGAGTTTTATTCTGTAATTCTCTTCTTGGAATAAAATCATTCTTCCTCTATTATATTTAGTTTTAGTGTTATTTATGTTCATGTTATTTAATTTTTGTTTTTCTTCTTCTTTAGCTATGTCTAACTAATCCTCTTTGATTAGGGGGTGATGACGCTAATAGATATGATTCAACATGAATCACATAGCCAATATATGAGAACTTTATATATGTAGATCTAGATTTGAATCAAGGGTTAGATCTGAACCTTCATATTCTGTGTCGTTTAAGAGCTATGCTCCTTCACAGGGTATATTCGTGTTCGATCTAACAATTATCAGATTTAGATCTAATTTTAGGGTTTTAGAAATTAATTTGTGAATCTGTCCTGATAGTCTATGATTGTTTAAGAGCTCAGCTCCTGCATAGGCTATGCTTGTCGCTATTTACTTATTTGTTTCTAAGAATCTATTTATCGTTGATTCGTGTTTGTGACAGAAACATGAATTAGATCTATATTTATTTGTTGGCTATTGATGAGTGTGAATCTAATCTATGTCATTATCCCCTAATTGCTTTCACTTAGTGTTAAAACTCTCTTTTATTTAATTTCTGCTATTTTCTTTGTTTTCAATCAATCAAAATCATGGAATAACTTGATTGGATTTATTAATTAAAATATTTTTGGTCACAGAGTTCGACACCCTCTACAACAATCCTTGTTGTTTAGGAAAGACGAACGAATTTTACAGTTGTTTACAATTGTTTACAATTGTTTAATTTGTTCGCAAACATTTCCCATTTACCATATTGCACAAACAGTTCATAATATGATTAAGTTTACTTTAGTTATTAATCAAGCTTAAGGACTAATAATTCCAAATGTGAGAATTTACTTACTCTAAATTGCATTTAGCCATTCACAACTCGATGTTGCATCAAGAGTAATTTCAATGAAAAACACTAAAGCTTTTGCCAAAAAGGGTTAAGTACAAGGACAATCCGGATTGTACATTAATGTTGTTTACAAAAATTCTCTAATATATTCGAGCATGCAAACTTGATATCTTTTCTCATTATTTATTTGTTTTTGTTATGTTTACACTACTAATTTTAGTCGTTTTCTTTTCAAATGATATGTGCTTATAAAATAACAATATCACCAATGAAATAAATCTTCATTTTATTGATTACTCTTTACCTTTGCAGTTGTATGTCAATTTGCATTTGCAAATCATGTGTTTTCTGCAATAGATATATTCTTCAATTTTTAAAACGTTCGTCGTTCGTTCGTTATTATCTTCAGATATACACGTCTGTAGGATAATTTGTTCATAACACCCCTTTTTGTAAATTTTGTTCATCGGCTCTTGGCCCACTTAATAGGAAACAGATTAGGCCTCAGACTATAAAGTTAAAAAAAAAAAAGAAAAAAAAAACCTAAATTGCGATTCGGTCGGAAGATCAAAGCTCAAGTGGCTAATGGCGCGGCGAAAGAGGAAATCAGCTTCCATTTCAGGTTCTGTTTCTATACTACTGTTTTCTAAGCACTTTGAATTTACATTTTAAAACATGTACAGATTGGGATTGTAAATTCGTGTTCATGCTATCTACTGTTGTGAATAGCTTGTTTTGGTTTTACTCAAGGTGAAAAGATAGTTTGGCTTTTTCATATATTTTGTAAAAAATTCCGTGGATACTCAAATAAATTAGTTTTCTTTGCTTGGATTTGGTTTAAGTATTTTCTCGGATTAGGTTTTTTGGGGCATGGGGCTGCTTTAGGTGTTAATGTGGAAACGTGGATTTGTATGCTGGCACTAATATCGAAATTGATTTGGGAACTTGGGTTGGTTTTCTTGCAAAAATGGTGAAGCTACAAATCTTGGCCTTTCCAGATACGATATAGTTTTACATGGAAAGCCATAAAACCTTGAATTATAGCTAACAATAACATTGTTGCTATCCAAAAGGATTTCAATATTTGATGAAAAGCATTACTATTCACCCCGCTTTATTAATCCACTAAAAATTACGCGAGTTTTGAAATTACCCCAGCCCAGTTCTCCACTTATTTTATTCGATTAAAAATCATTTGGCAAGTGTCAACTGATGCATTAATCATGCAAATGGCAATATAGCTTGAGTTTCTGTCATTTTCCTATTTAGTTGACCCTTTTTGCCAAATTACCGGGTAATTTTTTGTACATGCAAAATTGAAATGCTTCTTTCTACTATTGGGTAATTTTAAGTGAATTTTATGGGCCAAATACCAATGCTTTTAATGAAATCTTCTACTTTTGTTTTTTTAAAAGAAAGTTGACCATTAAAGGGAAAGTTAAAAGATGGATATGGGGTATGATTAGATGAATAGAAAGTGAAAAAATATGGAATGTGGATAGGAGGAAAGTTCACCTTATCAAGAAACTTCCAAATTAAAAAAGGCAATTGCTTACCTGATGTGTTCCATACTTGGCAAGTACATTTCTCTTGTAAGCCTAAATTAAATGGTTGCATGTGTATTTAATATGGATCCTATTGAAGATGAGATTCATTTTGGTTGTTATTTTGCTACTATAGGTTAAAGTCTTTAGAGAAATGTTTTCAGTGGAAACATTTTGACTGAAATTGTTTTTGGCTTAAAAACATCGTTTAAAGAAAAATTGTGAAAGGTATTTTTATGACGATGTTATGATTTGGAAATGTCATGTTGAGGTCTCACGGAAATATTTTATTGAAGAAAATATTTTATTAGAATACCATTATTTGAGAAAGTACTTGTTCAATAGAATATGTGAAAAACTTCTTTATGTGAGAAACATGTCTTATTCAAAAAGATACCTTTTAGATTGAAAATTTTGTATTTGGAAGTTACTTTGGTTGAAAGTATTTTTATTCAATGGATACTTTTTGGTAGACGATATTTGATAGGAAAACGTTTTTGAGTAAAGGACTGCGGTTGGAAAATACCCAATTTAGAAACGTCTTATCGAAAATACTTTTCACCACATTTTATTGAGAAAGGATGAAAATATTTTACAGAAATTAGGATGATTTGATTCAAAAATGAATAGCTGAAAAAGTAAAATATTTGAATCGGATAACAAACTTTAGTAGTGTTTTTTTTTTGAAAGGATATTTAATCGAAGACATTTTGCGAACCGTGAAACTAGATTGAGTGGCATGGGAGACGGGATGACTTAGCGATGCGAGTTTTAAGTTTGCTCAAAATCCATTGTGGTGATGTAAACTGTATGACTTTTATGTGTAACTCTCTAATGTGTTCTAAGTATGCCTACTTATTTCCTTCCCTTGCGAGTGTTTAGATAAAGTTGTGATTACCTATTTCGATGTATGTGATAGTGGCATTTCATTTTGTATGTATTTGCTTTCTTTGGGTTGGATTGTTTGAGTCGTTATCCATTGTGATGATGTGAACTATACGCTTATTATGTGTTACTTTCTCTAGTGTGTTGCAAGGATGTCTACTTATTTTCTTTCCTTGAGAGTGTTTAGACAAAGTTATGATTATCCGTTTTAAAGGTAGGAATAAGAAATATTTTTAATAAAAGGACTTTGGTTAGCATATAAAATGTAAGCTTTTATTTGGAAATACATATTTTATCAAATGCTTTTATTTGAGAATGCATTAGAAATGACTAATAGATCCCTCTATGATATTTTAAGTGAGTTATCCCTATCATCAAATGAAGTTACCATGAAAGAATCATGGAGTTGGATTTTTTGATGTGGTCCGAGGGTTGAAACTAGGTCATTTCCAGTGTGGATATGCACCAAGAGACCATCGATGATTGAAGACTTTAAGGTGTGCTCATAAAACTGAACCATCATAGTATTTTTTTTATATTACAAAAAAAGGGGTAGGTAGGGATGCTCATCTAGTGTAGTCAGTGTGTACCTGGTATCTACCCATATTTTTGAACGTCTTTGTGCTCAATTCCCATTAGTCTGGCAGAGATACGAGCATCATGTGGCTTTGATGTTTATATCATATATATATATATATATATATATATATATATATATATATATATATATACCCAAAAAGTGCTTGGTATGCAGCCGTCTATGTGGGACCTTTATATCATCGTATATCCAAGAGTGCTTGGCATGTGACCGTATGTGTGGGGTCATTTTTTTTATTGTTAGTGTGTCTATACTTCTTGATTGTCTATTTGAGTCTATTTTGACCATTTATGTAAGGTTTATACTTACCGATCATCTGTGGGGTTCAAGAATCGATGATTGATGCAGCTGCAGTATGAGTTGATGATTATGTTATTTAAAGATGTATGCATGAGTGGACACATCTTATGTTTAGCATGTAGCCATGAGTATACACATATATTTCTAAGAATTCAACAGTGTGTCGGTGCACATGATGTTTTTAAAGGTTTTAAGTATGGAACAATACACTGTATTGGATGTGACTGTGAGGAAGTTCATCAGTAGTATTAAAAACACATATTATGATGGATGTGTAGTCGGTATAGAAGTTAACACACTTGCATTCCTTGCTGGTATGCTAGTGTGATGATGATACCTTGTTGTTTTGAGTATTTCAACTTTGTTTTGATGAACTACACCGATTGATGACTTGCGTTTATATGTACATGCATTCTTGAATTAACCTAAGTTTTTTACCGCGACCTTTTATTATGCGTTATTATGTTTGAATGATTGAGGTTGCTCTTATGTTTGTTGATAGAGAGTTATTTTTACATATACATCATATGGTTGGATTGTATGATTGAGGAAATCCAAATTTTTCTATAGTATGTGTATAGAGTTGCATTCTCTGTTGGGAATGTATCTTGTTTTGCAATGATTGATTGTGTTGTGTAGTTATCGTGCACCACTTTTGAAGTAGTTAATCGTGATTGCTATACTCCATATTTTGTACAATTGAGCATATGATATGATATGGTGTTTGATGGCTTCCATTTGGGGTTTATTCTTTGATAAATGGAGGGGTAATTCTTTTAAAAGGGAAGAATGCATCGATTCAAAATTTTTGACACATCAATCATTAATTAATATTTAAGTAGCTGTTTGAATTCAATAGACAACTGCGTTTAGAGATATTTTCCATATATAACATGATGTACTTGCATTGATGTGCGGAAACAGATGTTTCGGGCATTGACTACTTTGGTCTAACATGGCCATTGCCTATAAATATGTTGCTGTGAAGAAACCCTAGAAATCCCCGAACAACATTTTATTCATTTTCCTATCTTTTCCTCCTAATGACTAAGCTCTCATCTAATGAATGTTAGATCTCTTTGTCACAATTAACACTAAATGGGTTATGGTGCCAATCACCTATATATAATATATTGATCGAACATCAGGAGAGATGCAGAGGCATTTGAGGTATGTTTACTAGTTCAGTCACCTACATATGATATATCGGTCGAACATCACGAGAAATGAAGAGGCATCTGAGGTCTGTTTACTAGTTCAGTCACCTACATATAATATATCGATCGAACATCATGAGAAATGAAGAGGCATTTGAGGTTTGTTTTCTAGCTCGATGCACCAACATACTTGAAATTTGTGAACAAATTTGGATGTCCATTTTAGAGTTTCACAAACTTAGATGATGCGACGATTCGATGGTACAACCATGTAGATGATGACTGTAGGAGTTCACCCATTCCCGTCGATCAACACAAATCGTCAATTTTTGGTGGAATTGTCAAATAAAGCTCATGAAATTGGGTTTCGTGGTGCTAAAGTAGGGGTTGGATTCTAGCGAGTGGTGGCGTCGCGGTGGTTCACAAGGGTGGTGTATGACATTGGCATCTATTGCCATGAAGGCTAAGCGACGACGGTCTGGTGCGCAGAGGCGACAACGGTTAACAATAAGAATTGGCATTGAGCTGTATTAATTTGGGGAGTGGGTCGAAAGGGTATTTTGAAATGTAGTCCTTAATAATATATATATATATATATATATATTAAACATTCATCTAATCATTATATTTTTTGCATACAAGCTACGTTTTACGTGTTATATGATCCACTGGACTCGTGGAAAATTCTGAATGATTTGGCATATGGTTTCCTGATATTTGGAGTTGTTTGCAAAATGCATTGGTATGGTTAAATAACTTTTTTTTAAGGATAGCACGAGTCCAAAAAAATCTAGTTTTTTGTTCAATTTAAAACATGATTATGGAGTTTGGGCGTCTTATTTAAATATTCCCACTTCTCATCGACCATCGTGGAAGAAATATGTTTTGAACTAGTTTGAAACATGTTTCTAATCATATAAACCTTACTTCCTTCTATTTGTCAAATGGAAACTGTGATTTGTACTAAGAATTGGTTAGCTTATATAACTTCAACCTCTAGTGTTGGAACTTGGTTTTAGACCCATTGGCTAATTCCAAATTGGGGTCTTTGTATTGTTATTAACTTAAAGAAATACAACTATTTTATACGCATTAATGATTTTAATGATGATAAATAAGAGCGAAACTAGAAATGAGAGTATCAAAAGAAGTACGAGCTCCATTTATAACGTGAAGATGATAGAGAGAGCTTGAGAAATTAATGTCTATCTTTGTTATCAAAATATTATTGTGACAACCCACAAATTTGAACAACATAACTTGCTCAAAATGATAGATAATCAATGGGGTAAAATAAGAATCAATCACAAAAACACAGACACAAAAATACAACTTAGAATCTCACAGTTGAGATAAATAACTACATAAATATTTCATAAGGTACATTTTATTTTTCTAAATAAAACAAACAACCGGAAATAACATAAATTCAACAACTGGATAATTAAACCGAAATGATGAAATAAACCAAATAAAGACGGAGTCTAACAATGTCTTCGTCTCTAAAAAAGCAATCCGCAATTGTAATACTCCTGCGACCTAAGCATAATGGAAAACATAATAATCTAGTCAAAACTTTCTAATTTAAATCAACAAAAGAAAGTGCATAGTAATTTAGGAGATGTTATGAGATTTTTCGTCTTCTAAGGATTTGTTAAACCATCTATATACAATAAGATATGCTACATAGATAATGTCTACCACTAAAATAAATATTAAAATAGCGTTAAGACTTCACATTGATCCATCTTAACACATTTTAAAATATGTACTCTATGCAGGTCCTGTAACACAACCAGTAACGTCGGTCAGTGAGTCCAACAAAATCGTAGTGGGCTTGTATAAGAATCAAATACGTTAAATCACGTGAGGCAATGTCCATGGTAGAATTCTACCAGCTTACCATTTCTGATTGGTCGTAGCCCATATCGGCCAAGCGCGTACAACACCCCAGGTAAATCAAGGTGCACTAATCAAATCACAAATCAAGTGAATATACGAAGAGGTGTGTTTGCTAGATGTAGCTAGCCTCAATGGCCAGACATAGACAAGGTTTTAAATCTCGGATATCAGTCGCGTTTCGTCTTGGGAATTTTAGAGACTTGATCTCGTATCGGGAGAGATCTCGAATGAAATGAGTTTGACTTGGATGTTTATCTCATCTCGGGTTATAGAGCTCATATCGAAACCATTTCGAGGTATATGATATATTAAAATTTGATCTTACAAAATAAATTTTATGAATGCTACTATATAAATAATAACTTAATTTTGAATGGCAAAATCACTCCATTTGCTATATTAATCTAGGAAAGAACATTCATATTCATCATAATATGTTTAATCTAGAAAATAACACAACACAAGTAGACTGTAGCTTACAACTTATAATCCATTTGCATGAATTATTGTTAGACACATAACATAAAAAGATCCACAACATTATACAGTTTCACATAAGTAGAACATAAAACACATACTTTCATGAGTAGCATGCATGTAAAAAATGATGAATCTAGATATTCTAAACATTTTAAAACATATATGAATATACGATATGGTCATATAACATGCAAAATGCACAGAAAATATTAAAATTTAAACATTCAACATTATTCTTTTCGGATCTTTTATTTACATACAAGCAAAAAGAGCGTCATTGTAAAACAAAATAAAATTTGTCTTTTAACAAGCTAACTAACAAAAAGTGTCATTAATATCTTAAAAGGCTCTTCTTCAAGTGACTTGAGATGTTACTCAGATGTCTCATATGAGGTTGATCAACTTAAAGAATTTTTAGGGTAAATTTAGCAAATAAAAGGGGAGGGGTTCATTATTAAAATAGCAGGGAATTGTAATGGCTAAATTTGAGTTTTATTGTTAGTGTTTTCTGTTATGCACGGATTTGAATTTTAGCCAAAAAAGCCAAAATCTCGATCGATATTTTAGTATCTCATCTCGATTGATATAACGTCGATGTTGCTATATTACAAATGATATATTCGAAAGGGGATTTACAACGAGGTTTGCTGTTTCGTATCGAATGGAGACCAAAATGAGATATCAGACAATATTTCCGAGATCTGAAATAGTGGACATAGGCTTCTGTTTTGATCATTTTAACTTTGGTACGACCGTCAAGGTTATCCATTGTTGTTCACTTCATTTCAATAAACGTTCATCAATCCAACCACTTCATTGTCGAACATTCCACGCGTACATAGTTATTAAAGTGGTTCCATATAGAGTGTCAATATCCGCCCTTGGTCATTAACAACCAGTCGTCATTTTACACACGGTGATCAATTTATTATTCAATAAACATCATATTTTCAAGTCACAAATCGGTTTAGTTTAAATTTCAATTCTACATTTTCATATTTCAGATCAATTTAATATTGGATTCAAGTTTCAATTTCGTATTTTCAGATCACGAATCAATCCATTATCTGGTTGACATAATCAACAACTATGTAATAGAGTATCTCGTTGTTTAAAGAATATTTTTCAATGAACTTCGTTAAATTTCTAAATAAATTTTACAGATCGATTTGAATTGATAGAAGGAATCTAAATTGAAATTTGATGGAATCTTCAAATAGTTTTGAGAAATCCAAATTAAAATCATATGAGTTTCAATTATCTATTTTTAATCTATTATAGAAACATATACTTGTTCAAGATTGGATCTTAAATGTTTTGTTTTTCATTTTCTACATTGGCTAAATAAAAATGTCAAAATGTCTTTTTATGTTTTTCGTTTTATTTTTACCCAAAAAGCATACGCCTTAACATATCAAGGCTTACGCCTCGTCTCATAGACCTGAAAACGCCTCATGGACGCATTTGGCGTTTTAAAACTTGGGTTTAAACTAAACACTCATCTAAATTTAAATTCAAACTTAATTTTCTGAGTTTCTTTTTAATTCAAATAAATTGAATATTGTTAATTTTTAAACGGTAAATTTGTGAGTCGTTAATTTTTAGGATCTATGTTGCAGTTTGATGGAGAGATTGATAAGGATGTTAGTTTTAGAATTCAAGCAGGATGGGTGAAATAGCGACTAGCATCTGGCATTCTCTGTGATCGGAAGATTCCTCAGAAGCTTAAAGGAAAGTTCTATAGGACAACAATCAGACCTGCAATGTTATATGGTGCAGAATGTTGGCCTACTAAGAGGCAACACGTCCAGAAGATAAGTACAGCAGAGATGCGAATGCTGCGTTGGAGCTGTGGGCATACCAGACGAGATCGGATTAGAAATGAGGATATTCGGGAAAAACTTGGAGTTGCACCTATTGAAGAGAAGTTAGTCCAATACCGCTTGAGATGGTTTGGACATATCCAACGTAGACCATACGATGCACCTGTACGCGCTGGAATTCTAGGTCGCGCCGAAGGCCCAAAGAGAGGTAGAGGTCGACCTAAAATGACATGGGAGGAGATAATAAAGAGAGATTTAAGTAGCTGGAGTTTATCGGAAGAGCTGGTAGTTGATAGGAGTGCATGGAAATTGGCAATCCATGTACCAGAACCATAGTGGTTTTTTTTTTTCACGTTTACTGAACCTTTTTACTTTTTATTTACTATTTTAGATTTTATTTCACTTTTATTGAACATTTTTACTTATTATTATTATTATTTAAAAAAAAAACCTTTATCGGACGACTTTTTATTTGCTTGGTTATTTTAAACCCTTTATATATATATTATCATCATTATTAATTTTATTTTATTTTAATTCTGGGTTCCATATCTAGCCAACCCCAACTTGTTTGGGATATATGGCTTTGTTATTGTTGTAAATTTGTGAGTCGTTACAATCTCCCCAAAACTTATGTCCTCGAAGAGGAATGGAACATAAATTCAGTAATCTGATATATTTATCAAATAATCAATTTGTAAACATGTAAACTACTTTGTTTTTTATGATCTGGTAGATGATCAATCAAAAGTTTAATATTTTCAAATCTCTTTCAAATTATGATTTGATGTGTCAATTGGTATATTATACATTTCTCACTTCTGAAACTCGAAAATAAATTACGATGATGCTATAGTCATCATCAGAACCATTTTCAAACGGGATTCATTAATGTCTATCTCGTACGTACAAAACTTAGTACATACGTTGGTCAGACGCATGCCTAAAATCTTTAAATACTCAACAGACCAGCTTCAGCATCAAGTAAAATATTTCAAAATTTGTTTTCTCTCCGGCCATTTCTTTCTTATTCTTCGGCCTTCGGTCCCCCAACCTTACTCATGGCAACCTTCCGGCCGTACCAGCCAAGATGAAGCTGGCCCTTCGAGAATCGAACAACGTCAAACAGGGTTAAAAGCAACAGATAGCCTGGTTCCTATAGGCCGTACTCTGCTTAGTTTTCCCAACCTATTCGGTAAGTCAGTTATGTATTCAATTAGACCTTACTTAGCTCGAAAGCGCTTAGCGCTTGTGCTAAGGAGTTAGCGCTTTAGTTTCTATCACCGTCGCTCGGCCCTCGTTTTTCAGGGCGAGGTGCCATTACTTGCATAATGAGTTGCATCGACATCTTTGCCCATGATCAAATGTCGTTCGCGAAGGAACCGGACTTTTGACGGGGCAATCCTTTTTGATGCAAGCTGAAACCACTCTTTCGAAGGCAGCAAAGCGCAACAACAAATACCGACTTAACTTGGTGGGGTAGGCTGTATGCGGTGAGAGTCGCACGTACGGTAACGAGGGGGGTTCGCTTCTATATGTGGTTGGGCCTACCTAAATATTCAAATTTCTCAAACATTCCATATTATATATAGTAAATTTCAAATAATTTTATTTTACACCATATAATTTCAAATTAGGAAATTCCTTAAACATATATGTTTATATACATCACTGAGTTTTCATATTGAAGAACTTACATAAAATTTATTTATATATTGAAACTAAAATTTTAATAGCTTACAAGTTATCATTTGTAAAAGTCTTACTTTCAAAAGGTAGATTTCATTTATAACTACAATTTTGAATTTTCTAATGTAAACATCTTTATAGTTATGTGTAAAATAAATAATTATTAACATCATTACTCATATTTACAAGGAGAACTATTTCAGTTATCAAATTTATTATTCAAAAAAATTCGGTTAAAATTCTTTTTAAGAGAGGAAAACATAACGACTCTAGATAAAATCACTTTTTATATAAATATTTCTATATGAATATCACTTATTCTATTCATATTTTGACTTTCTACCATATATCCAAAATATAATCAACTTATGATACAATGAGAAATCATATAAGTAACGTCTTCAAAATATAGGTTTTATACGATTTCTTATCATATATGTGAATTTCACTTAGGTTACAGTTTTGTTTAAATTTTCAAATTCATACCTTTAATTTATTATTTAACTTTATGCCTTAACTTTCCCTTTTCAATTAGCATTTATGGAGAGCATACTATTTTAGTTTCCATTATATATATATATTAATGTTTAAATTACATCCTGGATAAAGTATATTCAATGTCATTAATGAATATTCAGATCAATATTATCATTAACTATCATTAATGTTACCGAAGTTCAGATTATCATCAATATATTACTACACTTTTTCAAGCTTGATTCCGAATGAATGACAATCAATTTATTTATTTACTTTGCAAATTATGTCTCAAAATCAATACTTAGATAGATCATACTTATTGAAATCCATTTTAACTTTCATAAATCGAATATATATATTCCTTAAAATCATTATTTTTTATTACAACTTCAAATCCCCAATAAAATGGACTTTTAACAATGTCATAGATATTCTATATGGAATCAAATTAGTATTCATACCTATGAAATGTAATCAATATTATCTATAAAGGTGGATACCCAGTGCCGAAGGCTCCCGTACTCAAGCGTGAGGACTTCCTAGACAGTCCCATCTGGTATTATTCTCACGGCTTTCCGGGCTCTGGGGTGGTCGATTAGCGCGCGCAGTCTTTCCCTCACATTATGTGAAGAGGCCGGGGCTCGAACCTATGTGCTCCAGATTACCAGCCGGGTAACCTTACCGTTTGCGCTAGGCACCACCTAATCAATATCATCTATATTACAGGAAATTATTATTTCCATAACCATTTTATATTTTATTTTTTTAATAAAATCTATTAATTCAAGGGATCTTTAAACAAAGTTTTCTTAGATAACTATGAACTATTTTTACTAATAATCTTTACTATGTAACCATGGTTCAAACCATTTGGCACATCAGAATTCTGGCTGTACCAAATCGGTATCGTCGATGATCAGTCCGAAACTAAGCTAAAAAATGGGTTTCGGAACGGGTAAGAAAGATAAAAAAACAGAATCGACAAGAAAAAAAGAGGAATCGAAGGAAAAGAAATAAGCCTCAAATCATGTACATAGTTACTCATCTTTGCCCTATTCTTGAATTCAAGATGATTGTACAGTCGATTTGTTTTGCACGTTCAGCTACGAGCTGAAAGTATTCCATAAAATCGAGAAGCATCTTCTGTTTATTCCTCTGATTCTTACGAATTCAAAGAAGTCTACATAGCAAGCAGCATCGCTCTTTTATAATTACAGAGCGGCTTTTGTGTTTTCCAGCCCTACCTTTCAAATTAATGCAGTGAATGAATATAGAAGGAACATGGCACATGAGCTATTGTGTGGGCTATTTTAATTCATTTTCTCTTTTAGTTGGTTTTTGTAACTCAAGCTGGGCTAAACACAGTAAATTTCTAATTAGTGGTGGATACCTAGTGCCAAAGGCTCCCGTACTCAAGCGCGAGGACTTCTCAGGTCAGTCTCCCGTCCTGGTACTATTCACTGTTTTGTGTAATTTAGATTTTTAGTTAATTACAAATCACGTTTTTAATTGAGTTTATTTTAGTTTAATCAAAATTTGTTCAGTTTGTGTCATTGAAAAAAATCAGTAATCAAAGCTAGGACCGAAACTGAAACAGTCGAAAATTTCTAAATTGACCGAAATTTTCAAAATTGACCGAAATAAAGAAAATTTTAAAATGTCGAAACCGAAACAAAGTTCTCAAACCTTGTATGTAACTCACACAAACAAAGTTATAAATCTTCATCTGGATTTTTTTCTCTTTAAAATGAAATTATTTACTTACAAACTATCATTTCAAATCTTATTTATATAGATTTCCTTAATATAACATTTTCAAAATATATAAATCCTTTACAAAGTCTTGAAAATCTATTTATTATTACATGTTATATAATATCCTTTATGAAACTATTTCGTAAGGTTCCTTTTAAAATATTTCATTTAAAATCAATAGTTAATAAAACTAAGTGATAACAACCATATTTCTAAATTTTTGAACTTAATCCTCAAATATAGTTTATACTTGTAATTTCTTCTGTTACCCATCTAGTTAAGGCAATGATAGGTTTAGAACATAAATTAGAAGCTAAATTTAAGAAAGAACCTAATCAAAATAAATCTATGAAGGACGAAAGACCCGATTTAAGGTAAATTTTGAAAATAGTCAAGATTTTAAAATAATTTATTATATTTTAAAAATACGCTCCCTCAAGAGATATTCTACTCATTCTATAGTAACTATTACCCCATCTATAATGAGTTTATCCTCATAAACTTAAATGTTTGGTCAGCTTGGGCTCTGATACCAACTGTGACAACCCACCATTTTAAACAACATAACTTACTCAAATGATATATTATCAATGGGGGTGAAATAAGAAACAATCACAAAACATAGACACAAAAAATACAACTCAGAATCTCGCAGCGGAAATAAATAAATACATAAGTAGTTCATAAATTACAATTTATTTTTTGAAATAAAACAAACAATTGAAAATAACTTAAATTTAGCAATTGCATGATTAGACCGAAATGATGAAGTAAACTATAAAAATGGAGTTTCCAACAATTTCTTCGTTCTAAAAAAACAATCATCAACTATCATACTCAGGCTGATCCTAGCATAACAGAAAACACAATACTCAAGTCAGAACTAACATTCTCATGTAAATCAACAAAGGAAAGTGCACGATAACTTATGAGATGTTACGTAATATTCCATCTTCTAAGGATCCATTAAACCGTCTATATATAATAAGATACACTATATAGATAATGTCTGTCAGTGAAATAAATATTTAAATAGCGTTAATGCTTTACATTAATCCACCTTAACACATTTTAAAGTATATGGTTTATTCAGGTGCTGTAACACAACCAGTAACGCCGATAACCGATGAGTCCCCTATAGGTACAATGCTAAAACAAAATCATAGTGGACTCGTATAAAAATAAAATATATCAAGGCACGTGAGGTAATGCTCAAGGTAGGATTCTACCAGCTTATTCTTTATGGCTTATCGTAACCCATACTGGTCGACTGCGTATAACGCCCCCATTCAAATCAAGGTTCACCAATCGAATCACATGTCAGGTGAGTAATACAAAGACGTGTGTTTGTTATAGGTAGCTAGTCTCGATGGTCAAAAGTAGGCTCAATTTTAGTTATTTTAATTTTGATATAAGTGTCAAGGCTAGCCATCATCGTTCACGCACTTCATTTTAGTAAACCTTTGTCAATCTAACCACTTTATTTTGAAACATTATATACGTAAATAGTTATTAACTTGGTTTCAGTATTGATAGAGAGTGTCAATATCTAGTCCCGGTTTCTTTAACAACCAATCGTGATTTTGCACACCATGGTCAATTTATTTTTCAATATACATCATGTTCCAATTCTGAAATTAGTTTAGTTTAAATTTTAATTCTACATTATCATATTCCAAATCAATTCAATACTGGATTTAAGTTTCAGTTCCATATTTTCATATCATACTTCAGTTCGCTATCAAGTTTTAATTTTAATGTCGGATTTTCATGTCGTAGATATCATTATTCAAATGTAGTCATTTATTTATATTCAAAACAATTTGGGCTCAAAAAGTTTGGATATGCAATAATTTTTTAGTTAAAACATTTTTATATATAAAAAGCAGTTGAATTAAAAATAATAATAGTTTTAATAGAAATAGTTCAAGTTTTAAAAGAATTTAACTGAAAATAGTTTTTAATAGAAATAGTTTAAAATAAAATCATATATTGGAAATTAGTTTTAATAGAAAATAGTTTAAAATAAATAATACCAATTTGAAGATAGTTTTTAATGTGATAGTTTGAAATAAAATAGTTTATTTTCCTTCCAACTATTCGAACCCAATCTCAAATTCTCAAAATTTCACTTTAAGCCGTTTGGAATCTCATATTCCAATATAAACCAAATTTCAAGCTTCAATTTATAGCCAGTTTACATTCCAATTTCCCGATTCAAAATCAGTTTCAGTTTAAACAGTTAAATCTTAATTTTCAATTCAACATATTACGTTAAATTGGTTTCAGCTTAAATTTCAAATTTCTAAACTCATCTTCATTAAAATGATTTAAAGTTTTAATCACAAATTTCAAGTTTGGCGCTTGAAATAATTCAATTTCAGTAAATTTAGATTAAACCTTAATTTCAACTTTTTAAGATTTAAACCCAACAACCTTTTAAGTAAAAATTTTATTTTTCGATTCATTTAGCCAATTCAAATTTATAAATTCAAAACATTTCATTTATTTTATATCACGTGGTCCATTTCAAAACATTGAATTTTGAATTAACTTCGCCAACTTTGCACTCAGTCATTTCAAAATTTGAACAAATTTCAATTTCATATCTTAATCTAGATTAAACATAATTAGATTAATTTAAACTTAAATTCAAATTAGAATCAAGATTTATTTACTCAAGTTCAATTTAAAGTCAAAGTTAATTAAGTCAATTGAAATTTCAAAATCATTAGTTATTTTTTGATATTTTGGCTTAACTTTGTTATATTTAGATACCAATTCCAGATATTGGCTTAACTTCATCAATTCCAATTTCAATGAATCTGGACGTGAATCTTCAAAAATCAAGTTTTAAACTTAATAAATCGATTCATTTCAACATTACCATACATTTCAACAAAATTCACATTTTCTTATAAACTGAGTAATATGTAAATTTTTTGAAACAGATTTCCATTTAAATTTCAAACTACTATTATTAAATCTCTAACGATTTCAAATTTCATAAACATTTATTTAACAAATGGTGTTTATTATTTAACCTTTCCAATGTCATAACTATATGCGTTGAATCATGTCCAATGTCAATAGGGAGTTTACAACAATTATAATGACAATTTATAATCATAACTATAATATCCAATATTTGATACATGGGAATGACACGATCAAATTATAATTAAACTACACAAGCATATAATGTCAAACAAGTGAAGATCAATCATAATAATTATTCCATATTTCAACAAATGTTAATTTAAGTTCAGCTAACTAATATAATTTTCAAATATAACTCAATTTAACTTGTATGGAAACGTTAGTGTATTGTGAGTGAGTTTGAAGCACTCACCTCGACATGGATCTGAACACTGCACGGACGGACAGGACAACAGAAATACACGACTATCTCCAGACCCAGTCCCAAAAGATGTAAAGAGCATGCAGGTTTAGCTTATACAGCGGATAATTAAATGTGGCCAAGAAACGAAAATTTCACCAACATGAACCGAGCAGGCAAATATAGGCTCTCTGGACAGGCCAACTGCATTGCCGATCAGCAACTTCAGTCGGGCAGGGTAGATAAGTGCACAACATAGTCAGATTGAAGTGTACATTAAGAGTGCACAAGGAATGTATAAGCTAATATAAAGTGATCCGATTGATCACCAAGCCCTACACACTCCATCTCACCATAATGCCTCACATGATTATGAGCTCACATCAATTAGCATGGCTGGTTTGAAAGGACGGACTGTCGCCTGGAGTGGCTTGAAGGCAGACTGGATGGGTGGCTATGGTGTAGTGGGGCTTAAGGCAGGACTGAGGTGGGTGTTGCGAAGAGGTTGATGGGTTAACAGTTGGTTTTGGTGTGAAGTCGGATTGCATGTCGTGGCGAGGGTCGTGTTTGGGTGGCGGAACAGTCAGGTGAATTGCAGACGTGGAGACGGTTTAGGGCAGCTCAGGCGGTTCAGGTGGGGTCGTGGGACTGGTCGGATCTCCGGTGGCGGTCGCGAGGAGGGGCTCAAGGCTGGAGCTGCTAGCGGGCTGTGAAGATTGTGCAGTGGTTGGACAAGGAGCTGCTGTGGCAGGGTGAAGGCAGGAGTTGCCGACGTGTGTGTATGGGTGGAAACGGAGGCGGAGACAAGTGACAATGGCGTGGGCGGAGGAGCTGGTCGGGCTGATGTGAAGAAGGGTGAAGTCGGGTAAAGTTTTGATTTTTAATAAATACGGCTTCAGAGTGACATGAATTTTGAAATGGAAGAAGATGAGAAATATGAATTCGAAAGTGAATCGATAACGTACAGCAGTCCCAAGATTTAATAATGTAAATAAGTTGGCAGTTTTAAATGATTAAGTTTTGAACGTGTTTACCTCTTATCAGCTCAACACCAAAATCACTGAAGAATAGGTCACGAGGCCATCGATTAAACGCTTTATCGTTTGATTTTATTTCACTTTAGCTTCCTTATTTTCTTTTCTCGCCTTTTCTGTTTATCTATATCATAAATACGGTAGGTCCAATAATCGAGTACACTATAAACAAAATTCAAACTGCTTCTGAGCGTCTAAAACACACAATAAGACATCGTTATACTCAGAGCGTCGATATGAACTGAATGACACACTGGAAACTTATATTTTATTGTTCGCATAAAATTTTATTATTTTTGTTATACACACTACTGATAGTCATTAATCGATCATATAAATTGATTTTCAACAGAGCTACTGAAATCGAGATTCGATGAAACAAACACAATGTTTTAATTACAAAATTTTCTAGAACAATATTAAGTAAAATATTTATATTTGTAAAACCAATAGTTTATTATTATATTATCAACTGATTTTACGTAAACATTTCAAAATCGAATATATTTCCGTGTTAACGATCGTTCTGATTTCTTTAATTTAAACCAAACATATGCAGCCTAAATATAAATTCAAATTTAATTTTCTAAGTTTTGTTTTTATTTCAAATAAATCGAACATCGTTTATTTCTAAATGGCAAATTTGTTAGTCGTTACAATTAAAATGTGAAATATGTTGAGATGTGAATTGTTTACCATGACCATAAAAGTGTGTGTTGAGAATAGTTCCACATCATGAACTTAAGAATATAAATTGATCAATTTTCACATTGCCACGTAGATGGATTGTGGGTGCAAATTAGGGATTCAGGAATTTCTTCCAAGGTGAAGTTTTGACAAAAGAAACATACCATTGTACTTCTTCCCTGTATAGATGATTATGACACACTATTAAAAATCTTATTTTCAGTAGATAACTTATTTTCCCTTGAAATGCTCACAAACCATGGGATCCAAATCAATTCATGTTGCTGCTTCGCTATGGTAACTCGCTGCCTAATTGATTTCTCACTGCAGCCTCTGCACTGACTTGCTGCCATTCCAATTTTTGGTTACTTGCGTGTATATGCGTACATGTAAATTTGTGAAACAAAAAACATACCCTTGGTTTGTTTACATCATTTATTTATTTTCAGAAAATTTTATCATTTTGAATTCACTTCAAAATTTATACTTAGGTTTGAATATTAAGTTAATTGTTTTTACGAAGATTCAAGGTTTGAACCGAAACATCGAGATTTTGGTCGTTCTGTTTTGGATTTCATCAAAAGGAAACAAACCCAAACTTTAAAGGAAACACACCGAAACTTCAGTTTAATAAGAAAAGACAACTGAACTTCTACATTTACAGAAGAAACTCAAAAAATGAATTAATTTGTGTTTCAAATATTTGAATATTGAAAATATGAAATTTTAACCTAGAGACATACAAAATCACAAAGTACGTAGTGGTATAAACCAATATTTTAAAACGCAAAAGGCATACGTGAGGCGTTTTTTGGTCCGTGAGGCGAGGCGTAGCCTCGAAGCATTGAGGCGTAAGCCTTTCGGGTAGGAAAAAAGTGCAACACATAATTTTTAATGTGAAATAACATTAAACGTCCAATAGTAAATAAAAACCATAAAGCAATCAAAGCAATTCAAACAAAATATGATCATCCTTGCACATTTAATATAAATTGCTAAAGATCAAATGATGACTTCCTTCTCGTCCATAAGCATGTTGCCATCCATTTAATATCTCGTTTGCTCATTTTAAATTATCCTAGCCAACAATAGAAATTAGGAATCAATTAAACAAGGCTGCTAAACAAAAATACAGCAAAAAAAAAAAAAAAAATTACAGTAAAAAAAGGAATCAAGCCCGATTCCATCACTGGAATCGATTTCAATTCCAGTGAAAGAATCGAACTCGATTCCAGTACGAAGATTTCAAGCTCGTGTACTTTTTTTTAGTCTGATTACTTGCGATAGGGCTTGAGCGATAGGGAAGAAATGAAGAATGAAAAGTGAGGAGCGGTAAGAATATATATATACATACCAGTGTATTAAAAAACGCGCCTGAGGCGCGCCTGGCGGTGGCTAAAACGCCCGGAGGCGTGCTTCAATAGGCGTTTTCCTCCTGAGGCTTACGCCTCAGTGGTTTGAGGCATGGAAATCGCCAAAAACGCACGCCTCAGAGCCTTAACTCTCTGAGGCGTGCGTCTGTTTAAAAAAAAAAATTAGTTGAAAGAGGAATCGAAATCTATTCCTGTTGTGGAATCGAAATCGATTCCTTAACTGGAATCAAAATCGATTCCTGGAATCGATTTCGATTCCACAACAGGAATCGATTTCGATTCTTGTTAAGGAATCGAGTTCCATTCCTGTGAATCGAACTCGATTCCTTAACAAGAATCGAAATCGATTCCTGTTATGGAATCGAGTTCCATTCCTGAATCGATTTCGAAAGAGAGTTTTTTTTTCTTTGTTTTAAAACTGCTGTGTGTTCTGTCTTTTTTATTATTATTATTTGTTCTGTTTTTTTTAAGCTGTTGTGCACTGTCTTGAGCTATTTTAATTGTGTTAATGTCCATGCTCGTTAAAAAATGAGCAAACGGGATATGTGTTGCGCCTCATTTTTCCCTGAAAGGCTTACGCCTCAACGCGTCGAGGCTTACGCCTCGCCTCACGGACCCGAAAATGCCTCGCGTACGCCTTTTGCGTTTTAAAACATTGATACACACACGTACGCCTCAGCCAATTGAGGTGCTGAGGTGTACGTTTTTCGCGTTTTTCACGCCTTAATTGGTTGAGGCGTAAGCCTCAGAGGTAAAACGCCTCCTAAGTTGCACCTCGAGACGTTTTTGCTCACGGCTCGCCTCAAGGCGCGGCTCAGGTGCGTTTTTTAAAACACTGGTATTTAAAAAAGCAATACAAACAAATGACTAAACATTCTTCAGTGTATTACTATTTTTAATTGACTATATTTTATTTTTCAATTAATTAAAAATTATTACAATTTTCTCAATAAATCAAAGAAATATGTGTTTCTCGAAATTTTATGAATTAGATTGAGATTCCTAAAATGGCAGAAGATTGAAACTGAGATCACAAACCTTGGTTTTTTCGATCGCACTACACGTGCCATTTTTTTATTCATCAGCAATCTCAGCGTTAGGATTATAATTGATTGATTGTTATGAATAATTTTCTAGGGGGGCCACATTTTTTATAATATTGTTGGATATTTTCTGTGATACCGTTGGATTTGATATATTTCTTATAATTAATATAACCTTCGGTTTCATTCTAAAAACTTGGTATTTCTTTTTGAAGAACTTTAATGTTATTTATCCATGTTTTTTTTGGCAACTTTATAAACAAGTTAAAACCTAACAACTTTATTTGACATCCTTTTTTTTTTTTTTTTTTTTTTTTTTTTTTTTTTAAACCATGTTCATTGCAGAAACTTAAATAATTTGTTAGACAAAACAGTATTGTCTCTAAATTTATTAGCTTTAAATTTCCTTTTAGCTTTATTGTGTTATGGAAAAATCTCCATATCGATGTAAAGTCTTTTCAAACTCTAGCGCGGCAAGAGAAACCTTCCTACTGAGTGCCAACCTTGTGATTGTTCTACTTGGATGCTCAAAGTAAACCACTTTACAGAGTTGACCCTACAGTTTAGCGAACGAAACAAGTGAATTAAACCTTTTTATTTACGTGGTTAAAACATGGACGAAATTATCAGCATCTGATAGTAATAATAATTTAACGATTAATTTAGCAGTATGGGGACAAATGCATAGACTTTTTTTTGGGAAATTAAGTAGGACGAGGTTAAGCCCTTGTACATTTCTTTTTCATTTTCCAGCCATATTCCCAAGGCCCAACTGATGAACACAGGTAAACTTTACCATTAATGATTATTTATTAAATTGAAAATAAAAATAATAATTACTATACATATTTTCTATTCTAAAACCCTCAATCCCCTTGCAAATTGAAACAAAGTGCAGGTATTATTAATTTTATGATTTCCAGGTTAGTACTTTGTTTGTTGCAAGGATTTGTTGACTTTTCTGATTTACTTTCATCATCCTTTTGAATTACCTATATTTAATTTGTTTTCGGAGTCTACATCAATATTCAGCTTTCAAAGCTGTTGTATGGTTCATGACAAACAAATTGATATCTCAGTTGAGTTGTAGATTTTAAAATTATAATCTCATATATTGTGTGATTCGTGTTTAAAGTAATGTTTTTAAAGTCTGGTCGATTGTGACAAATTAGGTTGATAAGCTTCTTTGGCTTGTTGATCTGAAAGTAATCTTGGTCGCATTGAGTTGATTTTTGGTTCTTAGACATCATTCATTTTGAAATATTTCAAGAAACACTATGCTAAAGATATTGTCTGCATTTTATTACTGTTTTAGTCAGTATGAAAACAAAACAAAAAAACACATGTTAAAGGCACTATCTTTACAAGGAGCCTAATCATTTTTTGTTTTTAATATGGCCTTTGATTTTGTTCGAAGATGTCCATGCGTCCCTATGCATTCTTCTGGGACATAGCAGGACAATATATCCTCTTGCCTGACTTGAATGCTAGTTTCGTTTTATTCGGAGCAAATTTTGTTTAGTTTCAAAATGTTGGTGTTTGGCTGCATTCAGTAGAACCTGAACCCTAGGGAATTAGTTTGATAACCAACTTTATGGAGGTTAAGTCTAATAAAACGAGGATGATTACCTGATCTATACGTAATATCATTGATTATGTTATGCATGAAAATAATATTTATGAAAATTGTACCTCTTTACTTATATATGTATGTAAATAAAGTTAATGATTGCAAAGGATGGATCACTTATGAATTTGTGATCCATGTTAAGCTTTCCTATGAATTACATTATTTACATTTAAAATAGTATTTGCTTCATACATTATATTTAGAGTTAAAAGGTAGAAGCTTTCCTATGAACTTGTCTTTATAAGGCATTATGATTGCAAAGGATGGATCACATAGTTTTGCTGTCTCTCGTTTTGTAATCCACTGAAGAAGTCTAAGCCATTTTGACCTGGTTCTGTTTTTATATTCTTTACGATTTCTTTTCTAAAACCTGCTTGTTCATTTGGATCAAGTTTCGTTTGTCCCTATTTTTATGGTTTCAACTTCTTGTCTACTCTGTTTGCATGAAATTATCTTTTCAACTGCATGAAAGACCAGCGAGTAACGACATTTTCTGTAGCATGCTATCTTTCAATTTGCATTCCTATTTTTAGAACTTGTATGTGTATGAAATGCATTCAGGTGAACGATCCCCAGCGCAGGCTAAGCAAGAACAGAAAACTGAAATGCAATACTCAGTACAGGTTAAGCAAGAACAGAAAACTGAAACGCAATCCCCAATACAGGTTAAGCAAGAATGGAGAACCGACTCGAATATTGATTTTACTGAGGAGAAACTGATTGCTAAATCTGACAGCATATCAAAAGGTAAAATAACCGGTTCAAAAAACCAAAGCATCAACACCAGTTCAGAAAAGAAGTCTACAGATAACACATTCACTGATTCTGAAAATGCTGCAAAGAAAGCGAGTAATGAACCTCAAAATCTGACCATTAAAAGTGAAAATGAGATGGCTGAGAAGAATCGTGATGAACCATCTGACAATCAACTATCACAAATTAATGAACTTGCTGTATCAAATGATGCTGACAGTATCAAACAATCACCAAAAAAGGATAAAAAACTAAAGAAAAAGAGTCAAGAGAGGTTTAATGATTCATTAAATGATAAAGATTTAGAATTGGTTAGTTCACCATCAATGGCAGCTTGTGATACAGATGAACCACATAAAAGGAAGCATAAGAAGACGGCGGCGGCGGCTGATGATAAAGTATCAAGTGAGGACAATGCAGAAGAAAATATTTTGCCTTCACTTTGCAACCCGGAATTTAGTAACTTCAAGTTGTCTGATGGAGTCATGACTGTTAAAGGAGAAGGCGTTGATTATACTCCTGAAGATAGATCGGAAGCAAGCACAGCGAAGAATGAGGAACAGCAGAGGAAGATGGATAAAAAGAGGTCGGCAAATGATTGTGTATTATTCAGTGAAAGCAAATCAGAAGGAAATCTGTATGCATCAGTCTGCAATCCAAATGCAACAACTAATTTAGAGTTAGCTACAGATGTCATGACTGTTAGTGGAATTGGAGTATCCGGTGTAGACGATGCCCCTGATATCAGTTTGGAAGCAAATACTGCAGAAAATGAAGGGCCATCAAAAAAGAAGCGTAAGAAGAGGAAGAGGAAGAGGAAGATGGATAAAACAGGTGCTGGGGGCGAGACTGAATTATTGAGCAATGACAATTTGGAAGGAAATCTTCATCCCCCAATTTTTAATCCAAATACAACAACCAATGTAGAGTTGGTTGCTGAAGTCATGACTGGTAGTCGAGTTAGTTTATCAAAAGGTGTAGATAATACCTTTGATATCAGATCAGAGGTAGATACCGTGGAAGCTAAAGAGTCGTCAAAAAAGAAACGTAAGAAGCGAAGGATGGATAAAAAGAGGGCAGAGAACGAGAATGAATTAGTGAGTGAAAACAATTTGGAAGGAAATCTTCATCCTTCTAATTGCAATCCAAACGTAACATCTGGTCTAGATTTGGTTACTGAAGTCGTGACTGATAGTGGAGTCGGTTTATCAGACGGTGTAGATGATACCTCCAAAATCAGATCAGAAGCAAATATTGTGGAAAATGAAGAACCATCAAAAAACAAGCAGGAGAATAGTAAGATGGATAAAAAAAGGGCAGTGAATGAGAATGAATTATCGAGCAAAAACTATTCAGATGAATGTCTTCATCTATCATTTTGCAATTCGAATGCAACAACTACTGAAGTCACGACTGATAGTGTAGCTAATTTATCTACCTCTGAAATTAGATCAGAAGCAATTACTGCGAGAAATAAAGAATCACAAAAAGAGAAGCGTAAAAGGAGGAGGAAGAATAAAAAGAGAATGGCGAATGAGAGTGAATTATCGAACGAAAACAATTCAGGTGGAGATATTCATCCATCAGATTGTCATCCAAATGTAACAACTAATTTAAAGTTGGCTACTGAAGCGGTGACTGTTGGTGAAAATATTTTATCAAGTTGTGTAGATGGTACCTCTGAAATCAGATCAGAAGCAAATACCGTGAAAAATAAAGATCTGGAAAAAAATAAGTCGAAAAGGGAGATGATGGATAAAATTAATGCGTTGAATGATAATGAATTGTTGAGTGGAAAAAAGTCTGAAGGAAATCTTTCAGTTTGCAATCTAAACGCAACATGTAATTTAGGGTTGGCCACTCTTACTATGACATCGGATCGAGTTAGTTCATCAAAAGCTGTGGATGATGCCTCTGAAATCAGATCTGAATCTAATACTGTGAACGTTGGAACCCCAAAAAAGAAGAAAAAGAGCAAGAGGAAGATTATTGCTAATAGTGTGGTGAGCAGCTGTGGACTGTTAAATAACAATATGAAAGAAAACATTCAACCATTGGTGGAAGTTTGTTTTTCAAGTGCATCATGTAATCGTGAGTTGGCTGATAGATCTTCCGATGAAGCATCTCAACCAGTAAATCAGCAGTTCACTGTCAATGAAACATCATCAAAAGGTGCGAATAATTCTAGCGAAATTAATTTGATTTCAGATACTCTGAAAAATGGCAATCCACGTAAGAAAAACGAACATAGGAAAAAAGAGTATAAGAAGAGGATGATAGACGACCAAGATGTCCAAAACAAGGGCATAGGAGTGAAGAACATCGAGATATCACAAGATAACCGGCTGTTGCCAACAATTAAAAATGAAATACATATGCCGAGAAGGTTTGGTAGAAGAAAACTGCTTGTTCTTGATTTGAATGGGCTACTTTGTCAGGTTATTCGTGGCTATCCCAGAACAGGAAAGCCATATAAAAGAGTCAATCGATCAGCAGGTGAAACTATTGATGCTTTATGTTTTGATAATTTATGAGTATTCATAGAGATACTATATTTCTATTTTTGACCACAAGAACTCATGGTGCTAACTATAAATTTCTTTTCAGTTTTCAAAAGACCATTCTGTGATGATTTCTTGAAGTTTTGTTGTGAGAATTTTGATATAGGCGTGTGGTCTTCAAGGAAAATGTAAATTTCTTTAATTAAAGCTTGACTTGATGTTTATTCTTTTCATTTCGTTTTTTTTCCTTTCCAGAAAGTTTCCTAGACAAGACATTTTCTTCAGCTAGCTACTAAATTCAATGGAATTATGAACCTTTACAGGGAAAATGTCCATGGTGTGGTCGATGCAATCATGAAAGATTTTAGAGATGATCTTTTATTTTGCTGGGTAAGAGTTGCACCTTGCCATATCATAGCATGTATTCCTTCAACTCTCGATCCAAAATTTGGTTACTTTATTTTATCAGTATTCTGGGCTTAAAATGCTATATAATATTAGGATAGTGTTAATGATCTTTGAAATGGTCAGAAATTGTGTTATTTCTTTGTACCTCTTATGATGTCTACCTTCAATTGGATTGTGGATGTTCATATAGAGCCTTTCTATGAGTTTGAGTTGCCTCATATACCTTAAACTTGATTGTGGATGTTCATATGAAATTAGA